>OX578144.1:136132530-136779197 GCA_951213105.1 Amaurobius ferox | reverse complement strand
ATAGTCACCAACCTACCTAAGGCGATCCCTGACAGGAAGAACTCATAGATGTTTGTCATTAACAGTGCTGCAGGTATGCTGTAGTTATACGAAGATTTTGTATAACACTCTTCGTATAACTGCAGTTGTCGTATAACGTCGTCGTATAACGCCATCGTAACAGTCATCGTTTTCATGTGACTACCCTCTAAGTTTAGCATAGGTTTGTTAATGAATGAAAATAGCCGCTAACGTATCTGCGATACATATCGTAAAAGGTTAGGAATGTATCTACCTTGGGAGTATAACACAACACCGAACCAAACGTATAGCAGTCAACCTATAGGAACTAAGCTCGTTCGTAAATCAAGCCTGAATTATTATTTACAGATTTATTAGAGTGGAAAACATGGTTATTCTATCCGTAGGGTATTTTTGCGAACCTGCGAAAACCTATGTACCGGCCCGTGTTCGAATCAATAAGACTGGTACGGAGCCCTACACGATAGCGCACATGATCGCTGTTTAGGGCATGATGAACCTGACTGGGATCTGCTTTGGCCAGACCCGTAACCGTAACAAAGAAAATACAAGACCCGACTTGACCCAAGCTCGCTACAAAGAAGACTGCCGACCTGAACAAGACATGGCGTGACCCAAATACCAGACCTGCTGAATTGTATTCCATTCAGTAGATTTTATATCTCTAACGCATAATCACAAAATTTTACTGTTTACAATTTATAACCCCGGTTACTCGCTTAATAGTTGTGATAAGTACACATAAAAAATAAAAAATAATAGTAAATAAATAAGATAAAAATAATTAATTAATTTAAAATAAAACTCTTAAAAATAATGTGTACACCCGCAATTTATAACGTATAGGAAAACCGACCGGCAACTTGAAAAATAAAGGAAACCCGACTCGAACCCGCTCCGAAAAGCGGGTAGTATATCCGATTTGATGCAGGTCGTTACTGGGGTCTCTAGTCAATCTGGAGTTCAGCGTAGGTAATCTAATACCGGGATTTCATTTTCCGAAAACTGATTTTCGGTCAAATTTTGTCGGCATACCTTTAATCAATCGTTTATTTGCTGTATCCTGCCTCTTGATTTTCTGCCTCATTCGTTTTAAACACTTTACAACATAGTTGAAAAGTGTTTGACTTTGTTCATTCTGTCTGTCTGTCCGTTTGCACGATAACTGCCGTAAAAATGCCTTTAACAAAATGAAATTTTAGTATGTTGTTGAGACGGTCTGTGGGACATATGGGAATGTAAATGAATAATATCACCCACTTAGTTTTGGATTGAACCCAGGTTGAAAAAATGAAATACATCGAACCCTATGGGACCTCATTTTTAAAACATTTTTCAAGTGAAGTTAAAATTCGCAAAATTGCTTCAAAAATTTAAGGAAATATTCAAATTATCCAATAAAATATATAAAAAAAATTTAGGCAAAATATGTTTGGTAGTTTTTTAAATAATAATTACATCCATATAATAGGAAGAGATCACGTGATCCACTTCAAAATAAAATAGGGCATCCATCTTTTTCCCCAGTGTCCAAAATCGTGATTTTTAAAGTTCTTTTAAATTTATATTGAGTGTTGCATCCGTCCTAAAACTGCTTTATTTTTGCGTTTTTTCTGCGCATCTATATTCTGCGCCAACGCAATTATAATATTTTTGAATTTAAATGATCATCGAACTTTGATTATGTCTACAGCGAATCCTAATTTTAATGGATGCAGAATGTAAACAAGTGATTGTAAGATGAATTGTACAAGAACTTCTGAATTTTTTACACGAAAAATTATTTAACTCTGGAGTCTGGAATAAATGTGTACGAATGGAATATTAACTGAATTTACATAGTCAGACGATTTATATTTCGATGACGCCATTTGAATAAAACTCATTTTTTTTCCGATGACGTTTTAAGTTTTCAAATATAATAAATTACTCTAGTACCGTGATAATTTAAAATATATAACCGCTGAATGTATCGCATTTTAGAGAGGTTTAAGTAAAATTGTATTTCAGTTGGAAAGTATTTCATAATCAATGCTTATGCGTGACTGATATTTCCTGTTCTTTTTCATTTATCCCCAAGGCGATGATCCCTTTTCTCTTACTTCCAGTCACATGTGTTCTTCTACCGCAGTTGTTGAACTTACTCGAATAAGTGAATTTGCGCTTCTTGTTTGTCCTGCAGATGAAGGCTGTTTTCTGCTTTCGATGCCCGTTGATCAGTATATATCTGTGTGTCTGGTGTAAAGTTTGGTATTATTGATATAACTATTATTCTCTACTGATTTTATTTTTATTATTTTTAAATTTCTTAATAACAATGCCAGAGTTAATGTTACTCATTTTATTGATAGAGTTCATCCATTGTAACATTAACATTGCAACATTAATTTCTATTAATTAGGAATTACATTCTTAATTCATTCCGTTTAGTTTTTCAGAACAAAAAAATCTGATGTGGGCAGCACATCACTTTCCCTGCAGACTCATATTCACGTTCACATTATTTATTCAATAATTCATTATATTGAGTTAAATGACACAAAATAACACCCATAATTATTTAAAATGACACTGAATTTGCATTTATAATTCGATTTTCGTTCTCATTTGGTAACTGCACTTATTTTTCAAAGGTGGCGTAGCGAAAATGTAAAAACACTAAAATATCTCAAGAAAGGCTAATTCTAGTGTAATGGGGTTGATCGTTTCATCTTTAAAAAGTGCATATAAAACAAGCATTTAATTGATATATTTCAGCATACGAATTTTCTATTTTAGATTTTGGTGATTTTTGTGGACTATTTCGCAAAAAAAGGCGGGTTCTTTCATTACGAATCGTACCAAAAGCTAATCAGAACCAGAGTCACACATAAGTTAGATGCCTACCAAAGTTTATGACATTTGGGCTATTAGGTTTTCAGTTAGAGTGGATATATACATTGTACAGACACACAGACGTCATACTAAACATAGTTTTTCGTATTCTAGAGGTCCCAAAACGTGTAGATCCGTCGAAAATTCGAGTTGCGATTTTCGACATCACTCCAATACTTTCCCTTTACATTACCATGTATTGCAGGGAAAGAAATATATTTCTGAAAGGTTTATCTTTATTTACCCTTAACTTAAAGCATACTAGTGTTCATAGTCATGGTGGTTTACTTTCCCTGCAATACATAGTGATGTATAGAGAAAGGATTGGAATCATGCCGAAAATCGCAACTCGAGTTTTCGGCGGATCTACACGTTCTGCAACCTCTAGAATAAGAATAAACTATTTTTAGCGTGACGTTTGTCTGTGTGTATCTGTCTGTCTATGTGTCTGTTTGTGTAACTCAAAACTAATGAACCGAATTTCATAAAATTTGATAGGTAAGTCACTTGAGTGTGACCCTGGTGCTAATTAGTTTTGGGTCCGATTCGGGAAAAAAGAACTAGCCTTTTTTTGTAAAATGGACAGTAAAAATTGCCTATATCCACTCTAGCTGAAAAACTAATAGATCAAATTTTACAAAATTGTATAAATAAGTCACTTGTGGGTTATCCTGGTTCTGATTAGATTTTGGTACGATTTGGAAAAAAATAACCTACCCTTTTTTTTGGTAAATGGTCCTCAAAACTTGTCAAATTCTAAATTAAAAAGCTAAGTATGCCCAAATATATCAATTGAATGCTTGTTTGAATTGCTTACTTGAATGCAATTTTTAACTATAAAAATAATAAGACTAATTCCATTAGACTAGGACTAGCCGTTCTTGAGATATTTTAGTTTTTTCTCATTTTCGCTACACCTCCTTTGAAAAAAATCAGATGTGGGCAGCACATGGCTTTCCTTATATAATACAATGCATTTACTACTTTTACATTAAAAACAATAGATTATTCTTATTGTAGATATTTATATTCTTTCCAAGATATTGAATTTCCGTCAATTAGTCGTCATTTTCATTGATTTAGCGTCATTTTTATCCATTTGGCGAGTTTTTCGTTAATTTAGCAACATTTAAAAAAGTCGCCAGCTTGACAACATTCCACCAAATTCTTCGCCAAATTCTCGACATGCTTTATGGACGGAGAATGGAACGAGTTAGATCCACGAGAATGATGTCACCAAATTTATCGCATGCTATTACATATAAAAAATTAACATATTTCTCAATAGGAAATATTTTTTTTATTTTATATGATTTTTTGATAATTTTTTTGAAAAGTGTACAATATCTCGAGAACGGTTAATGTTAGTGTTCTAAAATTTATGTCAATCGTTTTTTAATGAAAAATTACATAAGAAATATCTATTTGCGTATTTTTATTAGAGGTTTTGATTTTTTGATGATTTTTTCAAAATTTCACTCGAAAATTTTGGGGGTTTTTGAACATTCGATTGCGTATAGAAACAATAGGCTTCCAGTATCCACGGATTGTAATTTTTGTACCAAATTTCGTTCGAATCGGTCCATTCGTTCGTCAGTTATCGTCTCCACAGACTCACTGACGCACACACACACACACACACACACACATACTTTCACACACAAACACACACACACACACACAGACATCCCCTCAAAAATGTTCGATTCGTGAAACGTGCTCTCCCGTGCTCGCTTGAAACGTACTCTCCCGTCGAAAACTCGAATTCAAATTTTCCACCCCGTCACAATACTTTCCTTATACATTATTGTATATAAGAAAAGTCATAAACCCAGTTACCAAATGGGGCCGAAAACTGAATTAAAAGTGCAAATTCAGCCTCATTTAAAATAATTATGAGTGCTATTTTGGGTCATTAAACTCAATTTAATGAATTATTGAAGAAATAAAGAGAACGTGAATATGAGTCGGCAAGAAAAGTCATGTGCTGCCCACATCGGATTTTTACTTTCCTTATATACATGATGTATAAGGAAAGTAGTGTGACGGGGTCGAAAATTCGAATTCGAGTTTTCGATGGGAGAGCACGTTTCATGCATCCCTGATCACGAATCGAACATTTTTGAGGTGATGTCTGTGTGTGTGAGCGTGAAAGTATGTGTGTGTGTGTGTAAAGGTGAAAATATGTGTGTGTGTGAGTGTGAAAGTATGTGTGTGTGTGTGAGAGAGTGTGAAAGTATGTGTGTGTGTGTGTGTGTCAATGAGTCTGTGGAGACGATATCTCACGTACGAATGGAGCGATTCGAATGAAATTAGGTACAAAAATCACAATCCGTGAATACTGGAAGTCCATTGCTTTTAAACACAATCGAATGTTCAGAACCCCCCTAAATTTTCGAGTGAGATTTTGAAAAAATCAAAAAATCAAAACCTTTAATAAAGTTACGCAAATAAACATTTCTTATGTAATTATTCTTTAGAAAACTATTAACATAAATTTTAGAACGCTAGCTTGAACTGTTCTCGAGATATTGCACATTTTCCAAATAAATTTATTAAAAAATCCTATAAATTGAAAGAAAATATTAACTGTTGACAAACATGTTCACTTTTCATATGTAATATCATGCGATAAATTTGATGATATCATTCTCGTGGATCTAGCTCGGTGCTTTCATGAGAAAAGATACTTTGAGTAAGTCTTTTGTATTTGAACGCCAATAGTCATTTATCTGCTGTAAGAATAACTTATTTCTCTGTTCATAACGCTTGGCGAGATTTTGGCGACGAATTTGGCGGAATGTCGCCAACTTGGCGACTTTATTAAATGTTGTCAAATTAACGAAAATCTCGCCAAATGGATAAAAATGACGCTAAATCAATGAAAATGATGACTAATTGAAGAAAATTCAATATCTTGGAAAGAATATAAGTATCTACTATAAGAATAACAATTTTTTAATTGTAAAAGTAGTAAATTCATTGCATTATATAAGGAAAGTCATGTGCTGCCCACATCAGATTGTTTACTATGTGGCCACAAAGATTTGAAACGCCGTTACTCACGTCGAAAAATTTTTAATCCATGAAAATTTTATATTCTATCGGTTTTTAGATCGTATATTGTTCAGAATTTTTTACATTTTCTTGAAAATGAGCCTATTTTAGGTAATCCCTTTTCTTCGCATGGTGTATTTTTTGTTTAGTTATATTGTTTGAAATTGGAAATTCGTTACTCGCGGGTACTTACGTTGTTATTATTTAAAAAAAAATCACTTCATTGTTATCTTTATTTTCATATTTAACTAGATAGATTCTTTCGAATTAAATTACAGACTTCTAATTTTTCCAGTTACCAAAGTATTGAAATTTAAAAATCTGAAATATCGGTATCAATATTAGTTTCCCGATTTTGAAAATTAAAATTACTCAAATACCGGCAAAAACTTTTGTGCGCGTTGAATTCTATTGTTAAAACTTTTTCTGCAGACCGAATTTTATTCTCAAATTTTTTGGGAATCGAATATTATTCTCAAACATCTTCTCTGTATTGGAATTTTTTGTCAAAACTTTTTTACGAGTTAAATTTTATTGTCAAAGCTATTCTTCGGATCAAAATGTATATACTCTCAAAACTTTTCTTTGTGTCGAATTATATTGTCAATTATATTTTCATTTCTAATGTCAATTATTTTTTTGTCAATCAAATTTTATTTTCAAAGATGTTTTCACTGTCGAACTTTATTGCCAAAACTTTTTCAAGCATCAAATTCTACTTTCGAAACTTTTTTGCAGATCGCGTTTTATTGTCACAAATTTTCTGCGAACAGAATTTTATTATCAATGTTTGTTAGGATCTAATTTAATTATCAAAACTTTCCTTCGGATTGTACATTATTCTTAAAATTTTTTCTTCGAATCGAAGTCTACTGCCAAAACTTTTCTGCCTGTCAAATTCTATTGTCAAAACTTTTCGGTAGATCCAAAACCTTTCTGCGGGTCGTTAAACTGCGGGTAGTTAAACTTAGGGTTATTTCTGTTATAAAAAAACCCTTCCTGCGGATAAAATTTTGTTATCAAAACTCGTCTGCGTGCTGAATTCTTTTGCAAAAAACTTCTGGGGATCGAAATACTGCCACAACTTTTATCATGACAAATTCTGTTGTCAAAATTTTTCTGCAGAACTAATTTTATTGTCACATTCTTTATATCAAAGTTTATTGTCAAAATTGTTATGTAGGTTAAATTTTGTTATCAAACTCTTCTGTAGTTACAATTTTATTCTTAAAACGTTTTTGCGGTTTGTATATTATTATCAAAACTCTTTTGCGATTCGAATTCTGTTGTCAAATTTTTTTGTCGAATCCTATACAAAATATATTGTCAAAACTATTTTGCGGTTTAAGTCAAAAGTTGATTTACACATTTTACTCATCCATGAGTACGATTCAACCATTTTTGTAAATACGAGTATCATTGTGTGTTTTTGCCAGTACACGTTTTTTCTAACAAATGAAATTTTGTGCAACAATTTCAAGGGGTAAACGGTAGAGGTCTATTAACCCGATTTCCGAACATTGTTTTTGGAAAAGAAAAATGTAAAGTAATGGTGTTAAAAATTATAATAAAACTGTAATTTAATATGTTTTCTTTAATTTAAATTCGGATGCTATCTTATTTAAGATGCCAACTTGCACTTATCTTCGCATATTGCATATTTTAAAATGAAATAAAATTTTAAATATGTTCGCTTTTGTCAAAGAAAAGGACACTTGATAAGCATATTTAATTAAAAAGGAATTTACAGCATTGCTTAAGAATTATCTCGAATCGCACTCAAGATATATAGCTCAAATGATTTTCCTCACATAAAGTTTAAATCTATTTTTGACACTATATTTTAATAGTCTAATAATACAGAAATTACTTGTTAAAATATGTAGGGTTCCTAAGAATGTTCTTAAGCACCCCGATAAATTTGTAAGGATAGGACCATAAGTGTACACATTAGGCCTATCTATGTTAAATTCATCCTATCCGATCGACTAAGAATGCAACCCTCGTATCGAAGAATTCAAGAAGCTAGGATGACGAACTCTGTTACAACGCGAGATGGATGAAAAAGCCAATTACAAAGTTGTAGAACATTATATAATGAGTAGGAATCGACCCTAAAACTGTTATTTATTTGACATAGTAATTTTATTGGAGAAATGCTGTCCTATTCAAGAATTATGCAATAAACAACACTTGCATGAACAGAAGTTTAGTGTACAGCCTGCTTATAATGTTATCTGTCAGAGATAATATTCATTTCAATTCCAGAAAGAATATCACAGCGTACTTTGACAAGTATTGTAGAAGTTACCATGTTAAAAGCCCTATGATATAACATTTTGACGGCTATTTATTTTTTGACGGCTGTTCTATTTTTTGTTCTGTTATCCTAAGTGTGTGAATTCTCCGATAGGAGCACTGCAACTATTTTATTCTATGGTCACTTTACCATAGAAAGACCTAATGAGCAAACTCATGAAAATTTCCTAACAAATTTATTGGCAGCTTTTGGATTTTTCTAGGCACCCTAGATGTGTTCAACATGTGGTTAAAACTTTTTTGAGGATTGCTCACTTTATAAATTGAAAAAGAAAATAAAAAGTTTGAACAATTTAAAAAAAAAATTAAAATCTTTAGGCTTGTTATAATATCAAACGTGGTAAAGTTGCATTTTATGAAAACTCTCGAAAGTTGAAATTGAATCCTGGTATATACTTAGTAATGATGCTGTAACTGGTTATGTGTGCTTTCCTATTTCTAAGACGATGGAAAAATAGGCGTTAAGAACATTTATATATATATAAATTTTTCTCAAACTGCTGAGTTAAGTAAACTGAAAATTAAAATGTTTGTGGGAACAGCTTATAGTTAATTAAAGGCATAAATTGGTTTCCAAAGCAAAACCCGCCTCCTTTTCAGGACGAGAAAACAGCGCATCCATCTCAGTCGAAGCAAGAGAGAAAAAAAACCTCAGATACCTACCTCTCTTGCTTTAGCTGAGGTAGCTGAGTTGTGTTTTTGTCTTGAAGGAAGTTGGTTTTATCCCGAATCTGGCTGATACCTTTAATCAACTATATATCGTATTAATGAATATTAACGAAACTTTTGGCATATTTATACTTTTTAATATACTTAATTACATAATACAAGAAAGTGTTTGTCTCTCTGTGCGTGTATGTGTGTTATCAGTAGTAGAGAATTAATGATTCGGGACAGAGATAGCTGAATACCCAATACGATAGACCTTGTAATTTTTTTTTCCTTTTTTAAATTCGAATTAGTTTAAAATCTTTTTGAACATTTTCAGCTGAAAATAGCCCATTTCCGCCATATCGTCAAATTTATATATCCATCGCATCTACAGATGAAGTTACGTGATTGCGTTTCAAAATCAGGCGGTCTGCGAACTATATCCCAGACCCAGGTCTACAATACATATTGCAATTTTCTAAATTCGAGAATTTAGAAGATAATTTTTAATTTTTGGTACAGAATTATTTCAATATCATAAGTGTGTTCTGAAAATTTGATATAAATCGAATGAAAACTCGATGGATAGCAATTATTTTTTCGAATATTACTTCTGGGAAAAATGAACATTTCATTTCTGTAACTTTGTAGAGACCTTGCTGTCTCAACGGGAATCGAACCCTGAATCTAAGAACTGTTCAGCAGGCGCTCTACCGTTGAGCTATTAGGACTAAATTTCAAGATCTTCTTATCGAAGTGGACTTAATCGGAGTATTTTTATGTCTTTATTGATGTGTTTATTTTAAGTTTTGCGAATTTAAATGATATAGCATACGAGATAATTTTATGTCGATTTGGCAACTAGGGTCGATTAACGAACCAAATGTTTGTGCGCATGCTTGTGAATTGCAACGCGTTTATTTGGAACTTATTAAAGAAACTCATTTAGGGCTATTAAAGAAGCTTAGAACGCGTAACGAAGGTATACCTGTATTATTTAATGAACGGGCGCCTATTTAGAAAGCGGGCAAATTTGGGTAATTTTTTCTAGTATAGAAATAGTTTAATTTTAAAATATTTTACGACGGGTTAAAGATTAAACGATTTAGATCTCTCTCGGCACCCATCCACCACTTCAATTTTAATTTCCGGTGATATTTTCTAAACTCGGTTAATTTTTTGCTAACCACAACCGCAAGAAACAACCTTGCCCAAGAAGGAACGTCAGAATTCCTCGAGCACTTGAAGATTGCTGCACGGACCTACTTTTTACCGCTTCTGACGTCATGGTGCAGGTATTCCTCATTTCGAGAGACAGACCTCTTGTCCAACAATTACGACTGCGACATGGAATCGGAATTCTTACATTTTTTGGCGAAAAAGTGTCACTCGTGTTCTTGAATTTGGTGGTGGTATTCACGTTGGACCGGATTAGATCGGGCACTCGGAGGCCCAGGCCATAGAGGTAAAAGCAAGGAGTTAAAACTTCATATTAAGACATCGTTCAATATCGTTTGAGACAATCATTCAGGTGGCGCTGGGGTAAGATAAGTAAGTGATCCTGCATTGTATGCATTTCTTTGGCAAAAGGCCAAAAATATTAATTTCACCTGTTCATTTTGTAATAAGAAAGATTAATCATGCATAAAGCATTGATTATGGAACACTTTCCAACTGACATGCAATTTTATTTAAACATCTCTAAAATGCGATGCATTCAGCGGTGATATTTTAAAAATTATCATAATAATTGGAAACTTAAAATTTCATCAAAAAAGGCAATGCTGTAAAATCGCTTGCTTCTCTCTCTACGTAAAATCAATGAATATTTCATTCATATCACCTATATTCCAGACTCCAGCGCTAAATAGTTTTGCGTTAAAAATTCAGCAATTCTTATAAAACTCATCTTACAATCACTTGTTTCGTTTACATTTTGCATACGTTAAAATTAGGCTTCGTTGTAGAAATAATCAAAGTTTAGTGATCATTTAAAATAAAAAATATTGAAATTGCGTAAGCACAGAATTTAGAAACACAGATAATATGCAAAAATAAAGCGGTTTTAGGACGGACGCAACACTATAAATATAAATACAAGAAAGATTAAATATACATAAAGCATTGATTATAAAACACTATCCAACTGCAATTTTAATTAAACATCTCTAAAATACGATTCAATCAGCGGCGATATTATTTTAATTATCACAGAACTACAATTATGTATCTTACTTGAAAAATTAAATACATGGAGGGAGAAGTATGTTCAAAATCCATGTTTAAAACTTTATTCAAATGGCATCATTGAAATATAAATCGTCTGATTTTCTATGTAAAAGCAGTGAGTATTTCATTCATACACTTTTATTCCAGACTCCAGAGTTAAATAATTCTACGTGAAAAAAATTAGCAATTCTTATACAACTTCATCTTACAATTACTTGTTTACATTTTACATTGATTAAAATTAGGCTTCGTTGTAGAAATAATCAGTTTGGTGATCATTTAAACTCCAATATATTGTAATTGCGTTGTTTCAGTATGAAGATGCTCATAATTTAAGCAAAAATAAAGCGGTGTTAGGACAGATGCAACACTAAATATAAATTAAAAAGAACTTTAAAAATCACAATTTTGATACAAGATGGATGCCATATTTCATTTTGAAGTGGATCACGTGACCTCTTCTTATTATATGGGTGTTACTATTATTTTAATTTTTATTTAAAAAACTACCGAACCTATTTTGCTGAAATTTGTTTTATATATTTTATGGGATAATTTGAATATTTCTTAAAATTTTCGAAGCAATTTGTGAATTTTACTTTTTAAAAAAAATGTTTGAAAAATAAAAATCAGGTTCCATATATAGTCATTGATATAGTCACATTGATATAGTCATATTGATTTAGTCATTTTACGGCAGTTATCGTGCGAAAGGACAGACAGACAGACAGAATGAACAAAGTTATAAGCACTTTTCAACTATGTTGTAAAATGTTAAAAATAAATGATGAGCACGATGCAAAGTATAACTGAAACCATGGAGGTAAAAGTAATGAGTTAAAACTTCATATTAGGAAAACGTCTATATCGTTCGAGACAGTCATTCAGGTGGCGTTGGGGTAAGATAAGTGGTCCTGCATTGTATGCATTTCTATGGCGAAAGTCCTAAAATATTTATTTAAACTGTCCATTTTGTGAAAATAAATTATTAGCGCAATGCATAGTAAAAGTGAAACAATAACGAATATTTCTAAATACTCAAAATAATTTTACCTTTCAATTTATATTTATCTCCCTATATTCTGTACGCTATCCTACAGCTATGAAAAAATACTGGTTAATTATACTTATAATTAGGGAACCTTAATTGCAAACTAATGAGTAATACATATACTCAATACTACGCTTTTCTATTGTGTCAACTAACCATAGCGACGACTTTACTAACACTATCGAGACCTAGATATAACTCTCAAAGAGTTATGGCATTTTCAGGCGTTTCATTCATAGGAGCTCTATCTCCTCATTTCTAATTTCATTTTGGGAACTCGCGGAAAAGTTGAATAAATGGAGGTATAAGTTAGTTGCTTATATGTTGCAAGCACCTTAATAAATTTGCTAGGAAATGTTCACGGGTGGACACGAGAGATTGAAGTAAAATGTCAATTACAAAGTTGAAGAGGATTATCTAATTAGTACGAATCGACATCAGAAATGAGCGAAACGCATATATGGAAGGGAATAGATATTTGTTAAAAAGTTTTATCATCAGGGACTATAACACGGTGACACCTGCAATGCTTGTCACAGTTCGCGGGAAAATTCTTTTCGAATCAAAATGTGTATGGTTGCTGATGGAGAGCAGCACTTTGCAGAGTTCTTTCTTCTTCTATCTTGCTGTGTTCATGCTAACTTTTTGAGTTCTCTACTAGGGGCGCTACAATCCTTTTTATTCGATCGGGCATGGCCACTTTACACTATAGACCAACAACGGACCCATAACAAATATGACATTTCAGCTGTTGGCGATTCAATGTTTAAAAGTGCATAAGCTTGAAAAGAAACCATGGATTCAGTTATCAGCAATAGGAATGTGATCGTAGTATTATAAACGTGAAAATGTCACACAATTTGGGTATTCAGCCATCACAAAACTGTTTTTAGAATTTCAGCGTTTAATTATTTCTTTTTGTGCAATAGTGCGCTGAAGAATCATAAGAAAAGGGATACAAAAATGAGATGATTATGCTTTTTCGAGATATAACTGTATAAATACTTCTACGCCGAATTATGCCGCTCAAGTTTCACGAAATATCAATATAAACAATTGACTACAGATAAGGTCATGCCGTCCAAACGGGGATGATTTTCATGGAGGACTTGCGCTATATTCATATTAGATACAGAGTCAAACGAAACAAAACTGAACTTTCCTATTTCTTCTTCGATCCAGACCGTCCGACCTACTCGAAGGTATATGTTTGGACGGCCGGAAAGTACCCTCCAATTTAGAACGGTGCGACATCCACAGGAATTGTACCCTCCTTCCCCTATCATCAAGGCACCAACTTCTCAGAAGGACTTAGGGACCCACATATTGAACGTGCTCATACTCTACGTGAGCACCGGGATAGTTTGGGCAGAGGCGGGAATCGAACTCGGGTCGTCCGAGTGCAACCCCCACGCGCAAAGTACTGGGCTGTCGCACCCAAAACTGAACACTCGCAGTCAATATTTTAGAACTTTTTGGACGGGGGGGGGGGGGGGGGGGGGGTTCGAATGAAGCTTAAGGGGTGGGGCAAGTTTTCTGTTTGCCTTATATAAATATATCTAAATGCTGTCACATAAACAGAAACTAGGTTAACATAAAATATCTCCGGGTGGTGGTGGTGGTGGTGTGTGTGTGTGTGTGTGGGGGGGGGGGGGGGGTGATCCCACCCCCCGGATGTATGCCTGAAAGAAACACTACTCACAGTTTATCAAGACATAAACCTAACACGCGTAGTTTGTTGGGTTAGGTACACCTAACATAAAAATCTAACGCGTCTAACTTAACACACGCTGTCTATACCTAATGAGCCAAAAAACCTAACATGTGCAAATTTAATATGCGTATGTAGCATGTCTTATCGAACACGCCCAAAAATAAACTCTGAACTGTATATCCAGTCGTTGCTGCATAGATAGCGCATGTTTCCAAGATCAGCATCATAAGCACTACAACAAAACAAACAAAACGTACGTATCATTTTCTCAGCAATGCCGTAAATTTCTGATAATCTAGCACGCTCGGGCTTCAGCCGGCCATTTGCCGGATTATCGGATGTTAAATTTATATGCCGTAAAACTGGGAAAAATGTATTTGAAACAAAATGATGGACAGTAAATATTTATTTTCTGAAAACGTTACACAGACTGGATTACACTTGCAGAGTCCAATTCGACGATTAGAGCTTGCAATTTCGTCCCATTAACTTAACGGTAGAGCATCGGATGTCTAGTTCGGAGATCCAGGGTTCGATTCCCGGTTTGGGGCAGCAAGGGTCTTGATACACTGTACAGTATCATTAAAAACATTTAAAATTATTTTTAAATTATAAGGTAAACTTCAATAAACAGAAATCTGCAAATAAAATTATATAGTCTATCAGTAAATATACCTCAGTAAAATTGAACTATCCGAATACTCGTCCGAAGGGCGTGCTGAATCGTTGGATGTCGGATTTGTGTATAAAATCCGACTGTCAGTTTTGTGTCGAATATCTCCCAAAAGGATAATTTCAAACGCAATTTAGTACGTTTATTACAATCGGTGAATGCTGAAACCTTATTTTTAATGCAATCGAATGTTCGAAAGTCTCCCCCCCCCCACACACACACATACATCCCCGGAACACTGAATTTTCGAATGGATTTTTGAAAACGTCATTAAAAAAAATTAAAACTTCAATAATAATAAATAAGTAATCATTTCAAATGCAATGTCTCTTTAGAAAATGAATGATACAAATTTCCGTGAACCACCTATTACACGATTGAGCATCCCTGAATACAAATCAGATATTTGTTTTGAATGATGTCTATGTGGGCAAGAAATCAATCTCTTAAACAAATTATGCGACTCAAATGAAATTTTTTGTGATTATTTCAATCAGTAAACGATCAGGAATCGGGAAAAGGCACCGTATTTCTTTTTTTTATAATTCCAAAAATATTTAAGTATTACATAAACTTCACAAAATAGTCATGTAAATTATTTAATTATAAACGAATGACACCCTTCATAAGACTCTATGTCATTCTCGAGATATTATACAGTTTTGTTCTGCAATAAAAAAAAATACGTACATTATTATCAAATGAGTGTCATACTTTGTAAGTACAAATTTTTAAACTTCAATGAACGGTCACTATCGTTTAGTTTTCCCTATTGTTTAGTAAGTTATTGTTTAGTCACTATTATTTAGTAAATTTTTTCACGAACGGTTTTAGAGATATTTGAATTTTTACTTTTCCATAGAGCGTGATATTATAGATAAAATAAAGCCATAAAATTTGGTATGAAAATTGTAATCGGTTACAACAAAACTCTGAGATCAAAAGTGAACGTCATAAAATTTAGTATGAGAGAACGTTATATTTTCCATAATCATCTAGGGTAAAGACATACAAATGTGACTCAAACCCTGAGAACGAATTGAATATCGAGACGTAAAATATTATACATATAGATTAAATATATATATTGTGATGCCTACAAGCTAAAATTAGAATTCTTAAACATAAAATTAGGTAATAAATTGGCATACTTTTCGCTATCTTAAATTCGATTTTTCTTTAACTAAATGTTATCTTTCCTACTAAACAGAATATAACTACTGCCATCTGTAGTTATATTAGGAAACTAAACGCTTCTGTAAAAGAAATTGTGGGTTCATGGCAGAAAGGTTTATAACTACTACCGACATCTAGCGATACAAATTAAATCTAAAATATGCTAAAATTTTTATATAAGGAGTTTTTAAATATCATTTTGGAATGTGAAATTAGTATAGCAATGCAGTTATAAAAACTTCTGTGAGCAGGTATAACACTAAAGCTTCGAATGGATGAGACTACGATTTAGATAAATTATTGTGTAAACTATAAAATTTTAAGTATTTATTTTTCATAGACATGCATATGGCAGTTGTATTTTGTGGTAACTAATGATTTGTATAAGAAAGTAAAAAAAAAATATACCTTTTTCAACTTATATAAACGTGTGAATTATTATTTATTATATTATATTATTTTAGATTTAATATATTATTTACGTGCTGATTTATGTAATTACTGTATAGTGTGTAATAATTTCAAATTTAAATACATTTTAGTTTAAAATCTGTTTGTTGACAGTTTGAAATTTTATATAAGTTTAAATAATTTGAACAATTTAAAGTTATTTTTTTCTTTTACATTTGAAATTCTTAAAATAATTTAAAATAAATCTTGATATTAAAATATTTAAACATTGAAAAAAATGTGTTCGATTCATATATATATATATATATATATATATATATATATATATATATATATATATATATATATATATATATATATATATATATAACAAATTTAGTTAAAAAATCTTAAATAAGCATGTGTCACAAGCTTGTTTAACAATACAGTAGTAAAAAACTGTACATTAAAAGTATATCTATTTATTGCGCTAATTTCAGCATATAAGTGAGATGAAATCAATAAGTTAACTAAATGATTTAAAGTTGAACTAGAAGAGGCATAGTATAGCACCTAAAACCAAACAAAAGAATTTAATTGATTACTAGAGTAATCAATTGAATTATTTTGTTTGGTTTTAGGTACTCTACTACTTTTCTTTTAATTTTACTTTTCTACTTTAAATCATTCAGTTATATATATATATATATATATATATATATATATATATATATATAATTAAAATATTTTTGTTTGCATGTTGAATTTGAAAATTTAGTAGATGTTTTAGTAAATTTAAATATATTTTTAGTGCATCATTCAAAATTTTTCTAACTTCATCAGTGAAGAATATTAGTTAAATGAAATTGTTGATGTGAATCATATTTGTGTAGTTTTATTATACAAATTAAGTTTAATTAAATTATGAAATCTACAAAGTAGATGGTAAATACATAAAATAAAGGAAGATTTTTATCTCCTAAAAAATGCTGGATACATATTTTTGACTTAGGAAGGACCAAAGAAACATTATGGGAAAGGGCACCCTGAAATTAATGGCACCAAGACGACAAAAGTTTAGTTACGTCTCGTCCCCCTCTCTCTCTGAGTATGTGTGTGTATGTGTCTGTATTTTCCTTCACATACAAATACAGACTGAGCGTTTGAATTTACATTATAATTATATTCTCTGAATTTTCAACGCTGACATAGAACATCGGATAATGGCTATAATCAATGGCGCATTGTTCCGAGATCATCTGAAGGAAAAGTAAACGATTCTAAAAAGTAGGAGAATAATTCAAAAAGTAAGGCAAATATTAATGGGGATATTCAATCATAACTAGTATTAGGTGCATTTAAGCGACGTTTAAATGGTCAAACCTAGGGTCCAGAATTTTAAACAAACATGGGGTCACGGAAATTTTACACAAAATGTATATTATTTGTTATATATAGATACATAAATGTTCCTCAGATCTTGAAAACACTGGGAGTCCTATCAAACGCGAAGCGGGCAATGCCAGTGGGACGGAGCGATTGTTCTCGGTCACCAAACGAAAAAGGGGCGTCTTTTGCGTTGAACACATTTTTAGTTTAAGAACCAAAGACTTTGTATTGGGAAAAAGGACGGCCTAAAAATCACGTGCTCCACATTTTCATCTATGGCATTTTTGCGTCATAGCGTTACGCCATTATTTAGGGTTGTCATGATTATGTTTTTTCTCTTTTTATGTATTTCTTTTTGCAAATTACGGTGTATAATGTCTTCAGATGAAATGATTCCCTTCGAAAATTTTGCGTAATATCAATTTAAGACATTGATAAAGATTGATGTAGTGTTGTTTTGAGTTAGATATGCGTACCATCCTTAATTGGATTCAATTTCGTATGTGATTAAAATGTATTTTGTACTTTTGCGATTTCAATATTTTGTCGAAATATGTGGCCCTTCGTAATCTTGAAAATCGCTGAAGTGATTTGGACCCAATTTGAATTTATTGTATATATTATTTGCGTATATTTTGTAGATGTAAATGCAGAAAATAATTGAAAAAAGTATACAGGGTGTCCCAAAAAGATTGAAACGCGCTTTAATGCTTTAACTGTTGGAGATAAGTGGGCAATGTAAATTGAAAAAATGTTGAAAGTAAGGTAGGAAATAAGATACGTTAATGATATAGTCTTCCCATTCATTTTCAAAAAGTTACACTTTTTAACACTTTACAACAAAGTTGAAAAGTGTTTATGACTTTGTTCATTCTGTCTGTCTGTCTGTCTGTCTGTCTGTCTGTCTGTCCGTTAGCACGATAACTGCCGTAAAAATGAGTTTATCAAAATGAAATTTTAGTATGTTGTTCAGACGGTCTGTAGGACCTATGGGAATATAAATAAATAATATCACCCAATTAGTTTTTTATTGAACCCGGGTTGAAAAAATGAAATACATTGAACCCTATGGGACCTAATTTTTCAAACATTTTTTAAGTAAATTTAAAATTCACGAATTGCTTCGAAATTTTTAGGAAATATTCACATTATCCCATAGAATATATAAAAAAAAAATTCAGTAAAATATGTTAAGTAGTTTTTTAATTAAAAAAATTATTTAATATAGGGAAAAAAACAAATTTAATTAAATTCTGACTTTGGGATATCTTCCAGAAAGAAAAGAGAGAGATATTATATAATAAATATCTCTCCATTTGTTTAAACGTTTTGCATATGGGAGTGGCTTCATATTTTAAAATAAATTTGGTAGATAACAATTTTTCATTTTTTTTAAATTTTATATAACTCTTCATGATAAATTTAATTGATAGCATTTTAAATGCACTTTCCTACGTCCTAGAGAGTTAAAATTTGGTACACAGCTTAAATTTGTTGAACATTTTATTCGACAAAAATTTGATGGATCTTTAAATATAGATCATACATTTTTTTCGAAATGGCCTGAAAATAATCCCCGTTCACTTCTATAAATCATTGGTGTAATATTGTTAAAAATTCTGATGTGGACAGCACATGTCTTTCTCTGCAGACTCATATTCGTTCTCTTTATTTATTCAATGATAATTTGAGTTTATCTGCACAACATAAGTATTTTAAATGACATTGAATTTACACGTTAAACTTAAATTTGGTTTTCATTTGATAGCTAGACTTATTGTCAAAGGTGGCGTAGCGAAAACGCGAAAAAACTAGAATATCTCAAGAACGGCTAGTCCTAGAGTAATGGGGTTAGTCTTATTCTTTTTGTTGTCAAAAATCACATATAATATAGGAATTTAATTGATATAATTGAGCACACGTAGTCTTTTATTTTTATATATAACGATTTTTGCTGGCCATTTCGCAAAAATAGCCCGTTCCTTTTTCCCGAATCGTAGTAGAATAACCTACAAATGATTTATATACAAAATTTTGTTAAATTTGGTATATAAATCACTTGTAGGTTATTGAAATATTATACTCCAAATTTTGTTAAATTTGGTTCATTAGTTTTTAGCTAGAGTGGATAAAGGCAATTTCTGCGGCCATTTCGCAAAGAAGGCAGATTCTTTTATTACGAATCGTACTATAATCTAATGAACATCAGGATTTCCCACAAAAAACATACCTACCAAATTGTATGAAATTCGGTCCATTAGTTTTTCAATTAGAGGGGATGTAATATCCACACAGACACACAGAAACATACACAGATACACCCTTACACACACAGACGTCTTCCTAAAAGTAGTTTTTTCGTGTTCTAGAAGTCCCAAAACGTGTAGATACTTTGAAAATTCGAGTTCCGATCTTCGGCACGATTCCAATACTTTGAGTACATACACATACACATATATATTATCTGTGTATTATCTGTGTATCTAAATTCCGTGCCTATGCAATTACAATAGTTGTGATTTTAAATGATCCCTAAACTTTTATTATTTCTTCAAGGAAGCCTAATTTTAACATATGCAGAATGCAAATATCTCAAGCGATTGTAAGATGAATTACATAAGAATTGCTGAATTTTTTTCACACAAAATTATTTACTCTGTAGTCTGGAATACAAGTTATATGAATGAAATATTCATTGATTTTGCATAAAGAATCAGATGATTTATATTTCGATACAGTTTTAAATATTTAAGTATAATAAATTACTGTAGTACTGTGATAATGTAAAATATATTACCACTGAATGAATCACATTTTAGAAATTTTTAAATGAAATTACATTTCAGTTGGAAAGTGTTTCATAATCAATGCTTATGCATGATTGATCTTTCTTGTTAAATTTTTATACGACTCCCTTAGAGAAATTGGGTGAATCAGGAAATTTTTATTTTTAATGCAACAAGATCATTAAAAAAACCCCGCATATCTGTATCTTTAAAATTGAGCGAGTTATATTCAATTGAAAATTGAACATTGTGAGTGGGGACCCTATATCAAATTAGAAATGTAAATGTGTGAAATATCACAAGAAATATAAAACTGGATGATAATACATGAGACATTTTTGTGAATTCCGCGTAGGCTCACGATGCAATCACGGATTCTTAAGTACTTTTCACATTGAGACATGCCATTTTTAACACTTTACAACAAAGTTGAAAAGTGTTTATGACTTTGTTCATTCTGTCTGTCTGTCTGTCTGTCTGTCTGTCTGTCCGTTAGCACGATAACTGCCGTAAAAATGACTTAATCAAAATGAAATTTTAATATGTTGTTAAGACGGTCTGTAGGACCTATGGGAATATAAATAAATAATATCACACAATTAGTTTTGGATTGAACCCGGGTTGAAAAAATGAAATACATTGAGGCCTATGGGATCTAATTTTTTTAACATTTTTTAAGCGGATTTAAAATTCACAAATTGCTTCGAAAATTTTAGGTAATAGTCAAATTGTTCCATAAAATATATAAAAAAAAATTCAGCTAAATATATTCAGTAGTTTTTTAAATAAAAATTAAAATAATAATTACACATCTTATATGAAACGATCACGTGACCATGATATGAAACGATCACATGACCCACTTCAAAATGATATATGGCATCCATCTTGTTTCAAATTCGTGATTTTTTAAAGTTCTTTTTAATTCATATTGAGTGTTGTATCCATCCTAAAACTACTTTATTTCTGCTTAAATTCTGTGCATCTACATAGTAAAACAACACAATAACAATATATTTGAGTTTAAATTCTCATTCAAATTTGATTATTTCTATAACTAAGCCTATTTTTCACCTATGTAAAATGTAAACAGCAAAATATGTAGAATGAGTTGTATTAGAATTACTGTATTTCTTTAACACAAAATAATTCAGACCATGGAGTCTGCATGGCTGATATGAATGAAATATTAATTGATTTTATAAACAGAAGGACGATTTTTTTCGATGAAGTTTTAAGCATAAAGTTTATGAATTGTAGCTCCATGGTCTTAATTTTTAAAAAAAATAAATTATTATAGTATTGTGATGAATGAAATGGAGAAAGTTATGAATGAAATCCTGCTTTTATAGAGAGATCCAGGCGTGTTATTTTTTCCATGACGTCATTTGAATTAATTTCAGTTGTTTTCGATGAAGTTTTTAAATAAAATAAATTATTATAGTATTGTGATGAATGAAATGGAGAAAGTTATGAATGAAATCCTGCTTTTATAGAGAGATCCAGGCGTGTTATTTTTTCTATGACGTCATTTGAATTAATTTCAGTTGTTTTCGATGAAGTTTTTAAATAAAATAAATTATTATAGTATTGTGATGAATGAAATGAATGGGAAAATGTTTATGAATGAAATGCTGCTTTTATAGAGAGAGCCAGGCGTGTTATATTTCGATGTCGTCATTTGAATTAATTTCAGTTGTTTTCGATGAAGTTTTTAAATAAAATAAATTATTATAGTATTGTGATGAATGAAATGGAGAAAGTTATGAATGAAATCCTGCTTTTATAGAGAGATCCAGGCGTGTTATTTTTTCTATGACGTCATTTGAATTAATTTCAGTTGTTTTCGATGAAGTTTTTAAATAAAATAAATTATTATAGTATTGTGATGAATGAAATGGAGAAAGTTATGAATGAAATCCTGCTTTTATAGAGAGATCCAGGCGTGTTATTTTTTTCTATGACGTCATTTGAATTAATTTCAGTTGTTTTCGATGAAGTTTTCAAATATAATAAATTATCGTAGTATTATGATAGATTTAAAAATATTACCGTGGAATGTATTGCATTTTAGAAATATTTAAACCACGCAATTTATATTTCAATGCCGTCATTTGAATGAAGTTCATTTTTTTCAATGAAGGTTTAAGTTTTCAAATATAATAAATCAATGTAGTATTGTGATAAGTTTTAAAATATTACCGAGGAATGTATTGCATTTTCGACTTTTTTAAATAAAATTGCATTGAAGTTGGAAAGTGTTTCATAATCAATGCTTTAAGCATGATTGATCTTTCTTGTTTTATTTGAAACAATTAATATAAATAAGTAAACAAATGCAAGTATGTATTTGATTTTGAAATTTAACATACTTTTTCAAAACGAAGAATAAAACTCACAGACGATTTTTTCCCCCTTTAACTCTAATTTAGCCGTTTCAAATGTTTATAGTAAAGTAATTTTAAAAAACTGAAGATTGAAATGCAGACGATTTATTTTTTAATTTACGCATTTATTCCCAGTATTATTCCTATTCAATACAACTAAACTTTTTTTTAATATTATACCAAAATAAAGAAGATTAGAAATCATTCAGTGAATCGTCAGCATGTGTAGTTCTGAATTGACGAATTAAGAACACGTAACTGGTTGTGCATTATGGTATTTTTAACAAATTACTAGCTTTTCAAATTAACAATGATTTATGCTCTGTGTAATAAAAATACTGCAGAAACTGCTCGGGATTTTGGACGGCGATTTAAACTTGCCTGAAATTTCACATACATTTGTTTATCGGATGATGAGGAGATTAAGAACTACCGGTTCATTTCATCTAAGACCTGGCCCTGGAAGAAATTGTTTGTACACGGATGACCAAGAAACTGACATCATCGAATATTTTTCTTTCAACCCACGAACAAGCATTCGAAAAGCAAGCGAAACTTTGGGGCTACCTAGGATGTCAATTGCTAGAACACTTGGAAAATTCCATTGGCTTCCATTTTGTATTTATGGACTTCAAGCATTTCATCCCTCCGATTTTGACCGACGTGTAGCATTCTGCAACTGGTTGCTAATCCAACAAGAAATCGAACTTTGTTAAGAACATTCTGTGGACTGATGAATGTTTGTTTACTGAAGATGGAGCAATCAATACTCACAACGATCATTATTGCATGATACGAAACCATTTTTTGTCCGTGAAATACATCACCTGAGAAAGTTTTCTTTGTCTGTATGGTCTGGAATTTGGAATGGATAACTGATAGGTCCTGTGTTTTATGAAGGTACACTTACAGCTGAAAAATACATGCAGATTATTTTAAACAGTACTGTAACGGATTTTATGGAGAAGGCAACATTATCTCTTCTGAAAAACATGCATTATCAACAAGATGGCGCGCCTGCATACCAGGCTATAATTGTGACAAACTGGCTCAACGAAAACTTTGATAAACAGTGGATTGGTTTGAAAGGAGCCACAGAATGGCCCCCCAGATCCCTAATTTAACCCCTCTCGATTTTTAACACTTTACAACATAGTTGAAAAGTGTTTATGACTTTGTTCATTCTGTCTGACTGTCTGTCCGTTAGCACGATAACTGCCGTAAAAATGACTTTATCAAAATGAAATTTTACTATGTTTTTCAGACGGTCTGTGGGACCTATGGGAATATAAATAAATAAAATCACCCAATTAGTTTTTTATTGAACCCGGGTTGAAAAAATGAAATACATTGAACCCTATGGGACCTAATTTTTCAAACATATTTTAAGCACATTTAAAATTCACAAATTGCTTCGAAATTTTTAAGAAATATTCACATTATCCCACAAAATGCATAAAATTTTTTTCACTAAAATATGTTAGGTAGTTTTTAAATTAAAAATTATTTAATATAGGGAGAAAAACAAATTCAATTAAATTCTGACTTTTGGGATATCCTCCAGATAAAAAAGAGATATATTATATAATAAATATCTTTCCAAGAGTTAATTATTTTGTATATGAGAGAGGCTTCATATTTTAAAATAAATTTGGTAGATAACAATTTTTCAAATTTTTTTTTAATTTTATATAACTCTTCATGATATATTTATTTGGTGGCATTTTTAATGCACTATCCTAGAGAGTTAAAATTTCGTACATAGCTTAAATTTGTTGAACATTTTATTCTACAAAAATTTGGTGGATCTTTAAATATAGATCCTACATTTTTTTCGAAATGGCCTGTAAATAATCCCCGTTAACTTCTATAAATCATTGTTGTAATATTGTTAAAAATTCTGATGTGGGCAGCACATGTCTTTCTCTGCAGACTCATATTCACGTTCTCTTTTCTTCAATAATAATTTGAGTTTATCTGCACAAAATAACAGCCATAAGTATTTTAAATGACATTGAATTTACACGTTAAACTTAAATTTGGTTCTCATTTGATAGCTGGACTTATTGTCAAAGGTGGCGTAGCGAAAACGCGAAAAAACTAGAATATCTCAAGAACGGCTAGTCTTAGAGTAATGGGGTTAGTCTTATTCTTTTTGTTGTCAAAAATCACGTATAAAATCGGAATTTAATTGATATAATTGAGCACACGTAGTCCTTTATTTTTATATTTAACGATTTTTGCGGGTCATTTCGCAAAAATAGCCCGTTCCTTTTTCCTGAATGGTACTAGAATAACCTACAAATGATTTATGTACCAAATTTTGTTAAATTTGGTATATAAATCACTTGTAGGTCATTGAAATATTATACACCAAATTTTGTTAAATTTGTTCCATTAGTTCTTAGCTAGAGTGGATAAAGGCAATATCTGCCGGCCATTTCGCAAAGAAGGCAGATTCTTTTATTACGAATAGTACTATAATCTAATGAACATCAGGATTTCCCACAAAAAACATACCTACCAAATTTTATGAAATTCGGTCCATTAGTTTTTCAATTAGAGTGGATGTAATATCCTCACAGACACACAGATACACCCTTACACACACAGACGTCTTCCTAAAAATAGTTTTTTCGTGTTCTAGAAGTCCCAAAACGTGTAGATCCTTCGAAAATTCGAGTTCCGATCTTCGGCACGATTCCAATACTTTGAATACACACACACACACACACACACACACACACATTATCTGTGTATCTAAATTCCGTGCCTATGCAATTACAATACTTGTGATTTTAAATGATCCCTAAACTTTTATTATTTCTTCAACGAAGTCAAATTTTAACTTATGCAGAATGCATATATCTCAAGCGATTGTAAGGTGAGTTACATAAGAATTGCTGAATTTTTTTCATACAAAATTATTTAGCTCTGGAGTCTGGAATACGAGTTATATGAATGAAACATTCATTGATTTTGCATAGAGAATCAGATGATTTATATTTCGAAACAGTTTTAAATATTTTATAATAAAATTACATAGTACTGTGATAATGTAAAAGATATCATTACTGAATGTATCACATTTTAGAAATTTTTAAATGAAATTGCATTTCAGTTGGAAAGTGTTTCATAATCAATGCTTATGCATGATTGATCTTTCTTGTTACTTATGAGGTCGTCTTCGAACACTAGTTTATAATACTTTCCCACTACACGCAATTGACCTTAAACAAAAAATAATTGATGCTTGCAAAAATATTAGTGGTGAAGAACTCCAAAATATTTACGGAAGCATTGTTACAGGTAGAAGAGCTCAGCTATGTATTGGAGTTGAAGGAAAACATTTTGAGAATGCTTTATGAATTGCGTTTTGTGAATTGTATTTCCAGTATTTGTAACGACATTTGTCCCTTTATATCAGTGGTCTTCTATCAATGTATGCATATTTTAATTATGTGCCCCAACCGCGTAGTGAGTACCACTGATCTCTGTCTGATTTATATGATCTCAGTCTGTGTAATGCTTTATTTAGATGCATTTGTGATAAAAAATTTTGACACATATTAACGCGTTTTTGATCTAAACAATTTCCATCGTCCATTTGTTTATGATGCCTATTTTCACTGATGAAACAGCCTTTCACATGGTACGGAAAAGTGGCATAAGTCAGATTTCTTTCTTTATCATAATTCAGTTGATTTTAAAGATACAGATATGCGTTTTTTTAATAATCTTGTTGCATTAAAAATAAAAATTTTATGATTGACCCAATTTGTCTAAGGGGATCGTATAAAAATTTAAAAAGTGTCACTTTTTGAAAATGACTGGGATGACTATTTCATTAACGTAGTCTTATTTCCTACCCTACTTTCAACATTTTTGCAATTTACATTGCCCACTTATCTTCAACAGGTAAATAATTAAAGCGCGTTTCAATCTTTTTGGGACACCCTGTATATAGTTTGGCTCAGAAGTCAAGTGCTCACTTGCTTTGCATGTTAAGTTCTCGGTTGTGTTCCCGGGATTTTATCCCGAATCTCTAGTTTAAACTTGGATTCGGGCAACTCTATTTAAAATGTGACATGCTCGTTTGATATTCTTGCACAAAATAACAATAAAAACATAGACAAATGTTTTGGTTTATTACAAAACAAACAAACAAAAAGAACATCGGTAAAATATTTAACTTTAAATGTACTACATATGCAAAACTACATAGAATATATGAAGAAAAAGTTGAATCTAGAGAAACGCATTATAATAACGACAAACAAAAATAAACGTAATATACTTCAAAATCTCAAACAAGAATTGAAAACCGGCAGTGGATGCCGGTAGTTAAAATTAATACACCATAAATTTATGTAATTGTTAAACCTAAATGTTTAAATGCCAATGATCACCGATAATTTACATTAATAATAAATTTCAAAATATAATTTTAACATTATCAGGGCTAATTGGTTATTGAAATTATTACACTTTAAATGCCAATTATAAAGTCAAACACCAGCAATGATTATCAGTAATTAACCATGATACATTCCAAGTCTTAGTTAGAAGAAATATAATAAAACAAGAAATCATAGCAGTAATTAAAATTAATTAACTTCAAAAATACTCAACGAGTCGAACGGAGAAAATACAATTGAGATTAGTATTCTTTATATAGTCAATAAAAGGATAAAGCTTTTACAATAGTCACCGGCATTTATATTTATTTTAAGCATCAAACACAAATTATCAAACACAAATTTCACTCTAGCAATGATCGCCGACAAATAAACAATAACATTAACAATTTTAGGCATCATATACAAGCAAAAACGCTGTATTTCAAAATAGACAATTAAACATGTATTTGATTCTATTTACAATATAGCATAAGACATATTTTGTTGCCCTTAGATGGTTTCTTCTAAGGATGTTTATATTCATAATGAATAAACGAATAATATTCTAAATAACGCAATTGATTTATATTTACTTATGCATTTGTTCCTATACAAGAGTTGACATTTATTCCACATTTTATGAAAACAGCGCATATAGTAAACATAAAGAAACATATATAAACATAAATCCAGTCTTAAATGATGTTAAGAACTTGTATTATAATTTATACAGAAATGGAAGTAAAATTGCACGCACATGTTAGAAGAAGTCGATTGAAAGAACATTTAACAAGTCACACATTATAAAACAAGTTCCGCAAGCTTTATATAATAGAAGCTAGGAAATGTAATAAACATGTAAAATTGTTTAATTGATGCAATAAATACATCTACCATGGCAACAAAAGAAAATGACTGATTAATTATATATTGTACATATAATACATAGTAAAACCACATCAACAAGGGTTCATTCAGAGAAAAAGGGAACATTGAAAGAATATTATAACACTTACATTACATTTTCATATAAATACATATTAATGTTGTCACAATGTACTTTTTGCAATTCCTGTTTAAATTTCCTATTACTATAATATAAGGATGGTCTGTTTCAACATTTTTTCAAGTATGTGAATGATCCAATTCTTAACACTTAAGGCAAATTTACATGAATATGGGTATAATACGGACCAATCAGACGCGAGTTTCAAAATCAATTTTTTTGCAAATTGGCAGTAAAGAAATTCAACAGAGGCAAACATTTCATCTCAAACTAATTTCAAAAAGCTCGCTATACCTTGTTTCTCCAATGGAAAATATAAGATTAACTCAGTTTATTAAATTACCAGAATTTTCCGATCTATAAAACAGAAAAGACAAATTTGAAGTCTAGATTAACTTTTACTCCTGACAAATTACGAGGTATATGAAGTGGTTAAGAACAATTACTGTAATTTTATTTTATGATTTAGCTTCGGCCCTCTCCGCAAAGCGACTAACAGCGGCGACCAGCGTTTCGTATTCGTTTTATTATTTTGTGAAAAATTACTGAAATTATCATTTTAAGAAGTCAAATGTGTGCACTAAAATATATTTAAAGTAGATTTTCAAAATAAATACAATTTTTATAGTAAAAATTGGAATAGTATAACTTGACAATCAACTTTTTCAATGTATTATAAAACCTGAAACAGCCATAGAACCTCTTCCACAATTAAGCTTAACTGACTATACAAATCGGTTGAGCCATTTTCAAGGCATATGTATTTATGATAGACACAGATAAAACTTTTTCAATTACCCTTGTTTCTTGAGTAGGAGATATCTTGTTATATCGAGTCTTTCGAATGTATATATTATTAGACAATAAACTGAAATATCAACAGCTCTTGTCATTGTATCTGACTTGGATTACTCTTCCAAGAGATTATCAGAGACTACAATAATGTTTGAAGTTATAGGAAAATTTACACAATTCTACAGACTTGTGTATAAATTTCGGGAAAAACTTGTGTATAACTCGAGATGTATTGAAGAAATTGCGATGCAAGTTGGACATGCAAAAGTGGCATTGAAAGAAAATGACACTCAAGATTGTCCCACGTGACTCTAAATATGCAAAGTACGCATTCAATCGAAATCAGTTAAAGAAGAAATTTTTAGCTTTTAATTCATTGGTATGTCAAGGTTCATCATGTGCTTAAAACGGTGTATGGATGGTTTTACATGGAGGAATGAGATTGAGAGCATAGAAGCTGGTCAATCTCAGACTGATGTGCCTTAAACAGGAAATCGATAAACATTCAGACAAAAATCCTTAAATATATTCATGAAACAGTGGACGGTCGTTGTCACCTAAGACAACGTAGTTCTATTTTAACAACTGCTTCCAGTGGCCACTATCTGTCTCTGACTACAAGACATCATGGTAAGCTGACAAAGATTTGTGGATTGTCTTTCAAATATGAGCACCAGTGTACATTAACACCAGTGCTCAAAAATGGATAGAGTGTCTGTTGGTCCCAGTGACGTCACCAAAGGAGTGTAGATTGTCTTTTAAATATGAGCACCAGTGAACATTGACACTAGTTCTCAAAAATGGATAGCGGGTCTGTTGGTCTCAGTGGCGTCACCAAAGGAGTGGTTTTAGGGGGTCATATCTCTTCTTAGATATCCATTCTGTCCCAGTTATAAAATTGTATAAAGTAGGCAGTAGTGTGAAATGTTCATTTAAATTAACATTTTCTGGAAACCTCCCTCATGAGCCTTTCTAAAAGAGGACACCTCCATTTAATGGACATTTAAAAAAAATGTTCAGTCCCAAAAGTATATACGATTCTGTATATTTATATACAAATTGGTCTTCCGAAAAATGCACAATGGTTTGGGTCGTTAAGAACGCAGCTAAAACAAGTTTTAAATGCGTAAATATGCATTTTAATCACGCATAAAACAATCCCTTCGACCACAATTCTATTGCTCATGAAAAGAAAAGAGAAATATAAATATTCATTAACCTTTTGTTTACGGGTGGGACAACGTCCATCCCAAACGAAGAACCTCTCAAAAAGACAGGTATTTGACATACCCAATCCCAAACAGTTCGATCCCACTTTACAGACATTGGCGTCCATGGACGCTGTCCCACCCGTAAGCAAAAGGTTAAGGGATAATTGTGATAACGGTTATGGAAGTACTTTCAATTAGTGTAAAACGATAGAGGTATACAAGTACAGAAAGTTCTAAAATGAGTCTACCAGTGATCAGTTGACCTCGGTCAGTTCATGAGGCTACCATGAGCTAGTTCATGAGTCTACCAGTTGCCATGAAATTTTATAGCAGTCGTAAAGGTTTAATGAACGATAAAGCATGCTCGTGGAATAAAAATTATAAATCGCATATTTTTATATATAGAAACACGTAAATATATTTCTGTAACAGGTATAAATATCCAAAAATGTGTCTTTGAATTTCTAACTAGAAGTTTAACATTTTTTTAATTAAAAAATATTTTATTTTATTGTATTAAACTTTAAGGGTTTGAAAGTTCCTACGTTCGCTAAGGTTCGTGGAAGTGGTATCTGGAGAATTGGGAATTAAACCCCCGTCTTCAATTTTTTTCTGGCGGCGCCACTGGTCGGTCAGACCCTAAACCCATTTTAATGCAAATTAAGAAGGCTGCACACAAGACATCACGCAGTTGCAGTCCAGCTACAATCTATTTTGGAAACCTATATTTTCAACAATTGGTTCAACAAAAGAATTTTCCATTGGATACATTACACTATTCTTCCCAAGAATTTATTTTATCAAGAATGTACTTTATCACATCAGTATTTAGATCAGCTATTTTGGCAACTTCTTTTTTTTTTAATGTTCAAAGCACATATTGAGATATCGGAATAGGATTTCAAATTTTCATTTTTCAACCAAGGACACGAACTTCCAGACATCGTCTGCGAGTAGTTCAGGTTCTTCCAGCGCGGCAAAATGGCCTCCCCGCGGCATTGGTGTGTAAGAGACGAGGTTCTTCATTTGCTCTGACATGCAGGTCTTGGGCATCATCAGAACCTCGTACGGGAATGCAGCGACTGCCGAAGGAACAGTGACTGGAACTCTGGAAAAAGGAAACGCAGTATATTATGGATAGGATCAAGAGATTAGTATTCACACGCCCGAGACTGAGCCGATTTTGATATACTTTCCGTTCAACCAGCGAAGAGCACTCAGTGGATGTTTGACTGTACAGAATATATAGTGTGATTCAAAAAAGTTGGGCCAAACTTTACGAGGTGGTAGTACACACCAAATCAATCATATTTCGTCATAGTTTACCGGGTTAGAAATGAAACGTAAAGGCGTTACAGGGCGATTACTCGTTGGGAAGCGGCTTCTCCGTAAACTTAAAAGCGTCATTTTGGTTGTTATTTTCTGGTCGAAGAAGAAAACCGCGCATGCAAATTTCATCTCGGGAAGAAGATGAACCCTTATGCAAATTTTCATAACACCGAAAGTACGGCCTTATCAGTTTACAGCAGTTATTCGCAGCTCCAACTTTTGAGAAGATGGAGGAATTTACAAATAGGGAAATAGCCGATATTTCATCTATGGAACTGCAAGTGGGAATAACAGAGAGGCACAACGACTGTACGGAGAACGTTTCCCCCACAGGCGGTTGCCCAATGGTAAAACATTCGAAAGCTTGCATCGGCAGCTCTGGCGATCAGTAGATTGAGCGAGGTGGTCCCATAGCTCACGATCGCCCAATCTGTCGTGTCTTGACTTCTTTTTGTGGGGATATCTCAAGAGTTTCGTTTATGACACGTCCCTTCAATCTGAAGAGGAACTCGTTTCCAGAAATTCGGTCGCTGCTGCCGAAGTGCACAACATGCCTGATCTATTCGAGAGAGTTCGCCAATCCCTCCATCGTCGCTATGAGACGTGCATTCAGGTTGGCGGTCGCTATTTTGAGCCTTTACTATAATTATTATGTTTATTAAATGTGATTTTATAACTTCTAAACTTTTCTGGATGACAATGCATAAAACTATTTCGAAGTACCCAATTAACGTATATTTCACTGTAATCTAACTTGGCAATTAGAAATATTAATAGGATCCGCTAAATTATGCACTTCACCCAATTAATATTATTAATTCTTATACGACTCACTATCGAAAGATAAATACTATAACCCCTAACAAAACGCAATTAATTTACGCACCCCCCTTCTAATAAAACGCACATCTCCCACAAAGAGTGAAACGCATTATATTTCGAACTAGAATGTACTCGGTGTTGCCCTGAATGTAAGATGCAAACCTTTGATTAAAGTCACATCGGAACTCGCAGCGAATTTTCAAAAACCAAAGAACGCTTTAACAATACACCCGCTTATAACAACAACCACAAAACTGTTTATGATCTTTGATTTTGCAGCTTCGTGTGGCCTGAGCTAAATTGTAAACGAATTTTATGCCAGCCATATGGAAAGACTAAAATTGTCAGTTTCCGTAGAAGTTAATAAAAATTGTGGCTTATAGCAAGTTTCTTGCTGCCATTTCAGATATCGGCTATTCTATGCTGTTGAGCGTAAAATAAGCGCAAAACCGGTCTATGGATGTTGGTATCTGTAATGGGCGTGGCTTCTATATTTTTGGGGACATCCCTTTGTAGGCGGGTTTTGTGTTTTATGAACAATCCTATTGCTTATTAGTATCTAATAATAAGAAAGATCTTAGTTGTGCTATTGTTTCCCCACATAAATGCAGCTTATTAATCTATATGAAAAGTAAAATATTTGACACATCCGTTTTTTTAATTTACTTTTACTGTAGTTAACTTAGATCTGAGTGTTGAATCTTTCAAAAATCTAAACTTGGTTGAAACAATATTTAAAGATTTCCCATTTCATGTTTTGTTCACTTACTTCTCATGCTGCCGCACGTATATGTCATTCAAGTTTTCTTTGTAGAACCGGGCGGCAGCTGTGAAGTTATTGTTTATCCAGTACACCATGATGTTGGTCAGTAACTCGTCCATTGTAAATTTCTTTGTCAAGCCACCGTCTTCTAACTTAACATTCTCCGGGTTGGTTGCGGAGGCGAATTTCTCCAACAAATAAGCAGCCATTCCAGCAGGGCTGTCGCACATTCCACTGCCTGCAATGGGAGAGAATACTTTTATTACAGCAATCACCATACAATATGTTTACATAAACAGTAAGTGTAATCAAACAGCAATTTAGTAAAATGTAAAAGAAAAAATAATTATTATTACTCGTAAATCACTGTAACATACATCAAATTATAAAATTATTCACTAAAACTCTTATAAAAATAACTGTAAGAAAATTTCGTTAGTAAAATATAAAATAGTTGCCAACTGGTTTCGGAAGTAAAAGAGGTGTTCGTCACAATTCTCCTTCACTTCCTGATCAAAGACGCGCTTTTTGATTCCGAAACTGATTGATACCTGGATCTATGCCATTATTAAACATATCAATTCGTTTGGGTTACAGTCCAGCTTCTGCATTCAAACCTATGAGGAGAAACGGTTTCAATAAGATCAATTAACTGAACTCAACTCGGCTTTTTCATGCCAGAAACCGTTTTTAAAGAGCTTCATTCGTTTTTGCAAATTTTACAAGAAAACTTTTGAAAAGTTTGTATCGCTCCACCAAACGTTCACAATTATAGCATGTCACACTTCATTTTAAAGCTTTTGAAAAAATATTTCGTTTGATACCAAGTTTGAAAATATGTACCCCTGTGGCGGATGGTTTGGGGGTGGGGAATGACGTCACGATCATAAAAATTATATCGCGGCCATATTTCACTAGTGGTTGAAACTAGTAAGTTTCGTAATCGTTGAGTTGTAAAATAACCTCTTTTATGCGTGATTATGTCAAATTTTGCTCTATGCTCTCATGTTAAGAAAATATAAAATTTCGAAAAAAATTCGAACTTTTTGTTCGAGTTTAAATCACTTATACGTCATTTATGTGTCATTTTGACTTATTTTTCGTCTTGGTGGGTCTGGTTTATTTTTGCTCGAACTTGACGCTTCTTGTTGGGATTTCGTGCACGCCAATCTTGTGTGTTACTTTTTGTTTTGGATTGGCTGGACTGTTCTTCCTTCTGCTTTCTGATTGGCTCTCGCAGGTGGATTCTTAATCTAGAACTTGGGTATGCAACCCCCTCCCCCCTCGATTTCTCCTATTTGTACCTATTTCGGTCTTTTTGATTTCGGGTTTGTTGGTTCTCTTGTACTGACAAAGGGGATCTAAATATCTATGTGCTGCATTGTTATTTGTTTCGTGCTTAAATACGTTGCTTATATTTCCCTGTGTGGAAACACGAAGTGTTTTTTACTTGTTGAACTTGAAGGGGCTGACACCCCTTTTTTTAAAGGCTAAGGGGGCTATCTAGCTTCCTGTTAGAGATAGGAGGAATGGTGAATTAGATTTAGAATATCATAATGCATTTGATTTATAATATCATAATTCAAAAATCTTCCCGACACAACTACTTAATTATGGGCAGCTATCGAGACGGCATGGCCGAACATTTCTCCTGGAAACTGCCGCCGACTCGTTGAGTCCATATCACGTGGAGTTGCTGCACTTCGCCGAGCTAAAGGAGGTTCAACACGATATTAAAGCGGTATCCCATGACTTTTGGCCCTAGGGTCTAAGTAGTACAGGTATTTTGATATATAATTGGAATCAAGTACGGCCTTTTGGCATAAAGATTACAGGAATTATTGATATTTTCAATTTATTATGTCATCTGTTTTATTTTGGCAAAGGTTTTGAAACTCATATTGTAAAACGGGTGATTTTCTACTAACACACGGATATATCGTCTAATCTACGACATCATAATTAGTACGGACATATCCTGCCATATAATTATAGCACTTTCATTTTGGCATATATTGGAATCAATTACTGCCTTCAGGTTTAAAAATTAAAGATTTGTTTATATTTTCAATTTATACATGTAATCTACTCATACAGAGGTTATATCTTCTAATATTCGCGTATATAAGTAGTACGGGTCCCATACAATTTTAACGCTTTGATGTTGCATATTTATATTGATTCAATTCTATTTTTTTTTGTAAATTTGCTTACAAAAGGGGCTAAGATGTTTTATTCTTCAGACCTGCCAGTGAAGATAATTTTTTATAGCGAGAACAAATAGTCTTAAACTTGTTTTTGGATCATTAAATTAAATATTTTAATAGAATGATTTGATTAACAATTTCATTTAGTATACTATAGGAATTTTCACATGATCGTGAATTATAAGTTTCTTTATATTATATACTGAGTACGAAGAGCAGGTATACTGCTAGTGAATTAATAAACAAGTAAGATTAATCATGCATAAAGCATTGATTATGAAACACTTTCCAACTTCAATGCAATTTCATTTAAACATCTCTAAAATGCGATACATACCTCGGTAATATTTTAAAAATTATTACAATACTACATTATTATATTGGAAAACTTAAAAGTTCATCGAAAAAAATGAATTTCATTCAAATGACTTCAATTAAATATAAATCGCCTGGCTCCTCGGTAATGTTTTTAACATTATCATAATACTACAATAATTTACTACATTTGAAAATTTCATCAAAAACAACTGACATTTATTCAAATGACGACATCGAAATATAACACGCCTGGCTCTCTCTATAAAAGCAGCATTTCATTCATAAACATTTTCCCATTCATTTCATTCATCACAATACTATAATAATTTATTTTATTTAAAAACTGAAGACCATAGAGGTACAAATAATTATTCTGTCTGTCTGATAGCACGATAACTGCCGTAAAATGACTTAATCAAAATGAAATTTTAGTATGTTGTTCAGACGGTCTGTGGGACCTATGGGAATATAAATGAATAATATCACCCAATTAGTTTTGGATTGAACCCGGGTTGAAAAAATGAAATACATTGAACCCTATGGGACCTAATTTTTCAAACATTTTTAAGGGATTAAAAATTTACAAATTGCTTCAAAAATTTTAGGTAATATTCAAATTATCACATAAAATATATAAAAAAAAATTCAGCAAAATATATTCAGTAGATTTTAAAATAAAAGTTAAAATAATAATTAAACCTCTTATATGAAGAGATCACGTGACCCACTTCAAAATGAAATATGGCATCCATCTTGTCTCAAAATCGTGATTTTTAAAGTTCTTGTTAATTCATATTTAGTGTTGTATCCGTCCTAAAACCGTTTTATGCTTGCTTAAATTCTGTGCATCTACATTCTGATACAACGCAATTACACTATATCTGAGTTTAAATGATCATCCAAATTTGATTATTTTTACAACAAACCCTATTTTTCACTTATGGAAAATGTAAACAACAAAATATGTAGAATGAGTTGTATAAGAATTGCTGCATTTCTTTAAGGCAAAATTATTTAACTCATGGAGTCTACGTATCTGATATGAATGAAATATTCATTGATATTACAGAGAGAAGGACGATTTTTTTCGATGAAGTTTTAAGCATAGAGTTTAATTACTTATACCTCCATGGTCTTAAGCTTTTAAATAAAATAAATTATTATAGTATTGTGATGAATGAAATGAATGGGGAAATGTTTATGAATGAAATGCTATTTTTATAGAGAGAGCCAGGCGTGTTATATTTCGATGGCGACATTTGAATAAATTTCAGTTGTTTTTGATGAAGTTTTCAAATATAATAAATTATTGTAGTATTATGATAATGTTAAAAACATTACCGAGGAGCCAGACGATTTATATTTAATTGACGGCATTTGAATGAAGTTCATTTTTTTAAGTTTTTAAATATAATAAATTAATGTAGTATTGTAATAATTTTTAAAATATTACCGAGGAATGTATAGCATTTTAGAGATGTTTAAATGAAATTTCATTGAAGTTGGAAAGTGTTTCATAATCAGTGCTTTATGCATGATTGATATTTCTTGTTTAAATAAAAATTAAAATAATAATTACACCCATATCATATGTCCCCGGCCGTCCAAATTGTTGCTCCAAGTCCTTTGGACGAGTCGGACGGTCTGGGTCTTCAACCCATATCATATGTCCGGCCATTCAACTTGCTGCTCTAAGTCCTTTGACGAGCCGAATGGTCTGGGCTTTCGACCCATATCATATGAGGGCGCGGTAGCCCGTTGGTTAGCGCGCTGGAGTTGCACTCGGTAGGCCCAGGTTCGATTCCAGCCACTGCCAAAACTGCCGCCGTGTTCATGCGCAGTACGTTCACGTTAAACATGTGGGTCCGAAAGTCCTTCCGAGAGGTTGGTGTTAGGGGAAGGAAGGTACGGTCCCTGTGGATGCCTCCCCCACTGGGTTGCGGTCTAAATTGGGTGGCACTTCCCGACCGTCCAAACAGTTACCTTACATCTTTCTGGTAGGTCGGACGGTCTGGGTTTCAACAACAACAACCCATATCATATGAAGAGATCACGTGACCCACTTCAAAAGAAAATACGGCATCCATCTTTTTCTCTCAGTGTAAAAATAGAGATTTTTAAAGTTCTTTTAAATGTATATTGAGTGCTGCATCCGTCTCAAAACCTTTTTATTTTTGCTTAATTTCTCTGCATCTATATTCTGAAACAGCGCAATTACAATATATTTGATGTATAAGAGTTTAAATGATCATCCAACTTTGATTATTTCTACAATGGAGCCTAATTTTCTCGTATGGAGAATGTAAACAAATTAAGCTGTAAGATGAGTTGTATAAGAATTGCTGAATTTCTTTAATGCAAAATTATTTAGCTTTAGAGTCTGCAATATAGCTGATATGAATGAAACATTCATTGATTTTATATAGAGAAGCAGACGATTTTTAGCATTCTTTTTCGATGAAGTTTTAAGCATAGAGTTAAATTACTTGTACCTCCATGGTTGTAAGTTAAGTAAAATAAATTATTGTAGTACTGTGATGAATGAAAGGAATGAAATAAAGGTATATAAATGAAATATTTATTGCTTTGTCACAGAGAGCCAGGCGATTTATATTTCAATGACGTCATTTGAATAAAGTTCATTTTTTTCGATGAAGTTTTAAGTTTTCCAGTATAATAAATTATTGTAGTATTGTGATAATTTTAAAAATATGCCGGCTGAATGTATCGTATTTTAGAGATGTTTAAATAAAATTGCATTCAGTTGGAAAGTGATTCATAATCAATGCTTTATGCATGATTGATCTGTTTTGTTTAATTTGTAACGACGGATCAAGAACTGCATTTACTAGGTACAGCTGCTGCCTTCAAAGAACCTTCCTTTTGAGTTGCATATATTGATTATATTTTCCAGGTTTGCATATTTTACACCATATATTATGAAAATTCTTGTAAGCAGATTTATTGGAGGGCAGTTTAATTTAATGCGGCCTTCAAGCATAAAAAGTTTTTTCATATCTGCGCTACATCTTATTAGGAGTAATAAAAGGCTGAAATTCAATTTACTGCTAGCTTTTATTAACGAGAATCATAATACTTCTTTAGCACAATTATCATAAAAATCACAATGACAATTTTATCTTTTAAATACATAAGATCTCGGTTTGAAATTCTCTTACATTAAATTTTAAAACATTTAAAATATAAAATAATGTCAATGTTTTTTCATTTATGAAACTAAATTTGGCTGTCTTTGACTTCTCATGCAGTGATATTATTGGCTGCTTATTCATACCAGCACTGAAAATGATCTTTGTCATATTCTCGCATAGTGCAGTGCTGCAAAAAGTACTGAAATTCAACTTGACTACCTTTGACTTGTTATATATAGGTGTTGTAGCCCCTTTATTTTTGTTAGCACTAAAAATGTAAGCTATTCAATTATGCAGTGCCTGAACCAAATCCTCTACAAGTCGTCACTGAAACGTAAGCAGTGGAAAAGCATCTCTCATTAGATATAACGTTTTAAAGTAGTAATAATATTCATGACATTTATCATTTAGAATTTTTTTTAACAACAATTAGTTCTTTTTTTGAGGAATATATATCCTTACATCACTAAACATTTTAAATTATTCAACATCTTAACTTCAATTTTAGCTGCAGAAATTGCTGGCTATAAGTTATTCATTACTAATTAATTTCTCAATTTCTTTTCTCAAGCTCTTCGTAACTTGTCTATCTTAGACAGCTCATTTATTTGCTCATACACAATATGATCATTCAATGCTGAATTTTTTTTACAAAACTGTTACCCATGTAATCTACTTTCTTGCGCAAAGTCCTTGACTCACTTTAAAAACCAACTCAACTTTTTCACTACACCTAAGTGGAACTGTTACCTTACACCTTTCTGGTAGGTCGGACGGTCTGGGTTTCAACAACAACAACAACTACACCTAAGTGACTTCAAAAACTGGGCACACAACATTCACAACACCGATAGACACTTTAAGTGTTATTCCACTTAATTGGAGAATTTTATCTGTTGGTTGGATGATGCCAAGAAGTTTCTTACATGAATATAAGACAAAAAAAATGATATTTTATGTTACAAAACAGTGTTTAAATCAATATATTTCCCGTCAAATGCTGTATTATGAAATATCGAATATTTATAATGCAAATTTTAGCAGTTTGTTCGATTTAAATTTCATAAATGACCAGCTTGTAAGCGCTCTCCATTATTGGCCGGTTCTTCTTGTTAGTGTGTATGTGTGTGTGGGGGGAAGGGGGTCAGAGTTAGACGACTCAATTCCTCTCTGTTCCCCACCTGATTACGGATCTATTAGTTGATAATAATGATGGGCAAGCTTATACGTAGTATTGATGCAGCCTGTGGATACATATCATTTAGGGATGTTGTTGTTGTTGAGACCCAGACCGTCAGACCTACCAGAAAGGTGTAAGGTAACTGTTTGGACGGCCGGGAAGTGCCACCCAATTTAGACCGGAACCCAGTGGGGGAGGCATCCACAGGGACCGTACCCTCCTTCCCCTACCACCAACCTCTCGAAAGGACTTACGGGCCCACATGTTTAACGTGATCGTACTCCGCATGAACACGGCGGCAGTTGTGGCAGCGTGCAGAACGAGCGCGCAAACCACCGAGCTGCCGCGCCCGAAATGTGCCAACAGCACGCGGTGTTCCCAGGTGGTCACCCACCCAAGTATTAACCGAGCCCGATGCTGCTTGACTTCGGTGATCTAACGAGAACCGGTGTTTTCAGCACGGTACGGCCGTTGGCTTCCTTTAGGGATGTGTCGATGTCGATCGCTTCGTATTTTATCGATATATAATATCAACGTGATCAACATTCTGACCTAATCTTGAGCAATTTCAAACTAATTATTTAAAAAGAACTGTATGAAAAAATATATTAGATAATTATAACATAATATGACAGCATATCGATTATAGCATAATTAGATAAGTATAAATGCAGGAGAACCGCGTTTATATGGATCAAACGTGACTAAGTGTGATCTGTATAAATGCGATTTTGGCATTCATCTGGAAATGTTATAATGTATAAATATGTAATATTAATACATTATAACATTTACTGATGCATAACTCTCATCCAAAGTTCAGAAACCCACTAATATAAATTAAAAAATCTGATGTGGCCAACACATGATTTTCCTTATATAATGTAATGAATTTACTACTTTTACAGTAAAAAAATAGGTTTTTCTTATAGTAGATACGAATATTCTTTCCAAGACATTGAATTTTCGACAATTAGTCGTCATTTTCATTGATTTAGCGTCATTTTTATCCATTTGACGAGATTTTCGTTAATTTGGCAACATTTCAAAAAGTCGTCAAGTTGGCGACATTCCGCCAAATTCGTCGCCAAAATCTCGCCAAGAGTTATGCACTAAGAAATAAGTTATTCTTACAGCCGATAAATGACTATTGGCGTCCAAATACAAAAGTGTTACTCAGAATATCTTTTTTCATGAATGGAACGAGGTAGATCCACGAGAATGATGTCACCCAATTTATCGCAAGGTATTACATATGAAAAGTGAACATGTTTATCAATAGGAAATTTTTTTTTTATTTTATATGACTTTTTGATATTTTTTTTTGAAAAATGTACAATATCTCAAAAACGGCTCGTGTTAGCGTTCTAAAATTTGTGTCAATCGTTTTCTAATGAAAAATTACATAAGAAATGTCTATTTGCGTAACTTTATTAGTGGTTTTGATTTTTTGACGATTTTTTCAAAATTTCATTCGAAAATTTAGTGGGGTTCTGAACATTCGATTGCGTATAAAAACAATAGGCTTCCAGTGTTTACGGATTGTGATTTTTGTACCAAATTTGGTTCAAATCGGTCCATTCGTTCGTCAGTTATCGTCTCCACAGACCCACTGACACACACACACACATACTTTCACACACACACAATCACACACACACACAGACATCACTTCAAAAATGTTTGATTCGTGATCAGGGATGTTTGAAACGTGCTCTCCCGTCGAAAACTCGAATTCGAATTTTCAACCCCGTCACAATACTTTCCATTATGTATACATTATGTATATAAGGAAAGTAAAAATGTATGTATTTATAAAGCGTAGTAAGTATCTTGAAAGATGTAGGTTAGAATGAATAGACTAAATTAAGTGCTGGATTTCATTTTCCAACGTGAACATTATGGATAATTAATGTAATTTTTCCACCAATGGAGGTATAAACTCCTGTCTATGCCATTGCCAGTATTTTCTATAGCTATTACTTTCCTTATATACATAATGTATAAGGAAAGTATTGTGAATCACTAAGACTGTCTCTCACTAGTCAGTAAGATTATGTGTCATTAGTCACTAAATCATGCATAACAAGTCACTAAGATTGTTTCTCACTAGTCACTAAGATTGTTTCTCACTAGTCACTAAGATTGTTTCTCACTAGTAACTCATACTATATAACACTAGTCTCTAAGAGCATGTATCATTAGTCAAAGATCATCTCTCACTAATAACAAGGACTTCGTTATTAAAGGACTTCTGAGCAAGACGGCCGCCCATTTAAGATAGTTAGAAACTGATATTTTTAACCCTAATTATTTATTAACATTAAAAGGGGTACAATTCTGACCATACGCCCCTAAATTAAATAAGGTACCATACCAAATTTCGATTAAACCGAAATACATAAAATATCTTACCGAGAGTGTCTGGCTTCGTGCTTTGGAGGTGAAAATAGCCCCCTTCCACATAGATCATCTTAAGGACTCTCTTGATTGGGTAGGACAGCTTGTACTCGGCTTTAGTCACGAGGAAAGGAAAGAAGGCAATGAGGAAGAACTTAAATGCCTCCCAAGGCCTCAAACCGCTGAAGTACATGTTCAGGTGGATACCCACAATTCTATAGTTCGAAAAGAATCAATAATTAGTATCTATAATTGTAGCATATGTTATATTTTACTGATGAAGAAATATCTAATGAAATATTTAAATAGGATGGAGTATTTTATTATAATAGAAATCGTCTATATACAACGTAGACGACGTTCTTTCTCGTGGACCACTGGCTTTAAAGCCAGTGATCTATGAACGAGAAAATCCACTTCCCTCCACCTCAAATGCAGAAGGGGATATAAAATAACCCTTTCAATTGTCCCATGGCACACGAGGTGCGTTCCGTCTTTTGAGTTCAGTGAGAAGGAAAAGTGATAAAATCCCCAAGTTATATTTTCAAAATTTTAGAGATTTCGCTTTGGTCATATAGACATGCCATTTTTTTTTTACCGTTATAAATACTGAGCTCGAAAATTTCTCCGACCGTATGAAAAACCTTCGGAGTTAGCATTTAATTCTTTAATTTAATTTATTTATTTTTATTTTTTTGTGATTGCAAGTATTTTCATTTATTACTGAGAAACGTTTTTTTTATTTTAAGCATCTCCTATTTACTTGTATCCCGAACGATTATTTCGGGTGTATGATGTCCGCGCAGTAGGTCAAAGGTGTGTGTCACATGGTAAACCCATGATCCAATATTTTGGAGATTGCGATCTTGAGTTAACGCTTTTATATTTTGGGGAGCAGCCCTAAGACTAGCTGCACAGAAAAACAGGAAGTGCGAATGGTCTTTGGAGATCGCATTTTACCAAATATGCAACTTTTTCCGAGCTGAATGAGATCATAGAGGAACTTATAAGTCCGACATTATAAGGTTAGACAAAAAGCTGGCTTCGGATCTGAATTTATAATTCGGGTACAGATTCCTAGCGTCTTCGACCGATGTTTTTGGTAGGAGCAGAGTCGGCTGCTGCCACACACTCCACCCCATCATGAGAAGCTCTGTCGATCTTCGGTGAGAAAGGGAGCCACCCAGAAAACCCCCGCCGCGTCCTCAGCTGGCACCTCCGATAGCATCCTTATCGGAGGTGACGCCTCAGCCCGATACTACAGTGGCTAGAATAGACAGTTCTAGACACTGTACCGATACTCAGTCGGGAGCTGAATAGCCGGGAGGCGTCGAAAACCCAGACCAATGAACTCACCCTGAAGCATGAACAGCAGTTTGAGTGGTCGGAAGCCGGGAGGCGTTGTTGTTGTTGAGACCCAGACCGTCCGACCTACCAGAAAGGTATAAGGTAACTGTTTGGACGGCCGGGAAGTGCCACTCAATTTAGACCGGAACCCAGTGGGGGAGGCATCCACAGGGACCGTACCCTCCTTCCCCTACCACCAACCTCTCGGAAGGACTTACGGACCCACATGTTTAACGTGATCGTACTTCGCATGAACACGGCGGCAGTTGTGGCAGAGTGTGAATCCAGCGCGCAAACCACCGGGCTACCGCACCCGAAAAGTGCCAACAACACGCGGTGTTCCCAGGTGGTCACCCACCCAAGTACTAACCGTGCCCGATGCTGCATGACTCCTGACTGCTGCGTCGAAAGCCCAGACCATCCGACTCATCCTAGGACATAGAGCAATTTAGTGGATGGCCGGTCTGACTGCTGCGTGTCGTATCTCATCGTGCGGTTAGCCGTAGTCATCCTGGAGAGAGTAGTGGTCGGCGCCTCTGGCTCAGTGTGGTGCTGCCATCTCGTGTTGGTTGCGTCCATTAATTGTCCAGTTCACCATTGTAGGATTTGATGTTATTTCCGAGCCAGGCTCGAACACGAGCTTACAAGACCGGCATTATAAGGTTAGACCAAAAGTTAGCTTCGGATCCGAACTTATAATTCGGGTACAGATTCCTAGCATCTTCGACCGATGTTTTTGGTAGGGGCACAGTCGGCTGCTGCCACATGTGTCTACAGACGTCACTCGTTGGCGCTACAGGGCGTTATTGGGAGGCGAGGCAAATGGCTAATTTTCGCCATCAGTATTCGTAACGCGGACTTTGTGTTACAATAAGTATTAAAAGAAATATCACGATGCCGAAATGTATTTAGAGAATGGGAAGAGATGCTATAACGTTATTGGTAAATCTTGAATTAGCTTGTGAATTAGATTTCTTTATATTTTTCGCACGAAGAACGGGTATATAGCGAGTTTCTATAAATAAAACACTCCCCCCATAATTTATTAAGTATTTATAATAATTTTAAATTGAATAAAAATTTTGGAAGATTTGAAACCCCGCTCTGGGAGGGAACTGGGGAGGGGCCGTAACCCTTTTTAAGGGTAAATTCAGTCCTGACTACATTCGCTCATGTAAAGGATATGACGCGGACGTTTTATCTTTAATAAAATAAATGTTCCTTGACCTTTGTATCCCATGAGTAGCGGAAGGATAAATCTACAAAAGATAAGATAGAACGGGAAAGAAACGGCCAATAAATGCTATTTATTCAAGAGTTTCATTTTATAATTATACTCGTTTTTTCCGGATATAATATACCTGATATAGTTTTCAGGATATAATATTTCGAAATGTGAAAACTCTAAGAAGAAATTCTTCTTCTGATATGTCTTACCTCGGAGGATAATACCTCGCCATTAATTGGGTAATAGCCGACCCCCAATCGCCTCCTTGCACGTAAAACTTTCGGTGCCCAATACGCTCCATCAATGTAAGAAAGAGTCTGGCTGCTGCTCTGGCATTGAATCCTAGAAGCAATAAAAATTTGAAAGGACGAATATAAATAGCAATTTCTATTCATACAAAAATATAATCCATGTAAAACTTCGTTGATATTGTTACGAAACGTATCCTTTAGAATCGTGGGTGTATACACAGGATACAAAAACGAGTCCAAGTTTCTGGATAACTCACGTTTCTTCACAAGCACAAAGTAAATAGGAACAACGTTCAATCAAACAGCACTTAAATGCTCCACTCATTTCACAGAATAAGTGATATTATTCTCAAAACATTGACAAATATCACAGTTCAATGTAGCTCGTGTCACGTCCATTCGTCAACTCACCTGCAAAAGAGGGGTGAGTCCCTTTTCATAGTCTCTCTATAGAAACTTCTGGAAATCTCTATATCTCAAAGAATAATCATTCTGTCGAGAAGGTTCTGAAACATTCCGGAAGTTGACAAATTGGCGATAAATTGTCAAATATGGCAACCCTTCTTTTAACTGGGAAATCATGGAAACCCTGTGCTCACGTCATGCTGATGCCATGCACTGTATTTTCTTCGCCTGGCCTTCTAGACAGACGAAAGAGGAGGCACCAAACGGAACATTGCGCGTTCGTAACAATATGGTTAAGGAAAGTCATGGACCAGGTTAATGGCTTGAGGAGTATTAGGACTATCGTATATGTTTTAAGATGCAACTTTAAGGGGGATGACACCTTTTTAGGAGGGTACGGAGACTATATATCTTTTCGTTAGAGATATGGTAAAACGTTAGTTACAAAGTTGTAAATCGCTGCAAAATTAGTACTAAGCATTTTTGTCCACCGCAAAAGATGGAAAGGAATCCTGAAAGCCAATATATAATATTTCTTTATCCGTCCGAAAAAGAGTGGAAATTCAGACAATGCGGCAAAAAGAAATTAATTTTAATTTACACACAATACAAATTGTTTGAATTGCATATTTGACGATGCATAGCAGCGATGCATAGCAACGATGCATATTTGCATACGTGTAATAGATGCCCTTGCGAGTTTCCCAATGTCTCTACGTTTACGCTGTTACACGTAATTGGTTGGACTGTTATTTATTCTGTTTTCTGATTGGTTCCCTCAGGTGGACTCTTAATCCAGGACATGTGTATATAAACCCCTCTGTCTCTTCCCCCAAACTGCTTAAACTCTAAATGTGCAACAAACTGCCACACTAGGAGCTAGGACAAATAATAAAAAGTAGTAAATAAAAACCTCGAACCTCCAATTAGGGTCACAGAATTAATGTCACAGTTTGACGATAAGAACCACATATTGAAACTGGAGATTAAAGGCGCTTCGCGCCTGGTGCTCTGTCCTGTACGACACTCTACATTGAGGCCGTTTGTGGTCATTCGGAGCTCAGACACCGAGTTGTGATTTTGTGAAGCTGTTGCTTTTATCTTGCTGTGACTTTTCTTGCTTACGCTTGGATTTTATTTTTTTGATTTCGGATTTGTAAATTCTCTAGCACTGACGAAGGAGATCCAGAGTATCCTCGAAACAGTTGTATGATGCATTACGTAGCTGAAGTTTTCCTTTTGCACATATACAGTGAAAAATGCAAACATTTATTTCTAAAAATATTAAAAGCTTAAATGCGTATTTACATCAAAATCTCAAATGCAAAATTTTAAGGAACAATAAATACTTTCTACGTACTATAATATGAAAAAATATTTATTTATCATTATTACTATCATTATTAGTGGTGATAGAAACACGAATTTTTTTTTTTTTTTAATTCGATCTACAATTGACTGTATAACTTTTGCGATAGAATATAATATTTTACTGCCGAGGTATTCAAATTCATGAGCAAACCACGTTTGAGATTAGAATCGCAAACGTGGTTGGCTCATAATTTTGCATGAATTTACGTGTGTACAATAATTATTGTACACACATAAATTCAGAGCACCTTTTTTAAGTTCCTATATTTATTTCACGTGATTCTATTTATATCTTTTAAAGTAAATCTTTTTTTTTTCAACATATGTTTTGCTTTTCAAATTTATATCCACCAAGATTTAAATTATAACATATATTACCTTGTTGATGAGGCGATTCCGAGAATCCAAATCCAGGTATGGACGGACACACGACTTCAAAGACAAAATCCTTATCTGGTCGAGGCGTGGTTAGCAGGGGAATGATCTTGTAGAACTCCACAATGGATCCAGGCCAACCGTGGACGACCATCAATGGTAATACTTTCAACTATAAAAGTAGCCCCGTGAATAAGTAGGAAAAAACTCTTACTGTACATACAATTTCTGTAAATGTGCTATGCCTGCAAGTCATCCAATAGATATTTAATGGTTATATACTGGATAGTTTAAACTATAGGGGTTGTTCAGAGGACAGTTTGTGCTCTATAAAATACTGAAAAAAATACCCGGCGTTGTCTGGGATTTAAAGAAAAAAAAATCAAACTGATAAATACTAGACTGGAACTCGCAGTAAATTCCTGATTGAATTTCTGAGCGTGGTTAGTTTTACCGTGTGTGGGAGTGGCCTCAGTTGGTAGAACAGCTCTGGAAAAGGGTCCGCTCCGTAATGGGGAAACGCTAGGTTCATTCAAAAAATGTAAGACACGACTCGGTTAAAAAATTCATAATTAATTAACAGATGGGTTTATGGAATTATTTTTTCTGGAGTAGTCTGTGATATATTTAGGAGCTGCTGTTAAAATATAAAGGTTAAATGGCACGTCTACTTTTTATGTCGTAAAATAAAAATCGGAGAGGTTGAAAATTCAATAAAATAATATATTACTAAAAAATTCACGAAAATTCGTCTATTAATTATATGGATTCCGTTTAAAGGTTGTTTGAAAGAGAATATTTTGATCTTCTTGATGATGTCAGAGATGGAAACTCTGTAATAATATTTTAGCTGAGGAATGCATTTGTGTGAAAATCGTCCAGAAACATAAAATAGCTAAAACATTATTTCGAAAATAAAAATAATTATCTCCGAGGTGCACCTATACGAGTCCTGAAATACCTGTGTACCAAATTCTAGGGTCGTGCGATTTCTCCCTACAGACTGCATACACACAGATACCTTCCTTTATTATGTAAGATTTGTCAGCATATCAGTAACCCTATCAGGAATTAAACATGTGAACTTATGTCTCGGGCTGAAGCAAGTAAACATCTGCGTTGTTTATGCAGAATATAGAAAAGGGATGGGAGTGTGCTTATTTAAACATCATCTACTACTGTTTAGCGAAACACAATATTTTAAAAGATTTATCTTTCAAAATAAAATCTGTATAAAAGTCTGGAACCTGAATAAAAAGTTAGTTTGGATATAAAAGATAAACTTTTTTTACAGGTTCCAAGGCAAGTCCATAAACAACTCAATAACTGTGTTAGAAAAGGTTCATCAGGGGTCATGAACAATTTATAGATGGACTTAACATACATGTTAGGTCCATGACGACCTGATGGGGTTCCTGAAATGCACGTTACTACTAATGCATGTTACTACTAATGTACGTTACTACCAATGCACGTTACTAGCTAGTGAATACTAGTCACGGAAAGATTATTGATTTAATTGAGCAAAAAGCTTTATGCAATGTGAACACGAAATACAATGTGTCACAAATATGGAATATTATTTATTCAATTTCACAAACCTTTGAATCTTGTGGTAAGTTTGGTTTAATGTGTAAGAAGTGGACATCGATACCCTCGATGCGAGTCTTGAACTGGGGGAATTGGTTCAACATCTTTTCATGCTGCCTCCAGTCGTAGTCCTTCCTCCAGTAATCCACCACTTTCCGCAGATAATTAGGGTTAAAACCATAGAGGAACTTGCTGTTCTCGACAGGATCTTCGAAACGAGTTCTGTCCAATCTAGACTTGAGGTCGCTTAAAACATCCTCGGAGACATCGATCTTAAAGGGTCTAATAGAAGTATCTTCACTGGCATCTGAAAAAAATATTTTTCCATAAGGTTTAATCTATAAATTACGAGCCAAAGTTAAAATTTAATTGAACAGCATTAGATCCGCGAGTATTCAAGAGCATACCCCCACTCTGACACAAGCTTTGACATGTATAAAAATAATCTGGGACACTGTCAAAGTCACTATCTTATAGCACCCTCATTTTACAGTTCGAATGGAAAGTTTTGTTCAGTTCACCTAACATAAGATAATTACAAGGAGGAAAGCTTTTTTTGTTGAATTTGGAATAAATTTCTGTTCTGTTCTGTATATGGGTGGTTCTTGGCGATATTGAAATCGTCCATTATTTTCGCATTGTCTGTTGTGATGGAACATGGGGGACGAACGGTGGTTGCACAAAGTGTACAACGGTGGTTGCATAAAGTTCTTCGCACAAAGCGTAATTTACTTATTAAAGGCAGTTAGATCTCCCTTAGCGGTTAAGAAAAGACATTGCTTTTTGGCTAAAGAAGAAGGCTATATATCGCCCTCGAAACAACTGTAGTCACTTAATTTTCACATGCCACAATTTGAGACGATGCGTGGTAGCATTACTCCCAACTTATTATTCCCTATGGTTCGTGAAACACTTCCTGAACTAGTTTTGTAGTTGAGGTTGTTCTAGATGGCATACAGATAGATTTGGATTATTTATCTTTCCTTATGTAGAGGAAATAACAAATGTCGGCATTTTTTCTGAAAATATCCGTTGCCACCGCACGTTGAGAAAACGCTATACATACGACTGTGTCAGGGAGAAATACAGCAGCTTTGCCCTCGATCTCGACCTATTAGTTACAGCATCCTGTTGTTAAGTTGAAGAAACGGACATTAACCAGAGTTAGTTCAATACCGAAAGTAAATTCTGAGATTTTTGGACTTATATTTCAGTTGAGCATTAATATTTTCCGAGTTCTGACTGTGTGGGTATTTCCCTCGGGTCATTCAAACGAGTCAGCTAGCTACTCCTATAAAGTACTCAACGAATATTTCTTTCTCCTTTTAATGCCTGTGTATGCCCAGTGAGTATAAGATCTCGTATAGTGTACCGGTGAAATAAATTCAACAAAATTGTTCTCAATTTATAGCTCGCTGAAATAGGACAATAATGCAGGGAAATCAAAAAACGGCGTATATGAAGTTCATATAACGTACATAGAAATTGGAAAGTAGAATTCTTGCTTTCCTTATACACATAGTATAAAGAACGTGAATATGAGTTGGCAAGAAAAGTCATGTGGTGCCCACATCGGATTTTTACTTTCCTTATATACATGATGTATAAGGAAAGTATTGTGACGGGGTCGAAAATTCGAATTCGAGTTTTCGATGGGAGAGCACGTTTCATGCATCTCTGATCACGAATCGAACATTTTTGAGGTGATGTCTGTGTATGTGAGCGTATGTGAGTTAGTGTGTGTGTATGTGAGCTAGTGTGTGTGTATGTGTGTGTATATGTGAGCGTGAGTAAGTGTGTGTGTATAGGTGTGTGTGTGAGCGTATGTATATGTGTATGTGTGTGTGGGAGCGTATGTCAGTTAATGTGTGTATATGTCTCTGTGTGTGTGTGAGAGAGTATGTATGTGTGTGTGTGAGCGTATGTATGTATGTGTATGGGAGTGTATGTGAGTTAGTGTGTATGTATACACATACATGTGTATGTGAGCGTGTGTGTGTATATGTGAGCGTATGCGAGTTACTGTGTGCCCGTGAGTCTATGGATGCGATATCTACCAAAGGAATAGGGCGTTTCGAACGAAATTTGGTTCACATATTATGATTTGGGAATACTGAATCACTATCCATTTTAATCGTAATCAAATATTCGGAACACTCTCAAGTTATCAAATGAGGTTTTGAAGAATCATGAAATAAATCAGAACCTACAATAATGTTACTCAAATGATCATTCCTTATATAATTTTTGAAAACAAATGCCATTGTTTTTAGAACAATAGTATAAACCGTTCTTGAGATGTTGTATATTTTTCAAATAAATTTATTAAAAAAATTAAATGAAACTGAAAACTATTAACTATTGCGAAATATGTTCACTTTTCATATGTGATATTATGCGAGAAATTTAATATCATTCTCGCAGATCTAGTTCATTCCGTTCAAAAGAAAAGATACTTTGAGTAATAGTTTTGAATTTTGACGCCTAACAATGTATCAGTAGCAATTTATATAAGAAAAGCTCTTCTCTCTGTCTGTAAAGCTTGGCGATGAATTGGACGAATTTGGAGATTAATGTCTTCAGATTGACGATTATAGGGTCAAAATGGCAAACATTGCGTTAAATTAACAAAAATGACGCGAAATTTTATGAATTAATTATTAAAATATTTTAGTATATGGATTATACTGCTTATCGTGGATGCTATCAATACTGATGATTTCCCATTTAGAGTTGCGCGAATTATAAGTTAATTGTGTACTCCGAAACAGCTTTACATGTTTTCCTTCGAGAGAACGCCAAATGCATAATTCAACGTTACTAATATTGTGCCTTAGAACTTATACATTGCTTTACCATTGTTAAAGAAAGAGATTTATTGCATTTTATAGGGAAAGTCATGTGCTGTCCACATCAGATTTTTTTTTAGTCAGGTGGAACTAATATACCTTCAAAAGTATATCAGAAATATCGTCCACTGTTTTTAATAAGCCAGATGACCGTTAAAAAACTTTTTCTTATCCATCGAAGAGCAGGACGTTTTCCCGCAGTGAACGAATATTTTTTTTTGAGTAATATCTCTTTATCCACTCTTATGAGAATTTCATTGAAGAGTTCGTTAAAGAGTTTTGTGAGATCTATATAACCTTTGGTTATTATTTCCCCCAGTTTAGTTATAATTTATATTTACTTTTTATTAACAACTTCTGACTGGCTCGGTTTATGTAGACCAATCGTCGAGATCCTGCAGTCGCGAGTAAGAGGAAGCGGTGTACAGTTCTGGTAGTAGTCTGCAAGGTTCTTTAGTATAAGGTTGGGCACTCAGCCCGACAACCAATGAAAAAGTTGTCAGCTTGACGTCATGGGAATTAAGATTTGTCACTCGTGATGTCACGGTCTAGAGTAAAGTTTGAGAGGAGTTGCCAAACCACACGAATTATTACAGTTAAAAATAATTTGTAAATTTTGAAGTGGCAATATCCAGGCGTAAACAACTTGCGCAAATATTTTAAATTGTGCTGTGCACACATGATCCGGCGACGTCCAAGAAAATTGAGTGACGTCGTTGGAGAAAGATGACAGTCGCAGTTAACAAATTTGGTTCTTAATTGGCATGTCGTCATATGCGCAGATCGAGGAAAAAGTAATTAAGTCAGTTATGCCTCGGGACGAGCACCCCCTGTTAGTCTGGTTGATAGTTCTGACGAAGTTCGGTTGGAAGTGGGACGTCGCTAGGAGTCGAGTCGATGTTTGAGTGAGAAGGGAGGAAAGTGCAAGTCCGTGGAGTAGGCACTGAGATTGATACCACTGTGATTAAAATGATCTAGTATCACTGGCTGGCCAAGACAAGGCTTAGATGTCCTAGGAAGAAGTTGGGCAAGCATCGACGATTTATAGATTTTCCACTGATTATTTAAATATAGTATATCACCAGGCCCGTCAAAGTTTATTAATGATTTGTTGTGTTAAATAATGGGTATGTGAAATACTGGCTGTTTGGTATCTGTCTATATTTAGTTACGCAACCAGCTGTTGTATTTTAAGTGAGTACACAATAAATGTGTTTAATTTAACTCATTGCATCAGTGTGTTGACACTGACCGTAAGGCTCTTTTGTGTCTATTATTACCAAAGTTTAGAGTTATACTACTTTTACTTGAAATATCTATTTAATCACGCAAACTAAGTTGATAAGTATTTTTAAATGGAGCAGGAAAAGTTTACAGAACTCTACAATAGAACCCGAACAGAGATCTGACTTTTACAGTTTCAGCAACACAGTGTCTATTTCAGACAGTTTTTCCCGAGTTAAAATGGAATTCCTGCCTTTTCTTACTTTGTCTGCAACAAATCCACTTTCTCTAAAACGCTAACTAATCTCGTAATTGTTGAAAAGTTGGGATTTTAGAGCTTGGGTATTTCCTTTGAAACTGTTCACTGACACTCTCGCAAGGATTACTAGACTCTTCACGATCATTCTTCACGATCGCTCTTTACGATCACTCTTCACTGACACGTTAAGACTCTTCAATTGACACCTCATAAGAATGACGAGAAAAATATGGCTCTTAAATAAACATTCTTTAACTCTGGGAAATCGCCATGTTCCGAGATGGTTGAAAACAGAGGTCTGTATCAGCTGACTTATTAAAAACAGGAGACAATATTTCTGATATATTTTTTGGGGTTTCATAGTGCCATTTAATTGAAAATTAAATCTGTTTTTTCAATTTCTCGGTATATTACACGATTTAAAGTGTTTTATATTTAAATTTTAGATGTGCTGCTTTAATGCAAATGTGTTTATTTTGTATTTTTTTTTTCAGCTGTTCTAATTTTAATATTATATGTCTTTTTATTTCCATATTTTTCCTTGTGTAATGTGGTCACTAATGAATGTGATTTTGTTCGCGGTTTTTGGTTTATAAATGGCCCAATGTACCTTATTCGTATCATACGCCCTGATGAAGGACGTTTAACGTCCGAAAGCGCTCAAGCTTGGAACATGTTTTTAACATTTTTTTAGCGCGATCAAATGAATACATTTATTTTAAAGTGTTCTGTATTTTAATCTTAATGTGTATCAAGTAGTTGACGTTTGAGAAAAATCTCGTTTCTCTTGAATGACCTATACACCACATTGATTTACGGTTATCAGCACAATGTTACATAGAAAAAATTCTTATGTGGGCAACACATAACTTTTCTTATATAATGCAATGAATTTACTCCTTCTAAAGTAAACAAGAAAGATCAATCATGCATGAAGCATTGATTATGAAACACTTTCCAACTTCAATGAAATTTTATACAAACATCTCTCAAATGCGATACATTCCTCGGTAATATTTTTAAAATTATCACAATACTACATTAATTTATTATATTTGAAAACTTCATCGAAGAAAATGAACTTTATTCAAATGACGGCATTGAAATATAAATTGCCTGGTTTAAACATCTCTCAAATGCGATACATTCCAAGGTAATATTTTTAAAATTATCACAATACTACATTAATTTATTATATTTGAAAACTTCATCGAAAAAAATGAACTTCATTCAAATGACGGCATTGAAATATAAATTGCCTGGTTTAAACATCTCTAAAATGCGATACATTCCTCGGTAATATTTTTAAAATTATCATAACACTACAATAATTTATTATATTTGAAAACTTCATCGAAAACAAATGAACTTTATTCAAATGACGTCATCGAAATATAAATCGCCTCTATATAAAAGCAGCATTTCATTCATAATCATTTTTCCAATCGTTTAATTCCGCACAATATTATAATACTTTATTTTATTTAAAAATTTGAAAAATTGTTATCTACCATATTTATTTTAAAATGTGAAACCTTTCTCATATATAAAATAATTAAATTCTTGGAAATATATTTATTATATAATATTTCTCTTTTTTCTTTCTGGAGGATATAACGAGAGTCAGAATTTAATTGAATTTGTTTTTCTCCCTATATTAAATAATTTTTATTTAAAAAACTACCTAACATATTTTACTGAATTTTTTTTTATATATTTTATGGGATAATTTAAATATTTCCTAAAATTTTCGAAGTAATTTGTGAATTTTAAATTCGCTTAAAAAATGTTGGAAACATTAGGTCCCATAGGATGCAATGTATTTCATTTTTTCAATCCGGGTTCAATAAAAAACTAATTGGGTGATATTATTCATTTATATTCCCATAGGTCCCACAGACCGTCTGAAAAACATACTAAAATTTCATTTTGATAAAGCCATTTTTACGACAGTTATCGTGCTAACGGACAGACAGAATGAACAAAGTCATAAACACTTTCAACTATGTTGTAAAGTATTAACAAGAAAGATCAATCATGCTTAAAGCATTGATTATGAAACACTTTCCAACTTCAATGCAATTTTATTTAAACATGTCTAAAATGCAATACATTCCTCGGTAATATTTTAAAACTTATCACAATACTACATTAATTTATTATATTTGAAACCTTAAACCTTCATCGAAAAAAATTAACTTCATTCAAATGACGGCATTAAAGTATAAATTGCCTGGTTTAAACATCACTTAAGTGTTATACATTCCTCGGTAATAATTTTAGAATTATCATAATACTACGATAATTTATTATATTTGAAAACTTCATCGAAAACAACTGAAATCCATTCAAATGACGTCATAAAAAAAATAACACGCCTGGCTCTCTCTATAAAAGCAACATTTCATTCATAAATAACTCCCCCATTCATGTCATTCATCACAATACTATAACAATTTATTTTATTTAAAAATTAAGACCATTGAGCTGCAAGTAAGTAAACTCTATGCGTAAAACTTCATCGAAAAATATCGTCCTTCTCTTTCTAAAATCAATGAATTCATATCAGCTAAACAGACTCCATGGACTAAATGATTTTGTGTTAAAGAATTACAGCGATTCTAATACAACTCATTCTACATATTTTGCTGTTTACATTTTACATAGGTGAAAAATAGGCTTAATAGTAGAAATAATCAAATTTGGAAGAGCATTTAAACTGAAATATATTGTCATTGCGTTGTTTCAGTATGTAGATGCACAGAATTTAGGCAAAAATAAAGTAATTTTAGGACGGATACAACACTCAATATGAATTAAAAAGAACTTTAAAAATCACGATTTTGACACAAGATGGATGCCATATATCATTTTGAAGTGGGTCATGTGATCGTTTCATATCATGGACACGTGATCGCTTAATATAAGAGGTGTTATTATTATTTTAATTTTTATTTAAAAAACAACTGAATATATTTCGCTGAATTTTTTTTTATATATTTTATGGAACAATTTGAATATTGCCTAAAATTTTCGAAGCAATTTGTGAATTTTAAATCCGCGTAAAAAATGCTTGAAAAATTAGGTCCCATAGGGCTCAATGTATTCCATTTTTTCAACCCGGGTTCAATCCAAAACTAATTGGGTGATATTATTCATTTATATTCCCATAGGTCCTATAGACCGTCTGAACAACATACTAAAATTTCATTTTGATTAAGTCATTTTTACGGCAGTTATCGTGCTAACGGACAGACAGACAGACAGACAGACAGAATGAACAAGGTCATAAACACTTTTCAACTTTGTTGTAAAGTGTTAAAAAATAATATATAAGATTCACGGTACTGTGTTTTGAACGTTGAATTGTACATTTGGCGATTTTCCGAATGACAACATGTAATACTATTCCAAAGCACCTAATTAACTTATATTTCACACAACTCTAACAATTATCAATATTGTTAGCATCCTCAATAATCCATATATAGTCCATATATTAAAATATTTAAAAAAATTAATTTATCATCTAGGTGTCATTTTTATTAATTTAGAGTCATTTATGCAATTTTGACTAAATTTTCGTCAATCTGGGGCGAAATACCGCTAAGTTGGCGATACGTTGTTAGATTATTCGCCAAGTTTGGTAAATACATCACCAAATGTTAGAGACAAATGAAGAGAAGAGCATGTTAGTAGAATGTATGCCAGTCATATGACGGAAATCAGAATTTTCGAAACATTACATCTCATTTGACGTCATTTTTATCAATTTCGCGATATTTTTATCAGTTTGTCAACATTGAAAAATCCTTCTAAATTCCTCGCCAAGCGTTACGGACGGACGGATAGACGGAGAAATGGGTTATTCTTATAGTCTATTCTTATGTTTTTTTTAAGATATTGAACTTTCATGAATTAATCGTCATTTCATTGATTTAGCGTCAGTTGCATCAATTTAGCGAATTTTTATCAATTGGGTGACATTTTTGTTAATTTGCCAACATTAAATTCAATAGGTTGGAGATATTCCGAAAAATACGTCACCAAAATTTTATCCAAACGTTACGACGGAAAAATAGGTTATTCTTATAGTACTCGTAGATTCTTATATTCTTTCCAAAATATTGGATTTTTGTCAATGAGTCGTTATTTTCATCAATGTGGAGACATTTTCGTTAATTTGGCAATATTTTAAAAATCGCCAAATTCGTTGTCAAAATCTCGCCAAGCGTTATGGACTGAGAAATAAGTTATTCTTATAGCAGATAAATGACTATTGGTGTCCAACTACATAAGTATTACCTAAAGTATCTTTTCCCGTAAATGGAACCAGCTAGATCCACGAGAATGATGTCACCAAATTTATAGCATGATATTAAATATGAAAAGTGAACATATTTCACAATAGTTAATATTTTTAACACTTTACAACAAAGTTGAAAAGTGTTTATGACTTTGTTCATTCTGTCTGTCTGTCTGTCTGTCTGTCTGTCTGTCTGTCCGTTAGCACGATAACTGCCGTAAAAATGAGTTTATCAAAATGAAATTTTAGTATGTTGTTCAGACGGTCTGTAGGACCTATGGGAATATAAATAAATAATATCACCCAATTAGTTTTTTATTGAACCCGGGTTGAAAAAATGAAATACATTGAACCCTATGGGACCTAATTTTTCAAACATTTTTTAAGTAAATTTAAAATTCACGAATTGCTTCGAAATTTTTAGGAAATATTCACATTATCCCATAGAATATATAAAAAAAAATTCAGTAAAATATGTTAAGTAGTTTTTTAATTAAAAAAATTATTTAATATAGGGAAAATAACAAATTCAATTAAATTCTGACTTTGGGATATCTTCCAGAAAGAAAAGAGAGAGATATTATATAATAAATATCTCTCCATTTGTTTAAACGTTTTGCATATGGGAGTGGCTTCATATTTTAAAATAAATTTGGTAGATAACAATTTTTCATTTTTTTAAAATTTTATATAACTCTTCTTGATAAATTTAATTGATGGCATTTTAAATGCACTTTCCTACGTCCTAGAGAGTTAAAATTTGGTACACAGCTTAAATTTGTTGAACATTTTATTCGACAAAAATTTGATGGATCTTTAAATATAGATCATACATTTTTTTCGAAATGGCCTGAAAATAATCCCCGTTCACTTCTATAAATCATTGGTGTAATATTGTTAAAAATTCTGATGTGGACAGCACATGTCTTTCTCTGCAGACTCATATTCGTTCTCTTTATTTATTCAATAATAATTTGAGTTTATCTGCACAAAATAACAACCATAATTATTTTAAATGACATTGAATTTACACGTTAAACTTAAATTTGGTTCTCATTTGATAGCTGGACTTATTGTCAAAGGTGGCGTAAAGAAAACGCGAAAAAACTAGAATATATCAAGAACGGCTAGTCCTAGAGTAATGGGGTTAGTCTTATTCTTTTTGTTGTCAAAAATCACATATAAAATAGGAATTTAATTAATATAATTGAGCACACGTAGTCTTTTATTTTTATATATAACGATTTTTGCTGGCCATTTCGCAAAAATAGCCCGTTCCTTTTTCCCGAATCGTAGTAGAATAACCTACAAATGATTTATATACAAAATTTTGTTAAATTTGGTATATAAATCACATGTAGGTTATTGAAATATTATACTCCAAATTTTGTTAAATTTGGTTCATTAGTTTTTAGCTAGAGTGAATAAAGGCAATTTCTGCGGCCATTTCGCAAAGAAGGCAGATTCTTTTATTACGAATCGTACTATAATCTAATGAACATCAGGATTTCCCACAAAAAACATACCAAATTGTATGAAATTCGGTCCATTAGTTTTTCAATTAGAGTGGATGTAATATCCACACAGACACACAGAAACATACACAGATACACCCTTACACACACAGACGTCTTCCTAAAAGTAGTTTTTTCGTGTTCTAGAAGTCCCAAAACGTGTAGATACTTTGAAAATTCGAGTTCCGATCTTCGGCACGATTCCAATACTTTGAGTACATACACATACACATATATATTATCTGTGTATTATCTGTGTATCTAAATTCCGTGCCTATGCAATTACAATAGTTGTGATTTTAAATGATCCCTAAACTTTTATTATTTCTTCAAGGAAGCCTAATTTTAACATATGCAGAATGCAAATATCTCAAGCGATTGTAAGATGAATTACATAAGAATTGCTGAATTTTTTTCACACAAAATTATTTAGCTCTGGAGTCTGGAATACAAGTTATATGAATGAAATATTCATTGATTTTGCATAAAGAATCAGATGATTTATATTTCGATACAGTTTTAAATATTTAAGTATAATAAATTACTGTAGTACTGTGATAATGTAAAAGATATTACCACTGAATGAATCACATTTTAGAAATTTTTAAATGAAATTACATTTCAGTTGGAAAGTGTTTCATAATCAATGCTTATGCATGATTGATCTTTCTTGTTTTTATTTTATGTGATTTTTTGATAAATTTGTTAAAAATGTGCAATATCCGCAGACGGTTTATACAAACGTTCTAAAGTTTGTGTCAATTGTTTTCTAATGAAAAATTACATAAGAAATGACTATTTGCGTAACTTTATGAAAGGTTTTCATTTTTTGATGATTTTTTCAATATTTCACTTGAACATTTATTGAGGTTCTAAACATTCGATTGCGTTTAAAAACAATAGGATTCCAACATTCACGGATTGTAATTTTTGTCCCAAATTTTGTTCGAATCGCTATATTCGTTCGTCAGATATCGTCCCCCCCCCCCCCCACACACATCCCGTCGAAAACTGGAATTCGAATTCTCGACCCCGGCACAATACTTTCTTTATACATTATACTATGTATATAAGGAAAGTAATAGAAACAAAAATCTGATGTGGGCAGCACATGACTTTCTTTATATAATACAATAAATTTACATCTTTAAAGGTAAAAAAGTGATGAAAAAATTCACGGCACGGTGCTTGCAACTTTAAATTGTACATTTGGAATTCCTCTAAGCATTACAGAAATAGGTTATTCTTAAGTTCTTTCCAAAATAATCAATTTTCATCAATTAGTTGTCATTTCCATTGATTTAGCGTCAATTTGGCGACATTTATTTTATCAATTTGCCAACATTTAAAAACTCTAAAAGTTGGCGATATTCCGCTAAATTCGTCGCCAATATTTCGTCAAGCATTATGGTCGGAGAAATAGGTTATTCTTAAAGTAGATAAACGACTAATAACGCACAAATATAAAACTATGACTCACGGTATCTTTCCTTACAGTAGATTCTTATATTCTTTATCAGATATTGCATTTTCATCAGTCTTCATTTTCACTGATTTAGCGTCATTTTTATCAATTTGCCAATATTTAAAAACTCGCCAAGTTGGCGATATTCTGCCAAATTCATCGCCAAAGCTTCGTCAAGCATTATGGTCGGAGAAATAGGTTATTCTTAAAGTAGATAAACGACTAATGGCGTTAAATTAGTATGCTATTACCGAAAGTGCCTTCGCTCACGAATGGAACGAGTTAGATCTACGAGAATGATGATAATAAATTTATCACATAATATTACATACAAAAAGTGTGAACAGATTTCACAATAGTAACAACTTCTTATGAATTTTATGTGATTTTTTGATAAATTTATTTGAAAAATGTGCAATATTTCAAGAATGGTTCATGATAGCGTTCTAAAGTTTATGTCAATCGTTTTCCAATGAAAAATTACATAAGAAATGATTATTTACGTAACTTTATTGCATGTTTTAGTTTTTTGACGATTTTTTTCAAAATTTCATTCAATCATTTTCAAAATTTCAAACAATTGGCTTCCAAACAATTGGTTGATTGTGATTTTTGTACCAAATTTTGTTCGAATGGCTTCATTCGTTCTTGAGATATCGTCTCCACAGTCTCCCTGACACACACACACACATATTTTCACACACACAGCCATAGCCGGCCGCTCACTTTGCTGCTCATGCTCTCGGATGAGTCGGGCGGCCTGGGCTTTTCACACATAGACATTACCTCAAGAACGTTTGATTCGTGTTCAGGGATGCTTGAAACGTTCTCTTCCGTTGAAAGCTCGAATTTGGCTTTGCGACCCCGTCACAATACTTTCCTTATACATTATAATTCATTCATACATTTCCTTATACATTATAACATTTCCTTATACATTCCTTATACATAATGTATATAAAGAAAGTAAAAATAGTTTATACAACCTATTTCTAATATACTGTATTTGATCTTACTTAAAATATAAATTTTTATTACGATATTGTCAATCATTTTTTACCTTCGGTTGAGGAAGGGCGTGGCCCTCTTCCATACCACTGTTCCTCGTATCCAACGGCGTGTTTGGCCGGTCGGGGGAATATCAGTCGGTACACGCTCTTGATGAAAAAGAAGGTCACCACAGCAAATGCAAACACAGCCATGATGAGGCTGATGCTTCGCAGGATGGCCGTGAGGAGAGCCATGAGGCAGCACATCATGATAGCGATGTGATAATTTCTACAAGAAATAAAAAAAAAGATGTGATAAAAAATCAATGTAAAAAGCAGAGTAATAAATTTAAATTATGGCCTATACAAATTTTTTCTAACTTTTAATTTTACATACTATTATATGAAAAAGTATTATTTTCTCGAAAACTTTGGAATTCCAGATTTTGACGCAGAAAGCTTGTTTTAAGACTCCTGTGAAGCTTAAAAACACTTTTAAAAATCTGATATGGCCAGTGCATGCCTTTCACTACATAATGCAAGTATTTTACTTCTTTCAATGCGAAATAATGATGAACAAAATCCACGGCACAATGTTTTCATGTTGGAAAATACACTGATTTGGGGGATTTTCTGGATAATAACATGTATAAACATATTAAACTACCCAATTAACTTATATTTCCAGCAAATATAACTTGACACTTGGAAATATTGCTAACATCTGCTAAGCAATAGACTTCATTGTATTAAAATATGAATTCATTAATGTAGTGTCATTTTCGTAAATTTAAAGCGATATTTATGAATTTGGCGACATTTTCGTCAGTTTGGCAATATTTCGCCAAATGAGTCGTCAAGGGCACCAAATTTATCGCCAAGTTTTACATATTTAATAATATCTACTACTGTTCATTTTTATGCATTTTTTTAATATATTTATTTGAAAAATATGAAATATCTCGAGAAAGGTTCAAGTTTGCTTTCCACAGCTTGTGCCATTCATTTTAAAATAAAAAATTACGGTATAAAGTGATTATTTATTTAACATTATTAAATGTTATTTTTTTTTAGTTTTTCAAATATTCACATTTTTTCGAAAACTGTAGAGTCTTCCAAACCTTCGATGGTGTTTAAAATGAATAAAGTTCGGGTATTCACGGATCGTAATAATAGTACCGAGTTACTTTCAAAACGTTCCATTTGTTCGGGAGACTCGGCATCCAGAAACATACCTACATCACTTCAAATGTTCGATTCTTGATCAGGGATGCTTGAAACGTGCTCTTCTGTCGGAAACTCGAATTCGAATTTTTGACCCCATCACAATACTTTCTGTACACATTATACTATTAAGTATCAATGTAGGAAAAGTAATACATCTGTCTATGTGTGAATGTGTGTGACGAGTGGACACAATAATTCGAAATCGAACACACGTACCACTATGGACTGGCATACAGGGTGCTTCAAAACAGATGAGCCAAACTTCACGAGGTAGTAGTACACAGCAAACCAAGCATTTTCGTCATAGTTTACCGGGTCTGAAATGAAACGTAAAGACCAGGGCGATAGATTGGGCGAGGTGGTTCCATAGCTTGGCCCCCACGATCGCCGATCTGTCGTGTCTTGACTTCTGTTTGTGGGGATATCTCAAGAGTCTCGTCTATGACACTCCCCTTGAATCTGAAGAGGAACTCATCGTCAAAATTTCGGCCGCTGCTGGCGAAGTGCGTGACATGCCTGATCTGCTCGAGAGAGTTCGCTAATCCCCCCATCGCCGCTGTGAGACATGCATTCAGGTTGGCGGTCGCTTTTTTGAGCCATTACTGTAATTATTGTTTATTAAACGTCATTTTGTAACTTCTAAGTCATTCTTGTGTTTTCGCCTCACCTCATAGGTATTACCATTAAGCGCCCACTGGCGCCTTTACGTTTCATTTCCGACCTGGTAAACTATGACGAAAAATGCTTGTTTGATATGTACTAACACCTCGTAAAGTTTGGTCAATCTTCTTTTAATCACCCTGTATATAGATACAATATATAAAACTTGAACTACATAAATTTATTTTTAATTCTGTGTAGTCCAATTTAATAACTGTGTGCGGGAGGTGCAGTTGCAATCTGCAATATAGTGCTTAACTCCCAGTATCTGTTGGTAACATATTACTCAATCTCTGGAGTGAGAATCTCCATACGACTTTTTCGAAGATTAATAGTTTGTCTCACCATCATTATCAGAATGAAGGTCTCTTGTGCCCCTAATATCCCTAGACACATTATACGACTCTCTAATCAAACATAAACCATATACTTATTTAAAATAAATTAATTTGAGATCAAATAATACATAATTTGTAGTGCAAAACAAAAAGTTACAGTAATTGTGACAAATCCTTGCTCATAAAATGTCCTCCCTATATAACCGACTATTTTGAAGTCCTTATAGTTTTCATGGTTTAGCAAAAGCCTGAAGAAAATAACGGATAGTTATTGGACAAAAGCCTGAACAAACTAATCAATAAGTATTTGGGACATAACTTTTGATAAAGTAGTAAATTATGGAGATAGTTTTCCTTTACATTCGTGTTTTAAACAATGCAATTAATGCCAAATTAGCTGTTATTTGGTAAACGATAATCAAGTCCTTTCTTTCTTGCTACGCATCTAAGCAAAGTATGTACATTGATAGATTTAAAATATTCGAAATTTAAGTTTCGTAGTATTTCTTGTGAATATATCAAACAAAATAATTCACGGACTGCTGTTGCATTCCAACTAACATTAGAAGCAAATTTCCTGCGCACGTCAAGACTGGGGAAAAGTGGAGTATATCCTCATTTCAAAATGTTTCAATGTTAAAAGGGAGTCATCGGTTGTGAATCAGGTTATTTGACTTTTATAACTAGATTAATTCTTACCTATTTTTTTTTTAAAGATTTATTTTACGATTTCTGGTTGTTTTCGACGAACAGCGCAATTCTGTGCAAGAAATATATTTCATTTTTACTTTCTCATAGTGTCGTACAGAGATAGATGATTTTTATCTTAAAAAAATTCAAATTCTATATTGGGACGGATAAGAACGTTTTAAGACCCCCGAATATATTTCGAACTCTTTCGAAAATGTGTCCGTTAGTGCATGAGTTTACATTCGCAGCGCCATTCGGGTCTCTATGCAGCAAATGCTCGGGTTCCCATACTACCTCCTATTCCCTATATAGTAAGGTACTGACTGATATGTTATTGATCTGTATAAAGTTTGTTATTGACCCACTCCTATAAGTAATTGACCTTTTTAATAAACTTCTTAAGCGGTCCGGGCCCCTATGCAGTGCATCATTTTGAGGGGGGGGGGGAGGCTCCCCTCGCCGACGCATAACATACAGGGTTAGTTAATCCTTCAGTTTATGATATATGGCGAACTTATTGTGCTTCAGACAAATGCATTTCCGTTTAGTACGTATTTTCTGAATATTTATAGCATCTAAAACGGCGGAAGTTTTTGTTTACGTCGCGTCCAGGGATGTATTTCGTCACGCATAACTATATCTTCATCCAAGGTCCCTGACTCATAATGAGCGACACGGAAAGCTAGGCGAATCTAATTTGTGAAACTTCCTCAAAGGATAAGGTACGACAGACGAACGATTTGCTACAACGTGATTTGGTGATAATGAACTTGTGCGAGGTTTTGTAGAGATTTAAAGTGAATAAATACGTGAATTTACGTGAACGATTTAAAGTGAATATCTACGTTACGCGTGCTGATTCATACAACGTATATGAGCTCTTCGCACACGTTGTTTGTCTATATTGCACGCCTTGTCCCTGCAATACATAGTATATACAGAGATCCCAGGAAAGTCCTTAAGAAGTCCAATAACTTTGCAAGGAGAGGTCCGTGAGTGTACCTGTCAGATCTATTTATAGCAAAGTGACCATTCCCGATCGAATATAGGTAATTACACCGCCTCTAGGAGATAATTTACAATGTTGGGATAACGGACTACGCAACAAAACGAGATAAACGAAAAATGCCAATTGCAAAGCTGTAAAGCATTGTTTGAGCAGAAATTGACAGTAAAACTGTTACAGAAGGCATTTAATTTAAACAATAGAATTATTCGTGAACGGATTTCATATCCAGAAAGTCTGAAAAAAAAGATACGCAAGAATACGATGTATAGCCGTACAATACAATGCATTACTTACAATATAAAGTACAAAATGTCATCCGCCAGCGATAGCGCATATTTGCGCAATAGAGGAATGCTACTGGGTTATTCATGGTCCTAACTTGACGCACCTAATACAAAAACATTAGATCCCGTTTAATATTTATTATTACGAATTATACAAAGGAACAAACACCCATCTCTTTACTTAAATACTTCCAGTAATTTTAATTGTTTAAATTTCAACAAATGATGTTTGTTTTCAGGTTTGAAGCCACAGACTTCATTGCAGGTGGGGTTATTTAAGGCAAAAACGTGTTTCATAATATTATTCTAAAAGCACAATATTATTCTCCGAAGAACACGATATTGCAAAAAATTAAAAGTAAAATATTTTTAGTGTACCGTCTATATCTACCGATAATATTATAAAATTATAGTGTACATTAAAAAGAATTTCTTCTGAATAAGGGCCCAGATAATGCATTTATGCAGAACAAGTAAACATCGACTGCAATTTCCAAACAACATTAGCTGGATATGAAGAAACTTGTAAACCTTGGTGTTGTGTAGCATCTGAATCCACTGCGTAAGTTTGCTTAAAGTTGCACCAATGTTAATTTAGATTCATTGACAGCTACTTCTTAAATATTATATATACTGCATGTATTATATGTTTGTACATCAGCCAGGCAGTCCAGTTGTCTTAGCAGCACCTGGACTGTGAAAGAAATTTGTCTCCCGTGAACTCAGTTTTCAAATAAAACATTTTAATAATTACATGTTTTGCGAACTATATGTTATGTATCAATTGAGCGTAAGCATTCACTAAGAATTGAGTGTCAACACGGGCTTATCAAAATTTGTTGTAGTCAATTCAAGATAGCCTTTTCTCCCATAATAACTTTCAAAATTGTAAAATTACCTGACTTTTTAAAATTTTAACTTATATTAACAAATGTATTTTTGAGTTGACAAAATTATCATTAGATATTATATATTAAATTTTGTAAAAATGAATTTGTTAGATACTTTCTGCGTAGAATACAGACAGACTGAACAGCCGAACTACTGATTGCAATAGGCGTGTTTTTCCCAGTTATGGGGTACGAACACACTTTTAAAAATGACTAATTCAGAATTTATTTTTAATTTGATGTTAATATTTTATGATTTTATAATGATGGATTTTTGTGAACTCATTTTTAGACAATGAATTCACAATCATAATGCATACATATCATATCCTTGTAAATAGTTCAGCCAGACATGTTTAAGATCATACCAAGATTTCTACTTTACAAATGTGTTTTACAGCCGTTTGAGCGTTGTAATTTAAATATTAATTATAACTTTCGACATTTAACCCTATTTCGGCAGACGTGTTGCACAATTTTTAGTGCAACAGTTCATTCAAGGCGTGCATATTTACAAACAGTAGTTTAAAAGACTGGCTCGGGATGCAGTTGAGCGTGAAAATAGTCGCAACGACAAGGAAAGTACAATTTGTATTTATAATGCAATTGGGAGAAATTGCGCGTGACGGACATAAAACGACGACATGATTTAAAGTGTCTTACTATAAGAAGTTTTTGTTGATGTGGACATAACATTTTCAAAGATTTTTTTTTAAATGCTTTAGTATCCTGAAATATTTTAATCGTCCATGTATCGAATTTCTGAGAGTTGATATATTAATAAACAAGAAAAGATCAATCATGCATAAAGCATTGATTATGAAACACTTTCCAAATGATCATTTTATTTAAACATCTATAAAATGCGATACATTCAGTGGTGATATTTTTTAAATTATCACAGCACTATAATAATTTATTTTACTTAATTTAAAACCATGGAGGTAAAAGTATTTCTAAATCCATGCTTAAAACTTCATCGAAAAAAGGCAGTGCTATAAAATAGTCTGCTTTTTCATGTAAAATCAATGAATATTTCATTCATATCACCTATATTTCAGACTCCATAGCTAAATAATTTTGCGTTAAAAGCAATTCAGCAATTTTTATATAACTCATCTTACAGCTTGATGTGTTTACATTCTGCATACTTTAAATTTAGTCTTCGTTGTAGAAATAATCAAAGTTTTGATAATCATTTAAACTCAAAAAGTTTGTAATTGCGTTGGAGCAGAATATAGATGCACAGAAAATACGCAAAAATAAAGCGGTTTTAGGATGGATGCAACACTCAATATAAATTTACAAGAATTTTATAAATCACGATTTAGACACCAGGAAAAAAAGATGGATGCTCTATTTTATTTTGAAGTGGATCACGTGATTTCTTCATATAATATAGATGTAATAAATATTTTAATTTTTATTTAAAAAACTACCAAACATATCTTACTCAAAAATTTTTATATATTTTATGGGATAATTGGAATATTTCCTCATATTTTCGAAGCAATTTGTGAATTTTAACTTCGCTTAAAAAAATATTTAAAAAATGAGCTCCCATAGGGTTCAATGCATTTTACTCTTTCAACCAGGGTTCAATCGAAAACTAATGGGTGATATTATTCATTTACATTCTCATATGTCCAACAGACCATCTGAACAACATACTAAAATTTCACTTTGATAAAGACATTTTTACTGCAGTTATCGTGCGAACGGACAGACAGAATGACCCAAGTCATAAACACCTTTTAACTCTATTGGAAAGTGTTAAAAAAACCATAAAAATTAAATTTTCCACAGTAATAGCATTATGCAGACGATAATTATTTCCCGAAAATTTATTTGACAAAAATTATATCATGTTGCCTGGCGACGGAATTAAATCAAATGTAAAACTTTCTAATACTTCTAGAAATATAATTTTCAAGAAATATACCTGCTTTCTTTAGGTAAGTATTAGAAAGTTTTATTCCCACACGCATCCTTTTTATTTATTGTGATAAATTTTATAATTGAACAGTGTTATAATTTGGATTGTGATGTATTAGCTACTGTCTTGTGATATAAAATTAAGGGAATTGTTGGTATTTTAAATTAAGTTATGCATTTCATTTTGGCAAAGATGTCTCAAATTTATATATTTTTTTATTTGTTTAACCGAATGTCGAATAAGAATAAAATTGGTAAGGGCATATATCTTCTCTTACCATTTTAGCGTCTTCAATTTTCATTTTGTCGTATTTGTTTCATTTTCTGATTGGCAGCAAAAGACTATTATTTCTGGCTTATGAATATCTTGAATATCATTTCTACGTGACAAAGTTATTTAATTTTTGTAAAACGATTTTTAACAATTGCTAAAAATTATATTGCGTTATATTTAAGTTATATTTTACTTATTTCATACTGTGTAACATAGTATTGTTTTCGTGAAAATTTTCGAATTCGAAACTTTGTTGCAATATATACTTTAAGACCTCCTGAACACGTTGCATCTATTTTTGGTGTCTGTCTGTCTGTGTACACGGTAGCTGTCGCGAATATCGATTTCACGAAACTTTATCCGACTGTGTTACCTAAAAATCTAGAACTAGATAGAATTTTTTTTTTAATTCGAGATTTTTTTTTAATTTTTTTATTTCGAATTAAATTTTTTTTAATTTTTTTTATTTCGAATAAATATTTCGAAAAGTTTATTCGAAAATTTTATTCGAAATTTTATATTTTTTTAACGTGGCAGCATAGGACAGATACAATTTGACATAAGCATACATAAAATGGGTTATTTATTGCTCGTAGTTTCAATCAGTGCTGTGAAAAGTAGCCGTGATACAATTTTTGTGTTCGTGACGTCATTAGCTCCTCTCTCGGGGAAGTTCACCCCGTTGGAGTTATATTTTCAAATATGGCATCAATCGAGATATTTTGTCAAGCCCTTTCAAGTGAAGGACAATACGCTGTAATTCTAATCACTTGGACCCACAATACCGATTTTTCAAGAAATTTCTTGTACATTGTGAAAAAAAATCAATTTTTTTCCGTTAACCTGAAAACTGGGACGGATCAAATGAGATTAGAACTAAAATTTTGGTTCTACTCGATGATTTCGAAAAGAAGTTTTTCGTGTTTTGATTATCTCTTCACATCGTCACCCCTAATTCAAATTATCGAATTTTTTTATTTTTTTTTTCTTCGTCATGAAGCTGAGACAGAACGAATGACGCATAAACCAAGATTCTAGCTGTAGTGGAAGCGCTCCATAATTTTGAAACACGCACTCCCTCAATTCTTTGATAAGATTTCGTATACGAACTTTTCTATTTCATATTATTTGAAAAAAAAAATCATAAAACCGGTTTGTTAATTTCACAAGGAAAGAGTATAGAGATCACAGTTCTAAATTTTTTTTAAAATTTTATTTGCGGCGATTCGTCTTGCGTACATGTATGCTTATGCGTGCTTGTGCTTGTGTACATGTGTATTTATGCGTGCATATTTGTATGTGCGGTCCGCGAGCGTCTGACTCAGATGCGGCTCTTGACTCATTTAAGATTAAAGCCTTACACAATTGAAACCGACAAACGACCGGCGCAGTATTCTACGACACATATTCCGAAGGGGTGTGACAACCCAGTGGTTAACGCGCGGGGATTGCACTCGGACGACCTAAGTTCCATTCCCGGATCTGTCCAAACTGTTCACGCAGAGTATGGACACGTTAAATATGTGGGTCCGTAAGTTCCTCCGAGAGGTTGGTTGTAGAGGAAGGAAGGTACGGTCCCTGTGGATGCCGCCCCCATTGAATTCTGGTCTAAATGGGGTGGCACTTCAAGGCCGTCCAAACATATCTTACACGGAACGGTCTTAGTTATGGGACGGTCTGGGTCGAAGAAGAAGAACTCATATCCCGAATTAAATAGTCAGAATCGAAAATATATTTTGTCTATTTAGTCTCGCGCTGCTCCGATATAGGCAATTATTAAACTAATAAGAAGATAAGTGGTCTTCGACGTATGCGGTATTTTGCGGCCCACCGGTGAATTTTTAAGAAAATTTACTTCCGTAGAAGAAAATATTTTTTCACATTAATACTATATCTAGGGGTGGCGGGGCTTTTCCAGCCTTGAGTGATTTTTCCAGCTAGTTCTAGATATTTTAATTTATAGAGGGGGGGGGGGGGGATGTTTTTCTTTTGTTTTTAAAATGCATTTTTATTCACTGAACAATACGAATAACTAATATACAGTTTTGAAAATTGTTGTACTAACACATAATTGAAATTTTAAAATGACAGTATGCGGCTTTAAGATGACGCGGCTGTGCGCAGCCAATGGACGCAGCAAGGTCCAGAGAGCTGTTTTGTTTCGATTTGAAATAATTGAACTTTTGTTGTCTGGGAGGAAAACTTTACGTCGCCTGGTTCCAAAACTTTTTCCCGGTGCAGTTTTTATCATTCGTAGATTAAATGGTAGATGTTGGGCGATATACAAGGCCATAAACAAAATTGTTCATGCAAAATATTTCGGAATAAAATTCATGCCCGTAGATGGGCGTTACAAAATCCATTCAAATTCATAGCGTAGTCCCTGCTCGATTATGATTATTACTGTAACCCCAAAAGTGGATAATTGATGGCAATTAAATGTTCAAAATATTCAGGTATTCAGACATTTAACTGGATTTCAGACATTTAACTGGAAAGAATTTTTAGAACTGTATAAAGTCATTTTCCTAAGTTCTTCGCATTTTATGATGCACATTTTAGGGTAAAATTTCTCTTTGACATATCAAGTTATTTCTCAGAAAATAACTCACAAAATGCATGTTACCCTGAATCGAAGAAAGCCGGTAATTATTTAGCATGCTGGTTTGAGGTGGTTATTTGAAACTGTTTGTGCAAATTACAAACTTTAACAGGGCAAACATTTTTTGTTAATAAATGTATATCCTTAGACGCCATTTTTGAATGCTAGAGTGTATAGCTAGGGAACGCCGAAATTGTTCACCTATTTTTCACCGACATCATTCATAACGTGGACTTCGTAACTGCAAAATAAAATATTTCATAAATGCGAGATGGTTAACATGCAATTGTGCCGGGATAGCGCAGTGGTTATAGCATGAGGGACGCACGTGACAGTCCACTGTTCCATTCCCGACGTCGTCCGAAATAAAAAACCAGCTCACCTGCATTTTGCACGCTTGTTTTAATAGGTAGCAATAGAAACCTTAACTTATTTATAGACACCTTAGGATCCTAAATCTAACCTAGCGTGATCTGAAAATATGAAAGTTCAAATGTGTGTCATTGTGTTCCACAATATAGAAATTTGTTAATATGTGGGGAAGATTATACATATGCCACAATATAGAAATTTGTTAATATGTAGGGAAGATTATACATATTCCACAATATAGAAATTTGTTAATATGTAGGGAAGATCACACATTGAGTACCTTTATTTTAATAAATAAGGCGTGTTCACAAAATCTGAATGCTTTAAATTAAAGGAACAAAATAAGGATAGAAATAACAAAATTTAAAAGAACAAAATAAGGATAGAAATAACAAAAGAGATCAATCATGCATAAAGCATTGATTATGAAATACTTTCCAACCGAAATGCAATTTCATTTAAACATCTCTAAAATGCGATACATTCAGCGTTGACCTATTTTAAATGATCATGGTACTGCAGTAATTTATTATATTTGAAAACGTGAAACTAACTAGACTCCAGAGTTAAAAAATTTTGCGTGAAAAAAATTCAGCAATTCTTATACAACTCCTCTTACAATTACTTGTTTACATTCTGCATCCATTAAAATTAGGCTTCGTTGTAGAAATAATCAAAGATGAATGATCATTTAAACTAAAAAATTTTGTAATTGTGTTGGCACAGAATATTGATGCACAGAAAACACGCAAAATAAAGCGGTTTTAGAACGGATGCAACACTCAATATAAATTTAAAAGAACTTTTAAAATCACGATTTTTACATTGGGAAAAAAAGATGGATGCCCTATTTTATTTTGAAATGGGTCACGTGATTTCTTCATATTATATGGGTGTATAATTATTATTTTAATTTTTATTTAAAGAACTACCGAACATATTTTTCTGACATTTTTTTATTTATTTTATTGATAATTTGAATATTTCTTTAAACTTTCGAAACAATTTGTGAATTTTAACTTCGCTTAAAAAATGTTTGAAAAATTAGGTCCAATGTATTTCATTTTCTCAATCCGGGTTCAATTCAAAACTTACTGAGTGATATTATTAATTTACATTCCTATATGTCCCACAGACCGTTTTAACAACATACTAAAAATTCATTTTGATAAAGTCATTTTTACGACAGATATCGTGCGAATGGACAGACAGGCAGAATGAATGAACAAAGTTAAACATGTTTCAACTATGTTGTAAAGTGGTAAAATAATGTGCAGAACTGTCACCTTTTACTCTCAACCATATTTGCATTTCTTTATAACAGTTAATAATTGGTTTTGCATTTACTTCCAACCAATGACTTTGACTGGTATTTGGAAAAATCCACAAGGTCATGACTCTAAAAGATAAGAAAATCACATTCAGTAAAATTCATTTGTGAATTTCAGCCCTTGAATTGATATATTTGTGCTATCGTTCCATTTATAGAAATCATATCTGCATTCATATCTTTAAGTATGCATGACATTTCTGTAACCCGAGAATTTAATCTAAAGACTCAATTATCAAAATTGTTGCAGCAATCGAAAGGACTGAGTTATTGTGACAGTTATCAATAGTTGTAGGCGTATTGATTGATAGCGATATATTGGTTTGATATATGAGCTTACGGTACATTAATATTTTGTTTCGCTGCACGCGTGTACGATATTTATTGTGCATAGATACAATAGCTTTTGATAGTATTGTATCAACAGTTTTACTTATTTTCTTTTCAATGTTGGTATCGTTATAATGATAAAAGCAATTAGAAAAGTTATAACTTTCCCTACAATAAATGGTAATATAGAGGGTGATTAAAAAAGATGGGCCAAGCAATAAGAGGTGGTAGTACACACCAAACAAGCATTTGAATGAAACGTAAAATGAAACGTAACTGGAAAAAACGGAATGAAAACGAAAACGGAATAAACGGAAATAAAACGTAAAGGCTCCAGTGGGCGCTTAATAGTGAAACCGATGAGGTGAGACGAAAGCACAAGAATGACTCAGAAGTTATAAAATGACATTTAATAAACAATAATTACAGTAATGGCTCAAGAAAAGGACCGCCAACCTGAATGCACGTCTCACAGCGGCGATGGAGGGATTGGCGAACTCTCTCGAACAGACCAGGCATGTCGCGCACTTCGGCAGCAGTGACCGACATTCTGGCGACGAGTTCCTCTTCAGATTCAAGAGGAGTGTTTATAGACGAAACTCTTGAGACATCCCCACAAAAAGAAGTCAAGACACGACAGATCGGGAGATCGCGGGGACCAAGCTATGAGCCTCACACAATCCATCGGCCCGGAAAAGTGACATCCAGAAAGTTCCTTACCTCTCGCTCCATTACGAATATTTGCAGAAGGGTTCTTCTTCTTCCCCAGATGAGCTGACGCGGTGGTCGAACGGTCAAGGCAAGCGTTTCCTAGCGATCGTTCGGTTGCCGGGTTGTGGGTTCGAGTCCCACCTTCAGGCATGGATGTTGTGTCGTTGGGTACGATGTGTTCCGACCCCCACTGGTGTGCTGGGGCAACGTCATGTGACGGCTAACAGGTTCACGGTTCTGGCCGGTGTATAGGCGAATGATGAAATATCAAATGCCTGGCCATTGGAAAAAGAAAATCTTCCCCGAATGAAATCTGCATACGTGGTTTTCTTCTTTAACCAGAAAATAACAACCAGAATGACGCTTTTAAGTTTGCGGAGCGGCCGCTTCGCAACGACTAAGCGACCTGCGAACTTTACATTTCACTTCCAACCCGGTAAACTGTTACGAAAAATGCTTGGTTTGGTGGGTACCTAGTAAAGTTTGGATCATCTTTTTTGAATCACCCAATATAGAAGGAAAGTATTGTGATCGTGTCGAAAATCGCAACTTGAGTTTCCGACGGATCTACACGTTTGGAACCTCTAGAACACACACTCACATACACACACACACGGAAAAAAACTATTTTTAGCATGACATCTGTGTGTGTGCGTGTGTGTGTGTGTGTGTGTGTGTGTGCGTGTGTGTGTGTGTGTGTGTGTGTCTGTCTGTGCAATGTATGTATCCACTCTAACTCAAAAAGTAATAGACCCAATTTCATAAAATTTTACAAGCAAGTCACTTCTGGGCTTCTTTGATGCTGATTGGAATTTGGTACGCTTCCGGATAAAAGAACCCGCCTTTTATTGCGAAATGGCTCTCATAAAACGTATGTATCCCCTCTAGCTAAAGAACTAATTGACTAAAGTTAACAAAATTTGGTTGATATGTCTCTTGTGGGTTACCCTGATGTTCATTAGATTACGATTCGGGCAAATAATAACCTGCTTTTTTTACAAAATGACAGGCAAAAATAGTCAAAATCTAAAATAAGACTACGCATGTTCAAATGTATCCATTAAATAGTTATTTCATACGTAAATTTCAACTGTTAAAATAATAAGATCAACCTCATTACTCTAAGACTAGCAGTTCTCGAGATATTTTAGTCTTTTCGCATTTTTGTTACGCTACGTTTGAAAATACGCCCAGTTGCCAAATGAAAACTAAAATGAAATTAAAAGTGCAAATTCAGTATCATTTCAAATATTTATGTGTGTTATTTTGTACCATTAAACCCAATTTAATGAATTAGAAAAGAAATAAAGAGAAAATGAATTTAAGTCTGTCAGGAAAGTCATGTGCTGCTCACATCAGATTTTCTTCTATTGCTATAAAGTATTCTTGAAGATCTAATATCTGTCTCTAAAAACTCTGAAAATGGTAGAAGTTTAAAAGCAACAGCACTTCAAAAATACATTCAAAATAATATTCTAACTTTTTCTATAGCTATAAAGTATTCTTGGAAGATCTTATATCTTGTTCTAAAAACACTGAAAATGTACAAGTTTAAAAGCAACTGCACTTCAAAAATACATTCAAAATTCTTCCTTTTGGTGATTTATGTTTACGGAGTAAGGAGAAAAACTTATATCATATATATACACATATCAGTCAAATGCATCCAAATAATTGGCGTGACTTATTTGCTGCCAACTTAAAAACTGAAACTTTCAAAGGTTTTTTAAGAAAAGTTCAGGAACACGTGTAAAGGAATAATGCAGGACCGAAAATATCATAGGGTTTATATAAGTATACATTAGGGTTAGAGAAATATGGATAATACTTATTTTAGAAAAAATCAGTGGATATTGTCCTGCTTAAAGAAAAGTTGGATTTTTGCTGTGCATATTAACACCAATATAATTACATAGTTTTCGACTACAACTAGATAGTTACACTAAAAATTAACTGGATTGAGTATGGCTTAACTCCACTCTCTCATACCCTAATCCATTTTTAAGAAGTGTTTTTTTTATCAAATTTTGCAAGAAAAATTTTAAAAAATCTGTAGGTCTAAATGATTATAATTTATAGTGTGTTACCCTTTACTTTAAAGGACTTGAAAAAATCTTTCGATTGATACTATACTTAAAAATGTACCTTCGGCGGGGAGGGGAGGGGGCTAATTATGTCACGAGTACAAAAATTATATCTCGGCTATTTGCCACAATGATTGAAACCATCTTTCTCGTGATCACTGAATCCTAAATAAATGATCATGTCCAATTTTGTCCTATGCTGCCATGTTAAAAAAACATAAAATGCTGAATTAATTTCGAAGTTTTCGCTCGAATTAAACAAAATGTATCGAGTTCTAGAATTTTTGATAATAAAGCCGGGTATAAAGTTTCGTAAAAAGCCATTAATATTTGTGGCAGCTAGCGTGTACATCGACCCCATACCTATACACGGACAGACGGGTATCACTCCAAAAATAGTCAAAACGTATTCACGAGGTTCTGAAACATATATTGGCATTAACATTTTGAATTCGAAAATTTTCTCGAAAACGATGGTTTCCCTATACTATTTTACATAGTATAAGAAAGTAAAAATTTTATGTAGGCAGAACATCACCTGCATACTTCGGCCAATTTACTTTTTGAAAGTTAAATAATCATTTATAAGATCAACAGGACCTTACTAATATCTATGCTTCGTAAATTTAAATTTGTTACAATTGTTGTTTGTAAAATAAATTTTATTACATAATTTCAAACTGCAACATAGATAATTGCATTAAAAAATCTGATGTGGGAAGCACGTTTGTGAATTTGAATCTTTAAGAGTCTAATTTATCACTTGTAAAAACCCCAGAACATCACTGATATTTAATCCATACTTCGTAAATTGAAATTTGTCATTGTGGTTTATGGTACAAAAATTTTGAAAGTAGACACAAAATGTTTGGAAAGCAATTTCGAATCCACTTTTTTATACATTCATATTCAAATATTTGAGGCTTATCTGTATCACAATTTGTTCTAATTATTTTTTTGTCCTGATAATTCAAAATTTATATTTCATGCCAAGAAGCATCCCATTGATGTGCAATTTTACGCTCACCATTTACTTTTTCAATTCATTAATTTAGTTTTAAAATACACCAAGTTAGAAAAATAAAATATATTTGTACGATTTACTCTAAATTGGGATATTAATTGCACTTAAGCCACAATGGAAGTGTGGCGGGGCTGCAGCATTGCGTCACTCAATGCCACGAAATATATCCCGATTACTCCCTCGCCTTCGAAGAATTCTTTTGGGCTTGACGGCATAGCGCGGTATCAGCAATCTAAAGATTCCGAGTTCGAACCTATCCCCCACCATCGGGGATCTGCTGCCTTCATAGAAGGTTGTTCAGGTTCCTGAAGCTGCTTAAGGCAGTATTCTTTTAGAAGAAAAGGGGCCATGTGTGGAAATTTGTTTAAATCTAATTTATACTATTGTTTGAGATCAAGTAATGCAATATTGTTATTTATATAGGTCTTCATGACGCCATGCTCAATTTCATGTTAGATGTGAAATTTTACCGCATGGTCTTTGGTTTCTTCAATAAACATAAATTAATAATCTGTAATTCATGTTAAAATTTATATATTAATAATCAACAAAATGTCTATTAAAATTTGATGCATTTTACTCTAATAAATTATAATATAGCTTAAAATTTTCGTCAACGGAATTTTTTATGCATGAAGGTAGCCAAACGCTGAATTCAGTTATAAATGTGATTTTCATTAAAGTATGTTACAAAATGATTGTCCGTGGAAATAAATGGAAATTAGAATTTTCTGCTAAAAGAAACAGAGAATACAAAAGACTTACAATCGAAGGCAAAGGTTGAACACAAAGGCATAATTATAAATTAAAATAACAATATTTTTATCAATAAATTTATTTTATTCTAGGACAATATATTTTTTTCGATTTTCCGATGTTTATAAGGGGGTGAGGGGAGGCTTTTTTTCCGAATTTTTCAGAATTTCGAATTAAGGTAAAAATTGGAGGGGCTGGGGAATTTTCCCCTACCGACGAAATTCTGCCGGAAGCAGACATTGAATTTTAAATGTGTGTGTGTATGTGTGTCTGAATTTTTTAATTTTATTACTGGTGGCATTTTATACGGTACAAAGCATTAATTCACAGAGTCACAGATTGAGTCACTTTTCATACAAAGTTTACAAATGTAAGAGGAAAGTATAGAAATTTTTATCTCCATTCATTTATTTCTCTTAAACCCTATCACGGAAATTGGGGCATACAATTTTCTCATGGATATAATTTATTTTTTGTATAAAGATATGAGTTTAAGAATTGTTAAACTATCTTCTTAATGAACACATTATTCGATATTTGAGGCTTATTGGTTCACACAATTGGTTCTCGTTTTCGTCCTCATAATGCATAATTTATATTTTGTGCAAAGGGGCTGAAGATATCAACGAGTTTAAAAATTATTAATTTCTCCTTTTAATGAACACATTATTTATACCTTTTCATGATTAAAGTTTAAAAAATAAAAATCAAGAACTCATGAGCTAACTGGGCCTTTCCAGCGATTTTGTTCAGTTGCATTTAGGGCTTATTACATAGTTGGTGGTTGCGTAATACTGTTTTATGGTATATGATTTTTTCGGTTACTTTGAACAAGTTGGTTGCTGTCCTGCCATGCCACCGGATTTTAATTGTATGAAACATAAACTTATCTTACTTCGTTGATAAACACAAACCTTTTTAAAAGAGAGACTTTTGATTTTTTTTTCTGGTAGAAACATTAAAAAAATGTCTGGATTGGAGTTGCAATACGTCTACCAGAAAAATTATGAAATCTTTGCTTAAAGAAGTTTATTTATCATCACCTGCGGCTTGCTAAAGAGTCAAACAATGGTTCACAGGTGGTGACGTATGATCAGTTGAGCACTTTTTCGTCTCTACTTATCTATTACTAGTCATATACTGTGTTCATGAATATATAATTTAATAAAAAGTAATTTGCTTCTTAAATTTATTTTGAAATTAGCGTTTATTCTCTACTTATCTATTACTAGTCATATACTGTGTTCATGAATATATAATTTAATAAAAAGTAATTTGCTTCTTTAATTTATTTTGAAATTAGTGTTTATTAATTAAATGTTTTTCTTTTTTTTGTTTATAGGATATGCTTAAATTAAAATAAAATACTGCACTTCATAATCGCAAAGCGGAAAGGCGACATCAATGTGACGTCATTACGACTCAATAAAAATTACATATTATGAGGACCCAAATTAAGTCATCATAGCTCCCCCCCCCCCCCCCACACACACACAAAAAGAGAGAAGAGAGGTACGCATAGGACCTTGAGCATTTAAATCCGCCCATGAATATGATTTAGATTTACAACTATCTAATAAAAACTCAAGATTGAAAATATTTCCTGAAGTATGAAAAATATTTACCTCAAAATAGTCTATTGTCTTCTTTCAAGTGAAATATCCACAGGAAAGACAGATACCGAATAGAAATACAGAAGAGTCAAGTCTACATCGGGCAGATGCAAGTTTCTCTATCCACGTGCGGAAACAAGATTGGCGCTTATCTTGTTGCTTGTGGATGGGTTACCAGAGAATTGCAATTGGCGATCGCCAAATATTATAAAAATGTTACGCACGGTATCGGAACACCTAAACGCGCTCTCTAAAATTCGAGAATACATGATATATAAAAAATGCATTAAGCGTTACGAAATTTGCCTACAGGAGCGAACTAGGGTTGGTAATCACAGACTTTCGTCCAAAAGTTTGATTTCGAAATCCTGAGATTTCGGAATTTATATTAGTTATTTTTGTTTATGAAATAATGCTTTTTTCCGACTTGTAATTATGTCGAAACCGTTGTAAGGAATCTTCTTCCATTTTTAATGGACCAAGAATTTACCATATTAGTATTTAAAATTTAAAAAGTATATTCACAAATACTGCCTAAAAGAGGCGTGTCAAGATTTGGGAACTTCTTTCCCCTTTAGATGGGTTTTGTGAGTATAAACTTGACCCGTTAATTTTGCTGTCCCAATTTTATCTTTATGAAATTTGATCAATTTTAATGGGCCATGAATCTACCATATTAGTATTTAAAATTTAAAACTATATTTCTGATTCTGCCTAAAAGGGATTCGTCCAGCTTTGAGACCGCCAAAGCCGTAGTTAGAAATGTAATCTAAGAGGCGCTGGAGTGAAATTTAAGGGAGGAGGGCTCCCTTGAAAAAACATTTGGGGGGCGGAGGGAAATGCATTAAAATGCTAAATTTTAGTTTTTAATAAATTATTGCATTAAAAAATATTTTAATTATAATTAAATATATTATATTATATAATATAAAATTGACTGTAATTACTTATTAGTTTGATAATGTATAACTTGATAATGTAGTACTCTCTATAACTAATAACTTGTCTGTATATAACTGCTCATCAGTTGGCAATGCATAACTGTGAAACTCGCAATAATATAAAAATACCCTAAATACTATATTCTTGATTTAATTTTTAAAACTTTATTGAATATTTTAAAATTAAATATGTAAATAAATTGACGATTATCAATATAACCACAAATTCAGCAACGAAAAACTCTTAATTCTGTGCTATACAAAACGAAATTTATAAAAAATTCTGTAAAAGCAGTTTTTTGCAAATTTTGGATAACATGTTGTATGAAATTTCATACCACTACAAAAAATTAAATATTTCCATCAGAGAGGGCTGAGTATTCCTCCAGGAGGGGGGCTCACCCCCCCCCCCTGACTACGGCCCTAAAGACGACCGACCCCCCTTTAGACGGGTTTTGTAAGTATACACTTGCCCACAGAATTTTTCAGAATGAGTTTCATTTTTATAAAGTGTGATCCATTTTTAATCGACCGAGAATCTACTTTATTTAGTATTTAAAATTTAAAAACTGTATTTATTTACAGTGTCTGCCTGTAAAGGGCGTGGTCAGATTTGTGAACGCCTCATTGAGATGAGTTTTGTAGAGAACGCTGCAGCTGAGCTTAATGTTTATAAAATCTATTTCCTGCTGCGTAGTAGAACCAAATGTTCCAGTTTCCAAAATGTGTTGTATCTACTGCTATCAAATTCTCCATTACATTGACTAAAAAATGTACCAATCACAACAAATCAACCTTCAGTGAAAGAAAGAAATTTAACCAGTAAGAAAGAAAACGAAATATATTAGAAGTAAAAATTCTGAAACTTCGTTCGTTTATGTTTATACGAGGGTCATACTGCAATTTTTGAGATACGGATAAGTGGTACAAGTTAAACTTACCAACTCTTAGGAGTGTTCAAAGTACTCCCCTCCAACATTAATGCACTTTTGTAGGCGAAATTTCCAAAGATTAAATGCGTCAAGCCATCCATTCCTTGGAATCAATAAAAAATATGCTTTTATAGCCTCATCAATCTCATCTTCGGAATAAAAACGACGTCCACGTAAATTTTGTTTCAGATTAAAAAACAGCCAAAAGTCACACATAGCAAGATCAGGCCGGCCACTCAAACGGCTAATGTAAACCTTGGGTTAGTCAAGTGATGTTTTTTTGTTCAAGAAATTCGATTGTCATTCCTGCTGAATGAGAAGATGCATTGTCATGAGCATGAGTCCCCTAACATTCACATCCTGAAGAATTTCTGGAAGACATTTAGTGGTGTACCAGTTAGCTGTAACTGTCTTCTGTCCCTCTAGCTTTATGGCTTTGACCAGACCTGTACTTCTGAAGAACATGGCATACATTATTTGTCTTTTCACCATTCTTGGTTTGGGGTCATCTTCAAAGACCCATACTTTACTTTCTTGACGTGTTGAAACGTCAAAAAACGGTATGTGCGCTTCACCCCTAGTTATGATTTTAGAAATAATGTCCACCATTTAGAATATAGTCCACCATTATTAAGTAATTTTAGGGTTTCTTTACTGATCCTGACACGCTCCGCTTTTTGGTGCTCTGTTAAATTATGGGAACCCAATGACAAAACTAGTTTTTTTTCATATGCAGTTCTTCATGAATAATTTATGCATAGTTGCGGATCCAATGTTAAGTCACAAGTTCTTATAGTCCAAGTGGACTCTGCATTTTCATTCCTCTAATGTCAGATTGGAAAGCAACTGACCATCTGACTGACCACCTCTTGCTATTTCTACCTCAGGTTAGTCTGCTGCTACTACTATTTTTACCTAGGTTAGTATCCTGCTTGGTCGGTATCTTTTCAATTTGAAATCGGCGCTCCATCTTCCACAATCCACTGAATCCGTACTAGTCATACTAGGGTCATTTTCTGACTTCATATTTTCACTAACCTACAGGGTTGATTTGTTCGGGCGCCATTGTAAAGAATCTTGCTGCCCCAACCGGGAATCGAACCCTGGATTTCCGAACTGGCCAGCCGACGCTCTACCGTTGAGCTATTGGGACGAAATTGCAAGCTATTAACGTCGAAGTGGTTGGTCTCTGCAAGCTCATTTCCACTTTTGGTCCACATATTTTTCTTGAAACGTCTATTTATCAAGACTGGCTATAAATGGAGATTAAATATTGACTCATATGAATTATTCAGCATTAAATTTCGGAGGAGATAGAAGTGTCTAAAGATTTCCTCTTCCAGATCAAAAAATCTCCTTGAAACATCTATTTCTTTGGATTGGCTCTAAAGTTTAGCTGATGACCGATAGGGATTTATCAACAAATTCCAAAAGCTTAAAGGGAGGGGGAGGGGGTGTTACTAAGGAATTCAATTTCCGGTTCTAGAGAATGACACTTCCGCTTTTTATAAATTCGCATGACTGTACGAAATAAGTATGCAAAAGAGAATAAAATCACCTTAGATGAACAAAGAGTTGTGATGCTTTTTTAGGGACCTGGAGTTAACATGGAAAAACACCCTTTAAAGATTATCCAAAGTTCTCATTCCGGAACTCCAGATTAAACAAATGCCCTAAAACAATGAATAACTGAAATATCCCGAAAATGGTTCCTCCTAAAATAATGGTTGATCTTATTCTTTTTTCCGTTAAAAATGACGTCTATAACGAGCATTTAATGAATACATTTCGGCATATTTTGTATTATATTAGTTTTGATGATTTTTGCGGGTCATTTCACAAAAAAAGTTAGGTATTGGTTTTTCGAAAAGTACCAAAATTTGATCAGCACCAGGGTAACTCACAAGTTACTTATCCATCAAATTTTGTGAAATTTCGTCGAATAGTTTTTGAGCTAAAGTGTATACATACATTGCACAGAAGCACACACAGACGTCACGTCAGAAATACATACATGTATCATTTTCCAGAATGCTTGAAACGTATAAATCAGTCGAAAACTCGAGTTGCGGTTTTCGACACAATTCCAATACTTTTCCTATATGTTACTATGTATTGAAGGGAAAGTAAAAATTTGATGTGGATAGCACACGACTTTCTCTATAGATCCAAATTTATAGAAATGTATAAATCCATCGAAAATTCGAGTTCTAATTTTCGGCACGATTCCAATGCTTTTTCTATACATTACCATATATTGTGCGGAAAGTAAAATTTCGATGTCGGCAGCGCACGACTTTCACTACAGACTCAAATTCATAGAAACGTATAAATCCGTCGAAAACTCAAAAGAGTTCCAATATTTTCCCTATACGTTACCATGTATTGTAGTAAAGAAAGTAAAAATTTTGATGTGGGTAGCACATGACTTTCTCTACAGACTCAAGTTCTAAACCCATTAAATTGAGTTTAATTGCTCAAATTAGCACGGGTACTTACTTAATACTATATCCAGTGTGCAATTTTATTACGTCTTCTTTTTTATTAGGCAATTTAAGGAATTTTAAAATGTCACCATCTTCTCAAAATTCCAAAAGAACCCAAATATCCTCAAAACGGTTCACCCTTGAGTAGTGGAGTCGGTTTTAATCATGTCATTGTTAAAAATTGCATATAATAATGCAAACATTTAATATGAATACATGTATAATTAGTCTTTTTTTCAGATTTTGGCGGTTTGGAAGGCCATTTCACACACAAAAAAAGAAGCTACTTATATTTTTTCGAATCGTACCGAAATCTAATTAGGACAAGAATAAGTGACTCAACTGGTAAAGAACCTTGATACCTCGACCGGGAATCGAACTCTGGATCTCCGAATTGGCCAGCCGACTCGTCACCGTTGAGCTACTGGGGCGATATTGCAAGCTCTATCTTTGAAGTGGACTCTGAAAACTATCAAATTTTAAGGAATTTCATCGAATAGTTTTCAACTACAGTGAAAAACATCGCCAGTTCCTCAAAAATTCAAAAGTTTTACCATGTATTAAATCAAAGCCCTTGTATTGTAGGGAAAGTGAAAACAAGACTATGTTTCTCTATAGACTCAATTTCATTCTCCCTTTCATAACGTATTCACTTGCGAGTTTAATTGCACAGAATAACACGGGCACTTTTTCTGAAATGGCACCGAATTTGGCAGTTTAAAATAAATATCCGTTTAATTTGGCAACTTTCGAGTATTTTGAAAGGGTGGCTTAGTTAAAATGGCTCCCAAACTGAAATATCTAACGGATTTTTGGTCACCTCAGAGCATTTGAGTTGGTCTTATTCTTTCCATCATCAAAAATTACTCATGAAACGCACTTTTAATTAATACATTTAAGCATACTTAAACACACACACACACACATATATATATATATATATATATATATATATGTAATAAAATATTAAATGAGAATCCAATGACAGTAAAGAGATGTTGTAACTCATAATACACTAACTTAAAAATTATATATCATATTTGGCTGAAGAAAATAAGAAAATTAATTATAGAATAATAAATATTGACACGTATTTTTAAATGACACGGTAATGAACACAATAATATCACGATTATATGAATATTACTTTACAAGAACACCCCTTTAGAACAAAAACATTCTTGCGATATTCTAATAAGGAGCCTCCGTATTAGAAGCAACTTTCGTTTAGAACTAAAATTAAAGAAAATGAAAGAAACCCGCATTTGTATTTGCTCTAGGGGTACTTCAGTAGATTTTCGGGGTACGTGATTAAAAAAGTTTAAAGATCACTTCTTTAGACAGTCCGAAACGTGTTGATCCGTTAAAAACTCGTGCTCCGATTTCCAATCCTATTCAACGCTTTCAATATACATTACCGAGTATTGCAGCGAAAGTAATAATTGAGAAAATGGGCAAAGAACAACAAATCATCGTTTTCATTAGGTTATTAGGGTAGAGTGTTTATTATATGTGTGTTAACTGAAAACTTTATATATGGTTCTCTGAAATATTTTAATAGTATTATGCATTTTGATGATGTCTTGAGGTAATATTTAATTGTGTGGTGACCCTTGAAAGAATTTGGCGTCCCGAATGACTAGAAGTTGCAGACTTCTGAACGAGCAAAACCGGCCGTGTCTCTTTCAATTTCGAGTACCAGGTGCTTCAAAACGGCAAGTTTGACTTTTAGGGAATTGCTTTTAAAGATCTGAAGGGTACTGTTTAGTTAGAGGGTTTTAGGGATGAAGAATAACCGGTCTGGGTAGCGCTTGGCGGTCGCAGACGTTACCCCCTACATTTTTATTCTTATTATTTTCTTTTTAAAGCTTTTATGTCTACTCTTAAAAGTTCATGAAAATTTTTTGACTGCACTAATGCACGAGCACTTACGAAAATGTTTGTTAGAGCGTTCATTAGAGTGTTTGTATAGAGTTCTATAGAATTCTAGAGAACATTTTATAGGATTTACGAATGAAGGGTTATAGATAAGTTTTTGTATGGCATTAATATTATAATCTATAAATTCTAAAAAAAAATAGTTATTTTTATAGATTTCTAAAGCGCATCCTTTAGCCTGCGCTAAATACATAAATTTCTGTTGTTTCTAGGCTTATTATATACAAATTCACGTACTGGGGAACTGGTTGTAATTCAGTTTTATTATAGAGAAAAGTCTGTCTTTTACAATCTGATTTCTAAAAGCATCATAAATTTCAGTGGAATTGTGATCAATATCTATTTACATGAAATCATGGATTTAGATTTCTGTCACTGGAGTGTTTTTTTCCCCCTTATACAAACATAGAAGTGATTTTATGTGGAGGTTTAAAAATAGGAGTATGCGACTTTTAACCATCAACAAGCACAGGCGTATGATACATTTTCCAGAAAGCATCAAATGGAATAATTAACTCAGAAAATTATATGCATTTTACTTTCCCTACAATACATGGTAATGTATACGGAAAGTACTGGAATGGTGTCGAAAATCGTAACTCGAGTTTTCGATGGATCTACACGTTTTGGACACAATGGACCTCTAGAACACAAAAACACTCTTTTTAGCGTGATTTGTGTGTGTGTGTATCTGTCTGTGTAATGTATGTATCCACTCTAACTTAAAAACTAATTGTCCAAATTTCATAAAATTTTATAGATAAGTTAATTGTGGGTTACCCTGGTGCTGATTAGATTTGGGGACGATTCGGAATAAAAGAGTCAGTCTCTTTTGCGAAATGTCTCGCAAAAATCGCATGTATTTACTCCAACTGAGAAACTAATTGACCAAATTTAACAAAATTTGACAGATAAGCCACTTGTAAATTACCCGGGGGCTAATTAGATTTTAGTACGCTTCGGAAAAAAAAACCCAGCCTTTTTTCCCTCGGAATGGCCCGCAAAAATCGCCAAAATCTAAATATAAAAGACTACTCATACTCAAATATATGAATTCAATGCTTGTTTTATACTCAATATTTACCGGTGTAAAGAATAAGATGAACCTCACTACTATAGGACTAGCCATTCTCGAGATAATTCACTTTTTTGCATTTTTGCTACGGTTTTGAAAATAATTCCCGTTACATTCCAGTCCATAAAAGAAAATTGAATTAAAAGTGTAAATTTAGTGTGATTTTAAATAATTACCCGTGTTTATTTTGTGCCATTAAATTCAATTTAATAAATTGAAATAAAGAGAAAATGAATTTGAGTCTGTAAGGAAACTCATGTGCTGCCCACATCAAATTTTTTACACTCATGCGAGTACTGTGGGCTCGCGAGTCATGGGCTCCAGACCGCTGTTCTAAAGAATCTCTGTATAGACTCAATTAGAGGTTATTCATACTATGCAGTTAAGATCAAGTATATCTATATAATTTCTATATGTCGTATGAAATTTCTAAATAAGTATTATAAAATTTCTATGGAAAATCTCAATGGAATTTCAATAGACGGGAGTCGGAATTTTTATAAGAATCTATATCTGGAATTTCTATGAAATTTCTACAGCAGTCTCAGCAGAGAAGGGATATATTTCTATAGATTTCCGTAACACTTTTTTTTAGATTTTGCAGACTTAAAGAGCGTTTTTATTGGCAACGTATAGGATACCCACACGGAATGCTGCACTCTTTTCAAGTTTGCATGAAATTCCGGCTGAAAACCTGAATCTTGAATGTAATTAAAGCTTAACCCATCAAGCTTAAAAACAGTCTGCCGATGCTGGTCATTACATTAGGAGCATGTTTTACAATTTTGAGAATGCCTTTTAACCGGCAACTTCTGTGAAAATGACTGTGCGTCCATTTCAGAGCGATTCTAGTCGAATGAAAACATTTCGCTGCATGGTAAAAATCTGAGCTCTCCCGGGCCATTACATTTAATATTCTTCAGTGTTTTATATAGAAATAGAAATAATCAACACTGTTTTGCTTAAATATTGCTGTCAGGAAACGGATATATTCAACATTCTTTAATGTTTCGTTTTGAAGACGAATACATTCACCATTCTTTATTTAATGTAATAGATTTAGCATTCTTTAATGTTTCATCTTGGAATAGAATGCATTCAATATTCTAAATCGAGTATATTCAACAGTGTTTAATGTTTCTTCTTGGAAAGAAGTAGGCTTACCATTGTTTAATGTTTTATATTGGAAACAAATTCGCTTAAAATTCATTCATGTTTCTTCTTGGAAACGAGTCTATTTAACATTGTTTAATGTTTCATCTTGAAAACAAGTATATTCAATTTTGTTTAATGTTTTATAACGGAAATGAATGCATTTAAAATGTTTAAATGTTTTGTTTTGGAAACGAGTTTATTCAACTTTATTGAATGCCTCTTCTTGAAAACGAGTATACTCAACATGGTTTAACGTTTTGCCTTGGAAACATTAGAGAGTATTTATTGAAGGAATGCATTCGAAATTGCTAATGTTTCATCTAGTAGGAAATGAATGCAATTCAATATCCCTAAAAGATTAAAATCGGATACAATTGCATTCAATTTAAAAAATCATAATTCGTTTGGTATGCAAAACATTAAGGAATATTGAGAAGATGTTTAACAAAAAAAATCTGATGTGGGCAACACATGACTTTCCTTATATAATGTAATGAATTTACTACTTTTACAGTATAAAAATAGGTTTTCCTTATAGTAGATACTAATATTCTTTCCAAGATATTGAATTTTCGGCAATGAGTCGTCATTTTCATTGATATAGCGTCATTTTTATCCATTTGGCGAGATTTTCGTTAATTTGGCAACATTTCAAAAAGTCGCGAAGTTGGCGACATTCCGCCAAATTCATCGCCAAAATCTCGCCAAGCGTTATGGACGAAGAAATAAGTTATTCTTACAGCAGATAAATGACTATTGGCGTTCAAATACAAAAGTATTACTTAAAGTGTCTTTTTTCATGAATGGAACGAGCTAGATCCACGAGAATGATGTCACCCAAATTATCGCATGGTCTTACATATGAAAAGTAAACATGTTTCTCAATAGGATATATATATTTTTTAATTTTATATGACTTTTTGATAATTTTTTTGATAAATGTACAATATCTCGAGAACGGTTCGTGTTAGCGTTCTAAAATGTATGTCAATCGTTTTATAATGGTAAATTACATAAGAAATGGCTATTTGCGTAACTTTATTAGCGGTTTTGATTTTTTGACGATTTTTTCAAAATTTCATTCGAAAATTTAGAGGGGTTCTGAACATTCGATTGCGTATAAAAACAATAGGCTTCCAGTGTTTACAGATTGTGATTTTTGTACCAAATTTTGTTCGAATCGGTTCATTCGTTCGTCAGTTATCGTCTCCACAGACTCACTGACACACACACACACGCACACATACACACACACACACCACTTCAAAAATGTTTGATTCGTGATCAGGGATGTTTGAAACGTGCTCTCCCGTCGAAAACTCGAATTCGAATTTTCGACCCTGTCACAATACTTTCCTTATACATTATGTATATAAGGAAAGTAATACGGAATATCTATTTGGAGAAAGCAAACAAATTATGCTGGATTCCAAACGAATATTTTATTACTTTATCTGCAATACATGGTAATGTATAGGGAAAGTATTGAAATCATATTAAAAATCACAACTCGAATTTTCGACGGAATTACACGTTTTGGGATCTCTAGAACACGAAAAAAACTATTTTTAGCGTGAGTCTGTGTGTGCGTCTGTGCAATCCACTCTAACTCAAAAACTAATAGACCGAGTTTTATAAAATTTGATAGGTAAGTCCCTTGTGGGTCACCCTGGTGCTGATCAGATTTTGGTACAATTCGAGATAAAAAAAAAACCTTCGTCTTTTTGCGAAATGGCCCGCAAAAATTGCCTATATCCACTCTAACTGAAAATCTAATTGACCAAATTTCACAAAACTTGGTCAGTAAATCACTTGTGAGTTACCCTAGTACTTATTAGATTTTGGTATGATCCGGAAAAAAAACGAAAAAAAAAAAAAAACTCTTTTTTTTTTTTTTTTTTTTTTTTTTTTTTTTTTTTTTTTTTTTGTAAAATGGCCCTCAAAAATTGCCAAAATCTAAAATAAAAGACTATGTATGCTCAATTGCATTAATTAAATGCTTGTTCTACATGTCATTTTTGACGATGAAAAGAATAAAACCAACCCCATTACTCTAGGACTAACCGTTTTCGAAATATTTTAGTTTTTCATATTTTCTCTACACCGGTTTTGGGAATAAGTCCAGTTACCAAATGATAACGAGAGCTCAATTAAAAGTGTAAATTCAGTGTAACTTCAATTAATTATGCGTGTTATTTAATGCAATTAAACTCAATTTAATGAATTATTAATGAAATAAAGAGGAAATGAATTTGAGTTTGTAGGAAAAGTCATGTGCTGTCTAGATCAGATTTTTTTAAAGCTATTTTTATAGCTTTCTGAGCAATTTACTTTTAAACAAACAGTCCTTGAAGCAAAAAGCAATATGTCTGTTCAATAAATAATATTCAGACTATAAGTCAATACACCGACTTAAAACTCTACATTTTAGTCGGAAGGCAGCGTTATGGGAATCAATTACATTTGTGAGAGTCCAAGAAACCAAAATAACCGTTGCCAAACCAGGCAAATTTAATTACCACACCCTTATGGTTACATAAATAAGTCTGACAGGCATAACATAAATTAACATAAGTTAACAATCATGTTGTTTTTTCAGCAACTGCCATTACAGGTAACATAAGTCTTATACGTTGTCTATAATCGTAATACGAGATGTCAAAGATCATTTATTTTAGTTGATTTCTATTGAATTAAATAGAAGTGAAGTTTTAACAAATTTGCTCTATATAAACTGCTGCAAAAAAGAAATGGTACAAATAAGAAATCTGCTAATGTTATAGACATTATCAAAAGTGCATTTTCGATTAATTTTTAGTTATACTCACAAACCTTGCCTAAGGTGGGAGTGCATGGGTACGCTCCTATTGCAGACCCAGTGTCTATTAACCGGTGTCTTGATTCTTCTGAACTCGTCAGCATGAAATAGTCGATACCTGTAATGGCAATAAGAAAATTTGTTATATGCCGCAATTTTGCAATCCTGTGTGGGGACCGAGAAACTCAGTTCTACCACACAGCAGGAGATTCAAATCCATCCAACTCTGCTTCAAATGTCTTACAGATTGTAGGTTCGATCTTTAGGGCATTCGTTCGTTATCATATTTAACTTAATTCTAAATTGTAACACACATTATAATTTATGTAGTTTATAGGCCCTAGCTTAAATTTCGTATAAAGGCTAGAAATATGTTTGTAACAAAGAATAGGAAATTAATTTAATGTTAATTTATACGACATAAACTATAATTAATTAATCGTATAAATAAATTGTGGTAATAATGTCTAGGAAAGGAAAATGATAACGATAAACAAAACTTTTTAAACTTTATTATACCAGAATAATTGATTAAATTCTCAGGCTTTTAATGCATAATTATTCTAACTCTTTACGTTTGACTAGAGTTCAATTGGATTTAACTGCAATAAGATTTTATTATAAGAATAATTTTATTTATTAAGGTTACATCTTTCGAAAAGTTCATTACACCCTTGTCGATACGCATTACAAAATATTTCTTGGGGGTCCCTGGCTGGGCCCCGGTTTCCCAGCTCCCTCCTGGGCCTCATTCCACCTTCTGCAATCCTCGGCATCAAAGCAAATAAAACATTGGAATATCTGAAAAAAGCCAATTTGGGGTGCAAATGTTCTTAAAGGGAACGCATTCCCATTGCAGATACCAGTATCCGTTGACTACTTTTTAATGCTCTTCCGAATAAAATAGCCTCTAACTTAAATGACAAGAAAACATTTTATGTGCCACTATTTTGCAAAAAACTAAATGGCTTAGAAAGATTTTTCGAAACTCCCTATATTTTTCATCCCCGGGGATTCTAGAGGGTCGGGAAACACTTTTTGACTTTCCATATTCTCTCGAAAAGAATCGAAAATCCGGCTTCATTAAGTTCTGTTTCGTGAATGATACTGTAAAGAACCTTGCTAACCCAACCGGGAATCGAAACCTAAATCGAATCCTGGATTTCCGAACTGTCCAGCCGAAGCTCTACTTTGAACTACTGGGACGAAATTGCAAACTCTTATCGTCAAACTCTTATCTCTTATCTCACTCCATTCTCCATCCTCTAATGTCAGATTAGCAGGTAACTGACCATCTAACTGACCACCTCCTGTTATTTTCACCCCAGGTTAGCCTTTGTAATTACTAATTTTACCCAGGTTGGTATCCCCTGCGTGGTCGTTATCTTCTCAATTTTGAAATCGGCGCTCCATCTTCCAGAGTTCACTGAATCCGTACTAGTCGTACTAGGGTCTTTTTAAGACTTCCTACATCTTTGCACTAAACTACAAGGTTGATTTGTTTGGGCGCCATTACAAAGAACCTTGTTGCTTCAACCGGGAATCGAACCCTGAATCTCCGAACTGACTAGCCGACGCTCTACTGTTGAGCTACTGGGACGAAATTGCAAGTTTTTATGATCGAACTGGACTCTGCAATACTGTACATAAATTCATCTTTCTAGGTCACCAACGGGGAGGGACTTCTGGAGGGTCTGAAGAATACAGACTCACTGGGAGAAATCGAAAATCCCACTTCATTAGTGTCTGTCTCGTAGTTGATACTATAAGTATGCAAAGATTCAATCTTTTACGTTACTTGAGGGGGATGGGTCTTCTGGAGTGCCCGGGAAAAAATAACCACCTTAGACAATTATTATGTAGATTTAGTTTCAAAAGTTTTCTGTTAATGAATTTAAAATTTTGATTCAAGATTTCATAAATCGCCAAAGCTGGCTCCCGAGTGTGTTGAGGGCGAATCTGAGAGAGAGTTTCTTTTCCCCAAATCAGGTTCCGCCAGCAACCGACCTTGACGTCCGATGACCGAGCAGTTTTACCGAAGACTTACCTGCACATTTCGACAGATGACTTAATGGGCGGCCTACGTTTTACTGAATGGTATTAGTGTATCTAATATTTTAACGGCGGTCTGGAGCGGTTTGCAATGATGCATTCGCCACGTCTGGATTTTGGTGTAGGCAGATACGCCAAGGACCTGTTTGTTGTTCCTAAATAAAATTGGGTGGCGTCACTTTTTCAAATTCATACGTTCATATTTCACATTGTTTAGGTCAAGGGCTCCATAAGTATATACTCCACATTGTATAGATCAACTTGTATTATATCAACTTGTATCAACTTGTATCCGAAGTGGGAAATTCTATTCGATTTTCTTATGCATGCATATGCATATTCCAACTTGTTGAAACCCAGACCGTCCGACCTACCAGAAAGGTGTAAGGTAACTGTTTGGACGGTCGGGAAGTGCCACCCAATTTAGACCGGAACCCAGTGGGGGAGGCATCCACAGGGACCGTACCCTCCTTCCCCTACCACCAACCTCTCGGAAGGACTTACGGACCCACATGTTTAACGTGATCGTACTCCGCGTGAACACGGTGGCAGTTTTGACAGTGACTGGAATCGAACCCGAGCCTACTGAGCGCAACTCCAGGGCGCTAACCACAGGGCTACCGCGCCCATATTTCAACTTGTGTTATATTCGAGGCTCCACTCGACTTTCTTATACGTTCATATTCTATATTGTTTTTAAGTCATCAAGTACCTGACCATTGGGGGAAAATATTGTTGTAGTTAACTTGTGTCATAATCAGTATCAGAATACAAGATAAAAACTGTATCTTTTTATGAGTATTTGTTCTCTAATCAAAGTTTTTGTCAAGCTGTATTTTTTTTAAATTTTGTAGCAGCTCTGATAAATACGCTGATAAATTTATCTGCACCATTTTAATACATTTTACAGAGTTGTTAAAATTATCATTTCTCAGCATATATTGTACTATATAATTAATTGCGTATCACAGCATATAATTAATTACGTACCACGCACACACACACACACACACACATACACACACACACATATATATATATATATATATATGTGTGTGTGTTTTTAGCGAGTTTCTGGAAATTTCCTTAGAAGCTATTCAAGTACAGTTGTGTCAGTTCAGTTAAGTTATGTGTTATTCTCGACTCCCAAAGTTTAGATTTTCGTAAGTGTTGAAGACCCAGACCGTCCGACTCGTCCAGAGGACTTAGAGTAGCAAGATGGACGGCCGGGAAGGGATTTTCGTAAGTGTGTTAGTGCTTTGAGAATATTCTGCTGTCAAAATGAATGAACAACAGTGCGTCATTAGTCATTTTTATATAAGAAAATTTCTTCTTTTCGTATGGGTGTAACCCTTGGGGATCCATTTGGTAAAGTTGGCGACTCATTTAGCCAAATGTCGCCAACTCTATGATATGTCGAATAAGATTGGCGAAACTATAGTCGAAATGAACGCTAAATTCACGGAACTGATGCTCAATTGATGAATTAATTATTAAAATATTTTAATATAGGGACTCTATTGCTCATTGCGAATGTTACCAATATGGATCATTGTCCATTTAGAGTTACGCGAAATGGGAGTTAACGGCCAAATATACAATTTAACATTGAAACATTGTACTGTAGATATTATACATAATTTGTTCACTGTGAAAGGAGTGTTGAAAACAAATTAATTGCGTTATGTTGGGGAAGTCCTATACAGCCAACATCGGATTTTTTTTGTTAAGAAGTGTATGTAACAGAATGTCGAAAAACTAAAATTCTTCCTGTGCCTTGCAGAGTCCACTTCGACGTTGTAAAAGCTTACAATTTCGTCCCAGTAGCTCAACGGTAGAGCGTCGGCTGTCCAGTTCAGGGATTCAGGGTTCGATTCCCGGTTAGGACAGCAAGGCTCTTTTCAATGGCGCCCGAACAAATCAACCCTGCAGGTTAGTGCGAAGATGTCGGAGACCTGAAAGTGACCCTAGCACGAGTAGTACGGATTCAGTGGACTCCGGGAGATGGAGCGACGATTTCACATGGAGAGGAAGGATAACGACTACGCAGGATACTAACCTGGGTAAAAATAGTGATAGCAGGAGGCTAACCTGAGGTAAAAATAACAGGAAGTGGTCAGTCAGATGGTCAGTTGCTCGCCAATCTGGCATTAGAGGGTGGAGAATGCAAAGTCCACTTCGACGATAAGAGTTTAGAATTTCGTCCCAGTAGCTCAACGGTAGAGCGTCGGCTGGTCAGTTCGGAGATTCAGGGTTCGATTTCCGGTTGGGGCAGCAAGGCTCTTTACAGTCTAGCGCACACAATAAATAAAATTATATAAACACCCATCCATTCATCTCGAATTGCAGTCCTCTTAGAATTCAGTGCATATGAAATCATGGATTATTCAACAAAATTGTACCGCGCGTAAGTGTTTTAATCAATTCAGAATAACAATATATACATAAGCCATGTCTACTTAAATTACCTGGTCAGGAAATATAATCGAAGCATTCGCATGAGGATGTCCCATGTTGAGCAATTTAATCAATTCAATGGCTCATTCACAAAATCAAAGAAAAATGTAATCAACTCGTGCTGAAGTCAGAAAGGTTGTGCAATATTATAATATTCTGAAGTAAAGTGGAAGTTTAATCCCATTCTTCAATATTCCTCGTAATGTCCCGTAGAGTTTCACATGCCAAATATATATAGCTTCCACGTTCATCTTAATTTCGTCATTGTCTCGGTTATTTTTTCTTCTGTGTTTCAATGTCATTTAATTGTATTCTCCGTACTTTATTTTAGAGGCTTCCTGATGCTACGTTTTATCTATTGTTTGCACATTCGCTTTGAATTTATTCTTCGCTTTCCCTTAGATGTAGATAATATTTTTCACTTCCTCGTGCAATAGTATTAGGGGAATGTTGTTTAAATTTTAGAATTCAGGATTTTTAGTAACAAATTCCTACATATGCTTAAATATGTAAAAAGCCTTGCCACCCCAACCGGAAATCGAACCCTGGATCTCCGAACTGGCCAGTCAACGCTCTGCCACTGAGCTACTGGGACGAAATTGCAAACTCTTATTGTCGAAGTCAACGCTGGAAATACTTCCTGAACATTGTAAGATCTCTTGTATCGAACGAGGTTGGCTAGATAACGCTCTACCATCGCTGATTCTCAACATTTTTATTTTTCATACATAAATATTATAATGTGTATAGAAAGTATTGTGACGGGGTCGAATTTTCGAATTCGAGTTTTACGACGGTAGAGCTCGTTTCAAGTATCCCTGAACTCGAATAAAAAGTTTTTGAAGTGATGTACGTGTGTGTGTGTGTCCTCGTGAGTCTGTGGTTGCTATATCTCGCAAACGAGTGGAGCTTTTCGAGCGAAATTGGTACAATTATAATTATTACAATTGGTGAATACTTTAATCTCGTTGATATTTAATGCAGTCGAATGTTCAAAAGACTCCCCGATTTTCGAATAGCGTTTTGAAAAAAGAAATATTAGAACATCAGAAGCTTCAATAATGTTATATAATCATTTCTTATGAAATTTTCTGTTAGAAATCGAGTGACAGAAACTTTAAAGGTTAACAAGAACAGTTCACGAAATATGGGTCGTTTTTAAAATAAATTTATATAAAAAAAATAAAATAATAAAAATAATAAATTAAAAATGTATTAACTATCGCGGAATATGTTCTCTTTCCATATACAATATTATGCGACACATTTGTTAACATCTTTCTCGTAGATGTAGTTCCAGTTCATTCCATTCACAAGGTAATTTTGTAATAGTTTTGTATTTTGACACCCAACGAGTCGGCAAAAATAATTTATTTTTTGTTTGTCCAATGATACTGAGCGATAAATGTGTCGACAATTTTACAAAATATCGTCAACTTGGCGACTTCTTCAAAACGTCACCAAATTGTCGAAAATGTTGTCGGATTGGCAGAAAAGTCGCCGTATTAACGAAGTATACGGCAGCAAGCGCTCTTTTAATAATTTATATGTAGTGGGCGCTTATTTAGAAACCTGGCAACGGCGGGTAATTAGTTCTAGTAAATAATAATTAACTCAAAATCTTGCGGGACTCCTGGTTGGACGTCTCTGCTCTACCCATTGAGCTACTGAAAGCGAAATAAAAACACCTATGGGACCGCTTTCCCACGTGATGTCGCTCGGATACTACGGTAAACAACTAATTGCATAGAATTTGAAGCACGGCTCTCCGACTGACCAGTGGACGCTCCCTATCCATTTAGCTATTGAATCTATAATCTCTCCTTCTGTATTTAAATTGGATCCTTCAAATGCCGTTTCTATTATAACCAGTTTAGTTGAATTACTTTATACATTAGAAGTTGTAAAGGTGTCGGAATGAACACGCAGGCATATTTTATAAAAATAACAAGTTTATATTCTTAAAACTGTAAAACATCATAAAATAAACATCCATTAACGTAATTTACAAATAATAAATCAGAATGTACAGGATCCATCCTTTCTACCGTCGGCTGCAGCCACACATGCCAAGTTCCAACTCGTACTTCGCACTTCGTATTAAAAACCTGGTTACCAGCTCCACCTGCCGTTCGCAATCTGGACGGCTGCAATTTGAATTGAGACCCTTCTTTCCCAGGGGAAGACACTGCTAGAAAAATAAGAAGTCGAGATTGAAATTTTCAATCCTTACAAAGTAAAAGTAAAATATTTAAAGTTGTGTAACATTATTCTAACATAATTCCAGCACAAAAGAATCTCATGGGGGCAGCACATGACTTTTCCTACATAATGCAAACGCTTTACTTCTATCAATACGGAAATGATGATGAACAAGACCTACGGCACAATGTTTTTAACGTTGAAAATTACGCAAACAGTTGCGCTTTTATCTGGATGGCAATACTTAAAATTATTTTGAAGTACCCAATTAATTTATATTTCGCTCAAATATAACTTGATAATTGAAAATATTGCCAATATCTGTTAAGTAATAGACTTCACTATATGAAAATATGTTGATTATTAATTCATCAATTTGGTATCATTTCCGTAAATTTAGAGTCGCTTTTTTCAATTGTTTGGCGACATTTTCAGAAATTTGGCACCCCATAAAATATCGCCACGTTGGCGATATTTCACCAAATAAGTTGCTAAGGTACTCAAATTTATCGTCAAGTGTTATATATTTTATAATACTACTGTTCATTTTCATGTTATTTTTTAGATACATTATTTAAACAACATTCAACATATTGAAAGCAGTTTAAGCGCTAGCGTTCTCTCCCTCCCTCTCTCTTTCACACACACACACACACACACACATACACACACATACACATACACACACACACATACACATACACACACATCAACACAAAAATGTTCGATTCGAGTTCAGGGATACTTGAAACGTGATCCGCCTTCGAAAACTCATTTAAATTTTCGATTCCGTCACAATACTTCCTCTATATTTTGTAGTATGTATGCAGGAAAAGTAATACCAATTTTGTGATAGAGTTAGAAAATATATTTTTTTTACGGGATAAACACACAGGTAAATATCACAAGTTTATGGATGAAAAAATTTTTCCCCTTGTTTTGAAATTTTCGCTTGATTTATGTATCGATGTGCTAATTATGAAATATAAATTATTTTTCTTTACCACGTACAATTTTATAACAAGAAAAATCAATCATGTATAAAGCACTGAATCAACTAATTAAATGACAAATCTCAAAAACCAGATTAAAACGTCACTTTATTAAAAACCATCCTACAGACGTATAACAAATAATATGAATATAAGCTATAAGAATAACTTGGCGGAATGCCGTCAACTTGGCGAATTCTTAAAATGTTGCTAAATTAACGAAAATCTCGCCAAATGGATAAAAATGACGCTAAATCAATGAAAACGACAACTGATTGACGAAAACTCAATATCTTAGAAAGAATATAAGTATCAACTATAAGAGTAACATTTTTTTTTACTATAAAAGTAGTAAATTCATTGCATTATATAAGGAAAGTCATGTGGTGCCCACATCAGATTTTTTGTTTCTGTAATGAATGCACGTTTCGGTTGCAATGTTTTTTATATCCAATACAAGTGTCAATTGCTGTTACACCATTCGCATAGGAAGCATACAGAATGCGTACGAACTTTTGCTGTCCCTTGCAATAACTTTCTCACGTTCCTGTATATTGGTCAATCGTGTTCATGATATTTTATTTTTCTGTAATATATCCATGTGTGTCCTTAGACCTTAGGTATATTTATATTTCATCGTAAATAAGTTTCAGTTTATAATTTATTAGGGGCTATACAGCCTAGTGGCTAACGTACGGGGATTGAGCTCAATTCTTGGCTCTACCCAAATTGTCTCCTTGTTTACGTGGAGTACGAGCACGTTAAACAGGTGGGTCTGAAAGTCCTTCCTAGACGCTGGTGGTATAAGAATGAGGTTACGGTCTCTGTCGGATTAGGTCGGACAGTCTGGGTCGAAAAAAAAAGAGAAAGAAGTATATAATGTATTACATTTTTTTATATGAAAAGCGTTTTTTTTTTAACAAAGTAAAAAAATAAAAAAATAGCACCACGCTGATTTTTAAAATGAATATGTTTTGAATGATTAGTAAACAAAATTCTCAGAAAACTGTACCTGATAGGCAAAAATTAAGATCTGTTTCAATCTCAGAATAAAAAAAATTCATATTAAACGATCTATATTTTCCAAACAAGAAAATGTATGTAAGCTTTCGTAATAGATTCACTCAGACGAGTCTGGATGACGTTCCTAATCGACGTAAATTATAGATATAAATCTACATTTTTCTTGCTAATATTTAGCTTTATATTATTTGCAGTAACAATTTACAATGGATCTGTTTTGTTCGCCCGTATGGAAGAGCGTTGTTGCTGTTGAGACCCAGACCGTCCGACCTACCAGAAAGGTGTAAGGTAACCGTTTGGACGGCCGGGAAGTGCCACCCAATTTTGACCGAAACCCAGTGGGGCAGGCATCGTACCCTCCTTCCCCTACCACCAACCTCTCGGAAGGACTTACGGACCCACATGTTTAACGTGATTGTACTCCGCATGAACAGGGCGGCAGTTGTGGCAGCGTGCAAACCACCGGGCTACCGCGTCCGAAATGTGTCAACAGCACGCGATGTTTCCAGGTAGCCACCCACCCAAGTACTAACCGCGCCCGATGCTGCTTGACTTCGGTGATGTAACGAGAACCGGTGTTTTCAGCACGGTAGGGTCGTTGGCTGCGAATGGAATAGCATGGAATACCTTCACTTGAGAAATTTGAAGTTGGCTGCGTGGTAAGACTGAATGCGTCGGTATCCATAGCGATTCCAAAAATTGTCACATTTCAAGTTTTCTTGCCGGAATTGCAAGTATTCGAGCAGCGACGAAACGTGATAAAATAATTTGGGAAGACATAAAACCACGGACAAAAATTTGTAAATAAATATTTTAATGCAGCATATTTTAACAAGGTTCCGAATAAAATAAAATACAATAACTGAATTACGATGCAAAAACAATTAATGACGTTTTGTATAATTTCGTTATTACAGTGGAACCTCGGTTTTGTCTTCTTATGCGGAAACGATCTAAAAACGTTTTAGTTGGGAAAACACAATGCAAGGGGAAACTCTTTTAATTAGTGTGTAAAAATCGAGGAAAACAAATAAGAAAATAAATATACCACTCTCCAAATTTTACTTTTTTACCTGTTAAAAGTTTAATTTTTGATTCACATAGAAAAATTTCAAATGTGTCAAAAATGTCAAAACCTCTATATTTGGAGGGAGTCTCTAAATTAATTTGACTGTTATCTTTTATAATAACTGTCCACCGTCCTCGGACAACTGTGTTTGAGGAAGTGGAACGAGTCTGTAAAAAAACAAATAACGAAATCAATAGCACCTGACGGGTAGACATTTTTATATATGTCTCTCCAGAACAATGTGTCAGCTTTTATATGGCGTCAGTCGAAGAAAAAATATCTCCCTTCGTTTATTTACGAAAATATTTTATACATATATTTTGAATTATATAAAATTAAAATAAAAGTAACTTGGGTAGACATTGTTTATCTTGTCTCCCCTGACTCTACCGGTCCATGGCTAGGCGTAGTACGCCTAGTCCATGGGTGCCGTTATCGGTATTGGAGCGCGATCCCGGTTTTGTGATCTTGATCGCCTTATAGGCACGGTACGGTCTGTTAGTATGAATTACAATAAACGTACAAACAGAAATTCTCCCACTTTTTCTATACTAACAACCTCATTTATTCTGACGAAGGTTGTTTTTTTGCCTTTGAAACGGATAGATACTTTTAATCAATTGTTTATGTTGTTACTAACGAACTATTTTTCTTTTCAAATACTTTCTAGAGTTTCAAGTTCTTTGATTTTTAAAATCTATATTTCATATTTATTTTAATTACTAGATGGCAGCACTACTCTCTATCTCATAACGGTGGAAAATCTGCGAAGGTTGTAATGACTGAATTTCACAGTAAACGTATTTTTAGTTATTTTTTGGGGGTGAAGTAATATTGTTTTATTTTTACATGAGTGGTACATGAAAAATATAATATATTGAGGTTACATGCTTCAATAACAGTAGAGTAGTATAAATGGACGTTCAATTAGTCTTGTTTATGTTTCCTAGTCCCGGGAAGTAGTCAGAAAGTTTTTTTGATGGGAGCCAATGGGTGAACTAGGATAAAAATAGGGGAGCACAAATGCTGACCTATTTTTTGAGATGTAGGGGCGGTATATGCAACTTAATTGACTCTATGTTGCACCGAACATTGGCTTGTATAGCAGCCAGGGGAGGATTTACTACAATTAAAATGCCCTATCCTTGTTGTCACCATTTCTTAATAAAACGTTTTTTTTAATCCAGCATTGTAATCATTTGCATACCTCATCAAACGATACATGCATGACGAGTTTCGTTGGAGTAGCTTAATTTCTTATGGGTGCACAGTGGCGAATTAACATACCAGCTAACCCGGCGAATGCGTTAGATTTTACAGATGTTATTGATACTTGATGTTATTGCTGCAGCAAAAACCAGAAAACGTGCAATTTAAAGTACCCTAAAAAGTTTGAGTTCTTTCCTTAGTATTGGGCTCTAATATCAATATTTACCGCACGTTTAACAAATAAAAATGTGTAATATTTAAAAACTTGTATCGTTCAATATGTTCATAAAATATTATTATTCTCATTTTAATTCAATTTCTGTTCAAACTTTTGGGTGCAAATATTTCAAGTATGTTTATTGGATGAAAAAAAAACACAGCAAGATTTGTATAGAGCAAGATTCAACGTGTTTATTTTAAAGTACTTCTCTTTTTTTTTCTAAACTGGCTTTTAGGCAGGGGGGAGGGGGGGGGGGGGTCTTCGGAAAAGATCGCCGAGGGTCACACTCTCTTATGATTCGCCACTGTGGGTGCATATATTTTTTTGCAACAGAGTGTATATATTAATAGTAATCTTTCAAATTAATTAAGAATCACAGATGAATTCAGAAGTAGATTAAATACTTATTAAGGATTAATAAGGATAGATCAACAAATAGGAAAAAAAAGACGATAGGAACAGGTTTATTTCGAGAAAAAGAAGTATTTAAAAAATTCTGGTTTCATTGTTTCATTTTCAACTATTACATTATAAATATGCGATAGAAGGGAATAGGGGCAAAGAATATTTATTGTTGCACTACAATATGCAGCTATTTCTTCCCAAGCTGTTATATCCCATTCATCAGCTGTTTTTTTCCCAATTACTGCTATATGTGATTTAACTTAACTTAGCTTTTTGTGTAATATTAATTTATTGAATTTATGATTGTTTTGCCGTAAAAGGGTGTATTATTAGTAGATTATAATGCACAAATTGATGAAAGACTGTAGATGAAATGTTACAATTCATTCTATTATCATTAGCTCATTTAATAGCAAATTTTATCGCAGTCATTTCAGCTGGAAAACTGAATTATTAGTATTAAGGGAACAGAAAAAAAAAAAAAAAAACAGTTTGTAAAATATTAATGAAAAATACAAATAAAGAATTCAATTTTATTATTAAACTTAGATCCATCTGTACATATATTGTAATTATATTTATTAGTGTACTTTTGAAAGGTAATTGAGCAATTAGATTTAGGGGTTTAAGGCGCTGTTAAAGTCAAATTTGCTTGTTGATGGTAGAACATCATTGAGAAATAAGCTAATCCTTTTCTTCCAATAATAATAAAAAAATATATATTTTATGTAAAGTAGAAAACACTAAATAGATGAAAGTAATACCTACAAAGAAATACTTTTGATGAGATGTGGTGATTTTTAATAAGAACAGCCTTTGTAAATATAAGGTTTTGAGTGTGCTTTCTTTTGGTACCTTGCCTGAAAACCCGCACCATATGTAAGAATTTTTTTTTATAACAGGTCCCATATTTTTAGGAGCTTTTAACTGTCCCCCAGATGCTCCCTGAATCCCCCATATATATATATATATATATATATATATATATATATATATATGTATGTGTATCCCCAAATAATAATATTCCTATAGTATTAAACTTTTATCCAAAAAATTTACAATTAAATGCAAGTAATAATGACACAAATGTTGCAAACTTTTTAGATTTAAATTTAAATTTACAAAATTGTAATATGGTTATAAACTTGTATGATAAAAGACAGGATTTTAAATTTAATACATCAAAAATTCAACATTTTGACTCTTGTCTGCATATATCTGTATTTAGAAATATTATAATAAACCAGACTCTTAGAATCAATAAAATTTGTGATGAATATTATAAATTAGCGCACTTTATGGAATTATTGAGTACAGCGACTAATAATGCATATCCCCCCAATTTTGTTATTAAAATTATCAACTCAGTGTATCAAATTTCACTCGATAACATCCTAGAAAACATTCCCAATTATAGTGACTAACATACAGGAGAGAGAGAGAGAGAGAGAGAGAGAAATATATATATATATATATGTGTATGTTATATATGATTAATTATTAATTATATAAATAAATAAAAATGAAAAATAATAAACTAAGTCAAAAACATTAGAAAAATAAAAAAATCGGAAAATAAGATGCATTAACATTAATGTTTTGAATTTTATTTTCGCAAAAAAATGTAACTTTTGTCAGTATTGAAACTACGTTTTGAGCGCCCTTATAATGGTGTATAGTGGCATTCTCGTTTATCCAGTTTTCCTATGAATTACTTGTTTAGTAGGAATTTTCATCTATGATTCATATTCATATTCAGTTCTGCATGTTTGGGAAGTTGTATTCTGAATTGCTTGTCCAGTCTCCAGCTTAAACTCACTGGACGGGTTTGGGAGTATTTCCGTGAACGTTCTTACTGCCTCCCTGGTAGAATTTCGACTTGTTCATTCCGGTGCTTCTAGATTAAGCTGTTGAGGTTGATCGTGTATACACGTGGTAGAAGAGGAAGGGTTCATGCCGCATGGTAATACAATTTTCTTAATGTATCCTTTTTTCATTTTTTCATTTTTTGATGCCTGTAGTCTGAGTTTAAGCATTTATAGTAATGTACTATTGCTTAATCTGAAACAGGCATTTGTTTGGGTTAATTAGAATTAAATACTCAGACCTGAAGATGAATTTAATTCTGATTAATCATTGAATTTGGGAAGGTTCTGTTCTTTTCTCTTATCGGCTTTATGGCAGTGAATTTGCTTCTATGGTGATGTTAATATTACTTGAATTGTAATTTTATATTTTTTATTTTTACATAATTCTTATTATTACATTTCAAATATTTATCCATATACTTGTCTGCTGCATTATGCGCGTATTGTATATTGGTTTCTTATTTTCTGTCTTGTTGTTTACGAGTTTCTGTGGTAACATTCATTTTTAATTAGTTAGAACTGAATTACACTAAAGTTAGCTGCATTTGCGCTGAATTGGTGTCAAATTTTAACTTCATTTTTATCTCAATATCCCTTAGCTTATCATTTTAAAATGTCTGGTAATTGTAATTCCAAGGTAATAATTCTATTCTTAGCCATTGTTTTTGTGATCGATCTTAGTTTTTCATATATTGAATATCTTATTGTTTTTGTGATCGTACGTAGCCTTTCATACGTTGAATCTCTGAATTGTTGAACCATTAAATAAATGTATATTTATTGGAAGAATTTGAATTCTGTATTTACAGCAATGGTTGTATTATTCTTAGATTATATTAGTTCTGAAGTAAAATATTGTGTTTCATGTTGTATTGATGGATGTTAATTTGAATCAATTTATTCTGGAATAGTCAATGTGTATATGTATATTTCTCCACTATCTATCCTAGTTTTGCTTATTCCTAAGCATTTATTTAATCCGGGTTTTAATGTGTCTACACATTAGTTTATATATTTTCAAAGTGTTTTAGATGATCCATTAGTTTGAAAAATAATGGTACCTTTCATATGTTGTAATTGTGTCTCCACCTTTGTAATTGAATTAAGGTGCATTCTTGGCTAAAGAGTCTCTTTTTTTAATGCAAGTGCCTTTATTTTGGGGAAATAAAGGTCACTATCTTTCCCTATTACATGATGTCTTATTATAAAAAATTAGCGACTGGCAACTGGATGCTTTCTGACATCCAAGCTCGGTATTCGAGAACTTGTTGGGGTTCTCCTAGATCGTTATCCAGCTACCAACAATATCCTTTATCCTCTATGACTATTCCATCTTCATTCGGTACATCCAGCCAGTATTCTTTGTTCACTTCATATAACTTTCAATCGTACAGCCATGCATCACTAAATAACACACTTAAATTTAAATCTTGTAATTCTAATAGATGTAAAACTTGTCCGTTTGCTAATAGTAATCAGATCAATTGTAACAATAATCTTGTCTTCTGTAAAACATGTAATTGTATCTACCAAATTGAATGTAAAAAATGTAATATGTCATATATAGGTCAAACCAGCAACCCTCTGCATCTCCGAATTAACGTACACAGGAATCACATAAAAAATTTTTCAAATAATGCAACTACCTTTAATGAATCAAAATTTGAATACGAACATTTTTCTAAACATGGGTTCGACAACATTGAAATTAGTATTCTGTGTATTCAAAAAAATTACTATGACAGATTGTTTCTTGAAAATGAATTCATTTGTGCACACAAAACCATTTTTCCATATGGACTCAATCAAATATTTAACCATCATAATATAGTTAAAAAGTCCTTTAATTCTCCTAATGAAGACCATAATATTTATAATTCCTTCAACAATCATAAAAGTAAATCAAAAAGAACTAAAAGAGCAAGTAAATATAATAAAAAATTGCCATCATTATCTGAACTAAAAAATGCCATCCTACAGCAACATGCAAATTTTAAAATTACTTTTGATTGGAAACAATGTAAAAACTGGATTTTCGCAATTAAAAAACAGCAATTAAATATGGCATATAACCTTTTTCTAAGTACTGCATTTGATAACGTTCATTTTAAACATTTATTCTATGATTTGCTCATTACCAGAAGTAAAAATCTTAATAGTTATTTATATGTCACAGACTTAAACTTTAATGACGAATCAAAACAAAATACTAAAATAAATTAATATTGTACCTTGAATTTTACTAATTCTGTATTAAATAATCTGAAGATAAATAATTTTTTAAAATCGGTTTCCAATTACTTTCCAGTCAAACATGTAAATCCTAAAATTGCATATAAATATGATAAACCGCTAGGACGTTATATTTTCAACTATAATCAAATTGCCAAATCAGTAGATATTAATCAAAACTATGAATTGGATAAAGAGTCATATTGCCACTGTCATTTAGAAAAATACAAAGACTTCGTAGATAAACACCATGGGCATGTTATAACGGGAAATCTAAATATTATTAATTATGATGCACTAAGATCACTGATGTTACTGGGTACTAAGTACCGTATACCTACTAAATTTAAACATAAATTAATATGTAAAGGTTTATTTCTTGACTTAAATAAATTTATCTATAAAATCAGTTATAAATATCAAATCCCTGTAGAAGCCTTTAAACCTTGGAGAGTCTTAATAGAGCAATACATAAATCATTATATATATAATCAGAAAATTAATAATTCATATAAACTTAATTCAATTAAAAACGATATTAAAGAAATACAAAATGATTTTGTCATTACATATGTCGATAAGGCAAGTGGAAACTACTCAATTATATGTAAATATTATTATAAAAATACCCTTCAGTCACACTTACTTAATAATCATATCTATAATTTACATAAAACTAACCTTAAAATCTTATACAATAGAATATCAGCCAAATATAAGCAAATCCATCTAAAAAATAGTTGTAATAACATTCCATATATTGTTTTAGTACCCAAGTTTCATAAATCCCCTGTTGCTTTTCGAACCATTACCAGTGGGCTTAATTCTTACATTACTAATGCTGGAAAATTATTATTAAAGATATTACATGAAGTATCCTCGTCAGATGAAATCTCAAATAATTGTCATATTGTAAAAAACAGTTTTGAAGTAGTTAAGAAATTGAAAACTCTTACTAATATTCGTAGTATTTATACCTTTGATTTCAAAGATTTGTTTAATAATATTAATATAGATGATCTGTATAGAATTATTTTAGGAATTTTTGAAAAATATAATATCAACCTAAAATATTCAAATTTTCTTTTTAAAAAATTACTTAACTTCACTCTTTATGAGAATTATATTCAACATGGTGGTACTATTTTTAAACAACAGGTTGGTATCCCACAAGGGGGGGTGTGCCTCATCATTGTTAGCTAATCTGTATTTATTCTTCTATGAAAAAAACATTAATCCAAGCTTGCATAATATGCACATGTTTAGATATATAGATGACATTTTATGTGTATCCCCAAATAATAATATCCCTATAGTATTAAACTTTTATCCAAAAAATTTACAATTAAATGCAAGTAATAATGACACAAATGTTGCAAACTTTTTAGATTTAAATTTAAATTTACAAAATTGTAATATGGTTATAAACTTGTATGATAAAAGACAGGATTTTAAATTTAATACATCAAAAATTCAACATTTTGACTCTTGTCTGCATATATCTGTATTTAGAAATATTATAATAAACCAGGCTCTTAGAATCAATAAAATTTGTGATGAATATTATAAATTAGCGCACTTTATGGAATTATTGAGTACAGCGACTAATAATGCATATCCCCCCAATTTTGTTATTAAAATTATCAACTCAGTGTATCAAATTTCACTCGATAACATCCTAGAAAACATTCCCAATTATAGTGACTAACATACAGGAGAGAGAGAGAGAGAGAGAGAAATATATATATATATATATGTGTATGTTATATATGATTAATTATTAATTATATAAATAAATAAAAATGAAAAATAATAAACTAAGTCAAAAACATTAGAAAAATAAAAAAATCGGAAAATAAGATGCATTAACATTAATGTTTTGAATTTTATTTTCGCAAAAAAATGTAACTTTTGTCAGTATTGAAACTACGTTTTGAGCGCCCTTATAATGGTGTATAGTGGCATTCTCGTTTATCCAGTTTTCCTATGAATTACTTGTTTAGTAGGAATTTTCATCTATGATTCATATTCATATTCAGTTCTGCATGTTTGGGAAGTTGTATTCTGAATTGCTTGTCCAGTCTCCAGCTTAAACTCACTGGACGGGTTTGGGAGTATTTCCGTGAACGTTCTTACTGCCTCCCTGGTAGAATTTCGACTTGTTCATTCCGGTGCTTCTAGATTAAGCTGTTGAGGTTGATCGTGTATACACGTGGTAGAAGAGGAAGGGTTCATGCCGCATGGTAATACAATTTTCTTAATGTATCCTTTTTTCATTTTTTCATTTTTTGATGCCTGTAGTCTGAGTTTAAGCATTTATAGTAATGTACTATTGCTTAATCTGAAACAGGCATTTGTTTGGGTTAATTAGAATTAAATACTCAGACCTGAAGATGAATTTAATTCTGATTAATCATTGAATTTGGGAAGGTTCTGTTCTTTTCTCTTATCGGCTTTATGGCAGTGAATTTGCTTCTATGGTGATGTTAATATTACTTGAATTGTAATTTTATTTTTTTTATTTTTACATAATTCTTAAATATTACATTTCAAATATATATATATATATATATATATATATATATATATATATATATATAATAAAAGTTTGAAAGTCAGTCCAATGAAAGAAAAGTGAGAAGCTGTAACTCAAAAAACCTAACTTTCTAACAAGCTTACAAAATAAAAGTATAAATCAGCAAATCTTCAATTAAATGGAAAAAATAGAAATTTCGAATCATCAAGTTAAAGAAAATTATCAAAAATCAATGGTATGGAATCGATAAAAGAAAAATAGGTGAAATCCAAGCATTAATGCTATACACGTGGGCAAGGTCTAGGCCTAAATCATGGATTTTTTCACTTCTTCAAAACTCTTCCTCAGGTCCAAGTGGTTTGTTGAAGCAAACACAAAAAAGTATGTTTCTGAAGAAATAGATAGATTATATCTGTAAACTATTTCTACTTTGACAGCATACATAAAGAAGAAAAAATAAATGGAAACAAGAACACCTGGAATATAACACAACAAATGCACGAAACTGTCGAACCCGGGAATCCAGAATGAAGAGACCAGTGTTGCCATTCTCAAAGGAAAAAGATATGATCTACTGTTGCCATTCGTAAGAAATAAATAACAGTAATGCGAAAAGGCAAGAATAAGTGATAATATACAATCAGAGCAACAATAAGGAGGGGCTAATAATAGAAAGGCTACTGTTTAAGTGGATGTAAAAATAAAATAAAATATTATTAAACTAGAGCATGAAGATGTCGGGCTAATATAAAAAACTATGAATAGAATTCATGAAAACCCAGCTAATCTAAATTATTTAACTATATCATTTACAAAATAAGAAAGATGTTTGTAAAAATTGCTGGTAATTTTTAGATTATTAATATGTATAGCATGAAATTTTTTATCAGATAATCTATAAATTCTAAAAAGCTGAATAAGTACAATATTTCTAAACAATAGAATCGAGTTGCAGGAATTAAATGGCAAGATTTTATTAATGTTAAAATTAAAATATTCTTTTTTATCATATAAATTAGTAACAATTCTATTAGAAGGTTCAATAATAAGATTTAAATCCAAAAAATCAATATTTTTACTAATAGTAGCTTCATTAGGAATTAATTCCAAATTGTTTGGATAGAAATCTATATCTATGACACAATTTTCAGTATATACTAAGCAAATCAGATCATCAACATATCATTTGAACACAATTATGATTTACAAGTGTTGAAGTTGGTTGAAGTAGAGTTTGGGTCATTCCACGTGAACTGAGCACAGTCGGTTGATCGACCATTTTATTATTTTTTTATATTCCTGCCATAGTTAGTACCATTTCTGTATACATCAGAACAATTTATATATTTTTGTTTGTCACCGTTTTTGATCTAAGTCTATTTTTAATTGCTGGTGTGCGTCAAAATTCGGACTTTTTTGGGTTCGCGGAAATGACTGTAACTCTATAAATGTCCGAGATAATTAAACAACCCCCCCCCCCCCTCAATAGCAATAAATAACATAAATAAAACCAACCTTTTTATTTATAAAAACTACGTGAAACAATAGAAAATATAGGTATATAGAAGCATACATTTATAACTTACTTGATAGTTAAAATATTTTTCTTGACTTATTTATTTGTTTATTTTTTTAAGCACATGAGTTCATGGATTCAGCTACGGATCAGTTACGGATTCAGCATGAGTTTACGGATTTAGCTACGGATCAGTTGAGGATTTAGCATGAGTTGTCGTGCGACAGCAGCAACCAGGGGGCACGTGCTTTGGCTGGTTTAAAAGACCTCGTGAAGCGAGATCTGGGTGTTGGTGAGCCCCCAATAAACAAGGTTCGAATAAACGGGGTGGGACAGCCCAGTGGTTAGCGCGCTTGGATGACCCGAGTTCGAGTCTCGACTCTGCCCAAACTGTCCCCGTGTTCATGCGGAGCACAGACACGTTAAATATGTGAGTCTTTAAGTCCTCCCGAGAGGTCCGTGGTAGGGGAAGGTTGGTACAGGCCCTATGGATGCTGCCCCACTGAGTTTCGGTTTAAATTGGGTGGCACTGTCTTGTTCATCCAAACAGATACCTTCAACCTTCGGGTAGGTCGGACTGTTTGGGTCGAAAAAGAAGAAGGTTCGAACAAGGGGTACTACGTCTGCAACAGGTGGGACGAACGATCACGCGAAGCGAGTCCATAGAATGCTTGCGAGCAGGGCGCGAAGGTGAATTTGAGGTGGAGCCCCTAGTAATTAAAATATATTAAAAGTTAATTTCACAAAAATGCTTAATTTTTAAAGTGAACAATATTTAATACATAGATTAAAATTTTTATTTCACTAATATTTCATTATTATTATTATTATTAGTATTATTATTTTGGAATCCATTAATTCAGTCCATATTACTCTTGTCTGTTGCTGAAATTAAGAGTAAAAATGTGTTTCTGTGGGAATTTTAACAAATACTCTATGTGCGTTCACAATTCTCATCTGAAGTTTTAATTTTTCTTTTACACACATGGCATTTTATCAGTAGTAATTAATGTGTTCATCTAAAAGTGCGAAATTTCTTTATTTTGCCTTATTTTATCAGAAGTTCTGATTGTGTCTGAAATTTCATATGTACTAGTTGTACATTCCCCGTTACTATGGTTGTCATTAGTATTATATGTACGCATTTAAATATTTAAAAAAAAAGCCGAGAACTTCTACCAGCATGAGAACATCACATTTTCTACTTTTGACTGTGTGTTTGCTTCCTTGCAGAACTTCCTTTGTTCTGCTCGTCGTTCCGAAAACGTTCCGAAACGTTCGCTATGAATGCTCTGCCAGAAAAGCGCATTGCAGGCAAAGATAAGAGGATGTAAAATTACGGGCATTCACAGTAAATTGTGGTAATCTGTGAATTTACAGGCATTTACCGTATTATGTAGTTTATTTGTGTTTTATAATATATATATACATATATATAGTGTGTGTACATATGTATATATATATATATAGTGTGTGTATATATATATGTATATATATGTGTGTATATATATATATAGTGTGTGTGTATATATGTATATATATGTGTGTATATATATATATGCTTGTATATATATATATGTGTGTCTATATATATGTGTGTATATATGCATAGATATATGTGTATATATATTTGTGTATATATATATATATGTGTGTGTGTGTATATATATGTACTAGCAGTATACCCGGTCTTCGCATGGAATATATTATATAAAAAGACTTCAAATTTGTAATCATGTGCAAATTCCTATCATATTTTAAATGTCATTGTTGTTCAAATCATTCTATTGAAATATTTAAATTCATGTTCCTAAAAAGAAGTTTAAGAATCTCTGTTTTTGCTATACAAAAGTATCTTCACATGCAAATCTGAAGAATAAAATATCCTGGTCTCGCTTGTAAACAAATTTACAAAAAATATGAAATTAAATCAATATATGCCGAAATGAAGGATCTAAAATTGTATGGAAAGATATAACCGTACTACTTACATTCTCGTAGATCCGAAAATATAAAGGAAACACAATCATCACACAAAGGATTCACAAACACAAAGGATTCACAATCATCACCAAATTCCTATACTATTCAAAATGGCATTGTTATTCAAAACATTGTATTAACATATTTAAATTAATGCCTCTAAAAAGACGTTTAAGAATCTCTGTTATCTCTGTACAAAAATTATCTTTAAAGACAGATCTGAAGAATAAAACAGTCTGATCCAATTTTTATATAAATTCACAAAAATATGAAATTGAATCAATATATGCCAAAATAAAAGCGCTGAAATTGTACGGAAAGATATATCTGTACTACTTATATTTACGAAATTTAGAAGATATACCCGTTGTTGTTGTTGAGACCCAGACCGTCCGACCTACCAGAAAGGTGTAAGGTAACTGTTTGGACGGCCGGGAAGTGCCACCCAATTTAGACCGGAACCCAGTGGGGGAGGCATCCACAGGGACCGTACCCTCCTCCCCTACCACCAACCTCTCGGAAGGACTTACGGACCCACATGTTTAACGTGATCGTACTCCGCATGAACACGGCGGCATTTGTGACAGCGTGCAAATCTAGCGCGCAAACCACGGGGATACCGCACCCGAGATGGCCAACAGCACGCGGTGTTCCGAGGTGGTCACCCACCAAGTACTAACCGCGCCCGATGCTGCTTGACTTCGGTGATCTAACGAGAACCGGTGTTTTCAGCACGGTACGGCCGTTGGCCCAGAAGATATACCCGTGTATTAGTAGAAGATATGTCCGTGTATTAGTAGAAAATTACCAGTACTACAATATATGAATTTTAATAATCCTTGCCAAAATAAAACAGATGACGTAATAAAGTGAAAATATTAATTATCCTCACAATCTTTAAACTTGACGACCGTAATTGATTTTAATACATGCCAAAATGAAAGCGCTAAAATTGTATGGGAAGTTATAATTGTACTACTTATATTCTCCTAGATTAAAAGATATACCCGTGTATTAATAGAAGATTACCTGTACTACAATATATGAGTTTGAACTATTTTTGCCAAAATAAACAGATAACGCAATAATTTGAAAATATCAATACTCCTAGTAACATTTTAACCTGGCTGCCTTAATTTATCTCATCCAGTCAAAAATGCAATTTCGATCAAATTTATTTTATATAAATGTCTTTATTATTTAAATCGGAAAAGATTTAATAAAAATCGTATGCCGCATAAACACATTGGATTTAAACCCGCTGTTAAGCGACATGATATCATTTTATTCAAATAAATTTGCGGAAAAAAATACCGTCTGCATATTGCTATGTCTATGGAAGGTTTAACTGTGCATTTTAAATTAATATCTAGACAACCCCTGGTCCTAGAAACTCGAAACATGGACTACATTTTAAGTGGGGTTATTCCAAGGTTACCCACAAAATTTCAAGAAATTCGGTTCTCCCGTTATGATGAGACAAATATACAGACAGATTTTTAATTTTATTTATATAGCTATATATATGTATATATGTGTATGTATATGTGTGTGTATATATATGTATATATATGTATGTGTATATATGTGTATATATATGTGCATATGTATGTGTATATATATGTGTATATGTATGTGTGTATGTATATATTTATGTATATATATATATATATGTGTGTGTATATATAAATATATGTGTATGTATATGTCTATATATATATATATATATATATATATATATATATATATATATATATATACAATTTTACCAAGCAAAATTTACCAGACTAACTATATATTTGACTTATAACATTAGTGTGCTTTATAACTTTAATTGAGCTTCCATTACGATACAGAAATTTTAAGTTTTCCCCAATAACGCGGCCTTTTCTTTCATAATTATTATGAAATGAAATTTATTAATGAAATTTTAGTATGTTTTTAAGACGGTCTATGGGACATATGGGAATGCAAATGAACAATATCATCCAATTAATTTTGGATTGAACCCTGGTTGAAAAAATGAAATACATGGAACCTTATGGGACCAAATTTTTAAAGCAATTTTTAAGCGAAGTTAAAACTCATAAATTGCTTTGAAAATTTTAGAAAATATTCAAATTATCCTATAAAATTTATATAAAATTTTTTTTCAGTAAAATATGTTCAGTAGCTTTTTAAATAAATATTAAAATAATAATAACATCCATATACTATGAAGAGATCACGTGATCCACTTCAAAATAAAATAGGGCATCCATCTTTTTTCCCCAGAGTAAAAATCGTGATTTTTAAAGTTCTTTACATTGAGTGCTGCATCCGTCGTAAAACCGCTTTGTTTCTGTGTATTTTCTGTGACAACACATTCTGTGACGTACATATTTTAAACATATTAAATAAAATATGGGAATTAATATTAATATATTGGGATTTAAAGTAAATAACCAATACGACTACTAGTCATTCTGTATGAAATCAGTTACATGAATTACTTATCTCTATTCTTATCTAACATAAGTAAGCTAATATTCAGAATACATAAGATTTTTCAAAACATCTTTCTAGAGACTTCTTGATTTATTTTTAAACCATTGTTTGCTCTTTTTATTTATTTAACCTTTTATTTACTTTTTCAATTTTAAGTGTATTTTTATTTTACTCTGAACCATGGCACAGGGCTAACATTATTTACGTGCAATATCTGTGATGTTAAACATTTTGTCGAATATATATTTTTTAAATATATTAATTTGTTACAGTGTCAAAAATGACATACAAAAGGTTAGAATATTTGCTTTAGAATATTTATTTGTTTTAAATTATTGAAAAATTATATGCTTTTATAACTTACATTTTACACAAAGAAGTTATGCATCATCATGGCTAGTTACTTTCCTTATGTATAAGGAAACTACTGTGACAGGGTCGACCAATGTATAAGGAAATGTATAAGGAAACTACTGTGACTGGGTCGGCAATTCGAATTCGAGTTTTCGACGGGAGAGCACGTTTCAAGCATCCCTGATCACGAATCGAATATCTTTGAAGTGATGTCTGTGTGTGTGTGTGTGTGTGTTTGTGTGTGTCAGTGAGTCTGTAGAGACGATAACTGACGAAAAAATGAACCGATTCGAACGAAATTTGGTACAAAAATCACAATCCGTAAACACCGAAAGCCTATTTCTTTTACACGCAATCGAATGTTCAGAACCCCCTAAATTTTCAAGTGAAATTTTGAAAAAATCGTTAAAAAATAAAAACCTGTAATAAAGTTACGCAAATAGACATTTCTTATGTAATGTTTCATTAGAAAACGATTGACATGAACCGTACTCGAGATATTGCACATTTTTCAAAAAAATTATCAAACAATCATAAATAAAAAATAATATTTCCTGTTGAGAAACATGTTCACTTTTCATATGTAATACCATGCGATAAATTGGGTGACATCACTCTCGTAGATCTAGCTCGTTCCTTTCGCGAAAAAAAGATAGAGTAATACTTTTGTATTTGAACGCTAATAGTCATTTATCTGCTGTAAGAATAAATTGTTTCTCCGTCCATAACGTTTGGCGAGATTTTGGCAACGAATTTAGTGGAATGTCGCCAACTTGGCGACTTTTAAAATGTTGCTAAATTAACGGAAAAATTGACGAAAATACAATATTTTGGAACGAATATAAATATCTATTATAAAAATAATCTTTTTTTTTTTACTGTAAAAGTATTAAATTCATTGCATTATATAAGGAAAGTCATATGCTGCCCACATCAGATTTTTTTTTGTAATAATTTTGAGACAATAAATTAGTTACTCGTATTTTATTATTTTTATAGCCATTTTAAAGTCCTTTTGTAAGACCTAAATTTTGGTATCTAATGTTCAGTTACAAATGTAATTGATTAAAAATTTTCGCAATTCTTGAGAAGAAGTATTATTATATCGATCACTTTTATAGTTCTGTGGTGATAAATAATTATTCTGAAAAGGAGTACTAAGAATCGAAAAGCTGGTGTATACGTGTACTTAAATATTTGTACTATGCACCGAATATTATAAAAGTTACTCGATTTCATTCTGGAAACTTACTGTTACTGCTTTTAAGATTGGTTTTCTTTTAAATAGATATTATACAGTTTTTATTCCTTTTTATAACACTATGTGGCGCTAGTATACCATTATGGTAGCTTAACTGATTCACACATAGCAGCCATTTATGAGTGGATGGATGTTAAATCGTTGTTGTGCTCAGGATTTTGCAAAAGACGGCTGTGGAGTTTTTAATAACTTTTATACTATATTTATTTATAGATATATAAATATATTCTGCATTGTATATCTTTCAAACTCATTTTGCAATGCTAGGAAATAAACTGCAGTTCTTCTCTTGCTTGTTTCACCTTCAAGTTGTTCTGATTATTATCACAGGTAAGTCCCATTGTATTTTTTTAAACTTACTTTTCGAAATTTTATTTTATATCACAAATGAATATGTGTTATTCTAAAAATAAAATACATTCATATAACCAATATTTGAAATGCGTGGCTTGTATTCAATTGCGTGTATGTGGAGTACGTAAAATTCTAGGCTTATGCTTCAGTGGTGACGAATTAATGTATGTGAACGATGTGAATGATAACAATGCTTAAAATATATGAAGATAATACGATATATATATATGTTTCATGTTATATATATATGTAAAATGGAAAGTCTGTTTCATTATCTAATTGTTTATCAGTCTGTTTATTTGTCTGTCTGTTTGTCTGTTCCGTAAATCTGCATTTTTTCACGATTTTTATTTTCAAATTTGGTGTGATTATTTTATATACTTCACCACAGGTAACCCCGTCCATGTTTGGATTTTGTAGAATGAGAGTTTGTCGAGATATTAAAAAAAATCCCGCAAGATGAAACAATCCATATAATAGCGTTATGCAGACAGTTATTTTTGAAGACTTTATGTGAAGAAAATTATATCATGCAGCTTAGCAACTGAATTAAACCCAATGTGTTTATTATGAAGCAGACGATTTAATTTTATTATTTTATTTATATAATTTTGAAAAGGAAAAAAGACCTTGGTATAAAATATAAATTTTTATGAATGAGCGGTATTATATTCTCGATTGGGTTATATCGGTTACGGTTTTTGGATATAAAATTACGGGAATTATTGATATTTTCAATTTCTCAAATCAACTGTTTTATTTGAGCAAAGATTTTTGACATTCGTGCAGTTTCTATTGCGTTTAACCGATTGTTGAAACATGATAAAAATGGTAGTGATATATTTTCTACTTTTTTGCCGTTTTCACGTTAGCGGATATTGGACACACTTCAAGATCTGTATGTGAAGATACAAAGCAAAATTAAATTAAATTTTCTTTAAATTAAATTAAATTTTCTATTAGAATTTTTTGAGAAACAATATTGTTTAGAAAACTATTAGAAATTGCATTTATTTTTAATCATGAGCACTGGATGCATCTGCTAGTTCTTATATATAATCAGTATAAATTCAAGAAAATTGATTAATGTAAAGCACATTGTTTCTGCATGAGTGAATTAATTTTAACAATTGCTTCTAGCTGTTGCATGAACAATTATCTAAACTGTATCATAATATTGTATAATAATCACTTTGTAATTCATAGCATGTGCATTTTGCATAGTGTTTGCGTTTGTTTTAATATTAGATTTCAATTACAACAGTCAATATATTTATCCATGTATTAATTTTAATTAATATATTTCTTATTCATATTTACACACACACACACACACACATATATATATATATAATTGAAGAAATTTTATTTTACTTGTATTATATATACCTGAGATTATATATATATATATATAAAGTGTCATAAATATTGAAGCATACTAATAGAATTAAGGATACTTTGCAAATATGAATAGTTAAAAATACAAAAGATGTTAAGTAAAAAAGAATGACGAAACAGAATACATTTATTTTATTGCACAAATGCAGTATATAAATAAATTGTTACCAATAATAATAAAAGTTTAAAAATCCAATGAAAGAATAGAGATAATTTTCAACTTAAAAAACCCCAACATTACAAAATGTCTTTTTTGTATATATATATATATATATATATATATATATAATAATAGAAGTTTGAAAATCCAATGAACGAAAAGTAAGAAGATGTAACACGATAAACCTAACTTTTTAAAAACACCCACAGAATAAAATATAATACAGCAAATCATCAATCAAATGGATTAAAAATACAAAACACTAGCTATCAAGTTACAGAAAATCAACCAAATTAAAAGGTATGGAAACAAAAAAAGAAAAACTTAAACTAAATTCAACTATCTAACTGGCGTACAAAACAAATGTAAAAATCAATTAATCCTCAAGCATATGGAAAAAATAAAAAAATTAATATCGAATCAACAAGTCAATGAAAAATATAATACAAAGGTATGGAATCGAAATAAGTATAACAAACGAAATCAAGCACAAACGCCTTACACGTGGACGAGGCTCTAAGCCTAAATCATGAATTGTTAACCTCTACAAAAATCTAATCATGTCCAAGTTTTTTGTAGAAGCAAACTCAAAAATGTATGTTTCTGAAGAAATAGATAGATTAAATCTATGAACTATTTCTACTTGGACGACATACATAAAGATGGAATAAAAAAGAAAAAATGAATACCTGGAAAAAGCACAGCATGTGTACAGACGATTCATTACAGGGATCGAGGGAACACTGATAGAAGAGACCAGTGTTGCCATTCGTAAAGAAAAAATAAAAAACCATTTACTGTTGCCATTCATAAGAATTGAAAAACTGTGAAGCGAAATGTAAAGAAAAAGTATTAATATTATATATATATATATATATATATATATATATATATATATATATATATATATATATATATATATATATATATATATATATATAAAAGTAAATACATCATTAAATTGAAAAAGGGGGGAGGTACAAAGGAAAGGGGGAAAAGAAAGGAGAGTGTTTACAGGAACGACAGAAAAAAGGCCGGGGGGGATAGTGACCCCCCGTTCTCGGTTAAAGCACTTTTACTCTAGAAACACTCCCGGTGCCTCTGTCTTCCTGAAGCACTCCTCCGTCCGATGAAATCTATGAAACATCCCGAAGTATATAGACCATGAAGCAAAAAAGGGGGCTTAAGATTGGAATAAACCTAACCTAATTACTCAACAGAATACTTGAAGTCCACAAGCCGTGCCGCACAACCTTATCTCACCGAACTTTTCATGACACAAGCTAGCGTACTAAAGTTTGTGTCATTTGTTCTAGAATAAAAAATTACTATTATATTTTTATGTATTTAACATTATTGAATGTCTTGAATTTTATGATTTTTTCAAGAATTCATTCGAATATTTGGTGGTGGTGGTGGGACGGGGGGGGGGGGGGAATCTTCCTAATATTCGTTCGCGTTTAAAATTATTAGGGTTCCAGTACTTACTGATTGTAATAATCGTAACAAATTATATTTAAAAGACTCTATTCGTTCGTGAGATTCTCATCCACAAGCTCACGGACACACACGCACATACAGACATCGCATCAAAAACGTTCGATTCGAGTTTAGAAATGCTTGAAACGAAAACGAATTCTAATTTTCGATCGCTTCACATTACTTTCTGATACATTATACTATGTATGTAGGAAAAGTAAAAATAATCTTATTCTCCTAAAATGTACCCATATCGCTAAATATTCAATTGAGCAGGGTCACAATTTATTAGCTTTGGCTGATTTCACTGCATGTGCTTTTGCTAAGCACACAGATAGTACCTTTAACAGACACTAATGAATGAGTTTTTAATTTGCACATGACAGTGGTGTAAATAACACAGAAATTGTCCTTAAATTCTAATTATATCTATTAAAATATATTAAGGCCATATTTATTTTATTTACTGTATTATTAAAATGATAATTGTAGTAGCGTGAAGAGTCCATTTATGAGTGAAAAGGCCTTGAATGTCAAAATCAAAGGGGTATCTTAATTATAGTTTAATATAATACATCCAAGCCTTTGCTTATATCAATAAAATTACGATCTGATTGCAGTATACAATGACTTTACAGTATGTAATCAAAATTAGACATGTATTAACATGAAAAATACTAGGGTAGATTTTAATTAAGAAGCAAAAAGCATTTTTAATATGTCTCCTATCAACTGATTCGAAAACAATAATATTTATCTATTGAAATGTACTGGTATGAAATCTACTGGTATGGGAAGTTTAGCAAAATAATACTTATATAAGAAAGTACTTGCATATTTCCACAATTAAAACATGTGATATTTTCATATATTTAAGTATTTTTATAAAGATTTTTAGTAAAACAATAAAATACCTTCTGTATATTTTCGATGAAATTCAATCGTCTGTAATAGAAATACCAGCTCTTTTATAATTTCAGAACAAACTTGGCTCATTTGAAAGTACCGGCCCGCTCTCGTTTCAGCCCAATGAGAATTATTAAGCGGAGGTAATATCGGTAATATTGAGTTTATGTGTCATTTTAGAGTTCTATACTAACTAAAAATATATTTCCAGCTGAATCTAGTCTGTAATAGAAATATTAGCATCGTTATAATTTCAGAATAAACTTGGCTCATTTGAAAGTATCAGCTCGCTCTTGTTAATGCCCAATGAGAATTATTTAGCGTATATAATATCTATAATATTGAGTTTATGTGTCATTTTAGAGTTCTATACTAATTAAAAATATGCTTCCAGCTGAATCTAGGCCAGAAATCAAACCTTTCCATTTTTCTGGTGTCCTGAAATCTGGTAAAAGGACGTCAGTGATGTGTGCTGTTACTGATGGTCAACCGCCTTTCACATTCTCATGGCTGAAGGATGGCAAAGAAATTGCTGAAAGCAACACTTACATGATACGTACTGTGGATGACTACACTTCAAATCTAGCCATCAAGCACCTGGGACCCGAGCACAACGGCAACTACACTTGCAGAGTTTCAAACTCGATCGGGATAAACCAGTACTCGGACACGTTGCTGATGCAGAGTAAGAATGGCTTTTTAAGTTGTTATGTTGGCAAAATATGTTTGAATATTTATCAGGCTTACGAAATCATATGAAATATTCTATTTGTATTAGGAGTTTTTCATGTATTTTATTGCAGGTATTTATTCAAATTTACTTCTAAAGGTTCTAATTTCTGAAGAATTATAGTTTACTTTATACCATTAAATGAGAAGCTTTTTTACATGGATGTTTGAGACATTGAAAAATGTTTCTTTTACAGGTGTTATCAACTCAATTCACATTTTGTATCTATATAAAAATATCTTATATACCTTTAATCGTCTTCGTAATGACTAAAATAATCAAATATTTCAAAATATTTACATTAACGCAAATGACCGAATATATTTCAATCACTGAGCATATCAAACGGTTCTCAGTGTTCAAAATACTAAGTATTTCTATGATTAAACGATTCACAGTGACCAAAATGACCAAATGTATCAAAAGGTTTACAGTGGCCAAATGACAAATTATTACTAAGCATATCAAACAGCTCACAGTGATCTGAATGAGTATATATTTCAATTATCAAACATTTCAAACGGTTCACAGTGACCAAAATGCATTCAAATATTTCAATGACCAAACATCCCAAATAATTCACGATGACCCAAAATTTGAATGCTATCGTTGAATGCCCAATTTCCCTCTATTTTTGTATTTCATTATTTTTAGGACGAGAATAATTTGCGATTGGTATACATTTAAATCCATTACTCGAAAAATGCCTTGTGTTTAATTGAAATGATGAGAAAATAATTATTTCATATCAGTTTCACTTTCTCTTCCCACGTTGAGTGTTTATAATAAGTATGTATATGTGTGAGTGGTCTATCTCCTTAATATACCCATATACATGAGATGAACATATGGAATTTATATTTTATATAATTACGACTCTAAATAGTCGGCTTGACTTATTATGATACATATATATTTAGATTATTTGTGACTTTGATATCAGCTGTACCATTTACTCTGAAAGTGTTTGATTTTCGTGGAAAAGCGCATTTATAATAACCGCTGCATAATAAAAACTTATCGATATTTTTTCATTTAACAGGCTTTAAATTAACAGACGATGTTTCTATAAGAATATCTAATCACTGCATGATATTTGTAAGTTTACATTTAATAATTTGTCTCTATAAAATATGTTTTTAATTCAAGATTCTGGCGTTATGTGGCGCTAGTGGTCCACAGTAATAATATTTAGTACAGCAAGCTTGTTCATTTACTGATCTTCATTGAATGACGCTACGTTGTCATTAGAACACGTTAATGAGTGAATATTGATAATTGATTAATAAGTGTGTATTTTGTTTGTATTTTTATAACAATTCCTGTCGGCAGTTTTTTAGAAATCATCATATCATGTCTATGAAATTAAAGCGAAAGTGCATAGATGAATCCATATTTCTTCTGTTACTGTTACTTCTTATGTTTGAATTAGTCAAAGGTAAGTTCATTTTGTTATATTTTGCACCTTAAACCTTTTTAGATAATGTTATTTTCGTAAATACAGCTTTTAAGCGATTTACTTGTTTAAATGTTGTTTAAATTGCATGTTTTATTCGATTATTGCATTATTTGGCTTTAGGCTTAAAATGAAGTGCTCAATTTATGATCGTTAAGCTACATTTAACTAATGTGTTAATTTTAAATTGAGATGCGAGGATCCAATAAAAGACACGAAATTTAAATTACTTTTTTTGAATAATTATTTTCAATAAGATCTGGTTAATAAAAATGAGAAAACATAATCCGCCAATATTTTTACAATCAGCTTCAGAAAAAGCATAATAATAACATTTTCTTATTATAAAAAAAATTAAGTTATATCAAACTATTGTATACTATTTAAAACTTATTATTCGATAGAGTGTTCATTAGGCAGATGTTTTTTACCTGTTGCGATTAAAATTTGCAATAGCATGAGTCTGTTTGGTCATTCAATTTTGTGCAATCACTTTATCTCTATGTTGAATTTGTTTAACCCAAAGAAATTATTTAATTTTGATTTGTGGGTATTTGTTTTTTTTAATTTCAAATCTTGAGGAATCCGTAAAAATAAACTAGGGTATCATTCATTTAAGTTAATGGAATTGAAATAAAAATTTTTGAGATATTCGAGATTATCTTAAAGCAGTTTAGAAAACAATGTTTATTGAATTTAACTGAATTTTTATACGTTTCCAAAAGTTAAATGAACCATAATAGCCATTGCCATATTAAAGACGCATTTCAATTTGTCCTTGTGTTGTTTAATTTATAAAGTTAAATATTTCAGTTTGGTCACAAACAGACATAGTTTGTGATTATACTTAAGGAATAAATTAATTTTTGCAACATTTATGGAACTTCTAAATCAAAATTTTGTAGGATATGAAAATAAGTATTATCTTAAAATAAATTTGACTCATGGTTCACATAATATAATAATACGATAGAAGCCAGGTTGAACTCATTGACTACTTATTTCTGGTTGAAGATGATATATCATATATAAACTTTGACTATCATATACTAGCACTAAACTCAAGAAATAGTTGTGTATTTTTTTATTTTGAATTTAAAATTTTAATAAATATTTTATGTTAGTTAAAAAAGAAGTTATGTGGAAAATTGCAATCAAATTAATAACACATTAAATCTATAGTACTTTGAAATTTAATTTATCTTATAATGAAAAATAAAATATTACCCTCAAACTGTTTTGAAAATAAACTAAAATACCTCGTTAAGTATAACAATTAATTTATAAAATATATCGACCGGTTTTTGGGGTAGAAAAACATCCTCCTACTCTTGATTTCACTGAACTGGTTTCTCTGTCTTTTTTCTTGAAGAAACAATTATTTTTTGCCCCAAAAACTAGTTTATACAATTAATTTATGATAAACTGAAGTTTTAATATTAAGTTTTAATGTTAAAATTTAAATGTTAAATTTTAATGCCAACATCTAAATGTGAAGTTTTAAGTTAATTCAACATATAGAATTGTGGGCAACATATCGATATTTTAAGCTGAATATTTCTTTTTATTCTATGTAAATTACATATCACTTATCTGAAAAATCTGAAAAATAAATGCATTATTAGACAATAGCATAAAATGAAGTACCTTTGCCAGAATAAATCATGCCACCAATGCCCTCAACGGCAAGAGCACGTCTGTCTCACAAATCCACATTGCATCCATTAAGAGTCATATTGGCTAAAAAAGTAGTTCGTTCGTTAGAGTTAGGCCATCAGATCCAGACCGTCCGGTGTAAGTTATCTGTTTGGACGGCCGAGATAGTGCTCTTCCAATTTAGACCGGAACCCAGTAGGGCATCCACAGAGACCGTACCCTCCTTCCCTTATCACAAACCTCTCGGAAGGATTTACGGACCCACCTATTTAAGGAGTGCCCAGCCCCTACTCCGCGTGAACACGGGGACCGTTTTGGCAGGACGGGGATCGAACTGGGATCGTCCGAGTGCAATACTCCTGCCTTAACCACAAGGCTTTCCACCCTAGAAAACAGTTAAACCGTAGTATTACTTCTAACAACCAAACCCTTTTAGGAATTGCACTCTTATTGCAGATACCATTATCCGTGGACTGGCTTCGTGCTTTTTCAAATTCTTCAGCACTAAATAGCTTATAATTGGAATGGTAGCAAGAAACTATGTACCTCACTTTTGTGATCCCTTCTTGTGAAAATGTCAGCCATACCTTTTAGACGACTTTCAATGCCAAGAAGATTGAGCTCAGGTAGCACAAGGATGCAATGATGATCAAGTTCGCAGTCACAGAACCCGCCTAGGTATTTAGTCTGATATGGATCGAGAGTTGAAATTATTATTTTGGATTTTGGGCTCAAATTTGACATACAAATGCAAAATGAATGTGAATTACGTATTTGAATGGTAGCATACATAAAAAATGAAGTGTGTAAGAGGGATTTTAGCTTTCATAATATTCTTAATAGAACTCGCGTCATATAAAAGGTTAAAATGCTTATCAAATGATCTTCATTCATCAAAATTTATTTCAGACTGAGCAGAAAATTAAAGGAGGTACTTAGATTTTGCTATATTCTTAAAAAGCTCTCAAATTCATAAAAAGTTAAAAACCTCATTTTGAAATGTTCTGTTCGTCAAAAGTCGATTATAGAAAATTATTTAAAAAAATATAAAATTCTATAATATTCTAAATAAGATTCTTGTTTTAGTAAAAATGTATATCCCATACCTTATTGGTTCATGTAGATAAATTGATAGAAATACAAAAACATATAAAAAATCTGATGTGGGCAGCACATGACTTTCCCGCGGCTTTAAATTCATTTCCTCTTTATTTCTTCGATAATTCATTACATTATTGAGTTTAATTGCCCAAAATAACACTCATAATTATTTGAAATGACACTGAATTGTCACTTCACTTTTAATTCAATTTTCGTTTTCATTGGGTAACGGAACTTGCTTTCAAAGGCGACGTAGCGAAAATGCGAAGTATATATATATATATGTATATATAACGTTATAACGATATTATATAAAATGAAAAAAGATATTTCCTATTGAGAAACATGTTCACTTTCCATATGTAATATCATGCGATAAATTGGGTGACATCATTCTCGTGGATCCTAGCTCGTTCCATTCATGAAAAAAGGTACTGTGAGTAATACTTTTGTACTTGAACGCCAATAGTCATTTATCTGCTATAAGAATAAATTATTTCTCCGTCCATAACGCTTGGCGAGATTTTGGCGACGAATTTGGCGGAATGTCGCCAGCTTAGCGGCTTTTTTAAATGTTACTAAATAAAAAAATTGTTTGCCATATGGATAAAAATGACGCTAAATCAATGAAAACAACGACTATTTGACGAAAATTCAATATCTTGGATAAAATAGAATTATCTACTATAAGAATAACCTATTTTGTTTTTACTGTGAAAGTAGTAAATACATTGCATTATATAAGGAAAGTCATGTGCTGCCCACATCAGATTTTTTAGAGTGACTGAAACGAATTATTTTACACGAAAATTTTCTGTACATCAAAACCCAAAATTTATGTACATTTTATGAAAATGCAGTTTTGAGCTCCATATAAGATCTTAAAATTTTATTCATTGTTGATACGATCTTTTTCATCTTAATTTAGGAACATCTCCTCCCGAAATAAAACCATTTCATTTTTCTGGGGCTCTGAAGACTGGAAAAAGGACTTCAGTAACTTGCTCAGTTGTGGACGGGGATCCACCGTTTAAATTCAGCTGGTTAAAAGATGGCAAAGAAATTGCTGACAGCAACTTTGTGACAATTCGTCTCTTTGATGATTACACTTCTAATATGGCTATCACTAACTTGGGACCAGAATCCAATGGCAATTTCACTTGCCGCGTTTCTAACATTGCGGGAACGGACCAGTATTCGGACATGCTACTGATGAAGAGTAAGAAATGTTGTAAAATCAATTTTATTTATGATTATATTCATAATTATTTAATAATTATCTTGAAATGAATAACTTCATTTTTGTAAATAGCAATATTTTGTATTTCTTGAAAATGGAAAATGTTGCCGGCTTTTTTCTACAATGCAACAGAATGATACTAAAATATAATACCTAATAATCGTTCCCCAATCAGCCAATCGTATGGACAGTTCTGGAGCTAGTCTTTTCAGAATGAATATATAATCTATATGTGCTGCGTGCTTTATGAAGAATTTTATATTTTCTCAATTCTAAATACAATTTAAAAAGCATGTCTTAATTATTTTAAAGGCGAAATTTTATATTTAGGTGTTAATAATAATATTTTCATTTCCAGGTGGCATAATTTGTTATTCTAAGTGTTTACAAATTTATCACTGCTTACATATTTTGCAATACATAGATGCACTTCAAGATTAATCTTGATATGAAATGAGTCATATTTTAATTTCTCATAAGGCGAATTTTTTTTCAGGATGTAAAGTATTTGAAGATCTCTTGGCGAACAGAGAGAGATAGTAAATAAAAGTAATATATTACACTATCACAGCTAAATTATGATGGTATAATTCGGGTTAAAAATTGAAGGAAAATCTCGGTTTACAAATTCAAGACTGAGCATTTACATATAATGACTAATTTTGGAAAATAAATGAGTCGACATCATTTAAACTGGACAATCAAAGTCATTAACAATGACTGAAAACAACTTGCTTTGGTGACGTTTATGCACAGTTATTGGTGGCAAGCAAATATGCAATCTGTGTTTTCATCTAAATTTTTTCTCGAAGCATCTATTTCTTAAGATCTGCTATGCGGTAGAGCTTAGGTAATGATGTATGGATTCAGCATACGAAGCATCAGGGGGTTACGTGGTTTACTAGGGATTTCCATTTTCGATTCTAAAACTGTCATTTTTCTGGGGTATTTTTTTAACATTTGTATGACTGTACTGAAAGAGTGTGCAAAATAGTATAAAAATATTTAATAGTTGCCGGGGAAATGTAGAGTATCTACCACTTGCTATCATATGAAGGCTAATTAATAAATTTCTTATTTTTACAGTAGTTTCAGAGAATGTTGCACCTCTTTCTGCTGTTCGTGAACTCTGTTTGATTCCCCCTTAGTTGTTGCGTTTAATTATTCTAGCTTTTTACTTAATTAAGCGAACACATTTTCTGTTGACATTTTCTTTCCTTCTTCACTCTCCCATCCTTACATCTTACACCTTTACCTTACATCCTTACATCTTACACCTTACCAGTTACCTTACACCTTTCTGGTAGGTCGGGCGGTCTGGGTTTCATCAACAACAACTCTCCCATCCTAACAAGGAGATACATTTCACCTCTGAAGTCGGTTGCTTCATTTTATGCTGTTTCACTGATGAATATTTTTATTCACAGATATTTCTCACAGAAGCTTGTGCGAATTATTATAATACTTTTGTAAAATTTAATATTTAAATATGCTTTTAGGTAAGCGTAAATACTGGGGCACGTTACTTGAAGAAGCCTTGTGCTGCTCTCAGATGTTGCAGCGGGTAATGTGTTGTTATAACACTTTATGTATAAAAAACTGGAGGATCGGGACAATCCTGAGGGTTTCCTCGCATATTAAGTGGCAATCAACTTCTGTGTCAAATTATATGCATTTTTAAAAATTTCTTTTATGGATTCGTATGTACCGAATATACACAATATGCCACACAGATTGGGTTCAAATCGTGGTTTTTGAGACTACAAAGGGTTACTGATTTTAATAAAATCTCATTTTATGGCTAAACTAAGTGTTCAGACTGTTTTTCTGCGTTTACATCTGCACAATATACGCAGTATACCACCCAAATTGGGTCACAATGGCTTCAGCAGTTCTCGAGATTACAAACGGTCAATGATTTGCGCAAAATCCCTTTTTATAGCTAAACTATAGTATACATTTTTCGATTTTTTATCTGCCTTCACATCTACATAATATATAAAACTTGTCACCTATATTGTGTTCAAATCGCTTCAGTGGTTTTTGAGATTACAAAGAGCCAACGATTCGACATCCAAGCACACACAGACCCACACACTAGCAGACTGAAAGTCATTTTTGGTATCTCAGGTCGCCACCGATTTTTTACGGCGAAAACTCGAATTGCGATTAAATCATGATCTCACTTTTCTTAAGCTACATCGGTTAAAGTAAAATGTCTACTGCTAAAAGCATAACTTTTTAAACTTTTAGTGGTAGCAATCACAACTGCGATTACCATACTTTCCATTATTCCTCCGCGAGAGGAAAATAATATATAATTTTACTGATAATTACTACTGCTCCCGCTACAGTGATGTATATAATTCCAAAACTGGGATTAGATCATAATAAAAACTAAACTTAGTGTGTCTAATAAGGTCGTTGCTTGCGCTAGAGAAATCACAAGCAGAGTGGAGATTTCTAATAGAAATAGTCCGTGCTTGTACAAATTCTTCTCGGGTTGGAAAACTCGAACTTTTATTGGTTATCGGAGATCGCTGGACTGGTCAAGAGTACTGGACTGGATACAGAATAATAATGCTGAATGGGTGAATAAAACAAAGAACTTAATCAAAACTCTGTTTTTGAAAATATATTTGAATTCACTTATAAGATACTGTCTTATATCAAATTTCAGGTTGTTCTGAAGTTTTGGGTTAATCCGATAGCTTCTAAATCAGAAGATATAATGTAATAAGTAATACAGTAATAAGTAAATAAGCGTGTAAATGTAATAAGTAAATAAGTATTTTTCTGTACGAGTTTTCTGAGCTAAATAGTAATACAGTAATTACCATTTTTAGCTTCCTTATAAACAGGTTTGACTATATCCAATGCTTATTTGAAATGAAGATTCGAATAGCAAGATGATTACGATTTCCGAGACTGAAATCACAACTTGTTTTCAATACTACGCAGAGTGTGATTTTATTTGTATTTCAGTAAATATTTTACCTTTTGCTTACGGGTGGGACAGCGTCTATCTCAAACGAAGAACCTCTCAGAAAGACAGGTATTTGACATACCCTATCCCAAACAGTTCGATCCCTCTTTGCAGATATTGGCGTCCATGGACGCCAATACCTGTCTTTTTGAGAGGTTCTTCGTTTGCCATGGACGCTGTCCCACCCGTAAGCAAAAAGTTAAAGGCAAGGTTTGATATTTATCAATTGCCCTTAAGCTTATTAGGCTGACCTAAAGTCGCAAATTTATCTTTATGAGTTTCACTTACAGATGAATGTAATTTTTCATTTATTTGTAATAAATACTAGCGACACCTAATGTAAGCACGACCAAATCTTATTTTATTGAAAATAGTTTTAAATGATTTAATTAAATTTGTTTAGTAATGTATCATTATCTTGTTTTACTCAGTTACAGATGCACTTTAAGCTGAAGCTACAATCCGTCGGCTAAATAAGCGGCCCCAGAGACATGAACTTTTATATTTTGTGTACTTTTCTTTTATATTTACTAAAACTTGTTATATTTACACTTGTTCATGCTCAAAAGGAAAGTATACCTTAATTTAATTATCTTTATATCTTTTTTAATACCCTTAATTTTTATGTCGTCCTATTTGACATAATTTTAATTACGGAATTCTCTTATACGTAATTTGTGACGTTCCGAAAACAGTGGTGTTATGCAGACCACGAGCAATGCTTGATGTAGATCCCTCAAGCATGTTACTTCGTCACTGCCTTTATTTATTGTTTTCACGAAAACAAATTTTTATTTTTAAACTGCTCGTTGTCGATAAAATAAATTATGTACAATGTGCGTCTATTTTATCGAAGATATTTCACCCCATCTCTATTGTAAGTGTGTAGAAGGCCCAGGTCGCCTGAGTCATCCGAGGGTATGAGCAGCAAAGTGAGCGGTTGGTATTATTGTAAGTGTGTGAAAAAGTTTTCGTAATAGTAATACTTTTATCTCTTATGTCAATGAAGTATATATTTTCATTTATGTATATAATAAAAGTTTATGTTAAAGATATCTCAAATTCTATAGGTGTTTACAAATATATATTGTGCTAAATGGTCTTCATTTAGCATAATTAAAAAAATATGCATATTTCTACAGGTTTTTGCTAATTTTACATTATGCTATATGTGTGTATATTTCAAAAATACTAGTACGCATTTGTTTAATAAATTTCTGTTTTAAAACTTTCCGAAATATATTTTAGTGTCGTTATTTGACACTGTGTGGCGCTAGTATATTACAAATGAAGCTTCTAATAGCGTTCCTACTTCGAGTTTTCTGTATCCATTCATTGCTGTTAACTTGTTCAGCAATACAAGTGTGTGTGTCTGTTTCTAATAAAGATAAATTTCGTGATACTTAAATGCATACATAAACAACTATATAAGTGTTTTACAACCCATTACAAAGAATATTTGCTTCTTCTCAAGTGAAAATGAAATGTTTTCTTTTCCTTCTGGCTTTTTCGGTGTTTGGATCAGCATGTAAGTAAAAATACAATCAGTTTCATTATAATAAATAAATTCAAAATTTAGTAAATAATGCATGTTTATGAATATTTGTTAATTTAATGCTTCAAATTGACAATACACAATTCAGCATATTTTTAATAATGTGTTATATGTTTCTTCTGATGTGCTAGGCTTAACGTAAAAACATCAGTTCGAATTTGACAATTAACATGTTATTTAATCAATAATTATTACGGGATATATTAATTTATTGAAGTCATTATATAATTATATTATTAAAATCAATAAATTACTATTATTACGACAGCTATAAGAAAACGTACGTGCGTTAACATGCTATATATCTACACCTATGTTATATGTATACATATATGTATATCTGGGACAGTAGGATATTGCCTATTTGTAATTTTTTGTAATTTACATTGTTTATTTATTAATGGTTTATAATTCTCTAAATTTTTAAGAAAAACAATAAATTTTATTGTTTCATATGTTATGCTATTCATACTACAATAAAGGTGTTTTTTATAAATTGACAAATTTTATTGCATGCATTGGAAAATTTTAACGAGCATATTTTTACATTTATATTGCCTGCATTGTATACATTTGACATGTAGGGGGTAAATTATTATATAGTAATTAATGATTGTTTTACATTTAGTCTTATGTAATATTTTTCATGTTTGGTATTTTTATTTCATGTTTGAAATTTTATTTGCATTTTTAAAATTTATTAAAATTTTAGTATTTATAAATTTGGGATCTAATTAAAAATCAAAGTTTTTGAGAGAGAATCTTTTCAGTAAAGTATTTTTTCTTAAAATGTAACGAATTCTTAATTTTGATTTTTTCTTAATTACAAATATTATTGTTTTTGTTCCTTAAATTAAATAATTTTCAATCTAAAATGTCTGTTTCTTAAAAATAAATAATGGTCAACCTTTTTTAATGGAATATGTATAGCTATGATCTGATTCATTTATATTTGTCAACTTATTGTTTTTCAATTCGATTTCATAAAATATATAATGATCGGTATTAAACTAGCCAATGTTTGGTCGAAATAGACAAAATAGTAATAAGTAAACTATGTGTTATTCTTGCATAAACTTGTTTTCAGAATTTTAGTAAACGTTGCAACTAAACGTTACAAAAAAGTTACAACTTTATATGTTTTCTAAAATAGCTGAACTAGAAAATCTAGTTCAGCTATCATATTTTGGAATTTTGACCATATTGTTTTGAAGTTAAATAAATCATCATTCTAATAATATTTTTCTATGAAAATTGGAAAACAATTTAAAGTACATGCATTTATATTGCCAAAACTTCAATTTCATTATAGTACAATCTTTGGGACTAGTAGGGGTTGTTTTAAATATCTATGGTAGTTTTGCGCGTACGAAGAATATTTTGACCTGAATCTACAGCTTACAGTGTGTTATGAACCACTATGAACATATAACCATGTGCTGGGTATCTTCCCCTGGCGCCAAATATTCTTCAATTTTTTTATTTTTAACACTTTCCAACATAGTTGTAAAGACTATGGCTTTGTTCATTCTGTCTGTCTGTCCGTTCGCACGATAACTGCCTTAAAAATGACTTTATCAAAATTAAATTTTAGTATATTGTTGAGACAGTCTGTGGGACATATAGGAATGTAAAAAAATAATATCACCCAATTAGTTTTGGATTGAACCCGGGTTGAAAAAATGAAATACATTGAACCCTATGGGACCTCATTTTTCAAACATTTTCTTAGCGGAGTTAAAATTCATAAATTGCCTCGAAAGTTTTGGGAAATATTCAAATTACCACGTAAAATATGTAAAAAAAAAATCGTCAAAATATGTTAAGTAGTTTTTAAAATAAAAATTGAAATAATAATGACACTCATATTATATGAAGATATGGCGTGACTCATAGTAAAATAAAATATAGCACCCACTTTTTTTTTCGCTGTGTGAAAATCGTGATTTGCAAGGAACGTTTATATTTATATTGAGTGTTGCATTCGTTCTAAAATCGTTTTATTTTACCATATTATCGGTATATTATTTGCATTATATTATTTGTATATATACTTCTGTGCCTACGCAACTACAATATTTTTTATTATAAATGTTCACTAAACTTTGGTTCTTTCTACAACGAAGCCTAATTTTAACGTATGCAGAATGTAAAAAAATCAAATGACTGTAAGATGAGTTGTATAAGAATTGCTGAATTTCTTTAACGCATAATGATTTAGCTCTGGAGTCTGGAATATAAGTGATATGAATGAAATATTCATCGATTTTACATTGCGAAGTAGGCTATTTTATAGTATTGTCTTTTTTGATAAAGTTTTAAATTTCCAAGTTTAATAAATTATTGTAGTACTGTAATAATTTAAAAAATATCACCACTGAATGTATCGCATTTTAGAGATGTTTAAATAAAATTACATTTCAGTTGGAAAGTGTTTAATAATCATTGCTTTATGCATGATTAATCTTTCTTGCTCATTATTAGTATTGAAATTTAGACGACTGTGTCTGCTAATAACTTCGCCCAATTTTGATTTTTCGAAGTAGAGACATCATTGTAAGAAAATATGAGAAATAAGCATTTTTAAAGTAATAATGTAAAAACGAATTTCTTTAAATTGGAATATGCATAAACATCTATAAGTTCGGAAGTTTGACATTTTTTCTTTTTCTTTTTTATGTGTGAATTAATCGACAGTTTTCATGTTGCCTACAGAGTTCTTAAACAAATTCTAGAAATAAGAGCTAAGTTTTTTTTCTCAAGAACCTGTCTAGATGCACGTTTCTTAACAAACAGATAAATTAATACGCTTAGAGTTTGGTACAAACATCTAAAATTAACAAGCAATTAAAAAAATAGTATAAATTTTGTAATAAATATTTCCTAAAGCTTGTCAAAATATTATGAAGCAAAATTTTATTATGGGTAGATAATATATTTTGCATATTTCCAACTAGTTAAAAAATAGTTTGAATTATATGTATAAATGTATTGTGAAAGTTAAGTTTTTCTTTTGAGATTTTTAATGTAATAAAAATTACGCATCACAAATATTTTTGCGTATATTTTTGCCTGTACTTGCAAAATAATAAATCGATTATTGCATACATAAAATCAACAAAATGTCAATATTTTGTATGTTTGTTTTAAAATGTTTAAATGTTAAATATATTTGGTCATTTTTAACTATTCAATATTTAGTATATATTAATATAAATTAAATTTTGCTTTGATGCAAACTGTCTCTTTGCTATACGAATTCTAATGCATCATTATTTTTCACCATAATGAATTTTTAATTCTCATTTAAAAATAATTTATTTTAATGTATTATATTTAAAAAAAGATATATTTCTTAATATATTTAAATTGTCAATCTATGTTGAACAACTGGTATCTCAGCACCAAGAAAACATAATGATTAATTTATATGTTTAAGCTCTCTAACTTTTAATTAGTACTTTTTATTGGTATTCAATTTTTTAGCAAAAATTTTAAAAATAATTTATTTACTTAATTTTTGAAACATTGTAACTGCTTAAAGTACTTTCATATTGCAATTATTCCTGCTTCACAGATGAAAAACAATACATGATATGACATTTTAAAATGTTGTATATTTTTCAATATATTGATAATATATTGCAATACAGATTACAAAAGTTTCGTCAGTTAATTTTCATTTGCTTAATATGCTTGAATTTTAGTTGCCAAGAAACCTGAAGTAAACCCATTCAAATTTTCCGGTACATTATCGTCTGGCAAGAGAGCATCTGTTAACTGTGCGGTTATTGATGGAAACCCCCCTTTCATATTCGAATGGTACAAAGATGGAGTTCCTCTTAAATCTGGTTCATCCGTCGTCATCAAGGCCATTGATGATTTCAATTCGAATCTCGCTATAACGAATCTTGGCCCAGAACACAATGGAAACTACACTTGTCAAGTGTCCAATCCTGGTGGAAAAGATGAACAGTGGGACGCCTTATTCATGAAAGGTAGCGTTTGTAATCTGAAGTTATGCGTGCATTAAATTCAACTTGAATCTTTATTTTTTCTAAAAGTATTTTTCAGTATTCGTAAGCAGAAAATATGTGTACTTTACCTTCTATTTGTATTTTAGTACAATTTCTTGAAATATTAATCTTGATAAATTGGATTCGTAAGCTGAGTGTGCACATTCTATTTTAAAGTAGTAATGCTTCTTGATATTCTTAGAAAGTTGCATTTGTAATCTGAATTAATGCGTGCACTGAATTTTATTTAGATTACAATATTATTATTTGAAATACCATTCTTCAAAGGCTGGAAAAAAATCAAAATCCGGCTTCGTTACTTTTATTCCGTGTTTGTACAAAAATAAGAAGAAGAAATGTGCAAAAATTCTGCCTCTCAGGGAGGGAGGGGAACTGAAACGATTGGTTCATGGAATAGAACCAGTAGTCTCCGTTTGGTTCTATTTCATGATTGACGTTAAAAATGTCCAGAGATTCAATCTTTTTTCTATTCTTCTGGAGGGTCTGAAACGTCTTTTTGAAATGCCCCATTCTTTACTCCCCCTCCCACACACTGTAAAACATTTTGAAACGTTTGCTCATTTTTTTCAGCTACTTTGTTAATAATTTTGATAACTACTAGAAAAGCCACAATTGCAGGGGTTCATGAAAATCCCAGCTTCATTTCTTAAGCATTCAGCTTATTATCGTCTGCCGAAGCGTTATTTGTGTATATATATATATATATAATATCATAACTATCCGGAAACTTACTCCCTATTACGGACAACCAGAACTTTCCAGAACTTTCAGTAATATGTATGCAAATGTTTAACAGTATGAGAGGATATCGAAAATCTAGCTCTGCCAATGGGCGATACCATAAGTGTGAAAATATTTAGTTTTCTTGGTCAACCGGGGGAAGAGGGCTTCTGGAGGGTCTGGGAAAACAAAGTTAGACAATTAATATATAGATTTTATTTAAATGTAGCATTATTTCTATAAATATCATTGAAAGATAGCGTTCTTAGTTGTACTAAAATCTGCATATATTATGATATCACTTTTTAAAGACATCATTCTTACGCTCGATTATGTGTACACTAAATGAGACTGTGAGTTTAATATTTTTTCTTGAAATATTATTCTTGAAAGGTGCCATTTGTAATCTGAATTTATGTGTACAATAAATTCTACTCGTATCTTGATGCTATCTCTTGAAGTTGACTTTGAATTTGCATACTCATATATTTTATATATTTTATATATATATATATATATATATATATATATATATATATATATATATATATATATATATATATATATATATATATATATATATATACTATATACTTATATACTATATACTTATATACTATATATATTTGCATAAAATATATTTTATGTGGCAACAAAAAAAAATATATTTTCCTATGTAATGTATTTATGTTTGTAAAGTGTTATTTTCATTCATATATTAATTTGATTTGTACAAGAGATATTTAGCAAAAAATATAGAAGTTAATCTTTGTGTATTTTTGTTTGTAAATCTGTGTGCAAGGATTAAATAACGTTTAAATTATTTCGTTAAATTGAAGTTATCTGGTTTATATATATATATATATATATATATATATATATATATATATATATATATATACATACATACACACGCACACAGATATATATATTATAGATATAATCTATCTATTTCTTCAGAAACATACATATTTTGTGTTTGCTTTGACAAAATACTTGGACCCGATGAACGAACTTTGGCGAAGTGAATTATTCCATTACTTAGGCCTAGCCCTTGTCCACGTGTATACCATTAATGCTTGGATTTTATATGTTTTTCTATTATCGATTCCATACCATTGATATTTGATGATTATCATTAACTTGATGACTCGAAATTTGTATTTTTCCATTTAATTGAAGATTTGCTGTTTTATACCTTTATTTTGTAGGTTTGTTATAAAGTTAGGTTTTTCGAGTTGCATCTTCTTTTCTATAATTGGACTTTCAAACTATTATATATATATGTATATATATATATATATATATATATATATATATAAATTTTTACTGCAATATCGAAACAGCTTATAAAATCAAGTATCTTTGGTGTAATAGTCGGAATTATAAAGTGAGTAAATGCAACAAAACTTCTACCCTATACTTAAAAAATATCTATAAAATATATATGTATGGGTTATAAAAATTAATGCAACCGATCAGTTGACACTTGAAACTGTTTTTAAAAATACTTATATCATATTCAGTTGGATAAAATTGCTTGTAGTTGTCTTGAAGCAACAGTAAAAGATGCAATAGGTGGAATTTTGTTGACATTTAATGAAACCAAAAAGGTGAAACATTTTCAAACATTAAATGCTAGTACATGCTACTGTACATTTTGATGCATGCGTTGAAGAATATTAATACTTTTTATTGTCTTCGTATGTAATCTTTTATTTTTGGTATCATTTTTAAGGTTTATTTATTTATTTAAGGTTTCGTTGACTCCATTTTGCTATACAAATGTTACAAAATAATATGGAAACATAATAATTAGAAAATGTTCTTTTATAGCAAAATTTCTGCATTTTACGTGTGAAAAATGCATGAGTTTTGTGTATTTGTATAAATTGATTAACCACGTCATAAAAGCAATCATTTTCATTTATTTTTTTTAGTCTAATATGCTTTACACAATTTTTATATCTTAAATATTTCTTTAGTGTTGCAATTTGTCAAATTGAACGAACGTTTTTCCCATATAAGAATTGATTGTTAGGACGATAATTGCGACAATTTTAATTTTGATGTTATAAAATGGTTAATATAAGATCATATAATTCATGTTTTAAAATAGGATGCCTGTACTGATTCCACTGTGATAATTGCATGATTTTCTTATGTATTAATAACCATTTATCTAGAAATTCTGTAACGTGAATTTATCTATATACATCTATATCATATATCTTACAGTTATCTATACCATAGTATTTGGTGTTTTAAATAATCAATAAACAATTTTCTTTGATACATATGTGTGCTAAATTGTTCTATCTTCTCAAACTTTATTATTATCACTTTTCATAAATTATCATTTTTCCGTAATTATATTGAAGAATATATTTTTAGATTTATGTCTTGTATATGCTTGGTTAATGAAACTGTGACTATAATTTTTCTTTTAATTTTTTTGTTTAAAGGCAAAATAAAACTGCCAATAATAATAATAGCATTTAAAATACACGTGTTTCGGGTCTGTATTTATATTAAGTTTGTTTCGTTCTACGTAAATTTACTTAACACGTCTTTTAGTTTCAGTTTTATTATAATTAAAAAATAATGTGAATTCTTGATTTCTGTTAGTTTTTATTATTATTCATTTAATGCATACATTGACCTTTTGTTATTAAATTTCGTTTAAGGTTCTATATGTAAACATATAATGTGAAGATATTCTCTGTAAACTATTTTGTATTCTTTTAAATTTAGTTTCTGTCACTGTGTGGCGCTAGTATACCACACTCATATGATGTTGCTACAATTATGAAAGATTCCATATTCTCAAATCATTCTTTGGGTTTGTGAGTGTGTCGTTTATAGGTGTGACATACATGCTAGCAGATTTTAAGTTAAAACAAATGCATAATTCGATTTAACCATTCGATCATTGTCTGCTTCTAATATTTTTAAGTAGTGGAAAGAATGGAATACTTCAATGTAGTAAAAGCATTACTGGTTTTGGGAATCTTTGTGTTTGCTAAAGGTAAGTCTCATTTTTACATGCCTTGTTTAAATGTATAACTGAAATATGCTACTACTTTGTGCTAATGGATTTGTTTTATTTAAAATAGTTTGTTATTTCGAGTTACGTTAAAGCGATTTGTGCTCCGTTATGATGCATCCATGATAAACGCTGATGCGACGCCATAAGACAGTAAACTCATGATTCAGATAAAAATAAATTCATCAAATTATTATTATTTTAAATAAAAATTAAAAATTATATTATCCTATCTCAACACATCAATACACGTTTAATAAAATCGAAATTGTATATTTAATTTAATATATTTAACTTAATATATTTAATTTATTGTAATAAGAATTCAAAAGATTATTTAGCATTTAAAAACATTATATATATATATATATATATATATATATATATACTTCTTTTTATTTTGTAGGCATATTTTAAAGTTAGGGTTTTTTGAGTTACAACTTCTCTCTATACTATCATTGAATTTTCAATTTATTTTTATTATATATATATATATATATATATATATATATATATATATATATATATATATATATATATATATATATATATATATATATATATATATACATATATAACATTCTTAAATGGTATTATTTACATTTTAAATAACGTATATTTTAAGAATTCAAAGAACGTGGCGTGTGCGTCTGCTGATAATATACAAATTGTAAATAGATATTACTATTTGAAATAGTTTGAAGTTCAATGTTAAAAAATGCCAATGTTTCATATTAAATCTTGAAATCATGAACATAAAATTTTGTTTGTACATAGTTACACATATATAAAAGTACAAAATTTACATGTTTACAAAAAACAAACAAGTACAAAATTTTCACCAACAAACAAAATTTTCATATGTGTAACTATGTACATAGTTACACATATGTAAAAGTACAAAATTTACATATTTACACAAACAAGCAAGTGCAAAATTTACACCAATAAACAAAATTTTCATACATGTAACTATGTTTGTACATAGTAACACATATGTAAAAATACAAAATTTACATGTTTACACAAACAAACAAGTACAAAATTTGTTCAAACAAACAAAATTTCCATATTTGTAACTATGCTTGTACATAGTTACACATATGTAAATTTTGTTTGTACTTAATTACACATATAAGTAATCAGTAGATATATAAACTTATTTAAGCCATTTTAATGCAATTGAAATGGAAATGTTGTACGGAATTTTATACCAATTTCATCAATGAAAAAAATTTAATCGAATGGATTGAATGGATTTTAATCGAATGGATATGATATATGCTGATGCACATATATTCTTAAGAAAAGTCTAAAACTTTTTAATGTATTAGGTATTAGAAATGAGCATTTTCGAATTATATTTAATATTTTCTAACTTGCTGATTTAAAATATTGACACGAGTAGCGATAAAGAAATAATAACTAAATTGTTTAACTGTATTACATGTATGCAATGTTTAATTATATTATTTTATTGAAACACGATTAATCTTTTTGTAATTAGTATACATTTTCTCAACGAGTTCTCTATGATGGCTATTGAAAAAATATAAAATTCTTAATTGTTGAAAGTGATATATAATGTGAGATATACTGTAAGATATATTGTGAAATATACTGAAAAAAGTTCTGTCTTATATTCTTTTAATATTCTTTTATATTATATAAAAATATTCTTTTATATATTTTACGTTGAAGCTAGTAAGAGATAGTAACTCGTAACTCGTATAAAGTGGGAGAGAACTATTTTAATTCTAATTGCATTTTGGATTCTAAATTATTATATTTTTCTGTTAATTTACATTTTCATGTTATAATTTTATTAGATTTGCATTTTGAATGTTTAGCTAAATTCTAGTATGAAAATTTTACGTATATTATGAGGAAAGCTTTTATGCAGATTTTTGTACGTTTTCTTAAATATGGTCTATATGTGACCTATCAAGTTGTTAAATTTTTCTGTCACAGGCCGGCATTGGAATTTATCTGCGTTCTAAAGCTTATAGCATCTTTCATCAGAAATATAATACATAAAAAGGCATATGTAAAATGTCTTGCTGCCCCAACCGGGAATCGAACTCTGGATCTCCGAATTGACCAGCCGACGCTCTACCGTTGAGCTACTGGGACGAAATTGCAAATTCTTATCGTCGAAGTGGACTTTGCACATATCATGAATTTTACATTTTTTCATATACTAAAAACTGCCTATTCTGTCTTCGATGACACTTTTTGCACAAATAAATTTCAGGACTGAAAACACCCGAAATAAAGCCTTTCCATTTCTCCGGTGAATTGAAAGCCGACAAGAGGGTGACTCTCACTTGTTCCGTGATCGACGGAGACCCACCTTTCACCTTCCGATGGTTTAAAGACGGGAAACCGATCCAACAGACCCAAAACGTGTTCATTCGGACCCAGGACGACGTGTACATATCCATTTTGATCATACAAAAACTGGGTCCGTACGATAATGGCAATTACACGTGTCGAGTGGCCAACTCTGCTGGCAGTGATGAACATTCGGAAAGCCTGCTTATGAAGGGTAAGAATGTGAACATTTCGAATGAAATGTAGTAGAATTTTACAATGTAAATTGTCGTTGACATTTCTCTGTTTAAATTTATATATTGATACTATTTTATATGAAAATGTAATTACTTTGTTGAATGTTGTTAGTAAGTTGGCTTGACATTTCTCTGTTTAAATTTATATATCGATACTATTTTATATAAAAGTATATTTACTTTGTTAAAGGTTGTTGGTAAGTTGGACAACTGGGCAGCTCTCTCCGCAGTTGATCCTTTTCCACGTCATTATTAGAATGCAAGTTCTTGTAGATCGACCTGTTATTTTAAGCATTTGAGGCTTCTTATGTAGAACGTACTGCAAGATGATCGTAATTTCCGGGTTTTTCTTTAAAGAATATCTGGATACGTTGAAATTTGTTATTGGATCGTTTCAATGTTTATACATTTTTGCTTTTTGCGCTCAAATATATTGTTGATTGGTAAAGTGGATGAACCAGTATATAGATCACATACTGATGTGCTTGTTTACTTTACTATAAAAATATTTACTTTTATATTATACTGGAAGTAAACACCATTTTTCGAAATTCAAGGTCCAATCCTGCTTGTTTTATATAAATATCATTAGACATACCGGATCTCAAGGTATGTGTTTTTATATGTAAACAGAACCGCTATAGTTAATTGAATAAATCATTTGATTGTTAATTTCTCATAGAATTAAGACGTATTTGTAAGGATATAAAACTGGAAACAAATCATACGCTTTAATCAAAATATTCTCCCATTTACTTGTTTGGTTATAATAATTATTTGAAGAATTCTTGATGAATAATTGCTTGATTATAGTGTTCACCATAGTCAAGAATTACGTAAAGGATATAAAAATGGGGTGGTTTGTGATTAAAAATATTTTGATACTGTACGTATGGGGCACAGATTGTTTATCTGACATTTTTATATAAAACTTTAATATCTAAATTAAGCACACATCCACAACAGAAGGTCTTTATTTCACTTCCTATAAGACGTACAAAAGTTTAAAAAAAGGCCATAGCGCTTTCGAGCATAAAGTACGCTCTTCATCAGTGGCTACACGGAAATAAAGTTTGAATCGTCCATATATAGACCAGATATAACGACAAAATTTGCATAAATACAATATACAACTTTTGTACGTCTTATAGGAAGTGAAATAAAGACCTTCTGTTGTGGATGTGTGCTTAATTTTGCTATTTTAACATCAGACGTGATGCCAAATTATTTACTTTAATATCTATTATGAACTCAGTGCTTCTATTATGAATTATATTATGAATATGCTATCTATTATGAATTCAATACTTCATATCTTTTTTCTAGTAACTTTACAAAACAAAACTTTCACTGTTTTATGGATATTTATATACATATTACTCGTACATACATGGTCTCTTTGTCGAATATACATTTTATGTGTTCGTCTATGTTCGTCCATTACATGTTCGTCCTTTAACCGTAATTACAGTCAATTCGACGTTCAGTTGATAAATTGACATGCAAAAATATGTAATTCAATATTCAGAGAAATATTTGCACTTGATTATATTTGAAAATGTTTGAGTTCTATATGCATAGTACTTTCACGAAAAGTGATATGAACGAATTTTTCACAAAGTAACATTATTTGGGTATTAAATAAATCATAATTATTTCAGTATGCAATCCAGATGTTGCTTTTATGAAACTTGATATTATGTGATATTATACTTGTTGTGGCTTATGTGAGTTTACAGCATTAATGATTTTGGATTCTTGGAAATATCACTAGAATCAAACTAGATATTGGTATTACCTGTGATTAGGGTAATAGACTTTTAGACTTATTTCATTACACAAAATATGGTTTTGTTATACGGTTGTAATATTTTCACATTATGTTTAAATAATATTTTAAAGACTCTTATATAAAACTGTCGATGAAATTTGAAGAAGTATTTCATATATTTTATATTCAAGTATTTCATATAGTCAATATATTTTACGGTAATGAAATTTAAGTGCGAAGCAATTTTTAAAAAGAGCTATTTTTGGGTTACTACGCCGTATTTTTGTACATGTAACAAAAGTATGATGCGTAATATTTTTAATAAAGGAATGCATGAAATGGGTGGTTTATATAAATCCAATTTCTCTATTGATAACGAGTTCACACAGGAGATTGCTGTATTGTTACTCTTAATAAATAACTATATTTATTATGCATTTCACTTTTAATTTACTATTTCGTTCCTACGTGGCGCTAGTGATCCACAAGGTATTTTATCCAAAAGTCATGTAAAGCGTCTAGTCCCTAAATCTTTAGTTAATTTGTTGATACAGTACAGTTAGCGTATGAAATATTTCCTTTATTTTCCTGAGTGTAAGTTTATTTGATGATATATTCTGGAGCTTCTTTCAATTTTAAGTTATACTTGTACGTGAAGATGACTCATTGGATTTTCCTATTTACTGTATTTCTGATGCAAACATGTCTGCTGACATTAGTAAGTAAGTACCTTTACTTCAATATTCACTATTAATTAGTTCAATTTGTATAAAAATGCTATGAGAATTTTTATATTTATACATTTATATGTGTAAATAACATTCGAACATTTATATGTCATTTATATTCATATTTATATGTGTAAATAACATAAAAGTATCAAGTACTTAAAAAACTGAAGTCAAGAAGCTTGTATTTCTTGAATAAAACATCCATCGAAAGCATAGTACTTAGGATATTAAAGTTTTGTTAAAAAATCTTTTAAATAATACGAGATGCTTCTTATTTGAATGTTTCCTATTCCAATATATATTGTAGTTTTACAGGTTATGATTAAAAAAAATGAGAGACAATTCGTTTTTAAGGATACTAGCTAAAGTCAAAGTGAAACCGAATTTTGAGCACTGGGTTTAAATGTCGTCAACTAGTCCTACTAAATTTAAAACGACAGAAATTAGAGGTATACTTTCGTTTTAAATTATAAATTAGTATTTCTTGTCATAATTTAATAGATATCATCCATAAAATGTTTGTCAAAATGATGAAATTATCATGGGATTCATGTTCATTATACTCAAGTTGAGTTCAGAGCAGAAAATAACTTACTTGAGTTACTTACTAGTATAGCATATTATAAAAGTTATATTAATGGATATATCAGCTATATAACATAAGCTTTTGAAATTTTTCTAAAAAGAAATAATTCAAGGATATTTTTAAAATTTGAAATCAAAAGTTAAGTTAAGTGTAGTTTTTAGCAAAATATTTAATGTAACTATTATACAATTTAAATACATATTTATCATCAACATGAGAACAAAAGTTCTTTCTTCTGATGTCGTCAATACTAAATATGTTAATTATACAAAATAGATTTAAATATTCAAAAATAATTTCCCTTGCACGATATCTACATATTTATATATCTTCCGTTTTGGAACATTTCTACTCTGCCGCCTTGCATCAGGTTTCTCAGGAAACGTACATGAGTCATTATTCAATAAAGATAAACAGAATTTTGCTAAGTATACTTATATCTATTAAAGTTTAAGAAAAAAAAACCTTCAAACCACTTGGAGATAATTTCTGAAAATATTTAAGTTAAAGATGTGATATCTCAACTATACTTAGACTTCTTTACGGAATAAGACATTTATAAAGACAACTAAAAAAGTCATAGATGACCTTAAAATATTTTAATACTCTAATTCAACAGAATATACTCATCTTTTAACTTTATGAGATGTTAAAGTACCGGTATTGTTATCAAAATGACAGTATATCTATCCAAAACCTTCTGCCAAAATATTTACTGATTGTAATACAACCAAACTTAATATGATAATATGAATAACTTTCACAAGATGTGGAAATGATTTCACAAATATGTAGTCTGAAAAATTAGTATAGAGGATAATGTAGCGTTGGAGTCAAAATGTAGATGGAGCTAAAACGCACAAAAATCATCCTATAAATCTGAAAATTAAATTTTGAGATAAATGAACCAAAAACTTAACTGCGACGTACAAATTAAAAATGTTATTTTGTCTGAGATACTTTGTAACGCAAAGCGACGAAATTTCCACAATTTCTTTAGGACAACTTCACGAGCAAAAAACTTTCAGCAATTTAGAAGCCTTTCTACATGCAACAACAAAACTTAAATGAAACGCATAATTATTTTTCTTATTTTCCACAGTATATTTTTAGAAAATGGACTGCATAATATATTTTACCACTCAGCGCAAAATTGACTCCTGGTAGAATTTGTTAAGAGGACAGGAAACCTTTAAACTTTTGAAATAATGAATGTATTTTCTGATTTTAACTTTATTTTGTGGCCTAAAAAATTCCACCAAAGTGAATGTCAACTCCTTTATCGTACTTTTATTCTATCGTGAGATGTTATAAGAAGTGAAACACTAAATACATTTTTGATGCCTACCTTGAAGCATTAACAGCATTTACCTAAAAGGACGGGTTTTTTTTCGCACCTAATATCTTGTGACTAAATTAATAAAATCTACAGAAACTTATGAAGAGAAGAATAATATAGTTATGCTTCAATTAAACTATTATCTTAGCTTTAGCAGGTAAAATAAAAATGTTGTTAAAAGTAAATTTAAAAAAGGATATTTTTATTCAATTGCCTAATTAAAGCACTAAAGTCAGAAATAACAAAAATTTTATAGTTCAAGAATTAAACACTGGTGAAATCATTGTTTAGATGTAATAATTATTTAATTTGAGCCTCGCTGAAATAAAATATCCTCCTCACAATAAAATATAGAAATTTCAAAAATAAAAACACCAATTTAATTAATAATTTTCTATGTATATGGATATTAATATTTTACCTTTTAAAAAGTTCTATAATCAAAATTTTAAGTATTTGTAGATGCGAAAATTTCTTGCATTTATCTTAAGTAGCTGATTTGTGAAAATATTCTAAACTTAAGTGGCATTTCGAACGTTTCTTACGTGTTAACCCCTTTCATGTAACTTTTCGAGTAAATATCTGTCCCATGTTCTTGTGAGCATCTCTCTGAACATGTTCTTGTGAGCATCTCTGTGAGCATGTTCTTGTGAGCATCTTTCTAAGCATGTTCTTGTGAACATCTCTCTGAACATGTTCTTGTAAGCATCTATCTGAGCATGTTCTTGTGAGCATCGAGAGATGAGCATGTTCTTGTGAGCATCGAGAGATGAGCATGTTCTTGTGAGCATGCTTGAATGAATTTCACTTGTAGTTACCTCTGAAAAATGATCTGAGCAAGAATACTTTATTTATCATCATGATGTATATAATCTGCATTATAATTGTTTCTTTGAATACCTAATTAACTTTTTCTCTGCGTGGCAATGTAAAATTCTTTAATATATTTTTTAGAGTCTTCTGCTCCTAAGATAAATCCATTCCACTTCTCTGGTGAACTTGCCTTGGGCATGCGAGCTTCAGTACAATGTGCTGTCATCTTTGGAGACCCACCTTTTGAATTCACTTGGTTCAAAGATGGTGTAAAATTGGAAGACGGCAGACATGTTACCATAAGAAAATTCGACGAATTTACTTTTAATCTTGTTATTTCAAGCGTTGATGCCGAAAGTAACGGTAATTTTACTTGTCGAGCTTCAAACACCAGAGGGTATGATGAAAAATCAGCGGTCTTGTCAATTAAGGGTATGTTTTTTAAAAATGTTACATCAGATGTTTTTTAATACATATTTGATGAGATAATTATTAAGCTTTTATTTTTTATAGAAATGTTTCTTTTGATTGAAATGGATGCTAATAGATTTTGATTGTTGGTATAATTGGAAAATTGATTTGTCGAATTGGCTGATGTAAAACTTTTTAAAAAATGTGTTCATATTTTTTTTATTATTTCACAGAATGATCTCCATTTTTAGTTCGCATATCACAACTTCCCAAAGACTGAAGCAACATCCTTATGCATCTAACAAACATGTTTTTTATCGAACTTTACAAACATCGCCAAGTTGGCGACATATTGCCACGTTTCGTTTACCAAATGTCAAGTGACCTAGATGTTGCCGTAATGACAATTGTTTACTGTAAGTGGGATTTGCCAGCTTGAGAGTTTTACGACAAAGAAAACGAGATTAAATGATTGTAATTGTGTTTGAATTTTTTGAAATACCAATCTCTTTTCAATTTGTATATTATGGTTTTGTGAAGGATCCAGAACTAAAGATCTATTTGCAAGAACATTTTACTTATGCATTACATGGAATTTCTCTTCGTATTTACAATATATCTAATTATATGTGCGTGACATATTCAGCGATATTAAAACTTCGCCATTAAGTTGAGTTGGAGAATCAGATAATACAAGAATTTACACAACTTGTATAAAGCAGTCATATGTCAGTTGAATGATTACAAATATTTCGAAAACATTATAAGCCTCCTTCTTCAGGCTAAAGCAGAACAATATACGCCCTTGACAAAAGCTTTGAGCAAACTGCCTCGTTCTCAAATTTTGTTAAAAGCACATAGAGTTCTAACTGTCCTGTTTTGGCCTGAAGAAGGGGGCTTGTAACACCCTCGTAGCAACTCTAGTCACTTAACTGATATATGAGAAGGACGTTGTATTATACAAGGAAGTTGTGTAAGTTCTTGTCTTATAAGCAGCAGTTTGTTTTAGTGTTTAGATAATAGTTTTTTCTCCTGATGTTAATTTCATAAATGTTTATGCCAGATAATAATTAATTTTTTTCTACAAATACAATTTAATTTTTTCCTGTATCAAGTAAGCTTTACTCTTTTTTTTATTATTTTTTGGAAACCGCAACTAAATAGTAATAATCGTTTCAGTTTTAATTCTTGGGTTATACATTATGCAAGACAATGAATGTGATTTTAAAATTCTTTGTTTACTAGATGAAAAGCTTTCGAGTTACTTACAGTAAGAATATTTTCACTTTATATTTTCATTTTTCTCCGCTATGTGGCGTTAGTATACTGTTTTCTGAGCTAGAAGTGGCTTGGTTTTACTCATTATGAACGACATTTAATACAAGACGAATGTGTAGGTAAGAGCATGTCCTGCTTACTATTCTCATCTAAATCTATATTTTAATAATCGTTTCTAAATTTAAAATTTGATTTTTGCAGATCAAAAAGTAATACAGATATCATGGAGTACTGCTACCTTGTACTTATTACTACAGCAGTTCTAACAAATGCAGGTCAGTAAGTATGGTACTACAGACATTTTCATTTTTTATTTTTCTTCACTTGATGTTTAAAGCATTTAAAAATAATTCATGTTAAAGAACTTTTACAAATACATATTTGTTTACAATTAAGTCTGTGTGAACCGCAAGTAGCTACTTAACTGATTTACTAGGCCTTTTAATAAGATATCACAGACGAGATTTCAATGTGTTGTATATTAAATGTACTTCGATGTGGCTGTAGAAAACCGATAAATTATTAAAAAAGGAATTTCGTGATCGGCATGTCTCATATTGTAATATTTTTTAAATGTATTTCTGTTATCGAAATGATTCTACACACATTAAAATTCTATACATACTGCTTGTTCAAAATTTTACACATAATAAAATTAATAAGTAAAATACACTTTGTGCGAAATATAAGGAAAATTTACGTATAGAAGCACAAGATATTTTATAACATTATTTTTATAACAAACTCATATAAGACACGATTTTTCTTTATAAAAGAAACATTTGTGTGAAACATGCTGCATTACCATTTTATGTGTGCTCAATAAAATTTCTCAAAATAAAATTTTAGCCGCATTGCGAGGTTTATTTTATGAATAAACTCTGAAACGATAGGAAAAATTATAAAATTTATAAACTCTGAACAATAAAACAGTTTACGTTTTCGTGTTGGAGACAAAATATGAAGACAAAAGATTGAAGCTGTTATAAAATTTTTATTACAATTTTAAAAATATTTTTATTTGTAAAAATATTTTTACAAATAATTATACAAACATATTTTAAAAATTACAAGCATATTTTACAATTTACATTTTACAAACATATTTAAAAAATTTTATTTTAAACTGCCACTTGAAAATTTAAATACCAAGTGAAATTAGTGTCTGATTTAAATGAATTGCATATTTTATTATAAAATTTTCAAAATACACGTAAAATGCCTTTGGTGCATGCAAAATAAAAATTTAAATTCATAAAATAGCCTTTTAATGCTCACATGCGCAGGAAAATTCTAGCGTTAGCAAAAACTGTACAATTACATTTGTAGCTTTGCTTTACATTTCAAAATGTAAAAAAAAAAAAATAATTTAACAAGATTTTTTTAAACATTTCTTTTTTAAAACAATTTATGTAAAACATAAAGTAAATCCTTTAAATTCCAAAATTAGCGTTTTAATATGTTCTTACGCGTTCACAAGAAATACATTAAGTTGTTTGTTCTCTTCGATCATTTTTATGCATTACTGCTAATTTCACTTGATCCATACTCGAATATTGAACGATTTAGGTACTAAAAGGTAAATGATTAAACAGGCAAATGATTAAACCGATGATCCAAATGAATATGGAAAAGTATGAAATTCTTGCTAGGAAGCAAGGCATCCCTTTACTCTTAGCAAAAGAAGTAGTTTAGAGAAATTTGATATTTCTACACCAATTGAAAAACTATGCTCAAGAAACACCATTTTTTTATATGTATTACCTTTTATAAGTTATTATGAATATATTCTTATAAAACATAAAACAGCAAATAAAAACAGCAAATAAAGAGAAACAAATAAAAAAACATAAAAACTGCAAAAATTAAGCAGCAAATAAATATAAACAACAATTATAAAAAAAATTTGAAGATTTTTTCTGTTCTTTTGGTTCTTTTAGTATTATTTTAATAACAATGTATAAGTAAAATTACTAAGGACTAAAATGTTAGTCATGATTTAAGATATCCTGATGTTTTGTTCTTTTAGTATTATTTTAATAACAATGTATATGTAAAATTACTAAAGACTAAAGGATTTGTTATGATTTAAAATATCCTAGTGCTTCAGACAAAAATGAAGCTGCAGTTAAGAATATTCTACTCTAGAGGAGTGTTCCGAATTGGATTTATCTGGAAATCTGTGTTTCTTCTTTGTATATAAGTTTATTGGTGGCTGAAAATGCAAATAATAATTGCGTAAAGAGGTTTTGCCATGCACAATTTATGATGACATGACCTGAGGACATGCAATGGATTTTTGGAGAAGGATTTCATAAAACTGGTAATACATAGTTGATGTATATACTCTATACTCATTTCTTCTCTTCAAAATTTACAACCAATAACATTCTTACAAGTTTTTACAAGCAAATCTGCATAGATTTTGCTCGATTTAATATTAACTGTCCTTTGTTGAAGTCGTCAAATAGCAAAGCCTCTCAAACAGCGGTTAATTTTTTTTTAATTTTAAAATCTTGGACTTGAAGGCCTGCAGCATTTTTACAATTTTCTCCTAATATTATTTACAGTAATGGTACAGTGATCGTATATAGTGACGATGTTGTACAAAGCTAAGGTTTTACAGTACATAAATATATGAAAAGTTAGCCATTGGCTGAGCATTGTCTTCGACTTGGAGCAGAAAGCTGAAAATTTTATCAATTTTCCAACAATAATTGAGTTAAGTGTAAAAAGTTCAGCGGTGTCTTAGTACTTTAATCCACATTTTTATTTCTGACTACCTTAACGGACAGTAAAGACTAATCAAGTTACAGTTAGTCAATATTTGACTGGCTGGGTGAGCCAATACTTCAGTTTTGGTTCTCAGCTCTTTTTATTTTTCCTACATACATAGTATAAGGCATAGGATAAGTATTGTGAAGGGGTGAAAAATACGAATTTGAGTTCACGTTTTAAGCATCCTCGAACTCGAATCGAACATTTTTGAGGTGATGACTGTGTGTGAGTGTGTATGCATGCTAGTGCGTATGTATAGTCTGTTGCGTTATCCGATGAATGAAGCGTTCTGAAAATAATTTTGTACGATTATTACAATTGGTGAATACTGAAATCCTTTTGAAAAACCCTTCAAATGAATGTTCGGAGGATCCCCCCCCCCTCTCCTACTTTTAGATAAAGTTTCGAATAAAAACATTAAAAAATTAGAACCCTCATTAATGGTAAATAAATACTCGTTTCAGACGTAATCTGTCATTAGAAAACGAATGACAAAATTTTAGAATGCTTGCATGAACCGATCTTTAGATATTGCACGGTTTTCAAATATATTTATCAAAAAAATTACACAAGAGTGAAAAAGTGGTTAGTGTCATCGACTATGTTCCCTTTCGATAAAGAATACTATGCAACAAATCTTTTAACATCATTATCTTGTTTTCTTCATTCATGAGAGAAGATGCCTTTTGTAATAGTTTTGTTTCTTGACGCTACAGAATTTGCCAATAGTCACCAGATATTTCACAAGATATCAATTAAATGTCAATTGCATTTTGATGAGGATTTTGTAGTCACTCTGCTTGGACTATGAGTTGACAAAAGCGCCCCTTTCAATTTACGTGAAGTGACTTCAATGCCAAAAACGTTGTGCTGTTAATCTTGTACATCATAATTTAGCTGTAAATGAAGTAAAGTCACTGCATTTTGTAGGGAAACTCATTTGCTGTCTACATCAGATTTTTTTTTTCATTTTATGACAAAGTAAATCTTTTGAGTTATGCCACTTTTACATCAAGAGTGTGATATGATTATTTAATTATTTACAACTAAAGTAATTTGTTTTACATATACAGGGTGTCCCAAAAAAATTGAAATGCGCTTTAATTCTTCAGCTGTTAAGTGGGCAATGTAAATTGCAAAAATGTTGGAAGTAAGGTCGGAAATAAGACTACGTTAATGAAATAGTCCTCCCATTCATTTTCAGAAAGTTGCACTTTTAAATTTTTATACGACCCCCTTAGACAAATTGAGTCAATCAGAAAAATTTTATTTTTAATGCAACAAGATCATTAAAAAAACCCGCATATCTGTGTCTTTAATATTGAACGAGTTATATATAATTGAAAATTGAACATTCTGAATGGGGACCCTATATCAAATTAGAAATATAAATTTGCGACATACCACAAAAAAGATAAAACTGGATGATAATACATAGGATACCCAACTGCGTAGTGAGTACCACTGCTTTATATGATCTCTGTCTGGGTAATGCTTTATTTAGATGCGTTTGTGATAAAAAAATTTGCCACATATTAACGTATTTTTGATCTAAACAACTTCCATCGTCAATTTGTTTATGATCCCTATTTTCACTGATGAAACAGCCTTTCACATGGTACGGAAAAGTGGCATAAGTTAGATTTTTTCCTTTATCATAATTCAGTTGATTTTAAAGATACAGATATGCGGATTTTTTAATGATCTTGTTACATTAAAAATAAAAATTTTCTGATTGATCCCATTTGTCTAAGGAGGTCGTATAAAAATTTAAAAGTGTCACTTTTTGAAAATGAATGGGAGGACTATTTCACTAACGCAGTCTTATTTCCTACCTTCCTTTCAACATTTTTGCAATTTACATTGCCCACTTATCTCCAACAGGTAAAGAATAGCCCTTTTCAATCTTTTTTGACACCCTGTATATAATAAAAGTAATTGCTTCAAGTTTTTCTTAGCTGCTTATTATTAAATTTATGGATGCCAAGAAACCGGAATTTTTGAAAAACTCATTTAGAAATCGGTACATTCAATATTGATAAATAAAAAATATCATTTCAGCCGTAAATTTTTATTAGAAAATGAATGATACAAACTCTTGAATGATGCAAACGAATGATACAAACTCATGAATCGTTCTAAAGATATTGCAGGTTTTTGAAATAAAATTTTCACAAAAACGAATAACATTTTCTTTTTTAAAAATAGTATTGTCAAATATGTTCACTTTCCATATGAAATAGTGTGAGGCAAATTTGTTAACATCATACTCGTGAACCTTGTCTGTCCAGAGATAGGTTGTCGTAATAGTTTAGTATTTTAAAGCTCAAGAATTAGTCAATAGTTTATTTCAAGGGGTATTAATTAAATGTCTACTATATTTGATGCAGATTTTGAACCTGAGTAGGAATAAGTCACTCAGTTATCAAAAGCACCCTATTTTAATTTACGCGGAGTTAATTCAATGCCAAAAACATCCTGTTAATCTTGTTGTTGTTGTTGCTTATGACCCCTGTTTCTGCATTAGCACGAATACAGGTCCAGTGACGCCAGAAGAAGGACAGAGAGAATGACACACAAGACAAGAATACAAAGTTTATTAATAATGCAAGCATCACTGACTAAGGTCTGAAGGGTGCAGCTTCTCATTTAACGAGGACCCAGAAGGCGGAAGACTGACTTCATCCTCAGGAAAACAACCATGCCTTACTCGGGATTCGAACCCAAGCCCACTAGACAGCAGTCGGTAACGCTATCCACTTCACCATCTAGGCGGCCTGTTAATCTTGAACATCATAATTTTGCTGTGCGAGTAGTAAAGTAATTGCATTGTGTAGGGAAGATCAATTGCTGCCCATATAAGATTTGCCATCATTGTATGTCGAAGTACATGTTTTGAGTTGTTGTTGTTGAGACCCAGACCGTCCGACCTACCAGAAAGGTGTAAGGTAACTGTATGGACGGCCGGGAAGTGCCACCCAATTTAGACCGGAACCCAGTGGGGGAGGCATCCACAGGGACCGTACCCTCCTTCCCCTACCACCAACCTCTCGGAAGGACTTACGGACCCACATGTTTAACGTGATCGTACTCCGCATGAACACGGCGGCATTTGTGGCAGCGTGCAAATCTAGCGCGCAAACCACGGGGATACCGCACCCGAGATGGCCAACAGCACGCGGCGTTCCGAGGTGGTCACCCACCAAGTACTAACCGCGCCCGATGCTGCTTCACTTCGGTGATCTAACGAAAACCGGTGTTTTCAGCACGGTACGGCCGTTGGCCCATGTTTTGAGTTGTGTCAATTTCAAAGCAAGAGTGTGATATGATTTTTTAATTATTTACACCAGAAGGAATCTATTTGTACTTATTTGTAATGACCATATTTGTTTCATGCTTTTTCTCAAATGCCTATTTTTAAATTTTTAGGTGCCAAGAAACCCGAAGTGAACCCTTTCAAGTTTTCAGGTTCGTTGTCTTCCGGCAAGAGAGTTTCCGTTAACTGCGCAGTTACAGACGGCGAACCGCCATTCATCTTTGAATGGTACAAGGACGGAGTCCCACTAAAAAGTGGTTCACTGGTTGTTATTCGATCTATGGACGATTTCAACTCGAATCTGGCGATTTCAGACTTAGGTCCAGAACATAATGGAAATTACACGTGCAGTGTATCCAACGCTGATGGTAAAATCGAACATTGGGATGCTCTGTTCATGAAAGGTAGCCTTTATTGATAGTAGTATTAGTACTTTTGCTTTATAGTCTACACAAAACAGAAAGTTATTTTATTGGGATTTTTTATATAACCCCTGCGACTATATTGATGCGACTTATACAGAACTATTGAATTGTTCATCTGTAAATGTGTCATCCATTTATGACTTATAATTGAATGATTAGAAAAAGTGAAGTTTTCTTTTCAAATATAATACTAAAAGTGGAAGCAGAAAAGGTTATGTTTAGTTAAAGGTAAAATTAAAAAGAATATGAGAAACTATATTTGTTTAACATCCACCTCTACGTAACAGTTGAACACAGAAAAGTAGAAAATAAATTTTAATCATACACGAAATTGAATCAAATTGAGTGTGTTGGTAAATTCAAATCAAAACACTACTATATAAATCTTATCATTATCCAAAATTGGTATTATATATAATTATTAAAAGTAAATGAGGGTATAGGCAAAGGAGACAGTTTTAACAATTTTGCATTATATCAATTTTAGATGAAGATAAGATTTATATAGTATTGTTTTGAATTGAATATTTCTATATTCTCACTTTTGTCTAATTTTGTGTGTAATTAAAATGTATTTTCTACTTTTCCATGTTCCGCTGTCGTGTAAGGGAAGATAGATGGAAAAATGCGTTTTTGTTTTCATAATTGTTCACTTTTATTTATTTATATTTTTGGCGTAATGGATGTACATACAATCTATGTAGTAATATGCACTGATCGACGCGTTAGGTTCAGGGAACATTTCATATGAAGATATTGAACTGCAATTCTCCCCCCTCTCCCCCCAAATATCATAAAAAGGGTATAAACGTAGTCATTACGTAAGAAAATCACGTAACCACATAACTAATAATATGGAAATTTGATATATAAAAATTTTCATTGAAGTGAATCTGTGTGCCGAGTTTCAGATTCTGACGTGCCCTGGGAGCCGAGAACAAACCCATCAAAGGCGGTAAACAAAAACTTGTTTGTCTAAGAGAGGTAATGTGAAGCAAGTAAGGATTATTTCTATTTCAGGTTGTTTATTTAAAGCATAATAATTAATTACCTTTTGTATTCTGAAATTACAATTAATTATTCCGTATTTGAACATGGCAAGTAATTTCTAAAGCTACGGAATATTTAATTTTTGAGAACCAGATTACAAAATTGTAAATTTGATGTATTCTGTGATTGATAATTTCTACTTCCTTTGATATATCATTAATATATCTTTTTGTTTCTATTTGCAAAGTTTTTTTTCTAAGTGCCTAAGCAAACTTATTAAATTTTGTTATGTAAATCGTAAACAATGATGGATTGACGATGAAAGCAGTAACAAAATCGTTGTTTCCATTTTCAAAATCCATGTTATAGATTTTTGAGTTAAGTAACTTATTTTCTAATTTTTTTCATGACCAGGTAACTTTAACGATCTCCTTAATTTCTTGATCTCGCTAAATATTTTCGAACGGAACTTTGGTTTCTCACTGACATGAAATGTCCAAATTTGTGGACGTGTTCCTCAATTAATAAACTTATTTTGATATTTCAGTGCACATTTTATATTTTAATTAAAATAAAGAACATAATAATTTTCATGTGTTCATAAGTGATTATGTGCATATATGCCCTTATATAATCTCTTTGAAAATAATATCCTTTGATTAACTACTTATATACTTGATATACTTTGTTTGTTGAATCAAAACTTCGCACCCATCTATTTGTTATTTATTATTGATGTTTAATTTAAAAATCCTGAGCACATATTTTTCTTCTTAAAATCGATTTTTGACATTCATATAATTGAATCAATTGACATGTTAATAATTATTTCATGTTTTATCATCAAATTTTGAAATTAAATTATATTTCAGCATTGATTTTTGCACTAAAAGGAATGGGCGGTATTTATATTTTAATAATATGTGTACATAAAATAGTTGGCGCAAATACTGGAATGTCTGCAACATTTAAAGTGCCGTATATAAACACTATTCTTCAAACTGGCATCTAATTCGTATATTTGCAAATTTTGCTTGTTTACCTATAATTGGAATTTGTATGATTGCGTTTGATATTTTTCAAAGCATTTAATTTAAAGGTGCAGCGTTCAGACTTTAAATCTGGTGAAAGAAGTATAAGTTAGACTACATTAATCATCCTCGAGATTTACGAAATTTTGGACAAGTTTATTTACTGAAAATATACTTAACTGCAATTCGATGATGAATTTTCCAGATATTAAATGGAAAAAAGGAATTTTACTGTTGTCAGTATTTATTGCTGGTATGATTCTAATTATGAATATTTACAAACCATGCACAGTTTTTAAAATCTCTGCTTATTCTTACAGAATGTTTATTGATTTATTATAGAATCGAAATGACAGAATTATTGATATAATAATGTATGAATAATTAAAATAAAAGCCACGTACTTGCTATTTTCGTATAGTAAGGAATAGATTGGTGAAACTGTGTTTCTTTCCCTAAAAATATTTGAACTTTTTATTAAGGTACAACTTTTGCTAATAAATTATTGATTTAAAATGTATTCCAATGTATACTTTTGTTTTTCTGTAAAAGAAAATAACGTCTTAAAATTTTTGAATTGTGAATATTATTTCCAGGGATCATTTTCATTCCTTAAGAATTTGAATAGAAACTGTGAATTCGTCTATGATGATGCTTTTGATATCAATGGAAATATCATTCTAACCATTATTGTTTTCTTTACGTTTTATTATACTGATATTTGTAATTCTTTCAAATATATCTATAATATGCTTATTCTGAAATAATATGTTTTGAATATTTTTCACTTTATATAACATGAAAAATTAAAAATATTTAGAAATAGATAGTTTTAAAATAGACTAATATATAAGAAACGATTGTACTATGTACAAATGGGTGTTTTGCAAAACGAAATTAAACAAATGATTTTACGAGAAGTGAAATAAAATGATATGCATACCTTTTCGACTCTATTTTAATTTAAATTTTTTAATATTTTGTTATTTGTATAATAAACAACATAGAATTAAAAAAAACAGCAAATGTCCTTCTTTTTATTAATTATTCTTTATGCTCATAATTCTGTAACCTACAATCATTTGACGTGCTTAAAATATAATGCACAAGAGAATAAATATTTTCAAATAATATTTTATAGTAATACTACATTGGTAGCAAGCTAGCAATGCACAATTTTATTGAGTAATATGCTTGTCCTAAATAAAATAATAAGTTTCATTCTGTGTTATTTTTTCTGTATATTTATCTGGGAATAGAAAAAAAAATAACATGTATTTTAAATTGAATACTTAGAAATATTTAGTGCAATTTTTATTTAAATTGTTCCATTTTATACATTATATTTTGGTTCCATGTTCTGTTCCTATGTGGCGCTAGTGGTCCATGAACTGCTAAAATACAGCCATGTTAGTATAGCGCATATTTTTTCTCAGTGAGTGCATACATATCTGCTACTCAAAGCAGTTATCTCCGAAAACGCACTTTTTAAGCAATATAGTTTTTATATGTTAATTGTTTTTATAAATATCTATAATATGAAGAATATTTGTATACATATGAAGATAATGCGGCGTATTATCTATTTCGTACTACTACTGCTGCTGATGCCATGCACTATCCTTCTAGCAGGTAAGCATTTAACCTCATACATTTACATCTATTTCCTTAATCGCTATGATAAATGTATAAATATATGTTATAAATATGCAGAGTATGATAACTGTTAGCAAGTGTAAAATTACATTGCATTCTACAATACGAATTTTCTACTGGTGTCATGATGTTCAATACTTACGTGTAGAAAATCTTTGATTAAAAAGATCAGATACTATATTAATGAGAATAAGTTCACGTTTCATGAAGAACCTTGTAGCTTCAAGTTTTTTTTTTCATTCTCTTTAAAAAATGCCTTTATACTATTATTCTTACTCACATAAATTAAGAACATCCTAGCTTATCTTTCGATTGTTGAGTTTGTCATATATTTCTCTATTTCTGAAAAATCAGAATGCATTATTTGCGACGTACTTTTAAATTAAGAGTAGCTCTTGTCTAAATAGTTTAAGCTTGATTAAAGATTGGTAGCTAAATTGTTTCTACAAATAATAATATAGTTGCTAATGTTTGCATAATTACTTTCCCTACTTATACAGTATAGGGAAAGTAATGTGACGAAATCGAAAATTCGAATTTGAGTTTTTGACGAAAAGTACGTTTTAAGCATTCCTGGGTTTGAATCGAACGTTTCTGAGGTGATGCTGAGTGTATGTGGATGTGCGTGTGTATACGTATGTTAGTGTGAATGCTAGTGTGTCTGTCAGTGAGCCTGTGGAAGCGATATCTCACGAATGAATGGAGCGTTTCGAAAAAAAGTTTTGTACAATTATTAAAATCAGTGAATACTGGAGCCATATTGATTTTAAATGGGATCTGTAATGTTCAGAAGATCCCTAAATTTTCGAATGATTTAAAAAAAATTATTCGAAAATCATTCGAAAGCTTCAAACATGTTAACTGAATGATTTTTCCACACATAATTTTTCATTAAAAAGAGATAACGCAATTTTTAGAATACTGGCATGAACTGTTCTCGAGATATTGTAACTTTCTTAGATAAGTTAAAAAATTGCATTAAATTTAAAAAAGTAGTATTTCTCGTTCAATGTTTCACTTTTGATATGTATTTACTATATGACATATCTGTAAACATGGTTTTCGTCGATCTAGTTCGTTCCATTCACGAAAAAAGGTACTTTTGTTTAATGTACTTTTGTTTAAAGGTACTTTTGTTTACATAATGCTATTTCTATGGGAAGTTTATTTTTTATTAATATCTCGAAACATAGTTTAAATTTTAAGTGAGACTATTTCATGGTTATCCACCAAATTTCATACAATGCGATGCAACCGTTCTCAGTGATAATGAGACAAACACATACATACAGACAGATTTTCAAATTTATTCATATAGATGACTTTACTTACTTATTTACACATTAAACGCTTTGATAAGATTATTATCTATTTTGCTTAGTGGACGATAGCCATTTTTCAAATTTTAAAGTTGGATTTGCACGAAATATAAGTTAATTTGGTGTTTAGGAATATATTTACATGTTGTCATAAAGAAAAATGCCAAACGTACAATTCAAAGCCAAAACTTCTGACCAAATTAAAAGCCAAAAAACATACAATTCAAACCCTTGAATCCTGTACAACATTATTCCGATGTGAAAGAAGTAAATTTGTACAATTTAGCAAGTTGCGTTGTAAATGAAGTCATGATGTAGGGAAAATAATGTGCTGCCCACATCAAATTTTTATATACCAATTAAGAGACATTGTAATAAAATCTAAAATCTAAAACTATTGCGAAGTTACTTCAGTTAAAAAGAAATCAAATCCCATTGACAGTGAGCAAAAAGTACTCTTCTATCAACATAACGGGTGCCCTATACATTAATAGAAATACATATAGAATTATTGGAAATTATTTAATAACAATAGGGGTTTCTTGCGTAGATTTTGAAATGAAAATTTCTATGTCCTGAAAATTTTCAATGGCCTATGATCAGTAATTTGGAGAAAATATTTTATAAAGACTTTTTAATGAAGTGCCGACTCAAAAGTGAGTCTCGCTGTACACATTCATACTGTAGACCAGTGTTTTCAAAGTACGTTCCGCAGACTGTATTCTAGGAAATCTGCGGCATAATAGTTTCGTACAATTTTTTTTTAAATTAAAAAATCTGATGTGGGCAGCACATGACTTTCCCTGCAGACTTATATTCACGTTCTCTTTATTTTAATTAAATTTATTTCACTTTATATGTCAAAATATGTTGTTATTGCTCGAATTTTTAACGAAAACAAATCTTAAAAAAAAATCTGATGTGGGCAGCACATGACTTTCCCTGCAGACTTATATCCACGTTCTCTTTATTTTAATCAAATTTAGTTCACTTTTAATTCAATTTTCGTTCTCATTCGGTAACTGGACTTATTTTCAAAGGTGGCGTAGAGAAAATACGAAAAACTAAAATATCTCGAGAACGGCTAGTCCTAGTGTAATGGGGTTGGTCTTATTCTTTTCGTCGTTAAAAATTACGTATTAAACGAGCATTTAATGCATATATTTGAGTATACCTAGTTCTTTAGTTTAGATTTTGACGAATTTTTGCTGGCCATTTTGCAAAAAAAGGCGGGTTATTTTTTCCCGAATTGTACCAATATCTAATCAGCACCAGGGTAACCCACAAGTGACTCATCTACCGAATTTCGTGAAATTAGGTCCATTAGTTTTTCAGTTAGAGTGGATACAAGCTTTTGCGGGCCATTTCGCAAAAAAAAAAAAGGCGGGTTCTTTTATCCCAAATCGTACTCAAAACTAATCAGCACCAGACTCGCTCACATGTGACTTACCTACGAAATTTTGTGAAATTTGGTCCATTACTTTTTTAGTTAGAGTGGATACAAACTCTGCACAGATAGACAGACAGAAGCACAGACACACAGACAGACACACACGTCACGCTAAAAATGGTTTTTTCGTATTCTTGAGGTCTCGAAACCTGTAGATCCGTCGAAAACTCGAGATGTGATTTTCGACATGATTCCAATACTTTCCCTATACATTACCATGTATTGCAGGGAAAGTAAAAATTAATAAAATTCATAAATTTTTAGTGCGCAATTTGGACCATCATGGATTTTTCTCCTTTTGGGGGTTTCGCCATCAGATTGAATTTCGAAAGTGTTTCGAGGCCAAAAACAATTTGTAAAACACTACTGTAGACAGACAGTCTTACTATAGATGCTATATTGTTGACAGGGTTTAAATGAATTGAAAAGAAAAATACGCTTTTGAATCACGAAAAATTTGTTTTTATTTTCAAGAACTAGATAAACATTGAAGTTAAAGCTTGCTAATTATGGTTCAAAAGCTTATTAGTCATGGTTTCACTTTACAGGCTCTCTTATGGGTATAATACATATCGCTTATAGGTATAATAAATATGCTAAAGTGCACTCAATTTAATCAAACTTAAGTTATTTGGGTCAATGTTTTTTTAATTAAAATAAATAATTGAAAAAGTAAGTGAATAAAGAAGTATTGAACAAATATTAATAATAGGTTGTGTGAAACTATTAGTTTTCATAACATGCACTCCTTGTTAATTTGGTAATTTATCTCAGGGATTTTGGAGTTTTAAATTGGCTCCTCATTAAAATCTCATTCACCATTAAATATCCTGTTACTTTTAATAGGCCCAATGTTGCAGTTTGTTTCATTAGATGCTTTTGAGTGTTATGAGTGTTATTTTACGTGTGTTATGAGTGTTATTTCATGCTTTTGGGTGTTATTTTAATAGGACGAAAATAAAAAGATTCAGATTTAATTCATAAAAATCTTCAAAATCTAATAATTATATTTTAAACTGCCTAAGATTTTTATATTATTTTTTATTCTGTATCTTACTATTACTTTATATGATGTAATTTATTTTATCTGTAAATTAAAAAATTCGTTAGTAAAAAAGAGCATAAAATAAATAAGTAAAAATACCAATCAGTTTCAGGGGCAAAAAAAAAAGCCTCTTTTGTCAGGTTTAAAGAAACAGGGCAGTCATACTGGCAGGAAGAGGAAAGTGTAAACTAAACAATGCTCACGTGATTAAGAAAAAGAAGATTCGAAAAAAATTAGACGAAAACATTAAGGAAGTCTGAAACAGAGCAAACTAAACCAAAACACAGCATCCTCAGAAGCAAAAGCAAGAAGGCGCCTGCCATTATGATTATAATCTTTAAAGAGAACTTGTAACTCCACATTTTCCACACGCTAATAAAGAGATTCTAGTTAATCTTGAAATAATATTTGATTTGCTCTCTTTCTCAATTACTGGAGCTCTTGGATATTTGTCTTCTAGATTTTGCTGGTTGTTGATTGTTGATTGTTGAAACCCAGACCGTCCGACCTACCAGAAAGGTGTAAGGTAACTGTTTGGACGGTCGGGAAGTGCCACCCAATTTAGACCGGAACCCAGTGGGGGAGGCATCCACAGGGACCGTACCTTCCTTCCCCTACCACCAACCTCTTGGAAGGACTTTCGGACCCACATGTTTAACGTGATCGTACTCCGCATGAACACGGCGGCAGTTTTGGCAGTGGCTGGAATCGAACCCGGGCCTACCGAGTGCAACTCCAGCGCGCTAACCAATGGGCTACCGCGCCCTAGATTTTGCTGGTGTGATTGCTCTTTCTTTTTATCTTTATTATAGGCCGTGTTTGTTGTACAAAGCTTACTGTACATAAACTTAACATTAACTTGTTAGTAACACTTGTTAGTAAATTAACTTGTTAGTGACATTAACTTTACTGTACATAGTAACATTAACTTTACTGTACATAGTAACTTTGAAGATGCAAACACAATACATAAAAACCTGCACCTGTTTTCTGCCCCATGCGATCTTTTTTCTATTGTTTTATTGGAGCGATTGTTCAGTTTTATTTATTCTGATGAAGTAGGTTGTTTTTCGCTTCCGAAACTGGTTTCTCCTTACTTATTTTTATATACCGTTTTAGTAAAAAGTGCTTTGTTTCGACTTACTTTAAAAGAGAAATATTACGGCGAAAGATTTTCTGATTTATTCTATATTTCATCTCTGTAGAATCTTCCATTCCGAAAATAAACCCGTTTCACTTCCCAAGTGAACTGTCCATTGGCATGAGGGCATCTGTGCAGTGCACTGTTATGATGGGCGACCCCCCTTTCCAGTTCTCATGGTTTAAAGACGGTGTGAAATTGGACAACAACAACCAACGTTTCTCCATAAGAAAGATCGACGAATTCACACTTAATCTTGTAATACCCAACGTTGATGCAGAGAGTAACGGCAACTTTACCTGTAAGGTGTCAAATTCTGAAGGCTTCGACGAGAAGACATCTGTACTATCCATTAAGGGTACATTTTCTAGTTCTACTTTTCAATAACCATAAATACGTTTTAATGTACTTGCTAGATGTAGTAATTAATATTCTGTAATAATTTAGTGTATTTTATTTTAATACTGATGAAAACTTTAAGCGAAGAAACAATTGGGCTCATATTTGGAGTTTTAGGATAGCTGATTTTTTTAATTATTACTTATGGCTATTTATACTTTAATTAATATTAATAATTCGTTAACTGAGTGCACTGACAATATTTTTCAGTAATGGGAATAAATATGTAATTTGATTCTTTAAATATGCATTAATGTCTGTATAATACTATTCATATGTGTTTGATTTACCTTTAGAAAATCTATGGAGTTTCCACATGTAGATTTAAAATATGGCAACTATCAGTATGAAATTATATTGGCCTATTATACATTTTTTTTTCTATTCTAATATACATGCTATGGGAATAACGAATACAAGTATGAAATCCAGTTCTTCGAACATAAACGACTTTTTTATGCATCAAATAAATTTTGGTTTAAAATTTTAGTATTTGTATCTTACTGAAATAGAATTTCATAACGTGATGAAGAATAAACTTCTTATAACGAAAATAGTTGTATCAGTGAAGGGAACTTCTGCCCTATAAAGGGACAACGAATAAATGCTCTTCACGATGGGCGGTGCTAAAAATGGTCCCAATGGTTGCTGGATTTGAAAAGTTACGATACTTCTACTATAAAAACTTTAAAATCCATGCTTTTATGAGTTTCGTGCTTTTTGATCATCTCATCTTCTGCCCCGTGTTGACGAGCAGCAGTTAAAGTGAATCCATGTTGGCTTGGACCTCTAAGGGCTTCTGCGAGAAATAGGTCCCCATGGGTCCTTAACCCGCCAAAAAACAGCACCAACATACGTAAATGAGGGGTCAGGGCCCCGGCGGGAAACGACTGTGTCTCGTCCAGGTCAAACCGACACTAAAACCATGGACCACGGTTGAAAAACTTCCTTGCTCTTATATTTGTATAATTTCAGAAATCGCAAGAAATCGTATTTGTACAAAATGTATTTTACGGATTTACTAATGAAATATTTACTAATTCAATAATCAGATATAACATTTGTATATAAAATTGAGCATGAACATCATTATTTTACCCAAAAAGTAATAAACATATTATGACTTTATTGCATTTAAATTTCTTGGGGTGCTCATTTTGCATATATGTAATTTTGCATATTTATTGCATGTTTTTCAATTTTAGATAATGTTTGACTTTAGCTCCTTTTAAATTGATTGAAAGCTGATTTGGAATAATTAAGAAATATTTTACTCTTATAGCTTCTGTTTTGATTTTTCTCTCCTATGCGGCGCTAGTGTCCTGTCAAATACAGTGTAATATTAGTTTTGTGTGGCGTAACCTGCGTACCATGATAGTGTCTTTTCACTATTTCAAAGAAAGTATTAAGCGGCATTTATTGTTTTGTGTATAACAAATTTCTTGAATTTTTCACTCATCACTAGTTTTCACCAGAATAATAAATCCAACTCAAGAATGTGCTACCTTATCCTTTCTACAACAGCATTATTTCTTGTGTTTAGTCCTAGCATTCGAAGTAAGTTTTTTAGTTTTAATTTCATGTTTTAAAAACTTTCTGAATTTATATGGTTATGTATTAGATCATATTAATTGAGCATTCGTATTCCCCTTCACATATACTGTTTTAACACAATTTATGAGTGCTATATCCGTACATAGTTGACATGCATTATCGTTGTTTTCATATTACATTCAAAGTACATGTATACGTTACTAATCTGTTTTTCTTATACATATATAGAGTAGATAAAGATTCTTGTTTATTTTATTTACATAAAAATAATCTTTATTAATATTGCTAGTTTAGAAAAGTGGTAGATACTTTTCCACATAATGATTTTATTTTCATAAAGTAGTCATTTTAAAACAATTCTATATTATATTGCTATAACTTGTGCATATTTTTATTGAAAGTGTATTGTAAATCGCATATAACCTAAGGTATTTCGATGTAATTGAAAATATCTTGCTGTAATTGGTAAATATAGAAATTATGATAATGTTCTTGCATTCTTGAAGTGCAGCTGAAATAGATACACAAAAATTAACTAACAGCTGATTCAAAATAAATGAAGTCCATTTTATGAATTTATTAAGAGCTAAAATCCATACATTAGTTTGCATATTTGAAGTAATTGTGAATGATGTGATACCCATTGAGACGTACAAAATAGTTTTATATCATTTATCATTAATTGCCGTATAATCAGTACGTCAAGAATTTCATGACACATGTGAAAAATTAGATGTGGTAGAATTCTCAGTAAATTGAATAAAATAATTTTATATCATTTATTATTAATTGAAGCATAATCAGTTCGTCAAGAATTTCATGGCACATGTGAAAAATTAGATGTGATAGAATTCTCAGTAAATTGAATGAAATAATTTTACATCATTTATCATTAATTGACGCATAATCAGTACGTCAAGAATTTCATGGTACATGTGAAAAATTAGATGTGATAGAATTCTCAGTATATTGAATAGTTGCACAAGTTTCTTTTCACTTATTATAATTTCAATTTGCTATTGCTTACTTACTGTTCAGAAGATTTTTAAAGAAATAAATATTTAACAATGAGGTTTTAATATTTTAAAACTGCGTGTATCAGATTTATAAGTTCCTTTTTCCGGAAAGCGTCAATTCTATTTTATTTCGCCAGTTTACACAAAACCCTACAGGAAAACATTTCTAGGAAGTAGCATGGTTGTGTTTTGTACTCTGTCATGTCTGTTTTGTACTCTGTCATGTCTGTTTTGTACTCTGTCAAAGAGCTTTTTTATATTAAAATCTGAAATAATAACATTTTTAATGATATATGGTAAGAAAATAACACTCATCATTCGTATCCGATACTTTATTTAAAATTCCTCAAATATATAACATCTTTTATTCCTTAATACAGTTTTATTTGCATTTAAATTCCTAAACGATTGAAATATTGAAGAGAAATGTAAAGTGAAATTACCAGTTATATTATTGCAGTACTTTGGACACCTGTTTAAGAAAATATCGATTTTCATAAGCATATTAAATGCCAATATGTATAAAATCATTAAAGTTATTTTAATTTTAACGAAATAAAAAATTATTTAATATTTAAAATAAAATAACTATTAATTAAATATTATTAAATTTATAAATTAAAATTAACAGTTTTGTTTATATATATAGGAAATGTTTATATAAATTAAAAATGTTTCTGAATATTCGTTGTTTATGTTTCATAATTTTTCGACTTTTCGCGCCTTTGAGGTTTGCAATATTTGGCTCATTCTGGACTCATGAACAACTGCCTAATTAATAGATGCCAAGTTTCCTTCTGAGTATGACGGAATCTCTTTTAAATTATAAATTTATATTTTATTCGACATGAATATGTATAAAATACCAATAAAATCTATTCCAGAATGAGCATTATAAATATGAAACGAACCCCGAAGCATAACCATGCTATCAGCATCTTCAGTCAGTTTTGAGGTTTCTACCCATCAGAAGAAGCTTAGTTGTAGATGTTTTAGTGGTAAAGTCAATTTGCTGAACAAGTATTTGAACCCAGATCTCTTAAACTGCACTCATATATGCTAGTTACTAGACCAGTGATTCACAGTCTTACAATGAGCATTATAAATATCAAAAGAACCCCCAAGCTTCGGGGACCATGCTTCGGGGTTCAGCATCTTGCAGTCAGCTTTGCGGTTACTAATCATTAGAAAAAGCTTAGTTGTAAAGTCAATCTGCTGAACAAGTATGTGAACCAGCGTCTCTTAAACTGCACTCTTGCTAGCCACTAGACGAGTGATTCACAACGATTTTTGTTTGGTGGGACCCTTGAAATATTTCGAAAAGTCTTGGGAAACTCGGTAGGGGGTCCCCAAGAACCACTGTCGAACACAATACACATATTAGGTTTGTATACACATATTAGGTTTATATACACATATTAGGTTTGTATACACATATTAAGTTTGTTATACATATTACACATATTAGGTTTGACAAGGGTAAATTAAAAAATAGACACATAAAGTAGTAGATATAATAAATAATAATTAACTCACTCTTTGAATAAAATATTACAATGAATTTATTAAAATAATAAAATATTTAGTACTTTTTTCTATTTATTAATAACTTATTAATAAAAAAAACAATGACCTTAATCTGACTTACCGGTTACAAATAAACAACGTGTATATATTTTGCAATAATGTTCTATTAATATCATTATCACGTCAAAACCTTAATAATTTAACTTTTTTTACTCACTTACAAAAGAGGTGGGAAATTGTTCATTTTGTTTCATGGGCGTTCACAATTTGTTTGTCAGAAATTAAAGTTGCACAGTTTCGGCACACTTAAGGCGACTTTTTGCAACTTTTTCTGCTGAGATGATGATATCTATTCAGTCAGGCGATTCATCTGAGATTCTCTTAACATGCATAAGCAAGAACAATTGAGTGCAGACTACCATGTCAGTAATGGCTAGCTGACTTGAGCTCTGAAAATCACGGGGAAGATTCAGACCTTTAGATTTTATAGATAATTAAGAACTTTCCCTAATCTACTTTCTTACTATCCCTACAATACATGGCAATGTATAGGGAAAGTATTGGAATCATGCCGAAAATCGCAACTCGAGTTTTCGACGGATCAACACGTTTTGGGACCTCTAGAACACGAAAAAACAATTTTTCGCGTGACGTCTGTGTGTGTGTGTGTGTGTGTGTGTCTGTCTGTCTGTCTGTGCAATAATATGCATCCACTCTAACTCAATAACTAATGGACCCAATTTCATAAAATTCGGTAGGTAAGTCACTTGTATGTGACCCTGGTGCTGATTATAGCTTTTGGTACGATGTGGGATAAAAGAAGCCGCCTTTTTTTGCGAAATGGCCCGAAAAAATTGCCTATATCCACTCTAGCTGAAAAACTAGTAGATCAAATTTTACAAAATTTGGTAGATAAGTTACTTGTGGGTTACCCTGGGACTAATTTGATTTTGGTACTATTAGGAAAAAAAATAACCTGCCTTTTTTTGCGAAATGGCACTCAAAATTCGTCAAAATCTAAAATAAAAATCTACGTATGCTCAAATATATCAATTTTAATGTTTATTTTATACGTAATGTTTAATGATGAAAAGAATAAGACTAACCTCATTACACTAGAATTCGTCGTTCTCGAGATACATTAGTTATTTCGCATTTTTGCTACGCCACCTTTGAAAATAAGTTTAGTTACCAAACGACAACGAAAAATGAATTAAAAGTTCAAATTCAGTGTCATTTAAAATAATGATGGCTGTTATTTTGTGCAATTAAACTCAATTTAATGAATGATTGAAAAGATAAAAAAAAGCGTAAATATGAGTCTGCTGGGAAAGTCATGTGCTGCCCACATCAGATTTTTATTATATGATTTGTTATTTGTTATTTGATTTTTGTTAATAGAATAAAGCGCGAAACCGATCGAAGAGTAATAAGAGGAAATCCATATTGTCAGTTATAATAATATGAAAATGATATAATTGCAGCGAACATATAAATATTTTTATCAATTTATGCAAGAGTATTTATTGTGCACGTATAAAATAATATTTATTAAGTTACGAATACTTTTACAAATTCTGTTAATATTTTCAAGGTTCTGGAATCCCAAAGATCCATCCTTTCCATTTTTCCGGAGATTTAGATCATGGCATGAGGATTTCTGTCCAATGCTCCGTTCTTTCTGGAGAACCTCCTTTCGAATTTGTGTGGCTGAAAGACGGCGCTGCCCTAAAGGAGAATTATGAAACATCAATTCGAAAAATTGATGAATTTACTTTAAATCTCGTGTTGAAAAAAATTGGTGCGGACAGCAATGGAAATTATTCTTGCCGCGTTTCTAACGCTGATGGCATAGATGAAAAATTCGCCGTGTTGACTGTAAAAGGTACGATTTGTGATCGCGTTTATTTATTCTTTTAAAAATTTTGCTTTTCGGAGATAAATGTTTTAAAATGTATGTTATATTATAAATGTTTAAATCTCAAATTACATTTTTTCCCACGTCATGAGCATATTTTCTTTATTTGACAAGTGTATAATTTCATTATTTATTTGAAACCTCTTTGTTGCTTCTATTGACGTGTTTTAATGTTACATACAGCTGGAACTTCCGATTGCTTGAAAACTCTCTTTCATATCTGATGGAAAATATACCTTAACTTTTCCAAGAACTCCCTTTTTATGTAAATATCTTATGTAGATATGATGCATGTACTCTCATTCTATTATATATCAATTACTTTATGTAGCTTACTGTCATAAAATATTCAACTTTTTATTCAGCCTCGTAATAACCATTGTTTAGTCTTTGGAAATCATATTTTATTTTAATGAAAACTTCATTTATTTATCTATTATGTATATATATATGAAATGTAAGACAGGGTCTCTATGAGGAATATCATCATGCATTTCATAATGTTTCATCAGTATAGGTATCATTGTATTTCAGTTTGCTTGAAGAATTTCTATGGGTGTTCTTCTACTTTCGTGTTTGAGGAAACGAGAAAAATGTCATCCGCACCCATGCAATTCCCATAGTAAAGTCATAATTTCTGTAGTTTCTGTCTTGCATCACAAAAGCTTATATGCCCAAGTACTCAATAAAAGCAATGTTGACGCTTATTTTTTCATTTAGAAAGATGGTGACACTACACATTCGCGATTTGTACACTGCATACAGTCAAAATGATGGTTATCTCATAAATGAATGATAGTAACACGGGGATCATAATTGACTCCCATGTAGAATTTCATGGTAAAGAAAGCAAGATGTTCAATGGTAAAAACAAGACCGTATTGTAGACGACCTTGATTGGATGAGAGACCTACCCGATCGTGTGTATTGAACTTCAATTTACTGAAAATGAAACTTAAAATATTGTTCACAAAGTGATTAATATTATAATTTAATTAAATTATTTTAATCAATAGCTTTACTTTTTATCTTTTACAGTTTCGAATATATTGAAATTTATAGTTCTAAAGATGTAATTATGTTTGTGTGTTTTCCTATGCCTGGTAATAATGTGTATGAATTAAAATAAAATTTAATTCTACAATAATCATAAACAAAGCTGGGCATTCCAGCTAGTAATTTGTAAGTACACTTTTTTTTACATGTAATTGAAAAACATTGTTTTAATTTACAAACTTGTGTTTTTAGTTTGTATTTTAGTTCCTATGCGGCGCTAGTGATCCATCCAATGGTGACAGAAAACCATGTTTGCAAAGCGTACCAGTCTTACATTTGTGTTTACTTGTAATCTAGGTGGTTCTAGCGTGTAGTTTCAGCAAAAATAATTCAGAAATCGTATACAAAGATTGCATCAACAAGTTCATAAACGATTTATAGAGATTCAACTGCACTGAGATGACTATCTGGATGCTTTTACAAGCTCTGCTGCTAATTCACTCGAGTCTTCTGATTACTACCGGTAAGATGATTGTTTATATACAGCTCTTGTTTAAACTCTTTACTAACAAATATTTACCTAAAGAACCTTTCATAATTTTCGTTCAGTTAATGTAGTAGAAGTAGAATGTTCGTGCATTTAAATGTGATTTTATGGTATAATTTAGAGTGATAACGCTTATAGTCCTCTCTGAAGCCTAATGCAGTTACATAATTCTATTACAAAAAATAAAAAAAAATTATCTATGATTTGACGCAATTTAGTTTTTATAATTGTAATAAATTTTTATTCAGAGATTAAATAGGGAGACAATATACATGCTTGTAGGTAGTTAAATTTTTTTCAAAATTTCTTTCCTTGTAAACGTACATATGTACATATTGCAGAAAACTCTCTATTTTACTTAAAGTTCTCCACCATTATATTATATCATAGACCGGATCTGAACCCATTTTATGTAATCCTTACCGATTCTATATTTAAAACGACGGTCAACAAATTAGTTTTTATGAAAGAAGCTTAAGAATTTTTTTTAATACCGTTAATTCTTTATAAAATGAATGAAAATGATTGATTGCTTACTGAACGGGAAATGAATCATAAATACACTATTTACGTCTTAGTTTAACTATTTTAAATGATTTATACTATGTATTTTTTGTTACCTTTAGCGTATTTTATAAGGATTCTTCGTATTTTTGTATTTACATCATGGAGAGATCTAATACTAATATAAATAGCTTAACTTCCTGACAGGATAAAAATAATCAGAAATTTTCCCTTATAAGGTAAAGATGGTAAATATATGAACATGTAACTCAGTTATTGTTATGGTATGATATGCAACAGTCTTTTTAGGCGTAAAGTAATTTTTATGAGAATAAAAATTGATATATAATATAATATATAAGTTAAAGTAAAATTTTTACATTTTTTAATTTCAAATATTTATTTGAGATCTAAATTCTGCATTACCTATGAAAACACGACTTTTCAACATAACTAAAAGAAAATGTAAGAAAAAAGAAAACTTGAGAAATGTAAATAAGCATAAATAAGACAATAATGTAGCATACGGCTGTTTCGAGGATACGCTGGATCTCCTTCGTCAATGTAAGCGAACCAAGAAGTCGAAGCTTAAAAGAGGAATAGGCACGAAAGAAAGGAGGAGAGGGAATTATATACCCAACACCATAATCCTTTCTCCTTCCTTTTGCACACATTCCTCTTTTGGACTTCGGGTTTGTTGATTCTCTTGTACTGATTAAGAGGATCCAGCGTATACTCGAAACAGCTGTATTCTGCAGTATTGTCTTATTTATGCTTATTTACGTTACTCTAATTTTCCTTATCCTTCGAACAAAGTGTATTTTACTTATTGAAATGAAAATGACTAACTAGTTCATTTTACGCTCATAGTTCATTTGCATGTTATATACTTTACATTTGCATGTTATATACTTTACATTTGCATGTTGTATACTTTAAAACATTTGCATGTTGTATACTACATTTGCGTTATTTGTTGTATATTACATTTACATTGCATGTTGTATACTACATAACATTTGCATGTTGCATGCTTTAAAAAAATTATTTTATGAGATCCATTCCTTTGATCACTGAGACATGGAAATATAATTTAAATCGCATTTTTCTAAATTTTTTTTTTTTAGAGCAAGCAATTCCGAAGATCAACCCGTTTCATTTTTCTGGCGAACTTGCTCTGGGTATGAGGGCTCCCGTTCTGTGTTCTGTCATTTTCGGTGATCCGCCATTTCAGTTCGAATGGTTCAAAGACGGCATACAGTTGGGGGAAAGTCGTCGCTTTTCAATTCGAAAGTTTGACGAATTTACCTCGAATCTTGTCATCGGAAAAGTGGATGCCGAGAGCAACGGTAACTACACGTGCCGCGTATCAAATTCTGGAGGATATGATGAAAAATCGGCAGTTTTGTCAATGAAGGGTATGTGGTCAAAAAGTTGTTTTTTGTGTCTAACTATGTGGTGTTTATTCATTTAAGTAAAAGCTTCATTTGATCAAATGTTTACTTTAAATGATAAAATAAATATAAGTTGATTTTTTCAAAACAAATATTTTGAAAATTATAAAAACACAAAGTGTGTGTAATATTTCACATACTTGTATTTCTTATTCTCATTTAAAATTTTGTTGCAGAAAGTGTATATGTTTTTACAAGAAATTTCTGGTATTTAAAGCAAATTTAATGCTGATGAAAATTTGAGATACTCATATTTACAATTTAACGTATTTAGATTGTTAAAATATTTGAATTCTTACATTACTGTATGTTTGATGCTTAAATTCATTAATTGAAATGTGTTATATTTTTTATCAATTCCGGGGAAATGTTTTCTTGATGAGTGACGGTTTTTAAACAAAATATTACTCACAAAATTATGTAATTTTTAGTTTTATTTTCATCTCTATGTTGCAGTAGTTATCTTGCTAATATTAGATAGAGATAAATTATTTGTACTCACTATTTTACTACATTTTCATTAGAGCATACATAACGCTCAACTCTTTTGTGTATAGAGCGAAATCGATATTTTTACTTCAAAACACATTAATTTTGATTGTTTTTTATAAATTTCTTATGGATTTTAACCGAATTTTAAACCAGGATTCAATGGGATGGAAAAATGCCCTTACACCCAAATTGCCAAGATGGTTTTACAATATGGATGGTTTCTTTTTATAAAACATACATTTAAAATATTACTCTGTGCTTTGACAAAATATTTTTAGGAACTTGAAACTTCAACGATGCAAATTTTAATATCTTGTGGGTATTGGATTATGTTCGGTATACATCATTGTGTGTAAAAAAACAACTTTTCAGCTATACATTCAGCTAACATTCTATACTTGTAGAAATCTGTATTCATCTTATTGCATTTAATTCTAAACTCGAGTAATGAGTTAAAAACTTTATAAATCTGATTCTGTTTTGATGATATGATGATGCTTGGTGATGCTGTCTTAACGTATTCATCGTTCGTCATAGAAGTAATCTTAATTGTGGTATATATATTTGGGGTTTCTTGTTGTTCGTACTATTGTCGCGCTATCTGGTTCTGAAGGATACTAACTAGCACGGATCCAGTCTATCGATTTCGATCTTCACGAATCACTATTGCACTTCTTCGCAATTACACTTCTTCACGATTACAAAATTCTGTTTTATAATCAAATCTACTAATGTATTTGTCGTATATTTTTTTTTTCCATTTTCGTATGCATTTTTCTACTCTTTGCGTATGTACTTTTTTATTTCTTACTAATTTATTTCAGAGAAAAATACAAAAATATAAAGTAGAGAAATATGCATTATGTGACTTCTGTTTTGCAATGATACAAATAAGTTATTAAATGCAATTTTATAGAAGTAATGGTAAATTTTCCACTTTTATTTAGAAATTTGACATAATTATCACATCTTGTAGATAGATTGTAAACTAGCTTTCAATTCTTTACTTCGATTTATTTGCAAGGTTTTAAATATCATTTAAATCAGACGGAATATATCTACAACTTCAAAAGTATTTTGTTGCTTAATTTTGCAAGGTTTAATTATTTGCTTCTTTTCTAGTTACTTGGTTAATGAACTATGTATTCAGCTTCAATGCGTTTCATAAATATCTCCAATGTTTCCATGAAATTTTTGTTTTGTAATTTGGGCACAGTGTGGCGCTAGTATCCTTACTTTGTGCATCACTGTTTCAGTGCAACTTCCAGCGTTTGAACAGCAACCATCTTTGAACTCGTATGCAAATCTTAAGGTTTTACTTAAAGTATTAAATTAATCATTTAAAATTATAAATTAATTGGTTATTTCAATTAGAGAAGTTTAGTAGTTATTAAGGTGTTGCACATCAGCAGTTGTAGAGCATCAGTTTCCAGATACACTGGACCTGAGCTAGCACCTCTTCATTTCTTACCAAACATAAAACAAGGTGAAAGAACTACTGTGACCTGTACTGTGGTAGACGGTCTTCCACCTTTCACATTTTTATGGTTGAAAGATGGTTCTGAATTCAAAGAAGATCAAGGTTTTGCCATTGCTACCGCAGATTTCTCGTCTATGTTGACCATATCAAACCCTGGTGCCGCTAGTAATGGGAATTACACATGCAGGGTGCGAGTTACCTTACACCTTTCTGGTAGGTCGGACGGTCTGGGTTTCAACAACAACAACATGCAGGGTGCGAAATAAGGCGGGAATGGACACTAAACACGATGTTCTTCTTGTGAAAGGCAATTATTTTTTAATTATCTTTTGTAAATACTGAAATACTGAACTCAGTGTTTCCTATTTCATCACTTTTAACATTTAATTTATTTCATTCTGGTACTGGAAGTTATTTTGCACATTTAACACTTAATACATTTATATGAAATATAAGAAAGTTTTTGATCTGCCCGACTATAATTTTACTTATGTGTTCTAATCATATATGTTTGAGTTTTTGTACGATTGTAATTTTGCATATGTATTATAATAATCGCACAGGTTTCTAGTTTTCGTACGAGTGTAATTTTACACGAATGTTTTATATGGTGAGTAACATTCTTGATACTAATATAATTCTTTTTTAAAAACTGCAGCTTATTTTCTAGGTAAACTATCTGTTTAATTTATGAGTTCTTAGTTTTGTAATATTTTAAAACGTCTTTTAATAGAATTTTGCGACACTGTGTGGCGCTAGTATACTGTGTCTGAGTTGGAAAAACATATTTACATGATGTGGAGGCTATGTCAGAATTCAGGTACAAGTGAAATAGTAGCGTCATTGCATCTATGTACGTTTTGAAATCGTGTAATAAAATTAATCCATCATTTTATTGTGTCATATTGTACATTACAGAGAAATATATATTAATCTGCAATTTTCCAAGTCATTCTACAAAAAATAGCAACTTTCTTCTGGATATAAAATGGACATTAGCTTCCGGATTCTCTTACTGTTAATACTGCCGCTGCTTTCTACTGGTGAGTACATTTTTTTAAATATATGTAAATGTTTTAAGATTATATTTGAAATTTTATATGGTTTACAACCGACCCCGTTTAATAAAATATTAATTGAATATCCAGTGTTTTATAACTGCCTTCGAAAATTTTACCTTTTATTTCACCAATGGATTTCTCTTGTTAATGGAATATCATTTAATGATATTGTCTCGGTTATTGTATATAATAAATACGAATTGTCACCGTAATCTGTAGAATGTGTTATATGGTTCAGGGATTAAGATACTTTTGAAAATTATGAGAATTTTGTTCAATTTTAGTTACCTATTTAACGATGTTAAATCCAGTAACGTTTTGTTATATAAATATAAAATACTGCATTGAATAATAAACATATTTTTATACATTTGGCTATGATCTATTGCAGTATTTTATTTGCAAGTATTTTTTTGCTTATTTGCAACGAAATGGCTTTCAGTTAGGCATATCTAAATATATTACATAACACTGTCTTACAAATTTTATTTTATTTATAGCTTATTTTATATACAAACTGTGTTCTTTCTAGTATACAGAAATTATAGTAAGAAAATAGCAGCATATATTTAGTTACTTATCAGTATCAATTGTTGTTCGATTTTAAACGAAAGTTAAATTGAATAAATAAATGGTATTTGTTCAATTTCAATTAGTATTTTAAAATTTTTTTACTGTTTAGAATAACTTATTATCAAAAGAAAATATAAAGAATAAATTATTTTCGCATTTATTTTAGATTTATGTTGATATATATATTTTTTATGCTAAATTATTTTTAACAAAATGTAATTAAAAATATTTTTTATCCTCAAAGAGTCATAAGTAAAATCTTTGAAACTTTTAATCGAAACTTTAAACGTGCATTTACTCATAAAATATAGATTTCAATTCAAAACCTACGAATACGCAATAATGAATATTTCAAATATAGTTTATTCGCTATATGTATTCATATTGCAATATCTGATACTAATCGTTATATTAAAATCTTTTAAAGATAAATATGTTAAACATTGGGTGATTTTTATTATTATTTTAGATTTTAATCACTTATACTGAGTTACGTGAATAGTCATATGTGTAATAGTCAATGCAGAAGCAATAATTGTGATTTTCCGACAACTCCAATACCAAAAGCTCTTATTTTGAAAAATGTTAAACATGTTTATTTTACCTATACTTATGATCAAAGAATACATCCTTGATGATTCAATCTGATGACTTGTTTGTACTATGAGTTTTCATGAACGTTTCCATAACTTCCAATTTATCCATTGGGGGGGGGGGGGGGGGTCTGCTTGCTTGTTTTTTGATTATTTGCCTACCTTTTACAGGATTTTAGTAATTTTTCCGCTATTCTATTTGTCAAAGTTAGCTCTCTCATAGCCTCCGAAACTAGTTGTTTCCTTTATATTTCAAATTTTTTTACTGTTTGTTCTAATTGGTTTGCTGTCGTTTTCAATATTTCCACTTATTTTTTCTTTGTATTTTTTACAACTGGTTTAAACACCTCCATGTTTCTTTTGTTTCTGTTCTTGTGTGTTTTTTCACTATTCTGTTGTTTCTAATCGATTTGCTATTGGTTCTTTTACCGCCTTATTTTCTGTTATTCTGTATTTCCTCCGTGGTGCTTTCAATTTCTAGTTTCTTGCCAGTCGTTTTCTGTGTCAGAAGTTTTTACTCTTTCATTTCTTCCCTCGGCGATGTCAACCTATTTTCTCAAACCTTCAGCCACGTGTGCTATTCTAACTCAGTTGCCGATCTGACTTAAGCCAGTCCGGCCGCGTTTCTTTTCGATCCTGAAGAAGGTTATTTTGTGCCTTTGAAACCGCTAGATCGGTTTATATTTGTATGCAGGCTGGCAGGCTGTATTTACAAAGTTTATTATATTCTGTTATTATTTTGCATATTTCAAAGCGTTTATTTTATTACTAAATTCTCTTAATTGAAATATTAAGATTTAATAAGCAAGGATAATACAGAATTACACATCGAAAGTGTATACTACCTTTGAAAGTATGTTGTTAGAATAGAGAACGTATTCTGAATCCATCCAATGCTCTAAATGGTGGGATTGAATTATAGAATAAATTCTTGCATAGTCTTATTTTAAAGCTTAATTTAAAGTAAAATTTTATAAATTCGATTTTAACATTTTACGTTCAATATATGAAATCGAATGTCAGTAAAAGCAATGCAATGCTTTTTTTCTAAAAAATAAAAAAATCAATAATGAAAGTGCAAATCTTATACTTCAGAAACGGTTTTTGATGTCTACTTTATAACGTAAGGTTAAAGGGGAGCTTCATCAGAAATATTTCCTGTTTCTGATTGACAATTAATAACTGAATAGTGGAATTTTAAATAAAAGAATAATTTCGGATTTTAATATTTTTTACTATATATCTGTCTAACACTTTATTTCGAAGGTATCCAATGTAAATTTCGGATTTTAATATTTTTTACTATGTATCTGTTTAACATTTTAATTCAAATGTATCAAATAAAAAACTTTTGAAAAAAGATAAAAAAATAGTTCTCCTATAGATTCACCTTTAATGAAATGTTTTGCCATTTTCGGTTTTCGGACGTAAACACTTCTCAATTAAGATTTTGGAAGAAAATAATTTATGACTATCACGGTTTTCAAGAAACGCTAGTCAGTGTAATCTCACACAAAATTCAAGATGTGAAAATAAGTATAATTTAACCTACTCTCCCCCAAAATATTCCCCATATATACTCTAGTTTGATATTCATACACGACATAGAAAGACAGAGTTAGAAAATTAAATAAATTTATGTTAATATCTATATAATCAATATCGAAATGCAAGATAAATATTAAGGTCTTTGAATTAGAATTTTAACACTTATTTCTTTCGAAAATGGAAGAGGTAGATTTTCAAAACATGTTTCATAGGTTTATTGAAAAACTAGGCATTTTAAAGTAATTCTTAATTGAAAAACTTAAAATAAGAAATAGTTATGTGTGTCTGTATGCGACAATAACCATTTTCTCTCCGAAATCATTTTGCTAATCAAAATCAAATTTTACATCAAAATACTTCAATTAAATAGAATAATCGGGACGATATGTTTAAATATGTCTTAAATGCACATACTTAATTTTAAAGTTCTCGATTATAATCAGATTTCACTTACTTAAATAGCTTAATATGAAAGTTTTAAACTTCATGTCAACTTAAGTGTAGCATAATTACGCAGAATCTGTAAAGAACCTTGCTCTCCTAACTTGGAATTGCACTGGCCACCCGACGTTCTCCCAGCTGAATTACTCTAACGAAATTGTAAGCTCTTATCGTCGAAGTGGACTCGGCAAATCTAACACTGATTTTAAATTCTAATACCAATTTTATTAAAGAACGCATGTTTAATTTGTATTTCAATCAGTTCAATTTGAAAACAATTTATGTAAAACGTAATAGCTTGAGCATACAGCGAAGCCTAAAATCTGACTACTTGTTACTTGCCATCATATAATAGTTATTTTCACATAAGAAACTTTAAAAGGTCCGAGACCGTAAACATCATAATTTTCTTGAAGTCCAAGCTTCCGTTCCTGAATACCCATTTTCGAAAAATTTAGTTATAGTGTAAAATATTGGATTCACTGTCTGTAGTTTTATAGCAACTAGCTAGCAGGTATTATCTCATTCATTACCAATCAAGCACATCCAAGCACTTTCTCATCAAGCACCAATCAAGTACTTTCTCATCAAGTACCAATCAAGCACTTTCAAGTGCTTTAAAGCATTTTTGAAGTGCTTTAAAGCACTTTCTCATCAAGCACCAATTTTGGCAGGTTACTTTTAATGCAAACAGCCTTGATTTTAAACTAACGATAGGAAGAAAATTACCATTCTGGTCTTTGCTGTTCGCCAACTGAGTGAGTGATTTAGTTCTGCTAGGCTTGTACTTGAGTCAAACGATTAGTTATAGTGCTTCCTACCTAAAAGCAGAAATGCACTAAGTTTCACCAATACTAAAAACTTCAGTACGTAACATTAAATGTTCAACAATGCTCCGAGTTTTGTCATGTTATAAAGGTTACTCATCTTTAACATACTTTACACTTTCCTGTTTTTGCCTTTTAATAAAGTGTGCTTCTTCATGTACTATAAAAATGTTCTATGTTTCTAGGACACAGAATTCCGGAAATCAAACCTTTTCAATTTACGGGTGAGCCTAAAGCTGGAAAACGTGTGACGTTGATGTGCTCTGTGGTAGATGGAGATCCTCCGTTTAAATTCGAATGGTTTAAAGATGGGTCCAATGTCAAAGAAGATGATAGCGTTGTGATTCGGACTCAACAAGAAGTATTTACCTCGATTCTCCTCATTTCTAAACTTGCTCCTCATGACAATGGAAATTACACGTGTAGAGTAACCAATAGTGCTGGCACTGCAACTCATACAACTCTTTTGCTTATGAGGGGTAAGAGCTAATACTGCATCAAATTTTTTTGTATGATTTGTAAATAATGGTCCTCATGCTGTATGTTCTGAGATTTAAAACTTATTTTGTGACATGCATGTAAAGAGTATTTTACCATTGGTTAACGTTTTCAATAATTTACGTATAAAGTATAGAGATACGTAGAGGATTTATTTTAAAAACTCAAACTGCAACTCATTTTAAAGAAAACTAGAGTAGCTCAGATAAACCCAAATGAAACAATAATGCAGTATTGTTTTATTTGTGCTTATTGACGTTACTCTGGTTCTTCTTATCCTTCGTATAAAAGTGTATTTTACTTATTTATACAACTTATTTTGTTATATTTTAATATATCAGACATATTAATGTTTATGATAAGTACGGTAACTATCGAAAACTATTAGTTTTTCTCAATCAAATGATTGCAATCATAATCGATTGTGTTGCTACTATAGCCAGCAGATACCCAAAACCGTATATTTTGCGATTTCTCAGAACAGGCGTCTGCAGTTTTTTATATTTTGGTAAAACGATCGTTTATCGTGTTTTGTTGTAATAACGGAGCTTCACGGCTTGAGGTTTTAAACACTTTCAGTTTGGGGTGTTTAGGTAATTAGAATAGAGTGATTTAATATTTTATTGCACATTAGATGGATGATTTTTTTCTCTTTATTCCGTGTCTAGGACTCGACCCGATCAGTCTTAATGATTGATTTAGATTTGCAAAAGGGAGAATCTTCTGATAATGTACCATCAGCCAAGAATCGCATGAACTCGAGTTACATAGTGTGGAGGGACTTTATGAACGTGCTCTGATCTTTGCAATAACTACTATTATTGTGGCAAAAAGAATGAGTGAAACACGCATAATGTATTGCTTTTAAATGTACATCACATCTTGTCTGTGGTTTGTGTGACATTAAAGAGAGATAAACTTTGTTAACACTTTACAACATAGTTGAAAAGTGTTTATGACTTTGTTCATTCTGTCTGTCCGTTAGCACGATAACTGCCGTAAAAATGACTTTATCAAAATGAAATTTTAGTATGTTTTTCAGACGGTCTATGGGACCTATGGGAATATAAATAAATAATATCACCCAATTAGTTTTTTATTGAACCCGGGTTGAAAAAATGAAATACATTGAACCCTATGGGACCTAATTTTTCAAACACTTTTTAAGCAAATTTAAAATTCACAAATTGCTTCGAAATATATCAAAATATTCACATTATCCCATAAAATATATAAAAAAAATTTCAGTAAAATATGTTAAGTAGTTTTTTAATTAAAAATTATTTAATATAGGGAAAAAAACAAATTCAATTAAATTATGACTTTTGGGATATCCTCCAGAAAGAAAAAAGAGATATATTATATAATAAATATCTTTCCAAGAGTTTAATCATTTTTAACACTTTACAACAAAGTTGAAAAGTGTTTATGACTTTGTTCATTCTGTCTGTCTGTCTGTCTGTCTGTCTGTCTGTCCGTTAGCACGATAACTGCCGTAAAAATCACTTAATCAAAATGAAATTTTAGTATGTTGTTCAGACGGTCTGTAGGACCTATGGGAATATAAATGAATAATATCACACAATTAGTTTTGGATTGAACCCGGGTTGAAAAAATGAAATACATTGAGCCCTATGGGACCTAATTTTTCTAACATTTTTTAAGCGGATTTAGAATTCACAAATTGCTTCGAAAATTTTAGGTAATAGTCAAATTGTTCCATAAAATATATAAAAAAAAAATCAGCTAAATATATTCAGTAGTTTTTTAAATAAAAATTAAAATAATAATTACACATCTTATATGAAACGATCACGTGACCATGATATGAAACGATCACATGACCCACTTCAAAATGATATATGGCATCCATCTTGTTTCAAATTCGTGACTTTTTAAAGTTCTTTTTAATTCATATTGAGTGTTGTATCCATCCTAAAACTACTTTATTTCTGCTTAAATTCTGTGCATCTACATAGTAAAACAACACAATGACAATATATTTGAGTTTAAATTCTCATTCAAATTTGATTATTTCTATAACTAAGCCTATTTTTCACCTATGTAAAATGTAAACAGCAAAATATGTAGAATGAGTTGTATTAGAATTACTGTATTTCTTTAACACAAAATAATTCAGTCCATGGAGTCTGCATGGCTGATATGAATGAAATATTAATTGATTTTATAAACAGAAGGACGATTTTTTTCGATGAAGTTTTAAGCATAAAGTTTATGAATTGTAGCTCCATGGTCTTAATTTTTAAATAAAATAAATTATTATAGTATTGTGATGAATGAAATGGAGAAAGTTATGAATGAAATCCTGCTTTTATAGAGAGATCCAGGCGTGTTATTTTTTCTATGACGTCATTTCAATTAATTTCAGTTGTTTTCGATGAAGTTTTCAAATATAATAAATTATCGTAGTATTATGATAGATTTAAAAATATTACCGTGGAATGTATTGCATTTTAGAGATATTTAAACCACGCAATTTATATTTCAATGCCGTCATTTGAATGAAGTTCATTTTTTTCAATGAAGGTTTAAGTTTTCAAATATAATAAATCAATGTAGTATTGTGATAAGTTTTAAAATATTACCGAGGAATGTATTGCATTTTCGACTTTTTAAAATAAAATTGCATTGAAGTTGGAAAGTGTTTCATAATCAATGCTTTAAGCATGATTGATCTTTCTTGTGTATATATATGAAAGAGGCTTCACATTTTAAAATAAATTTGGTAGATAACAATTTTTCAAATTTTTTATTAATTTTATATAACTCTTCATGATATACTTATTTGATGGCATTTTTAATGCACTTTCCTACGTCCTAGAGAGTTAAAATTTGGTACACAGCTTAAATTTGTTGAACATTTTATTCTACAAAAATTTGGTGGATCTTTAAATATAGATCATACATGTTTTTCGAAATGGCAAATAATCCCCGTTCACTTCTATAAATCATTGTTGTAATATTGTTAAAAATTCTGATGTGGGCAGCACATGTCTTTCCCTGCAGACTCATATTCACGTTCTCTTTATTTCTTCAATAATAATTTGAGTTTATCTGCACAAAATAACAGCCATAAGTATTTTAAATGACATTGAATTTGTATGTTAAACTTAAATTTGGTTCTCATTTGATAGCTGGACTTATTGTCAAAGGTGTCGTAGCGAAAAAAACTAGAATTTCTCAAGAACGGCTAGTCTTAGAGTAATGGGGTTAGTCTTATTCTTTTTGTTGTTAAAAATTACGTCTAAAAAAGGAATTTAATTGATATAATTCAGCACACGTAGTCCTTTATTTTTATATTTAACGATTTTTGCGGGCCATTTCGCAAAAATAGCCCGTTCCTTTTTCCCGAATCGTACTAGAATAACCTACAAATGATTTATGTACCAAATTTTGTTAAATTTGGTATATAAATCACTTGTAGGTCATTGAAATATTATACACCAAATTTTGTTAAATTTGATCCATTAGTTTTTAGCTAGAGTGGATAAAGGCAATTTCTGCCGGCCATTTCGCAAAGAAGGCAAATTCTTTTATTACGAATCGTACTATAATCTAATGAACATCAGGATTTCCCACAAAAAACATACCTACCAAATTTTATGAAATTCGGTCCATTAGTTTTTCAATTAGAGTGGATGTAATGTTCTCACAGACACACAGAAACATACACAGATACACTCTTACACACACAGACGTCTTCCTAAAAATAGTTTTTTCGTGTTCTAGAAGTCCCAAAACGTGTAAATCCTTCGAGAATTCGAGTTCCGATCTTCGGCACGATTCCAATACTTTGAATACACACACACACACATATATTATCTGTGTATCTGGAAATTATCTGTGTATCTAAATTCCGTGCCTATGCAATTACAATAGTTGTGATTTTAAATGATCCCTAAACTTTTATTATTTCTTCAACGAAGCCTAATTTTAACTTATGCGGAATGCAAATATCTGAAGCGATTGTAAGGTGAGTTACATAAGAATTGCTGAATTTTTTTCACACAAAATTATTTAGCTCTGGAGTCTGGAATACAAGTTATATGATTGAAATATTCATTGATTTTGCATAGAGAATCAGATTATTTATATTTCGATACAGTGTTAAATATTTAAGTATAATAAATTACTGTAGTACTGTGATAATGTAAAATATATCACCACTGAATGTATCACATTTTAAAAATTTTTAAATGAAATTGCATTTCAGTTGGAAAGTGTTTCATAATCTATGCTTATGCATGATTGATCTTTCTTGTTTATGATTCTATTCAATATTTTTTAATTTTATTGTATCATTACATATTTCGCTATGTTAACTTTATAGCAATACATGTTTTGCAATTTTTAACACTTTACAACAAAGTTGAAAAGTATTTGACTTTGTTCATTCATTCATTCTGTCTGTCTGTCTGTCTGTCCGTTAGCACGATAACTGCCGTAAAAATTACTTAAATGAAATTTTAGTATGTTGTTCAGACAGTCTGTAGGACCTATGGGAATATAAATGAATAGTATCACCCAATTAGTTTTGGATTGAACCCTAGAAGAAAAAATGAAATACATTGAACCCTATGGGATCTAATTTTTCAAACATTTTCTAAGCGAAGTTAAATTTACCAAATTGCTTCGAAAAATGTAGAAAATATTCAAATTATTCCATAAAATATATAAAAAAAAATTTCACCATAACATGTTTGGTAAGTTTTTAATAAAAATTAAAATAATAATTGCACCCATATTATATGAAGTGAAGAGATCCCATTTCAAAATAAAATATGGCATCCATCTTTTTCTCCAGTGTAAAAATCGTGATTTTTAAATTTGTATTTAGTGTTTATATTTTTTATCCGTCCTAAAACAGTTTTATGTTTGCGTATTTTCTGTGCATCTATATTCTGCGCCAACACAATTACAATATTTTTTTGTTTAAATGATCATCAAACTTTGATTATTTCTACAACAAAGCCGGGGATTTAATGGATTCAGAATGCAAAGAAGTAATTGCAAGATGCGTTGTAAAAGAATTGCTGATTTGTTTTACTCAAAATTATTTAGCTCTGGAGTCTGGAATAAAAGTGATATGAATGAAATATTCATTGCTTTTACATGAGAGACAGACGATTTATATTTCGATGATGTCATTGGAATAAAGTTCATTTTTTATGAAGTTTTAAGCTTTCAAATATAATAAATTATTGTAGTACTGTGATAATTTAAAACATATCAGCGCTGAATGTATTGCGTTTTAGAGATGTTTAAACAAAAATGCATTTCAGTTGGAAAGTGTTTCATAATCAATGCATTATGCATGATTGATCTTTCTTGTTTAAATCTTCATATTTATGATTCTATGTATTGCATAAGTTTTGTAAGGACATCATGTTCCATTAAGTTTAATTCACATAGGTTGAATTCCGAGTTCTTATCTCTAAATAATTTTTATTGAATATTAATTTTTTTAAGTACATTTTCACAAGTAAAATGTTCTTATGATGGATATAATAAAATATTTGAATTACGATCTAATTGTTTATAAGTATTTTTTTTAGATCGAGAAAACTAGTTTTTTTGCATTTCGAATTATATCTCCCCAACTTCATAATTTTCGTATTTAGTCTTAATATGCTTAAAACGAATGTGAAGATGCCAAACAGCAACATCAACAAACAGCAATTATTATGTTTAGTATATTTTTTAATCTTATTACTTTGTCACTGATGAAGGACGTAATAATGTCCGAAAACGCTCTGGTTGTGTAATTTTAAGTACGTCATTAACGGTGTGTTTTTATTAAATACATTTTAATTGACCAACTTTGATTACATTTACTTTTAAAGTCTTATTATTTTTATATCTTAAATGCTTAAATTTTTCTGGGCATTTATTGGTTTATATTTATATTTACTCTAATGAATAACATCATGGTATAGCTATATTTAAGCTAAATTCTTATAATTCTTTTCACATTAAATGTTTTGTAGCTTTCTGCATCAAATGCTTTATTCTTGAACCTTAAGAGTTTACAATTTTTTCTTTTCCAACAGGAAGTGCTGAAACACGTGTAAAACTTACATTGCACTTTACTAAATAACTATATTCTTCCAGAATAACATTTTTTGACGTCGTGTTTTGTTTACAAGATCCAAAGAAATTTAATTCTGTTTTTAATTTCAAGGCCAAAAATTTTTTACTTCTGATATTTTTCCCTTCTGGAACACTTTCCGAACATTTACAAATGTTCACAAGTTTTATTGTGTGCTTAATATTGCTATTTTTGATTTTGGTAATTTTATAAAACATATAAGAAAAATGATTTTCATTGCATTTTCTTGACTTTCTTTTAGAAATTAATCATAGACAAGAAATAACCTCACTGTTTTATATGCTTCTTAAAATATATATTCCAAGTGAATAGTTATCATCATGACCAAAGAATGAATTAATAATAAAATTTTCTATTAATAATTACCTTATTTAATAATCTTTGAATCATTTCTCATTTAGTAATCTGTTTTTACCAGAAGCTAATTGCAATGTCATATGTGTTTTAGTTTTCATTACATATATATTTGAAAACTTTTACTCCGTTTCTCGCCGCGATGTGGCGCTAGTATACTGCTTGTACATAAAATGTGTTTGATGCATATTTCAGGCGACGCTATTCATTTTGTATGTGATCATTCCACTGTATGCCAGTTATTTGCTTAATTCCTGTTTCTAATAACTGTTACAGCAAAATAATTGCATTTTAATATAAGATCAGTGATACATATTGGTAATATAAATTGCAAAATTTTCAAAATAGACTGCGAATTTCATACCTTTTATCAATTTTTCTTTTTGAGTGATTACCATTTCAAGATGGATTGTTATTTTTTCCTAGTGGCTTTCTTATTAGAACACTTTATCCTGTCTTTCGGTAAGTATCTACTTTTTCAATTTATATCAATGTTTTTCCGTTTTTTAGCCTTATATTGAATTTTATATTGTTCGAACTAGATTCTGTCGTTGAACATTTTGTTAATTAAATACGTTAGTTGTAGCATTCGTGTGAATAACAACTAAATTGTGCAAAATGTGGAGTTGTTATAATTTAACTAATTAACATAAGATATTACTTTTCAACGTGATTTATAACAGCTAATTTATAAATGATGTTGCACGCATTGCATATTGTTAGTTTCATATGTATGGATATTTTTTTAAAGCCGATTAAAAACTTATTAAGACTCAAATTATCAACGATGCAAGACTTTGTAGTTATATCTATGGTATTTCAATTACGGCGTTAATAAAATTTAGTTATGAATTTGCATATATGATGTATAAGCTATCTATAACGTTATTTTATTAAATGTATATAAAATAATTTTTTTTTATGATATAAATTGGAAGCTAATGTAATGATATATTCCTTTAATTGTTTTCAGATGTGATTCATATAAAATTAAATTGAATTATAATTTTACAATTTAAATTTTGAAGGCCAGTATGAAAATGTCCAATACCACATAAAACATATGTTATATAGAATTGTATAATATGCTAACTTTTATTTCAGTATATATGCAGTGATGTGTGCTTCAAAATCAAGAGTTTTAATTTACCCTCCCAAATATTTTTCTTTGTAATTATTTTGTAACACACTGAATTGTATATTTTAATATATAATGAACCAATATAGCTAAGTATCGACGTCTTTTAGACCGATGATTTATACTAAGAAATTAAAAAAAAAATTATAAAACAAAAGAAATGTATTTTGTTACTTGTTATTTTTGTTATTGTTATAATCTTCTATCACGTATAGAGGAAAAATAAATATTAGCCATTTTGCTACTACTATATTTTCTTTGCAGAATACTTTACCGGGAATAGTTTATATAATTATTAATATAATATACAAATATTAGAGTTGTAAATATATAACTTATTTTATATAATTTTAGTGATTTGTATATAGTTTTTTAATGTAAATGAAGAAAAAATATTCCCTAGATATATGATAGTGTTAGTAAAGAAATGTGGTTTTAATAATTCCTTGAATGAATCAAGCATATGGATATTAGGTGCCTTCTATTGTTTCGAGGGCGTTATGAGTCCTCTTCCTCGGGTCGTGTACAGTGTGCTCTTATCAAACGCTAAAATCAGTTGTAGTGTTTGTTAAGAACACACTGTTTTTGACCTGAAAAAGAGAGCTTATAACGTCTGTGAAGCAATTGTAGTCAACTAATTTTCATATAAGTACAGCTCGAACTGCTAATAAAGTAACAAAACTGAAACAACATTTTCTTCGTTGCTTTTTATGTATCCTGACGAAAAAGATTTTTTTTTTGCCTTTGAAAGCAGTCGATACTACTACTTTTGTGTCGTATGTTGCTTTTAAGGAAGTTATTTTAGTTTTAATATTCTTATGCCTGCTTTCTTCAAGGAAGTATTTATTAGAAAGTTATGCTCTCACAAGCAGCAGTTGTATTTATTGGAAAAGAAATGCTTTTTGATCGAGATAGCTTGTTTATTTTCTTTGAATGTTCCTGCCTTTTAAACCGAGCTTAATCTTTTTACAGCACTTAAAGCCCCAACAGTTAACCCATTCCATTTCTCTGGGGAGCACAGGACAGGTATGCGTACAGTTGTTTTATGTGTAGTCATAGACGGTGATCCCCCTTTTTCCTTTACGTGGTTAAAGGACGGTCATAAAGTGCAAGAAAACAAGGATCTCACCGTCAAACCCTTCGATGATTTTACTTCAAGTTTAACCCTAACCAACTTGGGCCCCGAACACAACGGAAACTACACATGCCGGGTTAGTAATGGTGCTGGTTTAACCGAACACTCCGATGTTCTGAGCATGAAAGGTAAAAAACCCTTCATACATTAATTTAGATATTTCATTAATTGCGCATATAGTTGATGCATATTCTGTGCAATTTGATTCTGCTTCTCCATAGTTCTTAGACTGTCTTTGTTGAAATTCCGTCTATGCGAAATGCAAATTTATATAAATATTGAATAACAGTGATAAATTTGGGTTCAGTTCTACAAGTTATTATTGCGACTGTTTTTATAGAAGTTATTTAAAAGGTAAATATTTATATTAAATTTTGAAAATTTAAAGATTATCCTATGCTTCTTTTTTTTTTTTTTTTTTTTGTAAAAAATATCTTAATGTTCACATCATCATGTCAGACTCATTCACTACGCTTTTTTCAGCAGTTCCTTGTCACACTGTTATACACTTACCTATAAGTTTGATTGAAATTGCACTTATTATGTGGTAAAATAAAGTTTCTTTGTTTGTTCATTTATCATTTTCAGTGTTCTTAATCAGGCCTATTTTCCTAGACAATTTCTTCTTTTAGAAAACTTCACTCTGCTATTGATATATATTGCAATTTTAGTTCTCTATACATAAATTTTGTTTCTTATATATGTTCAACAGTTTTGTTTGTCAATTGTACTAGACTATTTTGTGACAGTGATACTGACAATTTATAATATTGACATTCAGTTAACGTTTTAGGTTTTTAAAATAAATATCTATTTTTCTTCATATTTCACTGTGGTATATATGTAAGCAATAAATTTTAAGCTCATTTCAAGTGATAAATGCAGTCAACTATTTTTTGATGATTGTGTCAAGATCAGAGCTAAAGGTAAACTTTTCCCCAATGGTATGATAAGCTGTTTAATGGGTTTTCATTGCATTATGAATAGCAATCAGAAAGACTATCAAATCTGCATTTTTCATTTACACAAAACGATTTCTACACTATTATTGTAAAAAATGCCTTTCATTCTAGTGCTAGTATATGCTTAGAAATTGGTATGAGATCAGAACTTAGCGAATTACTAATAATTTATGCATTGATTAATCATTTATATTGTGAGGTCTAAATAACCTTTCGATTATTATTTCCCTCAGTTTACATTAAAATTTATATTCTTTAAACTAACCATCCTAACTGGTTCGGCTGTTAGTCGAATCACCGACCTAATCAGCATTTTCTGCGTTCCTACGACAGAATAAGTTTCGGATCGTGCGGTTTTCAGTGTTCTTGGAATGAATGAAGGGTTCTTGAATAGACGATGAGTGGAAGGAAACCTCACTTCGAATAGTGAGTGGAAGGAAACCTCACTTTGAGTAGTGAGTGGAAGGAAACCTCATTCGATACAACGATTACTAAGAAGAGTCTAGTATTCGGGGTGTGGCCGCAATACGGGACGAAGCAACAGAATGCCGGGATGGGCATGGTATAAGGTTTGTCACCAGCCTAGTATATTGTAGTAGCTTGTATAATTGTCATCTATTCTGGGAGTGTACAATAACAATTACTAGTATGTATGTTGTCCGTTGCTTTAAACAGCAAGCTGCTATAATTTCCGTGAAGTCCCCAATAAATTGCGTTATATTTAAACAGTGCCGTTCTGTGTTATTGCCTTTGGACCAAAAGGTCGAAACATCAAATACTCTAAGTTTGAGTTAAGTCACTTTTGACAGATGAAATAAAAATCCTCTACAAAGGCATCTAAAGAGGATTAAGAGACGAATAAACTTTATATGCAATATACGATATGCAATATATATGCCACCGTTTATGCAATCGCCAATATATATGCCACTCGTATATGCAATATATATGCCATCCAATATGAGAAAAATGAATGACTTGACTTCGTTTGCATAACCATGGTGTCTACTCGATTTTAGTACAAATTGAATACAGAAATGTTTTTTACCAAAAATTTCATCAGTAAGAAACAGCATAAAAAATATTTTTGGCGCCAGCTGATTTTTGAAGCAGAATGTGCTTTTTTCTTCGAAATATGAAATACAGACCAGTTGTTCCACCGAAGACAAAACTAACTGAAAAACTTTATTAATTGGCAGTTGATTAATAGATGTTACATCAACTGGCCAATTAACCAACCTGGTTGATGTTAACTAACCAACTGGCACTTTTTTACCCAGAAGCTCATTTGGCTTCTGAAAGTGATTGATACTGTTACATTTTTATTTTTGCTTCTTAAACACAATTATTTTTATATTCGAAAATAATTTTGCAGCCATTTGAGTGAGTTTTTTTGTACCCTTTCTGCCTACTGATGTACGAAAGGTCATAAACGTTATATTTAATCGTGTGGGAATTTTTTTATTTTATAATAATTTTCTTCAGAAGGAAAATGAAATCACGAAAGATGAAATTGTTCTTGGTATGAGTGTTTGATTACTTTGAGTAAATGAAAGGTTTGTGCATGAGAAATATGTTCGGTAAATGTTCAGTTCTTTGTAGAATACAGCATAGAGAAAGTATTATTTTCACGAACATTTTCGATTTCGATATTTGGATGCTAATATATATTTTAGGATCTCCTGAACACGCTTTGGCTATTTTTGGAATAATATCCGTTTATCTGTACGTCTGTGGTCGATTTTTTGTGAACACGATAGCGACCATAAATATGAATAGATTTTTATTTGTGCAAAATTTGACATGATCCTCCATAAAAAAGTTTATTTATGGTTCAGTGATCACAAGACTTAATAGTTTCAATCATTGTTTACAATTTTTTGTTCGTGACGTCATTAGCTCCCCTATGGGGGCAAGTTACCCCCGAGGGCACAATGCCAAGTGTAGTATCAGTCAAAAGAATTTTTCAAGCCCTTTAAAGTGAAGGATAAAGATTCTGTCTGTGGTCTTTTTTTTTGTATGCACGATAACAGCCACAAGTATTAATGGATTTTCACGAAACTTTATATCCGGCTTGTTATCGAAAATCTAGAATTAGATATAATTTTTGACATTCGAGCGAAAACTTCCATATTTTATGTTTTTTTAACATGGCAACATAGGATAAAATGTGACATAATTATGCAAAACACGGGTTATTTATGGCTCAATGATAACTATTTTGTGTTTATCCCCCCCCCCCCTTGGGGTATAAGACGTCATAATTCGATTGATACTAGTGTTAAACTTGGTACCAATGCTATGAATCGAAATATTTTTCAAGCCCTTTAAAATGTAGGGAAATGTACTATATTTGTGATCAATGGGACAGATTTTTTGAAATTTTTTTTGCAAAACTTGCAAATGCAAAAAAATCACAAACTACTTAAAAAGTGATTCTAGTATGAGAAATTCGAGGTGAGCGAAACTCCTGTTAATTTTAAGGAAGTTTCTCCGAATTTGGACAGCAGCAATTGTTATTGTTTGTATTTCAGTGTTTTAAACATAAACGAGTCCGATGTTAAATAGTGTGACAATTGCACTTTGTTGATTTTGTGCTTGGAAATTTTGTTCTAATTGTTTTCAAAATGAATAACATCCTTTCTTAATAGTGTCTGCAATTATTTTTTACTTTTATTCTTAATTACTGAGCAATTCTTGTAAAAATTCTGTAAAAAAATATGTTATAACAATGTACCACTAATACTATGTTATAACAAAGTGTCACTAATAGTATGTTATAACAAAGTGTCACTAATAGTATGTTATAATAAAGTGTCACTAATATTATGTTAAACAAAGTGTCACTAATAGTATGTTATAACAAAGTGTCACTAATAGTATGTTATAACAAAGTGTCACTAATAGTATGTTATAACAAAGTGTCACTAATAGTATGTTATAACAAAATGTCACTAATAGTATGTTATAACTAATTTTATCAGCACTGTATGAGTAATAAATATTTCAATAATGAATCGTTCTATAAGAAATAGGGACTAGACAGTAAAGATTTAGAGTGCCTCCTATCAGGGATGGACTGGAAATTTGCTTTTGCAATATCGTACAGTCTCTATATTCTACAAACTGGATGTTAGATACATGGTTCGGTCCACTTTTTCAGTGATTACAGAGACATATAAAATTGTAGCTTATAGAAATTACTCTGTGTCGGTAACTTTCTGTACTAGTGAACTTTAAAACAGCGAAACCGATCCGCCGATGTTGTTTGCTTTTTTAGAAGCATGTCTTAAATATTTATAATGCATTCTGTTAGTGGCTTTCGTGATTTGTGTTGTTTGTATAAATGTTTATCAAGTTTTATTATCGAAATCAAATCCAATTTAGATTTTATTTTACCTGATTATAGTTAGTCATATGTATGAACTGCGTTGAACTGTATTACTGGTTTTGTCCTTTATTTATTTTGAATGTATGCTAAACCCTTATGATTCATTAAATTCTATTTCAGAGATTATATTGGTATTCATTCAAAGAATCCAAAATATGCTACACGAATATATATTTATATTTATATGCAGTTTTGTTACAATCTGAAAATAAAATGGAAATCATCAGAAAACTGGGACTTTTGAGTTTCTGTGAATCTGAAATGTTATACATATTAGCAAGGTTGTGTGGTTAAAATTTATTAGACACACAAAAACATGTTGAATCGCTGACTTTGGCTGGTTGTTTAAGAAAATGATGAGAGATGTTTTCGACTGTATCGTTGTACGTTTCTGTAAAAACAATAAAACGTCCATTTACTTAATTGTTGGTGTCAAATAACATTGATAGTCACAGAACCTACCTAAAGTGTATGTGTGTGTGGGGGGGGGGGCGTTCACAAAGTTAGGGTTAATGAACTAAATGTATTGTTATACACGGAAGTTGAAGGTCTTTGTTTTCTTACCGAATTATTATACAATAAAGCCAAACGGTTTCAACACAGGAACGAAAAATAATAGTATTTCTGGTTATTCCTACTCATTCCATAACAATTTTCTTCGCTTTGTTCTCAAAATCAATTGATATCTTTATTAATTTGTTTCATGTTGTGCTATAAAGAATATTTTACTTTTTAGATATTTTGCAGAAGTTTGAGCTTTTTATGTGAAATTTATTGTAATTTGTGTATTTTTTACACATTTTTAATTTCAAAATCGCGTGTATTCGTTCATCATAGAATCATTTGTAGTACAGTAACTCTATTTGTAAATATTATTCGCCTGTAAATGTATTTGATGTCTACATTGTTCCTCATAATGCGGATTTCAAGAACTGTATTTTCACTTATTGACTTTAAATTCTATGTAAAAATGGACTATGTGCTATTTTCGAAAATTTTATCAGCCTTCAAATTACCCGAATTTCGTTTAAAGTTTTATGCTTTTTTTGTTATTTAAATTGGAATAAGAACTAATTTTCGTGGACATTTTTTCTAAACATAAATATGTAATATTATGATATTCCACGTATATTTTCAGTTTCTAAAACTTTTTATTCTTAATATTACATCTACTTTTCAATCTCTTTTATTTTATATATATAATTTAATACATGTTTATCTATTTACATAATTCTTATTACTTAGTTTCCTCTTTGTTATACCTGCTGTATATCTTTCTTGTTATTCAATGCACATTTAATCCTATGTCTAGAGCTTGTTATATATATTTTTTTGCCAAATCTTTTGAAATATTAAAATAACTAATTTGTGGCATTTTTTAACATTTTACTTCATATTTCACCACTATGTGGCGCTAGTATACCGTTGCCTCATAATACAATACATTCTGATGTGTTTTCAGATCTAACTCACCATCAAAATCGTTTGACGCTGTTATCTATTTCCACTTAAACTCAAATATTATTATTAGCAATATTGTTAAACTAATATCTTTCATAATTTCTTTGTCAAGTGAAAAAATTACCAACTCATCTTTTTCATATCTGTGCGGTCATGATGAAGTGCTTGTTTTACCTAGAAGCTCTGACGCTTCAAGCCTGTGTTCTATCATTTGGTAAGTCTTGATACTCATATTACATTACTAGTGAGGGATGCTAATAGTATATAAATATTTTTATATAATATATCCGAATTAGAAAGTATTAATATATCTCCCTTCAGCAAGTCTAACTGGCTTAGTAAGCTGCGTTTATTGATGGAATTTTTAAATACGTATTTCATAATTTGATCTGCAAGAAATTTGCGAAGATAAATTATCTATTGCATTGATGAACTAGAACTGACTTATATTAATGTAAATAAACATTTATTTATTATTTCTCTTAACAGATTATATAAAACATATTAAAACATTTACATTTTATGAACAACTTATGACTATATTTTGTATATTTTTATTTTTTCTACGATAATCAGAATGCAATTTTTTTTTATTGAAAATAGTAGTTCCTATAGCATATAAAATAGTATATAAAGATTTTTATTTAATATATTCGAATTAGAAAAGTATTAATATGTCTCCTTTTAGAAAGTATAAATGACTTAATAGGCTGCATTTATCGGTTGAATTTTTAAATGCTTGTTTCATCATTTGATCTGTGATGAAATTCGCCAAGATAAATTCTGTATTGCATTAAAGAATTACAACTAAATTATATTTATCTAAATAAACATCTATTTACAATTTTCTCTCAATAGCTTTTATAAAATACATTTAAAATTTTTATTTTATGAACAACTTGTGCCTATATTTTGTATATTTTTATTTATTCTACGATAATCAGAATGCAATTTCTTTATTAAAAATATTAACTTTAAAAATCGTATTTTTTAATTTAGATGAACTATAAGGGAACTATGGTAAATAGCAACATCAGTAATGTACAACATCAAAAATGTGCAACATCAGTAATGCAGATCGCAAATATGCACATTACTTACATGCATTTTGAAAAGTAAATATCTAAATTAGTAAAAATATTCCAAAATAATAAAATTTGAAAAAAAAATTAGTTTATACGAGTAATTGGCACGAGTTTATGAATGATTTTATTAATCTTGTCTTGTTTTCAAATTAGATTAGTTGTTTTTAATTAATCCGACACAATTTTCTAAATGTTGTTATTTCGTTCAGATTGTTGTGCGGAATCTATTAATATTATTTTGTTGTCACTAGTATCACTTCAATATTTTAAGTACTTTTCCAAACTGCTTATGAATTATTTCAAATATTGACGTTTTAATTCAATCTTATATTTAGTCAGACAATATATCTAATCAGAGCACAAATAATAAATTATACCACATAGATTTAAAAAAAATTTAAAATATATATATTCACCAAAATACGCTGTATGTGTATCAGCAAAATCTTAAATGTTTAATATCAATTTGTAAGACTGTGAAGTATAACCCTTTGTGAATTGAAAAAATACTTCCATAATAACATAAAAGAAAACATTTTTTTGTCTAGCAGATATGTAACTATCGACTGTGGCTATTTTCCTAGCTAACTACTAGTATATGATCATTTTAAATGCAAAATCAGTTATGATTGAATATGATATTCATATATGAAAATATTACGTTTTATTATATACTTTCTATATTCTTAAAAAGAAAACAATTTAATTTATGAATTTTCCTTTATAATTTTGTAAGTACTAAAATTTGTATAACCCTTCTACACTGATATTTTGTAAAAATGTCCATTTTTCTAATTGAAATCTGAAATATGTATCTCGAGCATGCATTTAAGCATGCATATTCAATATCTTAATTTCCGTCATGGTTTTTTATCAATATCTAGCTCTGAAGGCTCCCAAAGTGAAGCCATTCCATTTTTCTGGAGAACACAGGACGGGTTTGCGAACTGCTGTTTTCTGCGTTGTAGTAGAAGGAGATCCGCCGTTTATATTTACGTGGTTAAAGGACGGTGAAAAGATCCAAGAAAATAAAGTCATAAGTATCAAACCATTTGATGATTTTACCTCAACGTTAACCATCACTAACTTGGGTTCTGAGCATAACGGAAATTACACTTGTAGGGCAAATAATGCTGCTGGTACGGATGGGCAATCTGATGTGCTCAGTATGAAAGGTAAATATTGTACATTCCTCATATCGCCATTCCTGACCACTTAGCATTAGCTACTCCTCATTGACTTTTTTTTACCTAATCATTTACTATTTCCAATCGCTTAATTTTGTCGTTATTCTCAATAAGATTTCAAGCATGAAACTATTAAAATGTATAAGTACGAAACTGAAATGTTTGTATAATATTGCTATTTTACTTCTTTTGAAACGTTCTATAGCAGAAAATATTATACTGTATATTTAAAAAACAATAAAATACGTTATAGTTGTAACGGGCCATAAAGAATTGTGATGTATAAAATTAAATGCATGTTATACGAATATTTTATGTGTATAGGAGGAAAGGAAATCTGTAATTAACACTGTATTAGTGTTAACATAAGTTATACATGAATGGTCACAGAACAATTGATATTTACAATCATTTCCATAAAAGAGAAAACGATTAGAATATTATACTAATTTGTATTTTAAATGCATTTAGTATATTTATTATTCATGTATTATTATAATCTTTTTTATTAAACCGTAATGTTCTTTTATATTATTTCTTCAACTTTCCATTTAAAAGCTATTTATATTTAAATTACTTGATCAATGTGAACAATCAAATGCTTTTCTGACATTTTGGTTATATATATATATATATATATATATATATATTTCATCTTTTAATATTTAAAGCTTTAAATTATATATTTCTGTGAAAAAGACCATATTAAATGCATATTGTTGTTCTCTGCTAATTTAAAATTATTGGTCTAAGAAACCCTGATTAAGGGCACTATATTCGATAACGATTGAGCATATAATTCTACATGACGTATAACAAGTTTTGTAATTATATCTAATCTTTTTTTATTTCTCTTTTTCTAATGAAATTGAGATATTGTACACAGTCATTCAAAATCACCTTCAAATTGTTGGTTTCTGAAAAATGCACAGTCTTTAATGTATTTAGCAACAACGTAAGAAAACTTTTTATATTCAACAGATTTTTCTAATCAATATTTTTTTTTTGCTTCCAGTGAAATACAAATATGGTTCTTATGTAGTAACAGATATATTTTATATTTTTGATAGTTCAATTAAAATAGGCAATTCATTTGAGTTTGTTGTAGCTTTCGTATAGTTTGTTTTAGTATAGAGTCCTAAAAATCCGAATTTAATATATAACCGAAACTATACCGAATTATACGAAATAACCATGTAAAAACAGGGAGGGTGAAGCTTAGACAAAAATTCAACATAAAATGCTAAAAGTTAGTTAAAGAATAAGTATAAAGACATTTTACAATGAGTTGAAAAAAACATTTGCATTTTAAATATAAATTTGCATTAGGGATCAATCCTGGAAGTTATTGTTCGTAATTGTCCTTATTATATTGAAATTTGATAGTATATGTATTCAATGATTGATATTATATGTATTGATATTATTTTTGAAATTATATTGCATATGGGTGGGGATGTGTTTAAAAGCGTGAAAAGATGAATAATGATTAAGGGTCAGGTGTTGAATTTTATTTTTATATTTTTTCGCCCTGCTCCGATTTAACGGGAGCTTGGATTTTGGAGACTTTACATACGACAACATCATTCATGATACTACTGTACTACTACGAAATCCTTTACGATATTACTGTACTACGACGACATCATTTACGATACTACTGTATTACGACGACATCATTTACGATACTACTATACTACGACGACATCATTTACGATACTACTGTATTACGACGACATCATTAACGATACTACTGTACTACGACGACATCATTTACGATACTACTGTACTACGACGACATCATTTACGATACTAATGTACTACCACATCATTTACGATACCACTGTACTACGACGACATCATTTACGATACTACATATAGATATTCTTTCATTACAGTAATTTGCAGACATAACGAAAAGACATGACAAAAACATACTATTTATAACGATTTAAATCTTATACTACTTAACGTTAATTACTCAGAAAATTTTTTACTATCATTAAATGCAGGTTGATTTAGAAAATAGAATGATATGTATATATACTATTTTAAATCCGCTATTTAATTTTGAATTTGAAATTTCGACAATAGATATTCGTTGTGTTGTAATACTTTTTGTTGGTTATGTATAATGTTTATCATATGAATTTTGTTTCGTTTTTCTGTAATTATTCGTAATTCCAGAACATTTTTCAAAATATTTAAGAATTTATACATTTTAAAATATGCTCACATCGCTTACAATATAATGTTTTAATGATATTAATATATGTATTTTTTGCAGCGTTCCTTTTTATAGGAAAAACGATGAATAAACTCTACAGACCGCCCATAGAAATTGTCAACCCCCTACAAACATTTATCACGGGGTCCCTTCGTATTTGATTTTATATTTTTGTGAATTTTCTATGTCTTCTCCAGCCTCAAAAAGAAAATATTGGTGATCCGAGTCCCCCTTGGAGCCGGGTCCCCCACTCTAGTGGTGTCCGTCTCCCCTTATGGGCTGCCCTGCCTTGACTAAATGTCAATGTAAACAAACCTTGATTTTACTTCAGTTCTTCAATTACAATTTAATTTACTTTCATTTATGTGTTTTTATGTCATATGTCAGTCTTCTTCACTCACCAAGTCAATTTAAAAACGCGAATAGAGGTTAAGATTACTTACAACCTGCAATAGAGAAGTTGTTGAATAGTTATTTGTTGAAATTTTGATGTTGAGTAGTTTAATAGTTGAAGACGTTATTTGAAGTTCATTATTTCTTGAGTGCGGAAGGCTCCGCTTTTTAAAGTGTTTTATATTAAAATTAGTGAAAAATGTGTTAAAATTTCATGGTTTTGATGGATTTCTTAAAATTATTTCTTGACTTTTGAAAATCCAATTATTTTATGAATATTTACTTATATTATTATTATTAGAAATACGAAATGTTATACAAAATTTCTAATATTTCAATTACATTAAATAAAAAATATTTTAAAAATATGTATAAGAGCTGCTGCATCCGTTTATATCTCCAGAAAAAAGAAATGTCCTATTTATTTACCTTTTCACTATATTTCAAATTCAAAAAGCTCGTAAGGTATACTATATATTTATATTATAAAGATATAATTATATTATAAATTTATATGATATGATAAATATATCCACTATATTTATCTCTATATATTTTATTCTATATTTATATACATACTATATACTTATCACCGTAACTAATCACATTTTACTGTACATTATATTTGAAATTTGAAAAATGATTCACTTTATAAGTTTATTTTTTCTTTTCCATTTGCACCACTGTGTGGCGCTAGTTTCCCATATATGTGTATTTTACTGTTATGAATGAAAATCTCGGAACAGCGCCATTTAATCTCAGCAAACCGAGTTTGCATCATTTTCATAGATTTTTCCTATATAACCAACCTATTGTAACCTATTGTATCCTACATAACCTGTATCCAACATAACCTGTATCCAAACATTTTACGACTGAGTTTTTTAATCTAATATTTGTTTAATGCAATGAATTGCTGCCATTTCAGACGCATTGAAATGGAAAACCGCTATATGAAGCTTCTCTTAGCGTTGTTAAGTTCCATTTACGTCTTATGTGGTAAGTTTAGTTCTCTTTTGTAATTTTAAGATGAATTTTGAATGTATGTAATATAATTTCATAGATTGTTCATTGTAATGCATTCCAATAAATTACTTTAATTATTAAGATAGTATTGTGACGTCACTGTGCAAATATATAAGCATTGAATGGATATCATACGATTTAGTTATTTATTGATCAATTGTTCAGTTTGGTCACATTCTACAGTGTTCATTGCACTTTGTTATAATGTTTTTTACATTTGATACATTTTTGTTAGATTGTTAAATAACAAATTAGTGCAAAAGCAATAGGAATTGTTTCACTGTTAATTAAAAATGTTATGGTATTTTTATGTTTAAAGTATTAACGATACAGGTGTATATAAAGTCGAGTGTCGTTCAGAACAGAGCACCAGGCGCGAAGCGCCTTTAATCTCCAATTTCAATATGTGGTTCTTATCGTCATACTGTGACATTAATTCAGTGACTGTATATAAAGAATACATATAAATCCATTTTGTACTGTATTTCTATGATTAAATTATTGGTGGATATTTTCGGGATTTAATATTTGATTGTCTAAATTTATGATGAGAATTCAATTAAAATGAAACTTTTAAATTAGTTTTATAGACGAATATCATTATAACAAGTTTCATTTATTCTAAATGCAATGTAATAGTTATTGACATAAAGTCAATTTTTCTTCTTTTTTAGAAAACTTTAAAAACAGTACTCAAAACGAAAATAATATATGAAAAAATATTAGCATACGTTTCTAAATGTATGAAATAAAAATATTTGGTATTATCAGTAAAAAAATTGTATGAGTTATTAGTTACATAGTAGTAAAACGAAGTCATTTGATAAAATCTGCCTGTTAATTTATGATAATTTCAAACAAATGTATAGCCAGACAAAAAGTGACATAAATTACATGGAAAGATTGCTAGTAATCTTGCAGTCTTTTACTTCTAGTTTAGTTTACATAACAATGTGTAACTTAAATATACATAAAAAATTGCCAGTTATATTACTATATCAATGCTTTATGATGTATAAGCAACGTTTTTTTCGTTTAAATTAGTATAAATGGAACTTCAAATGTTTTAAATGCAAATTTTATTTATGTTGGGTGAATAGTTGCGATGTATAATGTTAAATCCTTAATTAGATCAAAGTTAATATCCTATTTCAACTCAACTAGCAGTCCTTAACCTTCTATTAATTTTTATTACAGTTTTAATTGCAGTGAACATAAAAGGAAGCAAAAAGTAAATGTAACTTCACCATACATTACCGAGACTTTCATAGATGTTGTAAATAACGTTTTTTTGTTTTTTCTATGCTGTACTTAAATTCAATGCTGCTTTCCATGCTGCCTTCTGTTCTGCATAGCAGTGCAATGTTGATTTCAATGCGTTATATTTGTATAATGGTGAAGGGTGTCTTATTTGAACTCAGGCCTTTGATGACGTTGGTTGCAATCAGAGTGCACCTGTCTGTAAATAGACTCTTAATTTAGTAAGTAGTTACACTATTGTGGTTTGAATTAATTGTTAAACAATAAGAAATTGACTAACAATAGTAAACAATAGTAAATTTAATTTTTTGGTGTATAATTGGAACTTTAGCACTGTATTAGCTGGGATATATGTATCTCTTATATCAATGTCGTAATTAGCACACATTTTTATGGCATTTATATTATTATTTTATGGATATTGAAACACTAAACATTTTTATTTACTGTACTGAGATATAAATTAGGTCAGATAAAACTATACAATTTTTATGAAATTTTTCGCGTACACTTGTACAAAAAGATGACGTAACTTTAATTGTTTTGCTTTATAATCCCTTCTCGACTTCTACAACGTTAAATTTCAGTTTGTCACATTAAGTTGCGCGCGCCACAACTTCTGAAATTTAGATTTTCATTAACATGTGGCTAAGCTTTCATTTGGAGTACAACTCTTAGTCTGTTCATAATGCAGAATAAAATCTAAGCATTTCCGAAACGTACGTTTGATTTTATGGTTTTATTTAAACAGCAATTTATGTTGTTATTTTTTTATTTACCTTTATTTATTGTGATATAATATACGATGCCTTCCATATATTTTGTAGAAATGAAGTTTTTACAAAAACTGAATTTTAGGCAATTAAGAATATATCTAGAAGTTGCGGGAAAAGCAAATAAGTCAAAAATTATATTTTTTATAACATATTTGACTTAAGAAATTTATGATCTTTGTTATGGGAAAAGCACATAAGCTTCTAATATGTTAAAAAAAGAAATACTTTAAACACTTATTATATTTTGCACGGATAGTAGTGGGGTAAAAAATATATATTAAGAAAAGTTATTACTTATTTAGCTCATAAATGCGTAACAAACTCCATAAAAATTAAATTTGTATTCTGAAAACAAAAATATAAAATTTTTAAAAAGTTCTGTTAAAAGCATCAAAATTTTCTTTCCTCGATATTTCAAAATCCATGCTTTTTCCCGCCAGCTCTAGATATTAACTTTTAACTAAGAATAAATATACTATATAAATGTGATGTATATATAAATGTGATGCCAAATTTTGCATTTATAATAAAAAAATTTATTTTAGGAGCTTCCGTACCATACATTAAGCCGTTCAGTTTCTCCGGAAATTTGGTGATTGGCGAAAGAACGGTAATCATCTGCGTTGTAACACGTGGGAAACCTCCTTTCACATTCAATTGGTTGAAAGATAGCGAACGAATTCACGAAATTCGAGGGCTGTCCACGACAAAAGTTGACGAATTCACTTCTGTGTTATCGATATCTGATTTAAATGCCGAGAGCAATGGAAATTATACATGTAGGGTTTCCAGTAATGAAGGAACAGATGAAAAATCTAGCACGCTACTAGTTAAGGGTAAAACTATTATTTTTTCATACCGATTTTCATGTTAATTTTGACAACAATTTTTTTATCATGTCTATTTTTACATGTTATTTTGAAATTTAGATGTTATACTTTACATATTTCTTCAATAATTTTAACATTCAACTAAGCATTCTGGTGTCGTCTGTTGAAGAGAAAAGGCGCATTATGATATCGTTACATTTCTACTTTTTGTTTTGTATTTACTTATATATTAGCTTTTACATTATGTTTTCATTTCCGTAGATTTGTTTATTTATTGGTTGGTTGGTGTCGTGTTCATTTGAAAGCAGATCGTTGAGCAGATATGACAGTCTCTGCAATTTGAATGATTAGATCTGAGTATAGTTTTTTCTGTGGAAATTCATCAATATTCTGCAGTGCTATAATGTTTGGACCGCTATAATGGTTAGAGAGGTGACATTATGTTCTGATGATAGTTTCGTTTCTGGGCAATTTCTACAATAACTATAAGTCCTTGTTCCGTCATTTAACTATAAGTCGCTAAGTCGTAACAATAAAACGTTCCGTCGTTAACTATAAGTTCTTGTTCCGTCGCTGTTAATTTTCAATCCTCTGTGATGACGACTTTTTAGTCATATAATCGTTTTAGATTTGTTTATTAAAATAGGCGATTAATTTTGCTAAAATTTGAGTTTTGGGTTTATTTGCAACTGATTTAATGTTTAAGTACACGCACTGATATCGTAACAATGTGGTTTATTTTGCGAATAAATGGATGCAGTCTTTATCCTAATCAAACAATTATACGAATTATGTAACTATTCATATATGATATACATAATATTCATAAATAATATACAATTGATATACATACGAATTATGTAAATATTCATATATGATATACATAATATTCATAAATAATATACAATTGATATACATACGAATTATGTAAATATTCATAATGATTTGAGAATGTTAAAATGTTTGCAATTATATGAGTTTGATATATACTATAGCTAAAATGTGTTGAATAATTTTAACTTCGTTTCAAAACACTATGTGGCACAGTTTCACGTCAATTGTATCTTGGAAGAACATGTAATGAATCCTCTAACAGACTCTTGAAAAATTATATTGAGAATGTATGTACATTTAATTGTATGCTAATTGTGTACTTGATGGGTGTATGCTAATCTTTCTCAATTAATATCAGAATTTACTTTATTAGTATATCACGCAATAAATATATTTTTCTCGATTCATTTTGAAATTGAGGTTTTTTTAATAATATTCTTATTTTTAGCCTGAAGATATCTGAAAAGAGCGAAATTAAATGCATTTATGATAGCATTTTAGTTACTTATACTGTTTATCTGATAAATTACGAATTTTCAAATATTTTCTACCAAGAAATGTGTTTACTTATACATTGTTTAACTAAAAACTATTTTAATAAGACCCGAAAGTTTTACCTATGAAAAAAAAAATTGACATCAGCAAACTGAATTTATTTATTACATACGTTGTTTGAAAATACCTCGCTATTTTCCAACTGTTTCTATTTTCACCAGTAAATTTTGTCGAATAATGAGATTCAACAATTGACTCGAACAACTGAAACAACTGATTAAACAGTAATTGCCATACATGAATAGTATGTAAAGTGTGTCTATCATGTCAAATTTCTCTTTTTGCAGCATGTTTTACTAAAATACCTTCCTTGTTTTCATTTCAATAAGAATTTTTCAAAATAATTTTTGTTTTCATTCTTTGCCACTGTGTGGCGTTAGTATACTGCAGCTGATATGTATGTTGTGTAGCCTCCATTTTTCGTCTATACGCATGTATATCTCGAATGTGTAGCGTGCCATGAATTTACTGCGTTGTACACTTTCATGTTTTATTTAGGATTCTACCTTACTGTTGAACTTTTAAGTTTGAAGCTTTGATCACATAACATTTTATTATTTTTAGTTTAACACTAACTCGTTTGTAAGAATGAAACAATTGTGGAACCGTAGTGGTGTTCCTAGAGGTTTGTTTTTCCTGAGAACAACCATCCTATGTATTGCAGTAGAAATTGTAATGGGTAAGTGCTCATATTTCAGTTACTTCTATTTTCTTGTTATACGATAATGCTTGGTTAATTTCATCTCTTATATGACAGCAAAACTAGTTGAATCATCACATTTTACATGAACACATATATCATTATACTATTAAGTTTTTCCGTAATTATATTTTAAAGCATGAATACATTTATGATAAAAATTGATTGTGTTAAAGGAGTAACTTGTAGATAAAATACTTCATATGTAAAAATAATGTTTAAAAATATAATTATGAAACACTATTATATGGTAGAAATCCAACATCGCAAAGAACTGTTTTATATGGTAGTGTTAAAAATATGATAAGCTTCTATTTTCTTGTTATACGATAATATTTGTTTAATTTCGTCTCATGACAGCAAAACTATTTGATTCTTCACATTTCATATGAACACTTAGTATGTATCATGTTATACTATTAAGTTTTTCCGTAATTATATTTTAAAGTATGAATACGTTTATGATAAAAATTGATTGTGTCAAAGGGGTAATTTGTAGATAAAATAGTTCATATGTGAAAATAGTGTTTAGAAATGTAAGAATGTTATGAAATACTATCGTTTAGAAATGTTATGAAATACTATCGTTTGATAGAAATCTAACATCGAAAAGAACTATATGGTAGTGTTAAAAATATTACAAGCAAAATGAAGCAGTAAGATTTTGAATTAAAAAAAAAATATGTTTTGATGAGAATTCTTTATAAATGCTATCCAGTGTTTTGAATTAACCAAGTTTTATTGTATTTGGATTGTTTCAGTTGAATTAGGCTGTTTTTAAAATTAGGCTTTAAGAAAATAAGTGTTTAAAAAGCTAAACTTTTTCTTCTGTCGAAATAATAAAAAAAATATTTATATATGAATGGCCTCAATTAATTTTGAATTTTTATATTTTGATTTGTTTCATATATTATTATGTATCTAAATTTCTTATAAAATGCTTCTACAAATACTGGGTGTTAAATATTTTAATTAATAAATCCCGATTAATGTAAAATAACTGTGCTCCAATACATAATTTTGCTAAATTAATAGTGATATTATCAATGTATTTAAATCCGAATTATTTACATATTTTAAACATTATGAAAAAAACATATTTTTTTTTCTCATTCAGGAATGGTTAAATACTAAATAAGAGTGTAACAACTAATAATACGATAATTTCATAGTTTAAAAATCTTAGTTGAGTTATGTTGAATCATGTGAATATTGAATTATATTTTGGTAGCTAATATTATTTTAAGATCTAATTATTTTAAATGCATATCATATAAAAGAAGTTACACATTGCCTCAATGTATTTAAATATTGTATTACACTATGAATATAAATTAAAATCAAAATGAATATTGACCAAATATACACAGATAATACAAAATTGATTAATACTCACTATAAAAAGCATCAACTAGAATTATATTAACATATAAATTAACTTTATATTTGTAATTTAAAAAAGGGCATTATTCTTATTAAGCGCAATATCTTATTAACTGCATGGCATTTTATACCATTCTCTTTCTAAATGTATATTTTAAAAATAAGAATTCAAAGATCTTTAATGGTTTGTGAATAAAAACTGCCTAAAATTATTTTATCGTATATTGTACAAAGTTTAATTAGTATTTACTATCTACGCAAAGTAGTCATAAAACATAGAAAACGTAAAAGAAAATCTCCCAGAGTATGTGTACAGTAAATTTCTAGTAAATTAATTTCTCTAGTAAATTTATTTCTCTAGTAAATTCATTCTAGCAAATTCATTATTTTCTAGTAAATTAATTTCTCGAATGCTCGATATCCTGGTTACAACACTTCTTTACAATACAGACAATTTTCTATTGAGATATTCGTTTCACCAAAATGCATATAATTTCGATTCTTACAGGTGGCACTAAACCAGAATTAGCCCCATTACATCTGCCACCAGAATTGAAATTCGGAAAGAGGGCAGCACTGACATGCAGCGCGTTAGATGGTGATCCTCCGTTCACCTTCACGTGGTACAAAGACGGAGTTGCCCTACAAGAAGTTTCGAACTTTAATGTGAAAACGGATGGATTCAATTCTATGCTATCTGTATATAAACTTGGCGCCGAGAGTAATGGTAACTACTCTTGCAGAGTCAGCAACGCATTCGGGAGTGACGAAAAGTTCAATTTTCTTCAAGTAAAAGGCAATCCATTTGATCTTTTAAGTACAACATGAATGTTATGAATTGTTTTCTGTGTGAAATTGAAGTCTTTAATAATATATCATCGTACAAGTCAATATATATACAGGATGATCCGAAAGCTGTACAGATTAAATTTTTAAATTATATAATATACCGAGAACAGTGGCGAAGATAGCTAGAACAGTGACGGAGATAGCTAGAACAGTGACGGAGATAGCTAGAACAGTGGCAGATAGAGTCAAAACAATTGCGGAACAGTGGCAGAGATAGCCCGAACTGTGGCAGAGATAGTCAGAACAGTGACGGAACAGAGGCTGAGATAGCCCTGACAGGCGGACCCGCAAACTCCACGACTCCGAAGAATGGGGCGCAGAAGGTTTTGTGGGATTTGGAGGCACAATATAAATGTATGCTAACGTAAGGGCTAAGTGGAAGAAAGTTAAAGGGGTGCCATGTTTTAAGCAACCTGATGAATCAAACTCTGCCACTGACCTAGAAATTAAAATAGTAGAATTTACAGTGAAGTAGTACTAATATAACCTCAAAAATATCTTCTGTCGTTTTTAATACGTCAGACGATCATTGCAGATCTCATTTTTATCAATCAAAATAACATGTTTTTTTCCCCAAATTGGACCAAAAATTTAGATCAATATTTTTCTTGCCATTGTTGTGAGGGTATCATTGAAGTGTTTCAGAAACGCAGTCTCTATATCAGAAGTTTATCCTGGGTTAAAACGGAAGGCCTGCCGCTTCTCGCTTTGTCTATATAACAGATCCAGTTTCTCAAATACACGTTATTAATCTCATACTGCTTGGATTGTTACTAATTTTAGGGTATTTCTTCTGAAACTCTCCAATGACTTCTCATAGGAATGGCTGAAAAAAAAAGAAGAAAAAAACACTAGTGCTCTAATATAAAATTCCTTTCACTCTTGGAAAGCGTAACGGTCTTTAATTGATAAAAAATAGGTCTGTAATGATTGTTTTACGAATTGAAAAAAAGTGATGATAGTTTTGATATATTTTCGGAGGTATATCAGTGTCACTTAACTGATAAAAAATTCTACTATCTTAATTTTATCAGTACACTATATGATTCTAAAATTTGATGTCCGAGGTTTCTCTATCACGCTGTATGTTTTTGTAATAAATTGCAGATCACTAATTTATGTTTATGGTGTAAAAATAAGGTAGTACCATATAATTGTCTCATTTTACATAAAATATCTCCTGTTATCATTCATATATATATATTCATTATCATATATAAATATATATATATTTATATATATATATATATATATATATATATATATATATATATATATATATATAAAGTAAGAAGGCTGCAACTCGAAAAACCTAACTTTCTAACAATCGTATATATATATATATATATATATATATATATATATATATATATATATATATATATATATATATATATATATATATATATATATATATATATATATAAAAGAAAATGGATATCTTCCTTAGCAGCTTTTGTTTTATAATATTAAATAATACTGCAATTCGAAATAGTCTATAAAAATATCCATACTGCATGTAATATAAGCACTGAATGGCCGGTTTTTAGCGCTGTACGGTTGATTTGTGTAGAAAAGAATTATTTATATAATGCTAACTAAGCAAAATATGTAAGTAAATAACATTAAGTAGACATACTTCTGGCATCATTTGTTGATTTTCTAGCATCCAATTTATATTTTAAAAAATGGTGTTTAATTTTCTTTTATAATATGTAGTAAGATAAATTCTCAAAGATAACTACATTTTACTCAATTTTTCATAAGTTTTTTCCAATTAAATTTACAACTTTTTACCATATTAATCTTTCAGTAATGTTCTCCACAGTTACACGTTTTCTTTTTTAGAGGGTTTAAAATGTAAATGTGTAAGTCCACATTATTTTCCCCAGTATTTTATTTCCTTGATAATTTATGATTTTTTTTTCTCTATAATACATGGCAATGTATTTAATTTCCCTACAATACAGGGAAAACACTGGAATTGTGTCGAAAATCGTAACTCGAGTTTTCGACGGGTCTATACATTTTGGAACCCCGAGATCACGAAAAACTATTTTTAGCGTGACGTCCCTCTCTCTGTGTGTATATGTGTGTGTGTGCGTGCGTGTGCGCGCGCACAATGTGCAATGTATGTATCCACTCGCTGCCTGTGCAATGTATGTTTCCACTCTGACTCGAAAACTAATTGACCAAATTTCATAATATTTTACAGGCAAGTCACTTGGGGATGAGTCTGGTGCTAATTAGATTTTGGTACGGTTCGGGATAAAAGAGCAGGCCCTTTTTATACGAAATGGCCCGCAGAAATCGTATTTATCCACTCTAGCTAAAAAACTAATAGGTCAAATTTCGCAAAATTTGGTAGATAAGTCACTTGTGGTTTATCCTGGTATTGATTGGATTTGGGTAGGATTCAGGGAAAAGTAATATGCCTTTTTTTGAAAAATGGCTTGCAAAAATCGACAGAATTAAACTAAAAGGCTACATATGCTTAAATGTATCCATTAAATGCTTGTTTTATACGTAATTTTTAGCGGTAAAAATAATATGATTAACCCCATTTCCTTAGGACTAGCCGTTCTCGAGAGATTTTAGATTTCCGCCTTTAAAATATGTCCCGTTACCAAATGAAAACGAAAATTGAATTTAAACTGCCAATTCAATGGCATTTCAAATGATTGTGCGTGTTATTTTGTGCCATTAAACTCAATTTAATAAATTGTTGAAGAAATGGGAAGAAAATGAATCTGAGTCTGTAGGAAAAGTCATTTGCAGTCCACATCAGGTTTTTTATAATTTTGTTTGATTTTCTCTCTTACGTAGTTCTTTTATACATCTATACCACTAGAATATGTACAGTACCTTATTAAGAATATTTACTGCTGACAGAATTTCGAATTCAAATTTTGTTATAATTGAGCCTAATTTGTTATTATAAATACGATGAATATGAAAAATACTGACTCTGGGAAACATTAATTTTATATATCACCGAATGATCGAAAATGATAAATACTTGTATTTTTGCCTCTTAAAGTGAATTTTGCTTTATTTTTTGTCTTGAAACTACAAATACTATGACTGCCAATATTTATTCAAGCACCAACTATCTTCTATGTTTAAGAATACATTTAAAAAGTGTTTTTGCTATATGAAAAGTTTTATTTAATGTACAGATTATTTAATAAAGTATTGACTCAAAAAGCTGTATATAAATTTATTAAAATGTTTTTATTGCATTTTGTGTCACTATGTGGCGCTAGTATACCAGAAAATGGAATCTTCAATGGATGATTCAAGCGTATTATGGGTATATGACTCTCAGTGTATGCATTCTATGCAACTGTGAGAGCTTGTGGTGAATGGTGCGAGATATTTACTTAATTAAATTGAGTTAAAAACGCTTTGTGATAAAATTTGTATCTATATCTAATATATAAATATTTTATAACGCCCCTAGTTTGTTATACGTATAGTTTCAAACACATAGCTAATTTCAAGTATCTGCTACTCACATATACCATAATGGACGGCTTGTTTTTCCTACTAGCAGCCTTTACACAAGTTTTCTTTGCCTTCGGTAAGTACCCGTTTAATTGTTTATTACTTTCTTTAAAGTATTTGTTGATTTAATTGTTATATTTTACCTGACATTGCTTGGAATACATTTAAAATATATTTGCTACATAAATGCCTTCTATGCATTTTATGAAGTGTATATTGAAAGTATGTTAAAAGCTTGTATATTAAAAGCTTTTATTACATTTTATGAAGTGCATATTAAAATTATATTAAAAGCTTGTACGTAAGTATATTAAAAGCTTGTTCATATTTCAGAGAAAATTACACTGTTTCTGGAATGACTAGTATTTTGTCGATGTTCTATGTGTCATTTTAAAATCCCAAGCATGTTGTAAAAATCAGATTTCGGTTACGAAGACTAAGTAAAAATGTGGAAGATTAATTAAATATGAAAAATGTAAGTTAACTGTAAAATGTCAATCATTCCATACCTTTGGCAATGTAAATTAATTATAAATATATATTAAGTGATATATATCATTCTTCCTTAAATGTAATGTTAGGGACACGACAACAACAACAACAACAAGTGATATATATAATATATTTCTGCTGAAGTAACAGCTTATATCATGCCTAAAATAAGCTTTTAGATTATATTAAAAAAAAAAATTACATATAACATGTTCATAATTAAAATGCACGTTTTTTTCTGTATCATCATGTATTATTAAATTATATTTTATTTTCTTGCAGGATATAAGTTATAATATTCATATTATGCTATGTATTATATTGAAATTAAACAGTATGCATATTATATTAGTTAATTATAATGTTAAAAATTAAATTTGTAAAAGAAGTACTGTGTTCTTATGTTAATAGGAAAAATGCATTGGAAAAAGTACATAATGCTCCCAATTTTTTCTAAATAAATACATAACATAGCATTAGCATTATATGATTAGCATTGAAAGTTCAATTTTTGCCTTTTCATATTATAGAATCAAGACAACGTTTTCCTGAAAGTTTTCTAATTTTAAATTATTTTTTAAAACACATTTTAAGATCTCTTGAGCAAATCTTTCTGTATGCCGGTATGGTTATGACAGCCAAAGAATAAATTCACCTATTGCTTCAAGAATATGTGTTTTGTCACATAATGTGACTAAGAACATAGTTGCCATGTGTTTAGTTTAGTTACTATATGCCTAGTTTTTATTTAAATATTAGTGAAACTAAAACTAGATAAAAAAAAACTACAACTGGATTAATAAAACCCAACTAAAACTAGATGTTTTGAAATTTGCATTATTAGAACAAGAACCATTTCAAATTTAATACGTTGATGACATGATTTTCTGTAGAGAAACAGTAATACTTTTTAGACAATGACAGTTGAATAGCAATATATATATATATATATATATATATATATATATATATAACAGTGATAGTTTGAAGTATGTTAATATCATATCTATTATATCAGAGTATTTCACACCAAACAAAATCAACACTGAATGAATGTTCAGTGTTCAGTGAAGAAAGTCATATAGAAACCGCACAGAAGTGCTTCATTGTATTATCTTACGCCTTAGCGAAATATAAAGTACTCCTTTTTGAACTTAGGAAACTTTGTCCTTTTAGATTATTTAGAAAACTATTTGATCTAAATTCAAAATTTATTTAAATATATATTATATTATCTTAATGTGTAATAATTCAATAAAATCCTTAATACAAGATAGCAAACTGTAGCATAAAGCTTCTACCTTTAATGTATAAATGCAATGAAGGTTAATGGCGATCAAATAAATCTCAAATACATCGTATGATTAAACAAAAGATATCTTGTAAATTAATAAACACGGAAATTATTTAAATATTAGCAATTTCTTTTTTTTTAAATATGTTTAATACACTAAACAAAATATCCTTTTTATTAGCTAAATTTGGACATAATTCTTAAAATTGAGCATTCAATCATTTGACTTATTTTAATTTTTGAAAGAATGAAGTCTTATATACACAATACATATTATTTATTTATTTGCTTATTCAATTTACGGGGCAATAACAGAAAATATCCAGTTACAGTAAGTAACCACAAAACATGAAATACGTAGAACATAAACATATGAATACTAAACAGTAACTAAACCAGGTTTTTTAAAAATTGCTTGAGTGAATATGAAAATATTAATAGCAGCACAATATGTATTAAATAGATCAACAAATGTATAGACAAAAAGTTCTTAATGTAATTGCGTTTTATAGTAACCTCGTGAAATTTTTTTGCCTAGTATTGGTAACAGGCATATGGAATCGTGTCATTCCAAGCAAGGAAATGAAATAGACAATCAATAGTATTATTTAAAACGAGAGCCAAGACTATTTTCTTTTTTCAAGAGACATTATATTAAATTTTTACCAAAGTTGACTAGAATGCATATCATATGGATAATAACCGGAAATTCTGTAATTAATAGTATAAAAATTTATTTCGGACAACTTCAATTTGTTGAGAATGCAGATGGTAATCCTAGATCATAGAGAAATATTTTAAAATAGATTTAACAAAAGTATTATATAGACAAATAATAGTATCAGACCTGAAAAAAACATGACATCGTCTTAAATGGTGATATGATATTATACGAGTATATCATACCAGAGATATAAGAATAAAATAATGTTCATTAGTAATAAAAAATACAATCGAATGCAGTCATGTTTTGGTTAAAATAATATTTATTAATGCTAGATAAATTACCAAAAGTGTGACTACATAATATACAGTATAAGTACATAATGAGGCTTAACAAAATGTACATAATATGAAATAGGACAATTCGAATTTATACGACGCCTGATTGTGCACCTTTCCATATGATATTGTATGGACCAGTTTTTCATTTTACCGTACAAAAGATATAAAAGCCTTTCAAATATAATTGAATGAGCATCTTTATACTTGAATTGATTTAAAACGTATTCCGTCTCTGAAAACACCAATGCAGTCTTTGTAAATGCTTTGGACATGTTTTATTTTATTTTATTTTATTTTATTCAATTTACGTGGCAATTACAGATGAAATCCAGTTACAGTAGCCACACAAGAAATTAAAAAGTACAGAACATAGGATACAAGAATACTAAGTAGTAAACATGTCAAACGCATTGAAACAGGCTTTTTTAAAACAGGCAGAAGTCAAGTTAAATATATCAATATCAGCACAATAGGTATTATATAGATCAACAAATTTATAGATAGAATAGCATTTAATGTAGTTGTGTTTAACAGTAGTATTGTGAAAAATAGTTTTTTTCCTAGTATTATTTACAGGTATGTGAAATTCCAGGCAAGAAAGTAAAATACGGCAATCATATATTTATTTTTATTAGGGTTTTATTAGACCTAACGTTCGATGAACATCTTGAAATAGTTTTAAGCAATGTGTGGAATTTTATGAGTTATTACATAGAATGTTGAATCAGCTTTTATATATTATGTGGACTACAAAATGGAACATGTCTCATCATAAGAATAAAATGCATTATTTTCAGCTGCAAAAGCTCCCAAAGTCAATCCTTTTCACTTCTCGGACGAGCTGAATATTGGCATGCGAGCTCTGGTGACTTGTGCTGTCATGGATGGCGATCCCCCGTTTCAGTTCGTCTGGTATAAAGACGATTCAACATTGCAAGAAAGTGGCCCGGTATCCATTAAGTCCCACGAGTTCACATCTACCCTTATGATATCCAATCTTGGACCGGAGAGTAACGGTAATTATACTTGTCGGGTGACCAACAATGGCGGAGTGGACGAGAAGTTTCATGTTTTAAGCATGAAAGGTGAGTTATCCTCGAAATATACTATTAAGATCAATGTGCAGTGAATGCATCCTATTAAAATTTAAATGTCGCATGGTTATTGCAAAATCAATAAAAAGCTAATATAATTGTTTGGGTCCTTTTACTGAAATTACAATTCTTCTTGTCTAAGTTCAATTTGTAAAAATATCATTGCAGTCCATTATTTGTAGTAGTATATACATACGTTTTATGTGTATTCTATATATATTTTAGTTGTGTTGTAGGATTTTTAGCTTTCATTATTTTATTTCAATAATTTAGAATATATGTGTTACATTTGTTAAAAGTGGAAATTGTGATTTATCTCTTTTTATAATATTACTGTGAAGTTTTGCTCCGACTTCTGCAAATTCAGCAATATTTAAAGTTTTCGAAAAAAAAGAAAGATATTAAACTGAACATAAAATTGATTTATAAATTCAGTGAAAGTCAAATTTAATTTTACTTCGATAACAACTGGGATTTGGTTTGGGTAAAATAAAAATTTTTGCTGCACACAGTACCTTTGAATAGTGTAGTTTTAAGTAATGCGTTATGTAATAAAGCACTGCTGTTTAATGTCGAATTTGTTTTTCCAAGTTGTAAAATTAATATAATTGAATTTTCCCTTTGACTTGTTTGTATAAGTCATACTCTTAACAAAGAAAATACGATTTAACGTTATGGTTTTTATGCAGTTTTTTTTATTATTTGGTGCATTGTCCAACAGGCTATATAACTTGTTTTTAATTTCTTGAATGCGTGTATATAATCATTCCTATGAAATAAATTTCTTGCTTCAAGTTTCAACCATTTTTGTAGAAAAGTAAGATTCACGATGAATTACATTTTAAATTCGTTTATATTCTATTAATATAAGGGATATAAACGTCGTTATTTAAATTATTATTTACCTTGAAGATTAAGTTTAATTCCATTCTGTGTCACTGTGTGGCGCTAGTATCCCGTCCCAGTCATCGTATTTATGCTTCTCTATATGTTATGGTCATAATCTTTTTCTACATACTCAATATTTGAAGCGACACCGAGGAGTTAAGATTACACTTATTAGTGCGGTTGTTTTATAAAATGCTTATATCTGTTTCGAAATCGTTTTAAATGCTTTGAAACTGAATAAATTGTGATTCTATATTAACTGTTCATAAAAGCGTTCTATAGAATTCAAGCAGATGCTATGGAGTTTATGTTTCTCCTGACTGCTGTGTTCTTCTGTAAAGCTACCTATGTGATCGGTAAGTGTGTAACATTCATAAGCTTTCCATGTTAATATTTCTATGATTTATTTTTGATAGTTGTATATGCTTTACCAATAAGATAATTTAGACATTTATGATAAATTCCCAAATTCTCATATAAATTCTCAATTTTAATTTTCTTGTATTTTCTCTTTGTGTTGTGCCATAAGCAATAAGTTTGTTTAACCAAATGCTCTTTTCTTAAAATGTTTGGATAGATGCTTGTACCCTATACTATTTATGACATTTTTTATAATGCAAGACATTATTTATGAAAAAGAAATAGTAAACATTATAAATAGCGATTTATATACAGAAAAGGATAGAAATAATTTATATCACTAGTTATTATTTAAACTGAAAATAGTGTTTCGTAGAAGTAATTAAAAAAAATTAGATGCTTATATCATTCACTTTTTTAAAATTATTTTCTTTAAATAATCTTGCAACACATCTTCAATCTCTTTATAACGTGTGCATCAGAACTCGTTGTAGCGCTTTCTGCAAATTCTAAAAGCATAATTTATAAATATATTTAAATACATAAAATATTTTCTTTGTATTCAATTTTTTTTTCTTTTCTACGTTTTAAAGCAGAATGAAGATGGTGTATGGCATAGCAAAACTTCAACATTCGTTTCATAACATTTTGTTTATTATAAGAAGAAATATTTTACAGTAAACTTTCTTAAAAGAAATATTTTACAGTAATATTTTTACAATTTAGTAACATTCGTGCTAGAAACATATTATTCTTACTATGCGCATCTTTACATATTTACATGTTTCTGCACAGTGCATAATGTGAGTGCATGATATTAAAATTCAATGATTATCCAGTAATTCACGAAATATATTTATATTAGTATCCATTACATAAAAGTAGATTTACTAATTGTAAAACTAGTAATTTTATTATTTGTAAATTAATAGAAAATTCATAATAATAATAATGAATAATAACAAAAATAAGTAATTTATCGAAATTAAATATAAAATTGCATTGTGCAATAATATAATTGTGTGTGCAATTTAATTGTTTATAATGTATTGAAATTAAAGGCATTCGTACTGCAATGAAAAGTAAACTATAATTTGTGGATAATCATTTATTAGTATATTAAGATAATTAATAAGAAACTGATGAGAATTTTAATCCAGAATTTTGAAGTGCATGTATGCATTCTTTTCAGATTATGTATGTGGTTTTCTGTCCAAATAAATCCAATTTCAATTCACTATCTATAATTTCATCTTGTCATATTAAACTATGCATTTAGTCCTTTTCACATGATGTTGATCCATTTTTCAGAAGTAAAATTAGTTTTGTTCAATTAAATATTTTGTCAGGTTGCTTTATTTTTAGTCTTTAGATTTTTAAGCCTATAAATAGCTTTGCAAAAATACTATAATAATAATTTTCTTGAAACTACATTTGAATTAAAAACTAAATACTGGTAATGTACCAAAATATTTGCAAGATTTATATTATTAATTTTAGTAATATTAACTTAGATTAGTTTAAAAACTTTAGTGTAATCTATAAAGTATATTCTGTCTGTAGATCAATTACTTGTATTTATTTTTCAGATAAATTAAAATTTGAATAGGATAAAACTTCAGAATTTATGTGTATACTGTAATAACTTAGTCAACTTTGATTTGGATTTTAAGACCAGGTGAAAAAAATTAACTAAATTAGTATTTACCTGATATTGTTTTATCAATCGATTGTTTTTCTGTCTCAGAATTTATTTCGAAACATACTTTATTTTTTTCCATTACATTATTATGTTACATAATCTTGCGATATGAATTTCAGGTTCTAGGCCAGAAGTTGCCGTCCATTTCCCTTCTAACTTAGCCTACGGTAAAAGGATTGCTATAACTTGTACAGCTATGGACGGGGATCCTCCATTTTCTTTTTTGTGGTTCAAAGATGGCTTGGAATTGAAAGAAATACAAGGAATTACGCTTCAAATGGCCACTGATGGTTTTTCATCCACACTGTTTATTTCTAAACTGGAGGCTAGTAGCAATGGAAACTATACGTGTAGAGCCAAAAATGCTAAGGGATTGGATGAAAAACATGGTGTTCTTCTTGTAAAAGGCAATAAGTTTATTTGATGTCTTATTTTTAAGTATATCACCAATGTGTTATTTCCTATCATTTTATACTTCCAAATAATTGAAGCTGTTAAATGCAATAGATATTTACATTTTGTGTATTCTCGAATTGTTCGAACTAATTTTCTTCATTGTATATATTTCTAATTTATTACACAGAATAAGAACTCTATAACAGTTGCATTCCATAATGTATGAGTATGTCTTGTCAAAATCGAACTGTTTCATTCATATTATAAATTTAATTATTATCTATTACTTTTATTGGATACTTTTTGCCCATTGTTGACTTATAAGGTTCGCAATTAGATCACTTTCAATTATATACATTTTGTCACTCTCATTTATGATCTAGAGTGCACAGCCAATTATGTGCAATGTGAGTGGGTGCCAAGTTTCTGAATTTAACCAATTCGTAAGGTTATTATTGTCTGTAATTGTCTAAAATGTGCGATATTAAAGGCCATTTCAAGATAATTTGTTTCAAAAGATAACTTGTTTAATAACTAACACAATTTTGTTTCAGGCAAGATTTTATTTTATATGTTATTAAGACTTTTTTTTGTATATTTATAGATTCAACAGATGCGTAAAATAATTTACATAAACTATACCAGATCATTTCAAAGTTTTACGTATTTTTATTGTACTTCTAAGTTATTTAACTGGGGAAAATGGAATATGAATGAATATTGCACTGTATTTGACATTTGTCAAATGTCTGTTTTTTTATTGTGACTAATCATTCGTTTCAAATTGAACGCGACATTTTACAGTCGTTTTATTTTACTCACTTATCACTGTATTTACAGACTTTAACTACCACTTAATTTTACAGGTTTTAGCTCTAAACTGATTTAATAAACAGTAAATGTACCTTGTATCTTTTAAATACATTTCTCGTCACTATGTGGCGCTAGTATGCCTGCAAAATGAATTTGGTTGTGGTGGATGCGTATTGTATTCGCTTTCAGTCCGTGTTGTAATGTTAACTTCATAAGCATACATTTTCTCTCTCGCTCTATTACAAGAGAATTCACCTTATCAAACCATATTTGCGTAATCCATGAAATGTGAATTCATTTATTACAAATGCATTTCATTTTTGTGTGAATTTATACGCTTGGAGATTAAATTTACAGCTCATCTTTAGTATCCAAAATGGAAGGTTTGTTTCTCCTGCTGGCAATCCTGTGCCAAACAGTTTTCTCTTTTGGTAAGTTCGTATTACGGTTTTCTGTGCATTAGTTAAAGACAAAATTGTTTTCATTACTGTTGTTTTCTAAATTACATGTATTAATGTATATTTAGGCTTTCTGCTATGATAATTGTTTTCCAAATTTTGCTTTTTATAATTTGTTAGATTATAACGATTGTTAAATTTAACCGCAACTATAATTACTTTAGTTTTTAAAAGTTAAATTCGATGTCGATGACAACTTATTTTAAAGTAAACATGTTCTTTAAAACTTGAGGCTGAAGTGTAAAGACAGAGTTAAGATCATTATACTTCTATTATTCATTTTTTCAGCTCACAATAGAAATTTAAAGATATGTAATAAGCTGTAAAGAAAATGACCTAATCTTAAATTTCATTTTAATTCAATACGTAAATATAGTTATATGTATATTTAATTAATATTTTTTACTTAAGAACAATATATTTATATGCACTTTATATAATAAAATTAATTCCAAAAACTTCCAATTTTACATATTATATTGGAAATGCGTTTGGGAAAAACATTTGCAACAAAATTTGAAGTTCATGCTTTTACTGCTCTAAATATGTAGAATATTCAAATTGTATGTTAGACAATATAATATCATTAAATTTAAATGCTATAAATTGTAAAGAACATTGCTTTCTCTACCGCGAATCGAACCACGGATCTGCATACTGGCCAGCCGACAATCTATGGTTGAGCTACTGGGATAGAATTGCAAGCTCTTATAGAAGCTGACTCTGTATTCTCCACCCTTTAATGACAGATTAACGTGCAACAATCTTGCTGTATATCTCCTGCTATTTTTACCTCAGGTTAGATTCCTGCGTGGTCGTTGTCTTCCCTATTTGAAATCGGCCCTCAATATACCAGAGCCCACTGAATCCGTGCTAATCGTGAGTGTTTGAACTGATGCTCATAAAAATTTCAAACTTTCCTTATTCTTTCATTGTATTCTTTTTTCCAACACTAAAATATGTTTCGTATAACTGCTTGATTTGTATTAGATTCGACAAAATTAAAAACAAATTCGAAATTTTCTTTCTTGTAAAAACTTTTGTAATCCTAGTTTACTCACGACATTTATTGAATCCCATCATTTCAGCTATGAAGCCTCCGAAAGTCGGACCTTTTCACTTCTCGGACGAGCTAAACGTTGGCATGCGATCACTCGTGACTTGTGCTGTCGTTGACGGTGATCCACCTTTCCAATTCGTTTGGTATAAAGACGGTTTAATATTGCAAGAAAATGGACATGCATCCGTGAAATCTCACGAATTTATGTCTACCCTCATGATATCTAATCTCGTCCCGGAGAGTAACGGTAACTATACATGTCGAGTGACCAATAATGGTGGAATGGACGAGAGGTTTGATGTATTGAGTATGAAAGGTGAGCTTTGAAAAACTTAAATATAATTTTATTAAATATAATTTATATATATATGAATATTACTAAAATGAAATGTCTTAATTTTTATATTTTATAAGTATATAACAAAATTAAACAGTAGTGCAGTGTTTATCAACCTTAATTTTCTCGTGATCCACGTTATTAACTTCGTATTAGTAATTGTATTAACTTCTGTGATCCCCTTCGCCTCTGTATCATAAACTCTAGTTTAATTTAGAATGACTACAGTGCAGAATTTGATAGGAATGGAGCGACCTTGCTTTCTGATGGGCTGGCTGATCTGTCGGTAAAGTCTGATACATCTCCAAAAATAAGACGCTGTCGTACGTATGTGTATGTTCTTTTTAACCGGTTGAGTACTAACAATATAATTATAATAAAAATAATTAAAATAAATAGATTAAAATAATGACTATAATACAAACATAAAAAGTTTTGTATATTAATAATAAAGCATATGCATGTTAATATATGATATGTATATTAATAATAATGCATATGTATATTAATATATAATATGTATATTAAAAATAATTAGATTTAATAACATAAAATGCGTTCTATGTTGTTAATTTATTTTAGCTTTGTCAAATATGAGAACGAAGTTGCTGTATATAATTTATATAAGGGGCTAAATTTTCTTACTGTTACGTTCTTTTTAATATTTCAGTAAGATATTGCATAAATGCAATGTATTGCATATCTAAAGTTTTCGTGGTCCTCAATATTCTGTTTATTCGTGGCCACTACACACACCGTGATCCTCAAAGGGAACCGCTGCCGTACCGTTTTTCAATCAACCATTTGGAGGGGCTTATGAAGGAATATTCGATTTAAAAGGGAATTGAAGGGATGTTTGTCCAAAATTATCAAAAGATCATCTATATGCAGGTTTGTATTGCCACCTTCAGAAGTTTTGCTGAAGAATTTTCATTTCTGACGAAATCGTGGATTTTTCCATAACCATGCCTTTGAATTCAATACATTTAAAGATAAGTTATTGAGCATCATTTAATTAAGAGCATTACAATTTTAGAGAAAGAAGCTAAACAATTCAATATTGTTTTTCTTCTTCTGCTTTAATTCTGTTATTTCCTTACTGATTTTTATGAAAGAGCGTAATGTATAAAATGCTTGTAATGATATATAGAAATAGCTTATATTTCTTAATGATATAATGTTATTCGAATGTTAAGATGGAGTTTTGTTAGATTTGATCCTTTCCGTCATATCTTTGGCGATATGTGTATTATGTATGTTAAATGCAAAGACTGTTTTATTGTGATTATATTTTTAAATTATAGTTCTACCATTATATTCCGAGTGTGTATGATATTATTAAAATTTCATGAAGTTATTAAAATAGTGGATTATAAGATTTGCCTTTTTAAGAAAGAGCACTTATTTCATTAAATCTTATCGACATTTTCTTCTTTATCTTACATTCTTCTATAAAAATATCCCGTAATTCGATTTTTAACTTGATATGTTTTGTATTGTTCCATATATGATCAAACAGTTTGTATGTAATTTTCAATTACTTGAATATATGTAAAGTAGTCGTGCTATGCTGTCTTCTAGCATTCTATAGAACTATTTTTAGTTTCGTGATACGTTATATATTAAATATTTACCTTTTGATTGAATATAGTATTTTTAATTTTATTTTGTGGCACTATGTGGCGCTAGTGTCCCGTTCAGAAACCTACTGATGCTTCTCTACTTGTTATATTCCGCATTATTTTCTACGTGATCATTATATTTAGAGACACCGAATCGCAAACTGGTCATTATCTAGTTTAGAGCTTTTGTAAAATATTTTTTATTAAGATTCTAACTCTTTTTAAATGCTTTAAAACGGAATAATTTTAAAGTTATCTATTCAAACTGCGTTCTTCGGAATTGAAGTGGATGCCATGGAGTATACGTTTGTCCTGGTGACTGCCGTGATTTTCTGCAAAGCCTCCAGTGCAATCGGTGAGTAAATATAGCCTTCAGAAATATTCTATTATATTTTTGCTATAAGTTATTTGTATGGTTATAAAATATACTAATTATACCCAAAAGGATTTAAGTATATAAAATAGGAATTAATAAATTATTTCACGATTAGTTTCAATTTTACTTGTATATTCTCCAAGTGGGTGTTATAAACTATAAAGCTTGTTAAACCTATCGTGTTTTTTCCCCATGAAAATAATGCTGAAATTAATGCTTATAATTATTTAAATTTTCAATTTATTTGAATTCATCTTTGTTTTGATAAGGAAATTATTAACTGTATAACCTTAAAAATATTTTTACGTGCCGTTTTGCTTTCAGAAAAAATAGGGTATATTTATGGAATTAATGACGTTTAAACTGGTTTATAACAAATTAAAAAACTTCCAAGTACGAAAGCAAAAAAGTAAAAAATTTTCTTATGAAAGCATTGCTTGGCATATTTTAAAGATAATTTATTTAATTAGGAAAAAATTATAGATCACTGCAAAACATACATAATTATAAATGTTATAATCATCAAAAGTTTCTTAAAATGTTTAGCAACTCGTGTATATTTAAAAAAAATATGAAAACATGTTTTTATGTACTAAAATTTCAAATATTGTTGGGGGAGGAATAAAGTGTTTAGTTGAGAAAAAACCCCAAACTATGAATTTATACTTTTAATAAGGTGCAAAATTTCGCAGTTCGATTTTAAGACACCTAACCTTGCATTCATCCTAAACAAAAAAGTATTTTTACTAAAGTGCAAAGCATGGTTCAATACTACCAAAACACTAATGCATTACAATAAATTAAAAAATATACTTTTTCATATTTAGTTTGAATATTAAAAATGATTTTTTTTTTTTTTTGGTTTACAAAAAATATATATATAAATGTATTAGAATCATGCATGAGATAATAATCATGTAATTTGAGTAATGTTGATTTGAAGTAGTATTATAGGAAACAGTAAGCTCAAAATCACTATAAGATAGATAAGATCAATCTTATCTAAAAAAAAAACATGTATTTGTGTGATTATAGTTTTTGTATATTATAATAAAATCATATTCTGCATTCTATGTATTAGTCAGGACAAGTGCTTGTAAGTGCATGTAGAGGATTGGTATGAAATATGCATATAAGTTATAGACTATATAAAAATTCAAACAAACTATTTTAGATCCTGTGTGAAATGTTCTGATTAAATGACTGTAGATGAAAATGCACCTGCATCACTTGTGTATTTTAAAATATGTACTTTATGTTCATAAACACCTTTTGAAAGCAATTTTTTTTTCTGATTTAATTTTAATCTTATTTCCTGGTTTAGCGTCAGTTTTCAGTATCATGTTAGTTATTTTTTCTTTAGATTTGAAATTTTGGCTATAATTGGGTTCCTTGTTTTATCTCTATATAACAATTCGGAAATTTGTTCTTGACGGTTGTTAAGAGAATACTTCTTTCACTCTGAGGAAGAGGATTTAAAACGGCTGCGAAACAATTCTAGACACCTAATTGTCCTATTTCTGCTTTCTTCAGGGAATCATTGAAAGTTATATTCATTCATAAGGTTTAAAATCATGCGGTGGGAGATGAAAGAAACTGTGATTGAGTGAGCTTCCAGCAATTAAGGATTAAACTGTGAGGAGGTGATTCATAAGAGAAAGGTTCTGATAGTAAGCCAGTTTTTAAGACCACTTTCCCTATGCTTTGTGGTCGAAAACACTTTTTCGGATACAAACATTGCCATGTAGTTTTGGTAAGGAAGTTTGGAAATGTTAATTTTGGCATGGCTTTGTAAAAACCCAGTTTGTTGTTTGGGCCTAAATAAATAATGAAAATTTATGTTCAATTGCTGTTTGTCTTTCATTAACGAAATTCTACAAAATTTTGTTTTCATATTTGACCTTTCTGAAGTATTGGGAAATTATACAATTATACACTGGCTTCCAAAAGTTAAGCATGGACGGTTAAATCAACAAAAATGGAAAAGTAAAGCTTTAACTCAAATTTGTACATGAAGGTAGCAAATGTGTTTATGCATTAAGGAAAACAAGAATTATGTACAAAGATGAAAATAATATTTACTTTTCGTAAGTTATATGATGACGTCACATTTGGGTCATTAACAAAATAATGTTTAAAGGTAAACAAACCAAACAAAGCCCACATTATGACGCTGTCACCTCTGAATGCGCGATGTTCGATGATGTTCTTGGCCTGATTGCGTGTGCCTCGTTCTCTCCAAATCGTTTAACATCTGATTCCCATGTATTGGATGCCAGAGGAGCCAGCTGTACTCCAGTCCTGGAGTAGTTCTTCATCTTCTGAAGACTCACGGGTTCATGGACTTGATCTGATATTGCTGTCGGTCAAGTGGAATAAGAAACAACAAGAACAACAACATCTGAGTCCTGGGCAAATCTGGAGTCGTCCGGGAACAGAACGTTGCATCAATCTGAGACAGTCCAATTGACATGTTGACGACACCACTTTAATCTTGCCCTTCTGATTTGGACGGTTAGTGGAACATAAAAACCTAGTACTCGGGCGTACAGTCCCTTCACGTGGAGCCTTCGGCGCACAGTAATGGAAGATATTGTCTCACCAAGTGCCTCTGCAACCATGGATGTAACAGTTGTGGAGGTCGCTCGTCGATTCCGCTTGGTTACTATAGCAATATACCGATCATCAGAGGAGGTGGTAACCCTTGGACGATGGGTCACAAGTCCCCGGGCAACTGTTTGACTTGTTTAGAATTATTTCCATAATCGAAAAATTACCAAATGATCAACGCCAAAGAAAATAGCGACATCTTTAATTGACTATCCTGCTTCAATGCGCCCGACAGCACGCCAGCGCTCACTATCTGTCATTCGTCTTCTTTTAGCCATAGAAACACTAATATCATCAAAAATAATCTTTAAAAAGTTATAAATACTTCGTATCAGCATTTAAATGCACCTCCTCAAACTCTTCAGAATACTGGCGTCTTCAATGACTGCCGAATTAGTATATATCCGGACAGTTCAATCGTGATTGGCTGTAACACACGATATTTGCATACTGTCATCTACATTTGCAGCGATTTTCAGCCACTCAAATTCAAATACGCTTTCGAAAAATGAAAATTTGCATTGCGTGTTTAACTTTTGGAAGTGAGGGTATTAAACGTCCCAAAGTTTTTTCAGCAAGCGGAGACCTTTTATGAAATCTGCTATTTAAAATATGTTATATATCGCTGCAGGTTAGAAACACCAGAACTATTCCTTATATGAAATTATATCACAGCTGAGCTCCCTGTCACTGAATATTAAAATTTCCACTTGGAAAATATCAGTGCTATTTGCTATTATCCACTCTGCCCTGGTGAACCTTTAAAATTGGAAGAACAGCATTGTAAAAAGTGTTTTATTTTATTTTATTAGCAAGTATTGAGTTAATATTTTTCAATTTATAAATAGCCAGCTAAAAAATAAACATATGATATTGTTCCTATATTCAAAATGGCTTTAAATGTAAGTGTGTATTAACATACTTTAAACACTAAGGTTGTGTATCTTGCCATAACCTGAAAAAACACACTTTTTAAAAAATGAACACATTTTTACTTTTCTTAGAATAGATGGTACAGAGAAAGTATAGGAATCGTGTCGAAAATCGCAACTCGAGTTTTCGGATCTACACTTATCGAGCACTCTAGAACCCGAAAAAACTATTTTGTGACATCTGTGTGTATCTGTCAGTACAATGTACGTATCGTGTCCACTTTAAACTCAAAATTTAGTTTGCCAAATTTCATAAATTTTGGTAGGTGAGTCACTTGTGGGTGACCCTGGTGCTGATTAGATTTTAGCAGGTTTTATTTGTTTATTTATTTTTTATATATTTTTTTCTTTTTTTAACACTTTACATCAAAGCTGAAAAGTGTTTATGACTTTGTTCATTCTGTCTGTCTATCTGTCTGTCTGTCTGTCCGTTAGCACGATAACTGCCGTAAAAATGACTTCATCAAAATGAAATTTTAGTATGTTGTTCAGACGGTCTGTAGGACCTATGGGGAATATCAATGAATAATATCACCCAATTAGTTTTGGATTGAACCCGGGTTGAAAAAATGAAATACATTGAACCCTATGGGACCTAATTTTTCAAACATTTTTTAAGAGGATTTAAAATTCACAAATTGCTTCGAAAATTTTAGATAATATTCAAATTGTTCCATAAAATATATAAAAAAAAATTCAGCAAAATATATTCAGTAGTTTTTTAAATAAACATTAAAATAATAATTACACCTCTTATATGAAGCGATCACGTGACCCACTTCAAAATGAAATATGGCATCCATCTTGTCTCAAAATCGTGATTTTTAAAGTTCTTTTTAATTCATATTGAGTGTTGTATCCGTCTTAAAACCGCTTTATTTTTGCTTAAATTCTGTGCATCTACATACTGAAACAACGCAATGACAATATATTTGAGTTTAAATGAGCATCCAAATTTGATATTTCTACAACGAAGCCTATTTTTCACTTATGTAAAATGTAAACAGCAAAATATGCAAACTGAGTTGTGTAAGAATTTCTGTATTTCTTTACCACAAAATTATTTAGATCATGGAGTCTTCATAGCTGATATGAATGAAATATTCATTGATTTTACAAAGAGAAGGACGATTTTTTTCGATGCAGTTTTAAGCATAGCGTTTAATTACGTGTAGTAGATCCATGGTCTTAATTTTTAAATGAAATAAATTATTATAGTATTGTGATGAATGAAATGAATGGGAATATATTTTTGAATGAAATGCTGCTTTTATAGAGAGAGCCAGGCGTGTTATATTTTCTATGACGTCATTTGAATGAATTTCAGTTGTTTTCGATGAAGTTTTCAAATATAATTAATTATTGTAGTATTACGATAATTTTAAAAATATTACCGAGGAATGTATCGCATTTTATAGAATGTTTAAACTAGGCAATTTATATTTCAATGCCGTCATTTGAATGAAGTTAATTTTTTTCGATGGAGGTTTAAGTTTTCAAATATAATAAATTAATGTAGTATTGTGATAAGTTTTAAAATAATACTTAGGAATGTATTGCATTTTAGAGATGTTTAAATAAAATTGCATTGAAGTTGGAAAGTGGTTTAAGCAATGCTTTAAGCATGATTGATCTTTCTTGCTTAACATTGCCTTTGGAAATACGCCCAGTCACCACATGAAATGAAAATTGAGTTAAAACTGCAAATTCGGTGTCACTTCAAATAATTATCAGTGATATTTTGCGCAAAATTGATGAATTATGAAATAAATAAAAGGGAAATAAATTTGAGTCTGTCAGGAAAGTCATGTGCTGTTCACACCAGATTTTTTAATTCTGCTGTATTTTTGTTCATCCTTTATAAATATTTTGATAAGAATGTTTCGTTAATAAATTTTTTATTTCTAAGAATTCATTTCTTGTTATTTCATTATATTGTCATTTGTTTAGTGTAGAGAAATGCTAGACTTAAAAAAATAGAGATTTCAAGAATTGCATGATGGATTTTGTAGCAAATTAGTTTTTTTTGTTTTTTTTTTATTATTAAAATGTTTGTTTTTATAAATCATATCAAAAGTACTCTGTTTTGTAGTGATGATGTGTGTAGTCTGATATTGTAATTTGTATACTATTATATTATTTCTTCGTCATTCCTTTATTAAATTTGAATTGTAAAATAACGCCTTGGTATTCAAAAAATTCTCAAATTCCAAACAGTCCGAATTCTTGAATTTTTATTGTATTTTTATTATTTTAATATACTATATAAATTCTGTAATATTAAATATTTATTAAATATATTATTAAATACATTATTTAAATATATTATTAAATATTTACTATATTCTCTAATTTTATATTATTTATTTTCCATTCGAAATAGTTCTTTTAATTTTTTCATTCATTTGTAAAAGTTTTTATGCATTTGAATTTGTTTCATTGCGATTTTGAATATTTTTTTGTTACATTAACCTTTTATCTGAATTACAGGCTCAAAACCTGAAGTTTCCGTTCTTTTCCCTACAAACTTAACATTCGGGAAAAGAATATCAGTAACTTGCACTGCTACTGATGGAGATCCTCCGTTTTTATTTTCTTGGCTCAAAGATGGCTCAGAATTGAAGGAAATGCAAGGAATTACAGTTCAGGAAGCTTCAGATGGCTTTGCATCCACGCTTTTCATTTCCAAACTCGAAGCTAGCAGCAACGGAAACTATGCCTGTAGGGCCAAAAATTCTAAGGGATTTGACGAAAAACATGGTGTTATTCTCGTAAAAGGCAATAAATTCATTTAAATTTTATGTAATTGTTTTATTGATTTATCATTTCTTGTTTCTGATATTAACATTATGTTTAACTTCCAATAAATGTAATTAAAATAACTATTATAATTGATTTATAATATATTTTAACATTATTGCTTGGAAATGTAAGACATTGTGTTATCTAAAATATGAAAAGAAAATTTATTGTGTTTCAATATGTATATGCGATTTAATTTAAAACTTATTACCTTAGGTTAAACTATTTCTTATTTTAGTACAATAATTTTGTATATACACTCAAATATTTTAAATGTTTTAGGAAATACAAATAGTGTTTTGCTTGTTACAAGCAAATTTCTAATTCTTGGGGGTGTATTTTTGATATTCAAAGATCATTTTTTTTTCCACAAACGGTATCGTTGAAAATGTTATCCTTTGATATTTTAAGGCAATTTAACGATACCTTTTATTTCCGAAATATGTTTTTATAGTGAACTTGTGTATCATTTCTTCACACAGTATATTATAACTTTTCAGTTCATTTTTCGACGCTGTGTGGCGCTAGTATACTGGTGAAAGAATAAACTGTAACTTAACTGTAATTTATAGCGTTCTACATGTAATATCTCTACTAGACGTGTTTGTGGGATTACAGTGAACTATTAAGTTTTGTCTGTGTTGTTTAGTATTTAGCAAGTACTAATTTGTGTTGATTAATATCCGAAATTTATATTGTTACGATTGGTGTGTAGAATTTTTCTAATCGGTTAATAAGTGATTGAGATAATCAGATTTAGACTGTTCAATAGTATTTTCAATATGGATGGCTGGTTTCTCCTACTAGCTTCGTTGCTTCAGATTCTCCTTTGCTTTGGTAAGAATATTTATATTTATATTATTTACAATTTCTTTACTCATATTTTATGTACTGTTTTCTCTTTTTCATAGTAATTATCAAGAAGAGACTCGAATGAAATTTTCATTTAAATTCAGTATTAGATTTTATGTTATCCCTTATCATATTTTATAATACACAATTATCCTTGATATTCTACTTAAATACTGATTGTTTGTTATCTAAAATGATATTAGTGTATTGCAAAACGAGTGTTTTATATAAAAATTTATAAATACTAAAAAATGTATCTGTGGGAGGTTCGTTTTTTATTAATATCTTCATAACCCCTGGTTCTAAAAACTCGAAACATGGACTAAATTTTAAGTGTGGCTATTCCAAGGCTATCCAGAAAATATTATGAAATTCGGTACAGTCGTTCTTCCGTGATAATGAGACAAAGAAACATACACACATAACCACAGACAAATTTTCAAATTTTATTTATAGATATTTTAATATGAAAATTACAAACAATTTACTATTTAAACTTACTTTACAATTTTAGAACATGGTAAAAACCTAAAATTCATTTTTAAATTGAAAAATGTTTTAAAAGAAAATCTTAAGAACAAATTGTAAAAAAAATACATTTCCTTTAATTTTTTGCCAATCATGATAAAATAAGCCTTCGAAATTTGAAATATATTAATAATTAAATGAAAATTTCGATCTAAATACTGAAATATCCGAGGACCAAGATCATATAATGCATCTTTTCAGAAAAATTAATTTCAAAACATTCGGCACTAAACAGAATTTCCTATTTATTTGCTGAAATCTACAAAATTAGACAAGTTACTAGGCTTCCCTGTACATTAATTACTTAATACTTTGATTTAACATTTTGAGCTTTTTACCGCTCAAATGTTTTTTTGTTATACCGCTTTTGGATCTTCTATTTTAAGTTTTAAATTCTGTTTATTTTTCCAAATTTTTCCGTTTTTGTTCAAAATGTCTAAGTTGTTGTTTTCCTTAATTTTTTCCTTTTTATGTTCTAAATTCTTAATTATTTTAACTGTTTTCCAATTTTTAGTAATTAAGCTTCGTTTTCCCGTTTTTGGCACTTAAATATTTAACTTAAAGTAAATGCTTTTTCTTTAAAATATTAACTTGCCTCTGCGTTCATTTTTTCCATGTTCTCCGACCATTTTTCTCTTACCTGGTTTTTAATTCATTGTTTTCCGTAGAATATAAAACGCAAAACTTCGATGTACTAACCACTTCCTTTTTAAGGCTAATTGTAATGTAATGTAAAGTTTTTTAAAGTAATTCTAAAGTAAAGTTAAAGTAAATTATTCTCTAGTATAAAATAAAATGTTTAAGGAAGTTAATGAGTTTAAAACTGTCTAATAATGTTTTAATGAAAAGTTGAAGTTAAATGCTAATTTGATTGTCTGACGAAAACGGCACTACACTACTTTCATTACATAAATATCTCAGTTGTTAAACATGTAGCCATATACCTTGCTTTGCTTCGGTTTCGGTTTGCAACAGACTGCACAGTATATTTTATATAGTACTGAAAATTTAATCACTACTTTGATATTTTAGGTTCTAAACCTGAAGTTGCTATTCTGCAGTTCCCTTCCAACATTAGATATGGGAAAAGAATAACAGTTACATGCAGTGTTCTTGATGGCGATCCTCCGTTTTTGTTCTCATGGTTCAAAGATGGAATGGAACTGAAAGAAACTCAAGGAATTTCCTTTCAAGGCGCCTCGAACGGGTTCTCATCCTCACTCTTCATTTCTAAGGTGGAGGCTACTAGTAACGGCAACTACACTTGTAGAGTTAAGAATGATAAAGGAATAGATGAAAAACATGGCGTACTACTAGTGAAAGGCAATAATTCTAATTTGTATAACATTTTAATATTGTTGTTATAAAATATTGTCGAAAATGGGGAAAAAAGTATTTTTTATTAACAGGACTGCGATCTGCATAAATAGAAGAAAATAGTATTGGTAACAATATTGATTTTAAAAGATAAATGCTAATAATTGGTTTCCTCTAACTATTGGAGAATTATTATTTTATACATGATTGATAAGGAAAGTATATCAGCTGAAGTTTTATTTTTAGAATTATTCTATATTTTTACCCTTTATACTTCCATCGTTAGTTATCTCATACCGGTTCTGAAGCCAACAATGTATGAAATGTATATATCCACCAATATACACGTTTCAAAACTTTCATTAAAATTAACACTATTGTGAACTATAGACATTTTTTCACAAAAATTCGTATTGTTTAAATGTTATATCAGTCTCTGTATGTAACACTATTTCTGACTTCGTTTCATGCAATAACATGCGTTGTTTGTAAAAATTCGCACAACAGGATTATGCTTTAATCATTAATCGTTTTTATAAATATTCAGCATCTACGAATACATCATACGTATAAATCGCACTATAAATTTCAAAAATATTTTCATTTCGACGAATACTTATGTTTATATGTAGTTTATTGTATTCTCGTAAGAATTTTTATAGCTTCAGAAATCATTCTGTATCTTTTTTTATTAAAATTTAGGAATTCTTATTTCTTTCTCTGTCACTGTGTGGCGCTAGTATACCAGTGAGCGAGCTCGTTTATATTATAATATTTGCCTGTAACTTTAATGTGGTTTGTAGTACAAGATTGAGAGCTTTCAAGTGTCATTTTACTTGACAAACTTTCGATATTAGGGATTGATGTTTATGAAAGATCTGTGAAATATATACATTTAAATACAAGTGAATGATATATATGTATTACAGCTAGAGTTAAACTCGAATCTTGCACACGATGTTTTACAAAATGGACGATTGGCTTTTTCTTCTTGCTTTGGTGATGCGTATTCTCTGTTGTTTTGGTAAGTATTTTTAAATTTTTTTAACGCTTTTTGCATATTTTGCTTTTTACATATTTCATGCTTTCATATGTATTGAATATAAATGTGCATGCTACTAAAATCACATTTTTTGTTGCAAGTATTTACTGTACAAGTAATCCAAAACGTAAACAAAAATAATCTTTAATGAGAATAATCTTTCGTATCAGAATAATATCATTTTTTAAACGTTGTCATAGATTTGGATGAAATATACATTTTAAGTAAATTTAATGAGCTGAGTTCTCTGTAGTCTTTGTATGAATTAATTAAAAGTTAATATAGGAATGTGTTGAATTTTTCTTATTGTGAAAATTATTATAATTAAGGAATTAAATTTAATTTACAAGAATTTTTTTTATTACAAAATTCACATTTTGAGAGTTGTAAACTGAAATATAAGCTAGTACTTCAAATGCAATTATATATATTCTAGCTATCAATTCTCTCAAAGCCAAAATTTCCTTTGGCATTTGTTCACAAAATACTGGACGAATATTATAAATTAAATATTGCATCTTCAATACTTATGGTCTATCCTTGGGGAAATGTATTGCAAACTGTTCATTGTACAATACTTATTGCAGAGTTCAATTTAAAATTGTATATTTGAACATAAGTGCATTATTTAAAATTGCTCTAAACGGTTTTCAATGCTGCTGTCATTTTATGTTAATTGGGAGCGATTTACTTTACGATTAAGAGGTCATTTAAATTCCCCATCAAAAATTGATCTTCATTCTGTTTACATGCAATATTTAGCAATAAAGTTTATTTAAGAAATTTCATATTGTTCACATTTTAAAGATGTTCGTTACTTATTACATGCAATTATTCTTTAAATTGTTAAGCAAATATATAGTTAATTCCTTTACGTTTATATAATGTGAGCTGTGCTTAATGTATAGAAACACTCAAAATATCTTTCAAATGAAAGACAAATTGATATCCTTAAAACAACTATATTCGTATGACAGAAAAGGAGGTCACAAATAGAAATATTTCTAACTATTAGATTATTATACCATGCTGTGCACTATTTTAAAAGTTCTGTGTATTGGTTATCATGTTATTAATATAAGATATTTTTACCCTTAAAAGCCTTTTATTTCATTATTCAATATTATTTATAACTTTTATTTCATATAAAAGTATGACTATCCCTCTTAACAAAGATATGCTGGTGAATTATATTTGCGATTATTGTTTGAAGGAAAAGAATAGTAATAGCTAGTTTCTGCCATCTTAAATAGAATACTTATATTTATTAATAAGTTAATTACTGAATTTATTTTGCAGCAGTGAAACCTCCAATAACTAGTCCTTTCCATTTTGCTGATAAACTTAGTACGGGTATGCGAGCTGCCGTGATTTGTGCGGTCATTGATGGTGATCCCCCTTTTCAATTTATGTGGTACAAAGATAATTCTATACTGCAGGAGAATAACAAAGTGTCTTTCAAGACCCACGAGTTTATGTCCACCCTCGTGATATCCAATCTAGGACCTGAGAGTAATGGCAATTATACATGTAAAGTGAGCAACGGTGCAGGAGTGGATGAAAAGTTTGATGTTTTGAGTATGAAAGGTGAGCAGATTACTAAAGAAATGGTATTGATTAAAGTTTTTACTAAATTAATCAAAGCTATAATTTAAAATGTCTGATAATAATACTTTTTTACCGAATTAATAACATTTGTTACGTATTTCTACACCTAGTCACTACAAACTTTAAATCGATGTCAATAAATTATTAACTGTTTTTAAATATCTATTGTGAAATATATTTTGAAATATGTGTTTAGTTGTGAGATTATTTAGGTTGATGGTTTTTTAAAACTATGGTATTTTAAAAATGATCCATTTATACATTTTAATTCATTGCACTGCAAGAAAAGTTTTAATTCACTGTACAGTAAGAAAAATATTTTATTTCGATTATGTTTACGTTTCATTATGGGTGGTAAGTCCTAAAAGAAAAACTGTATTGAATGCTACTTTTGCTTAAAATTTTGTTTCTATACATAAGTATATGTTTTGCAAAAAAGAAAAAAATAGAAGAGAAAAAACATACATATAACAAACTTTTGTCTAATTATTGCCGTATTTTATTTATATAAATTGTTTTAAATAATATGTAAATTTATATTGTCCTTTCGCATTTATAACCTTCGTTTTCTTTTAAAAATTTAAATAATTTTTAAACCGTACACAAAATGTACGGTGTGTGTGTGTATTACAAATGAATACGCACGTTTAATAAGTTAAATGTGGACTTTTATATATTTCACGCCAAAAAAAGAACATTATTAGTGCATTTAGAATATCATTTATCATGCGTCCAGCTTTTCGAAAAAAAAAATTGTTTTTGCAGGATATTGTTTGACAGATGTAATTATTTGACAATGGTACAAAGATATGTACTGCATATAATGAAATGTATTTACTGCATATAATGAAAACAAATTACTCTTGGAAAGTTTACACGAAAAGTTTGATGTTTTTAGTATGAAAGGTGAGGGCCAAGCGACCACTTGGGACCTCATGTCTGTAGAGGGCCTTAAAATGTTGTACACTATTTTTAGTGGCCCTCTCTAGTATCTTGTAAAGGCGCAATTGTGAATTATAGCTAATTCAACGTTTTCTTGTGCGGCATGTCATTCTTCATTTTGTCATGAGTCATTTATATATCAATTTACTGTTGTCTTTTAGACATTTTAGCTACGACCTTTTTATTGAATTGTAGTTGAGCATATTGAGATTGTAATCCTCACGGTACGCTTTCTATGTGATCTGGTGATTTTATGTCGACTCTGTAGCACTTTATGTTTGTTTTAGTTTCTTTGAGTTTCGGCATTTTAAGATTTCAGATGATAAGAGATTGTTCTGAAAGCTTTTGCACAATCAGTATTCCTTCTTTCTGCCTGAACTAAGACTATGGATTTTTAGAAATTAGATAGAAAAAACTATGGTTATAACCAGGACAGGATTATTCATCAGGATGATGTTGTTTGAGTCAAAAGATTATTTTTATATCATAAACAAAACCCCCGAACATATTGCTGACTCGGTGTTCTAAAACTCTTTCTGGAACTTAAAGTGAAAATACTACCGTAATGAATTCGCATTTAATTCTAAACTTGTAAAAACAATATAAATTAATTGTCGGATAATCGATTTTTGGATTATCAATTTTCGGATTTATGACGCTTTCGGTATCTATTGTTCAGGTGGGGCCTTTCATGAAAGTTCGCTTGGGACCTCGAAAAATTTCGGGAAATTACTCTGAAAGGTAAGTATATTACCAAAGAAATGACAATGATTTAAATACATATTAAATTATTTAAAGCTGCTATTTACTGATTTAATAGTATAAGTATGGAAAGCACGTCTACAAATATTATTAGTATATTTAATTGATTGTCATCAATTATTTATGTACAAATTTTGTAATTTAACGATATTTTTTGGCATCGAATTATGCGACTATCCATATGCAAATTTTGTATTCGCGATTTCGGGCTATGTATAAAGACGTCTGTCGTTTTTCATGTACATTGACACTGATGAAGGACGTTATGACGTCTGAAAGCGTTCTGGCATGCTTGTAACTTTGTCTATGTCATTAATGGTGTTTTGAAGTAAAGACACTTTACAATAAATTTGCTGATATAAATTTGATGAATATTTTTGATTTAATAGTATTTGTTACTATATTTCTGCAAAATATTACTCCAAATGCTAAGTATGTCCATACATTATTAACAATATTTAAATATTTTTCTCAATATTTTGAAATGTGTTTCTTGTTATGATTTTACTTATTTTTCGATATAACGACGTTTTGTATTTGATTCAAAATGTTAAGGGGCTTATTTTTTTTACAGTGTTTTTAATAAAAAAATATTAGTTCGTTGTACTGTAAGGAATAAAATTATTTGGCTTATGTTTGCGTTTTATATATACTAATTAAGTTTTCTTATGGATTTAATTTTAGATGGTCCTAATGTAAAAACTGCAATAAATTTTATTTTCATTTTAAATAGCTACAAACGTATATTTTGCAAGAAACTTTATTTATAGTAACAAATTTTTGTTCATATTTATTTTTATATTCATTGTTTTAGACTTTCAAATTTACATTGGCCTCTTGCATGTATTATTTGATTTCTTTTAAAAATTCAAATAATGTTCATGCTGGGAAGTAATATTTATTTCAAATGTGGGAATTGCATGTTTCATAAGTTAAATGTTACTTTTATGTATTCCATACCAAATAAAAACATTCTAAATGTATTTAAAATATAACTATTTATCATGCATTTTGCTTTACATTGAGACTACTTTTACCAGACATTGATACTGTATTGAATGCAGTGCATTTTCTGTATATTATGAAAACAAATGACTGATAAAAAAAAATATTATATTTTAATTTCTTTTACATTTAGAGCTTTTCCAAGCATTTTCTCAATATTTCAAATAATATTTTCATTCAAATTCGTGCCACTGTGTGGCGCTAGTATACTGAGTAGAACCTGTAATATTTCTTCAAATGGCAACGCATCATACTGTATTATTCTGTGTTGACAGTAATAATGAAATGTTTTAAATAGAATAGTGACAACTAATCGTCTATAATTCAGTAACCTTTTGATCAAGTCTTGTAAGTAATTTGAAAATACCATTTAGAAGGTTCAAAAGATCGAATGAATGTGCTAGTTCTAAAAAATATATATTATTGTATTCTAGCGCGAACGATATAAAGAGCTTTTACCATGTTTTGCTTGTTTCCCCTCATAACTGCTGTGCTGCTCGCTAAAGTTTCCATTACATTTGGTACGTATTTATATTTCAATAACTTTTTTTATTTCTTTTGTGGTAGTTATTCATTTTTGTGGTATATTTAAAATATTTATTGTTTCTGAATTGAGTGCACTCAATTAGACGATTTTCTGTTTTGCGTAACAAGAATTATTAAATCTCAGATACGAGTAATGAAATAATTTTTAAACTGTACATAATTTCATAATTTGCATTTCAGATATCCTATTTTTAATATGTATCTTTTAAACTTGTGTATTTTAAAAACATTTATATATATATATATAAATGTTTTTAAACGAACATGTTAGAAAATTAGTCTTAATAAATGACTTCTGTTGTGAAGCAAAATTGTATTGCTTTACTGAAATTTTGTTTAACTATATATCATGCCTGTTAAAAGTATATCATGGTTTTAAATTAAATAGTGACTTTCAACGTATGCAACCTCTTATGTAAAATCTATAAAGTTTCAGGAATAAAAATTCGCTAAATCACTTAATGACTTTTAAGTGCTCGTGAATTTTAATAATTGTATTTAATATTTTGTTAAGAGAGTTCTATTTTTTTCTTGAAGAATGAAATATCTTGTACCATATTTTTTCTTAAATTTGTATAACTAACTTAAAGTATAAGTCATACGAGTCAAATAAGTTTTTACAGAGAGATTCTGTTATTGCAAAAATTAGTTACAAAATATATAACATTATGCTAGAAATATTATGGGTATTTTTTTACACAAGTAGATTTAATAAAATTTTAAAATAATTTCATTGGAAACAGTAAATTTTATATATTATTTCTTTTTAGAATATTAATGCTTTTTCAATATTATATATTTCTTAATTTTAAGTCAAACATGTGTAGTATGTTTTTGTTCATATTTAAATAAATTCATTTTTATTACTGTATCAATATATTAAGATTTCAAATACCTAACTGTACTATCTTTTAAATTTCTTATAACAACATAAATAAATGTCTAACATAATAATGTTTTAATTAAATAACTAAATACAGAATAATAAAAAATAGTAGATCATTCTAATTTCAAAATAAAGAGTAAATCTAATTTATTAAAGATGAAATGGTTTACAAACCGAGATACTGAGATGCTTGTACTAAAAACTAACTTTACTTTTCTGTTAATATATTGGAAGTAATAAGTTAGAAATTTGAGGTTTGACCGACGAGCGAATGGCTGGTAGGGAAGATTTCCTGTGAAAACCACATTCACGTTTCTCATTTTTACCTTTACAATTGAATAACTTATTTTTAAAAATATAAGTAAAGTTTATTTAAGCAATTTAAAAAAAGAGTTTATTGGCGAGAGAGAATTAATTTGAGAATTAATTGGCGTACTTTCGGTTCCAATCATTTTATTTAGTTTAAAAATTTTATATATCATTAAATATATGCCGAATCGTTTTTTTTTCTTTAGTATGAATTAAATAAATTCAAATATCATACACTCTGTTCATGCTTTTTACGTTGCAAAATAACTTGATTTGCTAAAATATTCAAAAACTCTCACGTTTATGAAATAATATTTTAGAAATTTTGATTAAAATAGGAGATAATAAACAAGAATAAAAATCAATATAATTCTTTCACCAGCCTTCGACCATTATGTCCGGGAATGTGCCGCTCGTTATCAACAGGCAGGTGATGAGGTGATTAAATGGAACAAAACTTATTTAAAGAAAGGGTTTTAGAATTTTCTTGTGCAAGTATGTTGTTATAAAATTTATATGGGGGGGTCCAGAGCTTGTAAAAGAGCGCAAGAAAAAATTGATGAATAAGTATCATTGGGTATAAGTAGTAGAAGGCCCAGGTGAGAATCTCTTTGGAGGGTGGCAGGATTTTAAACTTTGCTACTAATCTCATAGATGAAAATAAATATTTTAAAATTCTCACTAGAAAAATTAATAACTTTGAATTTCGAAATTTTTCTCTCTGATCATCGCATATTCATAACTAATAAGCAGCATAAACCACGAAAACATAGACCAAGAGGAATCAAGAAGAACCTTCTTTCATATATGCAACGTCCTGTTATATGACAGAAGACGCTTTTCTGCTACTGATCTATGTTATAATTTCAAAACAACTGTAAAGTACTATTCCACTTCAACCCAAGATCATAACTTTTGTATGAACCATTACAATTTAGTTTCACTATAAATGTTACAGTAACCTAATGACTAGAGTTCTACGAAGAAATCATGACATTTAACAAATAAACAACTTTATTCCCAGCTAGCTTCGCTGAAAACTCAAAACACATACACATATATATATTACACATCTATATACAAATTATTTACAACGCTAGCATTACAAATTCTACCCGAGACATACTAATCTACAATGAAATCCAAACCTAACTTATTACTAAACTGAACCTATGATGATTAAACTACGACACAATATATATACTCACAAGATTGCAAGCTAGAACTTCCGATGCTACCGATGATGGACGCTCCCGCGCGAACTCGGCAGAATGGCAGAGCCGTCATTCTAAAGTCTGCTCTTCTTATAGATCTGGCCAATTGTCAGTATGTGATTCTTCGGAATGAAAGTTGAGAGGTTTGGGACATAAATTAAAATCTGAAAAAATTCAATTATAATAAAATGATAATAATTGATAGAATCCTCACACAACTGCTAATTAATTTATCTTCTTTAGAACTGACAGATTATTCTCGTGCTTTTATCCATCTTAATCCAATTTCAGGTACTAAACCGGAAGTCACTGTTCAATTTCCCACTAACTTGACTTTCGGCAAGAGAACAGCAGTAATGTGCACAGCGGTAGATGGAGATCCTCCATTTACTTTCAATTGGTTCAAGGAGGGATCGGAGCTAAAAGAAATCCAAGGCGTCACCATTCAAGGAGCTTCGGACGGATATGCATCGACACTTTTTATTTTGAAGTTAGACGCTACTAGTAACGGGAATTACACATGTAGAGTCAGAAATAATAAAGGCATGGACGAAAAGCATGGCGTACTGCTGGTGAAAGGCAATGCTCTCATTTTTATCACATTTTACTATTATACAATATTGTTTTTATATTATTATAAAATATAAATTTCTATACGTATTGTATTGTAGTATGTTAGCAAATGGAAATTTTTTAAGCTTCATGTTCTTAAAATAAAATAGTATGGAAACACGTCAACTAATTAATACTTTAAAATTAAAGACAACCAAAAAATAGGCTTAAATGTCTTTTGTTAAAATCTCCTTTCTCTGGCGTTTATGGCCTATATTTAAGCACATGTTCGCCTTTTATTTTCACTTCGCCACTGATAAAGGGCATAACAGTGCCCGAAAGCGTTATGGCCGTGTGATTTTTGTACGTCGAAAAAAGGAGATTTTAATAAAAGACTTTTAAACCTATTTTTGGTTATCTTTAATTTTAAAGTATTCATGTTCTTATATTACATTTTACTGCGCTTTATTGCTGCACTGCTGTAAAATATATTTTGTCTGACAACGTTTCTATTATGGTCATTAATAGAGTGTAATTTTACGATTGAGAAATTGCTTAACTTGTAGATCACCTTGGGATTATTTAATTCCACTTATAATTTAATACAGCCTTTAGTTTATCTTGTAGTTCAACTATAAGCTCAGCCTTTAAATGTGGTCTTCAACGGATTGATTGTACGATTGGACAAAACGTAAATTAGAATAATCAAAAAGTCATTTTGACATACTGTTGATTTTATTAATTTAAAAATTATAAGTATATCAAAATAAGTTATTTAAACAATTTTCAATTAATATAATCTTATACATGCTATGATATTTGTACGAAAAGTGAATTGTTAAGATATCCTGATTGTTTTACTATTTATAGAACTTTATGGTTTCATACAATAATTAATTTAGAAAGTATAAAATTTTGGTAATATGTCACATATAGACATTTACTTGTGCAATATTACATTTTTAATATAATAGATCAGAATTTGTTATTACTTTAAATGCTCAAATCATACATTCACTGTAAATGTATAATTATCTCAGATTTATTAATTATATAATTATTTTTACAGAAGTTTATGCATATGCCTTTAAATTAAATATTTTAATGGGATTAATTTTTACTCAAATTTTGAATCGACAATATAAATCGAATATATTTCCCCAAAATGAGGTTGTATGATTTGGAGTATCAATATGATTTATGGTACTTTGTGATGTATTTGTGTTATCTTATTTCCAGTTTATAGATCGTGTCGATGGATAACAATAATTCCCGTGTTTCCGCGGTTGTTCCCGATTATATATTTTTAAATATATACTTCTAAAAATTCTATAATTGTGACAAATTTTATACTCGTGATTCTTGAATCATGACAAATTGTTACTTCATTGATGCACTTTTTTCGTCGTTCGATAAGAATATCCATTTGTACTATATATGTAATTTGAAATGTAGAGTTGAATATTTTAACTTGATTTTATACCACGGTGTGGCGCTAGTATTCTACTGAAAGGCATTCTGCAATCATTGTGAATATACAAATCAACTTCTCCTCTGTCATTTTTTCAGAAATATCCAGATATATGTTTCATCTAACTTATGCCCTGTGTAAGTTATTATTAACGTCTTTGCAACTTAAATTGAAGTTCTATAAATTAATGCATTTGTGTCATCTTTAAGTGATAATCGACTCAAACAGTATCTGTTTATCAACGCAAACTTTCAATGGGGTATCTTCTCTTCGTAACTGCTGTGCTTTTCGGGGAAGTCCTTATTGTATATAGTAAGTATCCCTTTTTCACAATAAATTTTCTTACAAAGCATTTTCTTATAAAACTTACTATGGTTATTTTATATATTTATATATCAATTTCGATTTTATACCTAGCGATGATATTTTAAATGTTGGAAGTTTTATTATTTTCTGAATTATTTAATTTGAACTTTAGAAATCTTTGAGCATGACTTTCGGTGCAAGATATTGCAAGTTATAGTAATTGTTGATATAAATTTTGTATATATATTTATTAATTTCGTATTTGTATATATTTATTATTGTATATATTTATTATTGAATATATTTTTGTATATATTTATTATTGAATATATTTTTGTATATATTTATTATTGTATATATTTTTGTATATATTTATTATTGAATATATTTTTATATATATTTATTAATGTCGTATTTTACATCTTGATATACAGTTTTGTATATTTTATTTTTGTGTGCTCGTTAAACTGCCGTCATTGTGAAAGTTAGTATGCTATATTATTATTATAGCATATTAACTTTAGGATAACGTTTTTATTGTCCATTATTTTAATGCAAATCTGATACATAAAAAAAATTATATTGTACATAGCTGCAAATGCTACTGTAATATCCCTATTGCACAGAATTTATATATCCAATATATTTTAAAATATATAAATTATTTTTGATTTTTATGGTGAAACAAAACTATCAAAACTGCCTTTTAATATGCTTTATTATGTAATTCGAAAAATATACATTTACAAAAATCAAATTTGTAATGTCTTATAGGAATTTGATTGATATATTTGAAAGAATTCACATTAATTCATTAGCTAAACTGCACAACAGGGGCATGAGTTTTTAAACTTATGGGAAACAGTATAGTACAGTTCAGTTTAACAGGTGGTCAGGTATAATCTAATTAAATATATCTGGGATCAGATTGTTTGTATTATATAGAGTTTCGTAAAATTCGGCATTCTATAGAGTATCTAAGTAATATTTTCACTAAAGGTTGTAAACTATCTAAGTGACGAAATCCTAAAATTAATTTATGTACTAAATATATAAGTAAAATAAAGAATGTTAAAACTAATTAACAAATATGTACATCATCAATTAATAATAACAATATAAATATTTAAATAATGTTATATAGTTATATTTTCTGTCAACTTCATTTTTAATTAAAATCCACCACAAACTTATTGGTCCCAGCATGCGTATTTATATTTTTTCTACTTTTACATCATTTTTATTTTGTTGTTTAGGCTCCAAGCCTGAGATTTCCCCACTTCAATTTCCTGCAAATATAAAGTATGGCAAAAGAACGGCAGTCATGTGCACTGTTATTGATGGCAACCCTCCATTCCAATTCGCATGGTATAAAGACGGTGAGGAATTGAAGGAAATCGAAGGACTGTCGCTTCAAAGAGCCTCAGATGGCTTTACATCAACACTTTCGATTTCCAAATTAGAAGCTAACAGTAATGGAAATTATTCTTGCAAAGTTATGAATTCAGAAGGAGCAGATGAAAAACATGGCATGCTACTAGTAAAAGGCAATATTTTTTAATATTTTTATATGCACATATTTCACAAATGTTTAATCTGTTTTAAATGTTTAATCTATAATTTATTACGTTGTTTTAGTAAAATGATATCACGTTGTATCTGATAAGTTAAATTCATTTAAATGTTTGTACATTCTAAACTTTTTGTTTTAGTTCTAAAAACTAGATATTTATGAGCTTGAATGTTACTACTTATTTGAGTATTTTTTTGCATTTAATTTTATGGTATTTAAAAAAAGGCATAATTTCTTCTTTAGATTGGTCGTTTTCTTATTTTTCTCTTCTGATTGAATTGCTGGGGATGGACAAAGTATCACCGAAAGTATTATTTTGTCTCTCTGCATTTTTGATATAGCATTTGGTCGATTTTATAAATTGTTTTATGCTTATATGACTTTTTGGGCACCTTTTAATAAGTAACGTAAAAGTTGCAATGATTAACATGTCATAAATATAAATAACACCATTAATAAAGATTCTGTACAATTTTTAACGAATACGCTATTTCTTCGAGTTATGAGTGTGAATTATTACGTGTTGATGCCCTCTATATAAAGTACTTGTTATATCCCTAGTTCGTTTATTATGGACACATTGTAAGTTTCTTTCTTTATGGCGTCTGTTAAGCAAAAATCGAACTATACTTGTTTCTATATTTATCATTCTTTCATTCATATAAATAATTTTATATAGATTTGTCTAAAATTAAATTTGCAATTTATATATAGAATGAAATAACCTGTATACTTTTACATAGTGTTGGAAAGGGATGGCCTGGACACCAAACTTTTGAATTTACTGTCCACCTATTTTTAATTTCGTCTCTATATATATATTCCATCATTTAGAAATATTTCATCTTTATGAATCTGGCAACATTATTTTCCTTTATTTTAAGGAATGTAACAGCATAAAGTAGAACTTATGTCGAAACCCAAAATATTTCTCATTAATCTATTTTCATTTTCTAATTCCTCAGTAGTACTTGATATTTACAATTGCGTTAATTCGATGATTGTAAAAAAAATACAGGACATTATAGCTGAATATCCATTAAATATATACAGGAATTATTATATATTGCAATTGTAAACTAAAAGTTTTACTGCTTTCAATTAATATCCTAGCTCGATTTTTTAATTTGTTTCAGTCACACTGTGTGGCGCTAGTGCCCTGCTGAACAGATATATTTTTCTATCCCTAACACATTGCATTCTTTGATGTAGCATAGAGACGCTTTACGCCACAACCATAGGACTATAATGAAAAATGCTTAAAATGTTTGTTATAAAAGAATTTATTTTCATTGTATTAATCGTTTAATAGAAATTATCTAGTTATACCGTTTGTGATATTACTGCAATTTTCTGGATACAACGTTTTTACTAGTTCTACTATGACGTATTTGTTTCTCCTCAGTATGGCTGTGCTTCTCAGAGAAGTAGTCAAGATACACGGTAAGCATTTTTTGTTATATTATCGTTCTACATTATTCTATTATTTCTATTACTTTGATAAACTTTATTCTATTCGTTCTATTACTTTGATAAACTTTGTCACTTTATTTATATGTTGTTTTTCTATCATTCATTTTGAGCAGGTACAAAAATGTTAATGTTATTGGAATATGTGCAATTTTAAATTATAATTTTTTCATTCACGTATGTCTGAACTTTAGAAGTACAAACGAACCAAGTTTTCCATTTCAACTCTAAAATCATTCATACAGATAAAGTATTATTATTCGTTTATTTTCGAATATTTGTTTATCATAATAATTGAATTACCGTAGTGTTTTTTCTTATGTTGTCTAAATAGAGCTACCTTCTCTGAGATTCGTACTTATAAATTGTAGTCGAGATAATTCCTGCACAATAAAAGTTAATTGCACAATAAAAGTAGATCTCATATATTTCTGAGAATACACAATTTCATTTTAAGTTAAAATATAGTCACAAAACAATATTATTGACTATTTATTTTAGTAAAATTATTTATATTAAGCTAGTAAGTGTACGTTAATCTAAATCCAAAAAATAATATGAGAAAACAAGACAATCTTTAATATTCTGATTGCAATCATGTTTTATTGAACAATTTCTAATGAAAAATCTATTTAGTTCAAACTATAAAATAATGCATTGATATTTAAAAGACCATTGCAGTGTGTGTTATAGTTACATAATTTGTTAATTCATTTTCCAATAAAAGTAATGAAGTATTTATTTTCAGGGGTAAAATCATTACAGCATAAAAAAAAATATTTTTGGCCTTTATTGATTTTGAACTCATAGTTCTCGATTTTTAAAACAAAATATTATTTACAATATTTTCAATAAAATAATAAAACAAATTCAGATAAATTATTTATATAGTGAAAATGTTTTCTGAAAATCACTAGTTATAAATGAAAGATTTTTATAAAATGAATGATCCTGTAGTTATTTCCTGTTGTTTCTAAAATATATTCCACTCGAATATTTTACCAAATAACTAACAGATTCTCTTCTTATCTGCTTTTATAAACTTAAAACCACGATAAAAAATTTAAAATAATTATACATGTATAAAAAATTTTCAATTTCAAATCATATGCAACATATTAGGGATTATCAGGAACTGAAAATTGCAACTTTCAAGCTATATTAAAAAAAAATTGCATCAATAGAAAAACTGTAGTTTATAAAGTTTAACTCATTTAGTAAGAAGTTTAACCCCTTTAAGAAAAACTTGAGAAACGTATATAAGCACAAATAGCACAATGCAGCATACAGTTGTTTCGAGAATACGCTGTATCCCCTTCATCAGTGTAAGAGAACCAACAAACCTGAAGTCCAAAAGAGGAATGGGCATAAATAGAAAAAAAAATAGAGGGTTATATTTAAGGACAAAAATAATTGCAAATTAAATTGGATTTTATTTTAAAAAATTGTTTAATTAGAGAAAACATTTCAAATATCAAAAAAATTATAATGCAATTTTCCAATCAATATACTGTTTTAGACAAGTTGGAGAAGACATCCATGAAATTTGGTGACTCAAAGTAATATAGATAATGTTCTCATTTCAGGAGAATCAACAATTTTACAAAAACAAAACCCAACAGAGATTTATGCATTTAAACATTCACTGAGTTATCGCTGAACTCGAATGAACTTTAACTACGACACTTCATACTTCTTGGCACCCGAAGAGGTCCAGCATATTATTTCATCAGCGGCAAATACAATTATTATCACACAATTAATTTATAATTCTAACACACGCCGCAAATTTCGCTTATTTATCCAGCGAAAAATGTCACACAAGGAAAAGCTATGCTCACGTGCTGAAAGAATTGAAGAACCAACGACTTACTAGTACATTTTAAATTGGCTGATAGCTAAGTACTTCAAAGCTGGTAGAAACACTTACTTCTTTGGATTTAACGAAAGTTGCTCCTACTACAAAAGCTGCATTTCTTATTGTCAGGACACACTTTGACCAATTTCGTACTTTGTGTCAACCCAAGTTCCGGAATTTTACTTCAAGGCCGCCGTCCAACATCTGCTCTTGTCAAAATAATACAGCAAAATCCGTTGAAACACCTCTGAATCATATACTATATGAAAATTATTATCAAGTATTATCATGTGGCCTCTTCATCTCCATTGTAACTTCAGAGACCAAAGCTTGAGAGTCGTTAACGAATGTTTACAGTCAGAAAACTACAGCTATGTAATTCGTCTCTTTTGAGCTGAAATATTGAATTCGAAATATTTTTCATAGAAAGAAAAGACATTATATTTGACTAGATTTTCATGATTTAATGCCACATGGACACACATACGACATGCTCATGTGGTATTACGATACATGACTGCACGCACTATAATTACAACACATATATATCACACTATAATTACACTATAATTACAACATGGTACTATAACATTACAACATGGTACTACAACATTACACTATAATTACACTATAATTACAACATGGTACTATAACATTACAACATGGTACTACAACATTACACTATAATTACACTATAATTACAGCATATCACACTATAATTACAACATGGGATTGATTGGAGGATTGAATTAAATTAAGTTAGAGTTGGTAATTATGAAAAAATTAAATCATGTTTTTGAAGTGATAAAATTATGTTGGAATGCTTATGCATTGTGACATTATCAAGGAGATGTGCGATATTATACATGATTATAAAGCAATGGCAACTTAAAAAAGATTGGGAACCGTTTTCCTAAAATATTTTAAAACTAAATTTTATGTATTTTTTAGTTTATGAATGGTTTCCTCATGCAATTATTATTATTATTATTATTATTTTTTTTTTTTTTTTTTGCAAATTTAAGGATCAAAACCTGAGGTAACTCTTCATGTCCCAATCAATTTATCATACGGTAAAAGAACATCGCTCATATGCACTGCCGTGGATGGTGATCCGCCATTTTCGTTCTTGTGGTTCAAAGATGGTTCGGAGTTACAAGAAAATCAAGGAGTCACCATTCAAGGAGCTTCCGATGGGTTCGCCTCCACAGCCTTCATATCGAAGCTGGATGCTGGCAACAACGGGAATTACACATGCAGAGTCAGAAATAACAAAGGAATAGACGAAAAGCATGGCTTATTGCTAGTGAAAGGCAATATGCTTATTTTTAATAATATGTTGAAAAGTTTTTATTTCATGGTGCTGAATGTAATTTAAATGTTTAAACTACTTACACATTAGAAATTTAATAATTTTACGTTTGTGTTATATTTCATTTATTTTCCACATGAATGCTCATCTATAGTAAAGAATCACATATTCTATGTTTACAATGTAAACCATTTCACAATTCATTTTATTTGTCAAGTCTTTCTATTGTATATCAAAAGTTCTAACATAGAAGTTATATATAGTAAAGAATCACATATTCTGACAGTGTAAAACATTTCACAATTCGTTCTATTTGTCAGTAGATAGGTAGTTAGAAGTTCTAATATAGAAGTCACATATAATACAGAATCACATATTTTATCTTTACAATGTAAAACATTTCACAATTCGTTTTATTTGTCAAGTCTTTCGATTGTATGTTAGAAGTTCTAGGTAATTTATAAATGAATGAACGTGATTCGTATGAATTTTTTGCAGTTCATTGTTGTCAGTCTAATCGTTATTACAGTATAGATCAGTTTAACAATTAAAATGGAAATATTAGTTTTGAATTCCAAGCACAGATTGAATATAATTGTGTAATTGTTTTTCATAACTTGTGTTTCTTGACAAATATTTAATGCTTTACTATTCTCAATATTGGTATTCTACAATAATTTGAATAAAATTTAATGATACGATATGTTTTAACTTAATTTTGTACCACGGTGTGGCGCTAGTATCCTGATAATACTCATTTTGTGTGTTGTTTCTCTTTGTATATACTCATATCTAGCATTAGCACAACGTTTGCCGTCGACGTTAAACGCTTTGAAAATTTTCTTGTTTTGTATTTTTGTAACCGATTTTTAATATTTTCGTGTATATAACTGCATATTATAAATATAAAATACGCATTTTCTTATGAAAACAGTGGTAAATTTAGAGGCTAACTTTTGCACCCTGCAATGAATCATTCAAAGAATTGTCTGCTTTTCCTCCTAGCTACTGTGTTCTGCGGTGAAGTCATCATTGTAAATTGTAAGTATCTATTGCTTTTCCTTTGCCCAATATATGGAAAATCACTCATGCAACTTATATATGTTCTGTTTATTTTATAAAACTAACAAATCTAATTGATATTTAATAGAAAATCTTGTGATGTAATTACCATATAGAGGAGATCAATATACTTTTCATGGCGATCTATCTTTTAAATTTGGATATGTCGTGATCATTATTTATCTTTATTATTCTATTACTATTTATTTTGCCTGAATGTGAAATTATTCTGAAACTGACACGAAAAATTATACTTTCAAATATGCAGCGATGATGCCTTTCTTCTTTGAACCTACAACTTGAAAACAAACAAATTGATACCTTTTCTTTCATGGGATAAAAATATAGTATTTTAAAGATAAATACATTTCATTAGCGTGAAATTATTGCAGACTCTGCAATTATCTTGCAATTATTATTGTAATCTTACAATTTTATATTCATAGTTCTAGATCACTAATTTACAAATTGATTTGTAAATTTATATATATATATATATATATATATATATATATAAATTTTCCTAAACTTCTTCACTTTGTTGTTTTCAATAATTATATTTTTCAAGGAAATAAATTATACTTACAAGTCTCACGAGTTCCACAGGGTGGCTGTAGTAGCAGTATGTTAGCTAATTTATTCCTTTGTCATTATGAAAAGTCTTTTACTTCAATAGATTATACATTTTACAGATATGTTGATGATCTGATTTGCTTAGTACATACTGAAAATTATCTCATAGATATAGATTTCTATCCAGACAATTTGGAATTAATTCGTAATGAAGCTACTCTTAGTAATAATATTAATTTTTTGGATTTAAATCTTTTTATTAATCCTTCTAATAGAATTGTTACTAATTTATATGATAAAAAATACTTTTTAATTTTAACATTAATAAAATCTTACCATTTAATTCCTGCAACTAGATTCAATTGTTTAGAAATATTATACTTAATCAGCTTTTTAGAATTTATAGATTATCTGATAAAAAATTTCATGCTATGCATATAAAAAATCTCAAAATTACCAGCAATTTACATAAATATCCCTCTTATTTAGTAAATGGTATAGTTAAAAAGTTTAGGTTAGCTGGATTTTCATGAATTCTATTCATAGTATCTTATATTAGTCAGACATCACCTTTCTCTTGTATTAATAATACTTTTATTTTTTCATCCTCTTCAACATCAGTCTTACTATTATTAGTCCCACTTTTTTGTAACTCTTTTTGTATATTATTACTTTTTCTTACCTTTTCGTATTACTGTTTTTCATTTTCTTACGAAAGGCAACAGTAGATCATTTATTTTTCCTTTGCGAATGACAACACTGGTCCCTTCATTCAGGGTTCTAGGGTTCGACTGGTTCGGGCATATACTGTGCTTTTTCCAGGTATTCATGTTTCCTTTTATTTTTCTTTCTTTATGTATGTTGTCCAAGTAGAAATAGTTTATAGATATAATCTATCTATTTCTTCAAAAACATACATTTTTTGTGTTTGCTTCGTCAAAATACTTGAACCAGAAGAAGTCCATTTTTAAGGCCTAGCCCTTGTCCACGTGTATAGCAATAATGCTTGATGTTTTATGTTTTTCTATTATCGTTTCCATACCATTGAAATTTGTTGATTTTTTTTAACTTGATGATTGTATTTTTTTCCATTTGATTGAAGATATGCTGTTTTATACTTTTATCGAGTTGCAGCTTCTCACTTTTCTTTCATTGGACTTTCAAACTATTATATATATATATATGAAACTATAGATAGATACCCTTAACACTTTAGGATTGTACACTTTATTAGTATAATAAATGTTTACTATTTTTATCTGTTGAGTGGATTTGTAGAATTATGGTAGTAAACGAAATGATTCAGTTTATCATAGGCTTAATATACTTCAGAGAATTATAAATCTTCAACACCTAAAATAACTTAATCAGTTATACATGTTTAAAAAGTAGTTTAATATCCCTGCATAATTTGTTGTTGTAAAGAAAAAGTGTATAACCTCTATAAATTCAATTTTTAAAACCATCAAATTTTTTATATGGTAAATTTCCTATGTTAACTCAAGGACTTGTGTAGAGTCATTATGGAGTTCTTAGCTCAACTGAAAGGTTATTTTTTATCTCCAAAATTTCATATTACTTTCCCTAGAACACAACACATGGAATCGTATGCGCAAAGTATTGAAATTGTATCGAAAATCGTAACTCCGGATTTCGACGGATCTACACGTTTTGAAACTTCTAGAATACGAAAACACTATTTTTAGCGTGACGTCTGTGTGTCTATCTGTCTGTGCAATGTATGTATCCATTCTAACTCAAAAACTAATTGACCAAATTTCTTTATATTTTATAAGTCACTTGTGGGTGGCACTGGTGCTGATTAGATTTTGGTACGATACAGAAAAAAAAGAACATGCCTTCTTTTACGAAATGGCCCGCAAAATCTAAAATAAAAGAATATATTTGCTCAAATGTATCCATTAAATGCTTGTATTATACGTAATTTTTGTCAATAAAAAGAATAAATCTAATCCTATTACTCTAGGAATAACCCTTTCTAGAGATATTTTAGTGTTTTTGCATTTGTCTTTGCAAATTTGAAAATACGTCCAACTACCAAATGAAAACGAAAATTGATTTGGAAGTGCGAATTCAGTGTCATTTCATCTAATTATGCGTGTTATTTTGTGCAATTAAACACAGTTTAGTGAATTATTAAAGAAATAAAGAGAAAATGAACTGATTAATATGTCTGTAGAGAAAGTCATGTGCTGTCCACATCAGATTCTTTTGAATCGCATACTTAATGTGAACTTTCATATTAATGGAAAATACTGCACACTGTCATTTGTCATTTATTGCTATACTTTTGTTAGATATCTAATTTTATTTTAAATTATGTTACTGTGGGTTCTGCTTACTGTAAATGCCCTGCTTTTTTCTTCTTTTTTTATAAAAGTAATCTTTATAATTTAATTATTAATTTCGTTATACAAAAACTACAAGGAATGGTGCTTTTTAAATAATTTTATATTTAATTTTATATTATATTTATTGTATGTTATATTTTATATTATATTTAATTTTATATTATATTTATTTTATTTTATATTTAATTTTATATTGATCAAAGGGTTTTAAAAAATAAAGTGTATGAATTTTTAAGTATTTAAATAGTTTTAACTTTTTAATTGGTGGCAATCAAATTTGCCATCTCTATTTTTACTAAAAGTTTTTAATCGTCTATATCTCAGGATCTACTATTAGATAGTGCTGATATGAATTCAGCATCAAATTTCAAAGAAGATAGCAGGGCTCAGTAAGGATTTTCATTGAATTTAATTTCCCTTAAAATATCCATTTTTCAAGGTTGGCTATAAATAAAACTGACATGATAACTGATATGTATGCTGCATCAAATTCTGTATAGGTTATATGACTCACTAAGAATTCTCACTTCCTATTTTTTTCCCAATTTCGTTTGAAAAAATTTTCTTGAAAAACATCTATTTTTAAAGAATGGTTATAGACAGGGCTTATATAACGTCTGATATAGATTAATGATAATTTACTACGAATTTTCCCTTTCGGTTCTCAATATTTCACTTTCGATTAAAAAAATTTAGATTTTCCTAGCAATATATTTTTTTTCTTGATCGACTATAAAAAAGTTTAGATGACAACTGATATGAATTTATTATCAAATTTTAGAGGGGATAAGGGTTCACTAAGGATTTCCACTACCGGTATTTTTCCCACTTCAACTCACTACTTTTTAAAACGCTACTTTGACACATCTATTTCTCAAGGCCAACGACCGTACCGTGCTGAAAACACCGGTTCTCGTTAGATCACCGAAGTCAGGCAGCATCGGGCGCGGTTAGTACTTGGGTGGGTGACCACCTGGGAACACCGCGTGTTGTTGGCTCTTTTCGGGCGCGGCAGCCCAGTGGTTAGCGCGCGATTCTCGCCGCTACCAGAACTGCCGCCGTGTTCATGCGGAGTACGTTCACGTTAAACATGTGGGTCCGTAAGTCCTTCCGAGAGGTTGGTGGTAGGGGAAGGAGGGTACGGTCCCTGTGGATGCCTCCCCCACTGGGTTCCGGTCTAAATTGGGTGGCACTTCCCGGCCGTCCAAACAGTTACCTTACACCTTTCTGGTAGGTCGGACGGTCTGGGTCTCAACAACAACAACATCTATTTCTCAGAATTGGTTATAGAAACTAGGCTTAAATAGTGACTAATATGGATTAAGCTTTAAATTCCAGAGGGGTTGTAGGGTTTGCTAAGGACATCCACTATCGGTATTTTCCCAATTCTGGTTAAAAAAAATTTAATTTCCTTGAAATATCTATTTCTCAGAATCGGCTATAGATAGACTTTTGACGGTGACTGGTATAGATTCTGAATCGTATTTCAAAATAGATATTGGAGGGGAGGGATGTATTCAGTTACGGTTTGCTCTTACAGTTTTACGGATGTCACTTACGCTTTTTTCGAGAACTTGCATGATTGTACGAAATAAGTGCGCAAAAGAGAATACAAATTCTTAATAGTTAAGTCGAAAATGACGTGTACAAATCATTTGCGTAATATGAAGTCTCTTTCATAAATATATTGTTAAATATAAAAATTGCAAATGATAAAAGTAATCGACAGAGTTTATTATTCACTGTTTAGAATACACTAATAAACATTTCTTAATAATACATTAATAATACATTTCAATTTATTACCATTATTCATTACTCAATTTATCATGATTATATACATTAATAATATATATCAATTCATAATACATTTCATTCTTAATAATACATTAATAATACATTCTTAATAATACATTTTTAGTTATCATAGAATTAAAAATATATAGTGATATGGAAAAGTGCTTCGTTTTGTTTATAACCATTCAATAATTCCTTTTTTAAATGGTGGTTTTTATTTAGGTTCCAAGCCTGAAATTTCCCCACTTCATATCCCTGCAAATTTAAGGTACGGCAAAAGAACAGCAGTAATATGTACTGTTCTTGATGGAAATCCTCCATTTACATTCTTATGGTACAAAGATGGTGAAGAACTGAAAGAAATGCAAGGATTGTCCCTTCAAGTGGCCTCTGATGGTTTTACTTCAACGCTTTCCATTTCCAAATTAGAAGCTAGCAGCAACGGCAATTATTCCTGTAAAGTTAGTAATACTAAAGGAATGGATGAGAAATATGGAATGCTACTTGTGAAAGGCAATAATTACTAATATTATCCATACTTTTTTCACATGCATCTATTAACAGTTAAAATATTGATGTTTTTAAGCGAATTGTCTTATGATAATAGTAATGTAGGATTATTAAACAATCTTGTATAAACTAAACACCCTTTTAATTCTGTAAAGTGGATTTCAAACCAAGTCCTTGTTTGTTTTAATTATTTCGTTGTTGTTAATTTAATTGTTATTTTAATGACACATTTTTTGACATATTCCTGAGATTTTAGATTGGCTACTTCGTAATTGTCTGTTTCTTTTTATCACATTGTTAAATGTGATTGTTATTTTAATGACATATTCCTTAAATTTTATATTGACTACTTCGTAAATATAGTTAACTATGAAACTGTATCGTTTACTACCTCTTTTTCTCGAGATTTTGTTTTTTTAGACACTAATAAATGTGATCGGTGAATCATCAAAACGATGCATCTAACTGTCGACTTCCATTTGTGCCGATTTAACACTGTTTTACATATGATATATTTATGGTAATTATTTTTTATCTATACTCATAGCAAATCTAACTTGTATTTCCTGTGTACTAATCACTTAGTTTTGTGTTCATATGACCAGTAACTATATGACGTAGCGGATTTTTACAGTTTTTTCTATACTTCTCTGTTGTCAAGTTAGATTTACTGCAAGTACAATTACGAAAGACGATAAAGATATTACATGCCATTATTATGTCATTATACAGTATATGATAACAAAAATATTTTATATATATTACTGGTATTTATACTAGTCCTAAGTCTGAAATCATATATTTCCATCCGTTCTATTTACAAAATATTTGTGTTTTTTGCATATACACATAGTGGATTTGCTGCGAGTTTATTCAGTTTTTGCTTTTTGTAAATAATAAATTAAATAGATACCGAATGTAAATTTTCGCACAAGCAATAGATAGCTAGATCATAACGTAAAATCCTACGTAAATGAATGTAGAAAGACTGTGATCGTTTCAGAAATACTTGAATTTTCTTGTCTAGATACGAACATTGTTTTTTCTTACTTTCGTTCTCTATTATCACGCTAGGGAGCGCTACCACATTGGTTTGATGCAGTCGTTTATTCGCAATGAAGAAGGGAATCCTAGCATTTCTGAAACTATCTTCTACTTTCTACATTTATTTGCGTAGTATTTTGCGTGTTTATTCAGTTATTTAACAACTTAATATATTTGACCCTATATTTTCTTTTCTAGCATCCATATTAATTATTTATTAAGGATTTATTCAAAATTTTAGAATTGTATTCTCATTTTATCTAATTTTAGTACTAAAATTTATTAAGTTTGTCGCTACCTTTTAAGAAACTTATTTCTCTTAATTAGAAGTAAAATACACAATCTATTTTGTTTCCTGGCGCAACATTTTCCCCTTCTTAAGCTTCAATTTACTTTCTTGATAATTTTTAGTATTCATAATTCGGCTGTAATTTGTGCTGATTATTTAAATATATAGCTTTGTATTTATCAAATATATATATAGGGATAATTATACACTGAAGTTTTAAACTCAATAATTTACCTCTTCAGTCAATAATTCAGCCTGATATTTTAATTTGTTTCAGTAACACTGTGTGGCGCTAGTGCCCTGTTGAGCAGATGTATGCTTCTATTCTAACACATTGCATTCACTTTGACGTAGCATAGAGACGATGTACGCCACGACGATTGAACAATAATGGAACGTATTTAGATATTTTTATCTTTGGTGCATTTTTTTAATAGTTTATTAAGAAAGAAACTAGTTTTTTAGTTCGTGATATTACTGCAAGTTTCTTCCTACAACGCTGACACTGGTTCAACTATGGCATATTTGTTTCTCCTCAGTGTAGCTGTGCTTCTCAGTGAAGTAGTCAAGATCTACGGTAAGCATTTTGTATTATGTTTTATGTATTGATTAATATTATTATCTTATTTATATGCTGCATTTTATGATTTTTTTTTAAACAAGAGATACAAAATATTGGCAGTATGTATGCCATTTTAAATTGTAATACTTTCTTTAGCATACGTTTGAATATTTAGATATGCAACTTAGTTTTGCGTCTTTCATTTTGATTTTAAAATAAACCATTGAAATATACTAATGGTGTTCTGATTTTTTGCTTTTGAATATTTATAATAATAATAATAATTTTGGAAATTATGTATTGTTTTATTACGTTATCCAAGTAGAAAAGCATTTTTATCTGTGATATTTATGTGTGTAGTATTACTTTGCATTTAGTTCCAGAATAGAATACCACATATTTCTAAAAATAGGCAAATGAATTTTAATATGAAAGATTCACAAAGTATAGTTATATTTCCATATATTCCTATAATATACAATGCTATAAGCATTGGAGTTTATGGTTACTGGTAGAAATTATATAAAAATCAACCTCTAATACTGATGATTGCATGAAGTGTCTCAGAAAAATTCCTTATGAAAATATATATATTTAGCTGCTTTAAATTTGAAAGTGGGTATTACGTTCTAAATAAATCTAAGCTAGGGTTTATTACTGTAGTATATATTGTATTCATTTGTTTTAAAATGAAAATAATTAATCATTCGTTTTAAGGGTAAAAGCATTACTGCATAAAAAAATACATTTTTTCGACCGTTATAAATTTTGTTCTCGTATTTTCGAAACAAAATACCGGTTTTATTGTTTTTTAATAAAATAAAAAAAATCAGACAAATTAATTATACAAAGAAAATTTTTTATGAAAATTAATTAGATGAAATACTTTAATGAACGGAAATATCTTCTCTTTTATCTAAAATATATAGCATTCGAACTAACATACTCTGTTTTTATTGGTTTGAAAAAATGAATAATAAAAAAAAATAAAGTAATTATACTAGCACATGAAATGGTTTCAAATTCGAATTATATGCGACATATAATTAAAAATTCTCAGAAACTGAAAATCACGATTTTCGATATGCAAGAAAATATTATTTATACTGTTGCTATATCTGTTATGCCTGAAATGATTATATAATTCTTATATTCTAAGATGCATTTTTAAGTTTCTCTAGGCTTTAAATAAACTCTACATTAAAATAATTCCACATAGTAAAATAATAGAATAAATGGACATTCAAATGATGCCATTGAATTACAGTATCCGCATCTTATAAAATAAATGTTTGGCTTGAAGGTTACCTGTTTTTACTTATTTTTATTTAAAATGATTTATAATACACGGAAACGTCTGGTTTCTCAATACATTACTGCAATCTGTCATTGGATGTTGCTACATTGATGGAATACGTTAAAATCGCGGTGTAGCACTATCAGTGGTGTAACAATGGATCTAAATAAATATAGATATTCTATGTGTTTAAATAAACATGTCTGTTGTTATTCTCTAGATTCCGTGAGATTGTGGTGTTAAATTCTGCAATGAAAACATTCTAAAATGTCATCCAGTGGTCGTTCTTTAATAGCACTATTATTTGATCCTAAAATAATTTTTTTTTAATAATTCTTAATAGAAAATTAATTCTAAAATAAAAATATTCTTAATTGTTATTTTCCAGCTTCCTTTATCTTCAAGCAGATGAAAAGAACTTTAACGTTTGAAGATCTATGAAAATCCTTTTTAAAATATATTTAATATACATATTTATTCCTATAAGAAGTTGTGTTTGTAATGTTTTATTGATAATTTCATTATCATGAAATGCAATAAAACCTTATAACATTTTTACATTCCTCATTCATATGTGTTAGTTATAGATAATACATTGGCAATGCGTTTAAAATGTTAATTTAATATCATTTTGTGGCAAATTTCAATGTTCTTAAACTTCTGCAATTCTTTCTACGGAAATGGCTAACTTAGGAATACATATTCACATTTCCCAAAATCATACATTATAAAGTGTAACGCATTTATTAAGCAACTGACTCCAACAATTAAACTGAAAAAAAAAAAAGATAACCGAAGCTTTTATATTTATACACACTAAATATATAGGTTAAAACACACACAAAAACTGGGTTTGCTGCCATTAGAATGACACTATTAAGCAGGTAAATTTCCAGTTACATACTTAATTGAACTATATCTATATGAATGTGTCATTTTCATCTATATGAGAATTACAAGGAATAATGGGTATATTTTATTTTAAGCTGAAAATACCATTATAAACCGGCAAAGAGATAACATGACATGTTCATTTTACGCACTTGTTTACGTCTTCCTTTTCAAGAACCCTTCTAAGCAAATAAGGAAGCGAGTAGTAGGCAAACAGGTGCATAAAATGACTTGTTGGAAACGGTGTTTTCAGTGTAAAATAATGTATACCAATTATTATGTGTAATTCTCACATACTTGAATAAAATAACACATTCATATAGATATAGTTAACTTTCAAAGTGTAACTGAAAAGTTTTACCTAAGTTTCATTTTAGTGACAGTAAACCCAGATGATTTTTATTTGTTTTTACCCATTTTTTTTTAGTGTAACCGCATGTGTATGCATTTTTGTTTTTCTTATATTCCCAGTAATAGGAGTTCATCCTTTGTCACATTATTATGAAGGAAACCTGAGGTGTGAAGCATAACTATAAAAAGGATCGCAATCTATAACAGGTTGGGAATTGAGGTTCTAAAGCCTTTCAAAAATAATTTTTATACTTATATATATTTTTATATTTTATGCATGATTTTTATTTATTTTGTTTTAATTTACTTTTTCTGTTTATTTAAGGATCAAAACCTGAAGCAACTCTTCATGTCCCAGTCAACTTATCATACGGCAAAAGAACATTGCTCATCTGCACTGCCGTGGATGGTGATCCGCCATTTTCGTTCTATTGGTTCAAAGATGGACTCGAATTACAGGAAACCCAAGACGTAACCATTAAAGGCGCATCAGATGAATTTACCTCAACACTCTTGATATCGAAGCTGGACGCTGGCAGCAACGGCAATTACACGTGCAGAGTCAGAAATAATAAAGGCGGTGACGAAAAACATGGCTTATTGCTAGTGAAAGGCAATATTTTTTAAAAATTTATTTAAACCGCTTTATTTCAAACCAATATTTAAAAATCTTTGTTTCATAATAGCTTTTTTAACACAATATAGGTGTTTAAATTACTTTACCATTATAAATTCCATATTTTTAGTATGTGGTTAATTTTCTTTTCATGTATCATATTAGTGTTCGGATATTGCATAAAAGTACTTATAATTTAAAACATTCTAGCAAATGTCTTTATATTGTATTATCTTGTCAAAAATTTTGATTTTATATTCCAAAGTTTGGGTAATTTATAAATGGAAAAACATAATTCGATTTATGTTTCTTTATAGTGTATTGCTCTCAATATTTTGCTATGATATATAATAATCTAACAGTTAAAATGAAGTAAGCAAAAATTGTATTTCATATCTTGCATTTCTTGACGAATATTTACTGCTTTATTATTTTTGACATTCGTTTTCAGAATATTCTGAACACAATTTAACGATATGATATGTTTTCATTTAATTCTGTACCACGGTGTGGCGCTAGTATCCTGATAACAACCATTTCATGTGTTGTTTCTCTCAATATATACTCATTTCTAGCTTAGTACAACGTTTGCCATCGACGCCAAACGCTTTGAAAATTTTTGCGTTTTGTAACCGATGTGTAGTGTTTTCAAGTATATAACTGCACATTACAGATGTAAAATACGTATTTCTGTATGAAAAGAGTGAAAAATCTAAAATCTGACTTTTGCAACCTGCAATGAATAATTCCATGAATTGTATGCTTAACCTCGTTGCTCTTGTGTTCTGCAGTGAAGTCATCATCATAAGTTGTAAGTATCTGGATTTTTCTTTATCCCTAGATATAAAATAATGCTTATGCATTTTATGTATAGTTTATTCAGTTTGTAATGCAATGCTATTCAATTAGTCTTTGATTTGAAATACCGTAATGAAAATTTGACACGAAACACATCAACAGATTTTCCACGAGAAGAAACTTCTATTTATTTTGGATATATTGTTATAATTTGTCGTTCATTGTCATTCCTGTTTTTCTCTTCTATTTCCGTTATTATTTACTACCTATGTAAGTTGTTTTTTAAATTTATGTAAATGTATTTTTTATCAAATAATTATCAAACATTATCGGGAGTAAAATATATACAAAATAGCGGGTTAGGATGAAAATATCGTATTTACAGGAAAAATGTATTCAATTAAATGAAATAATAATTTAGCAACTTTCTTAGCCTCTTAATTCAAGATTAATTATCTGCAAATATTTTTATAATTATAAATATATGAAACTTAGAGATATTGAACATTTCAATGTAGTCTAATTATTTGCCTATGGCTTATTAATAACTCTTATATAATGCAAGATATGTTAAGTTATTAATCTTACCTGTCTACATTTTATTATAGTAGTAAATAAAATGTTTCATTTTTATTAGCTTAATATAGTTGAAAAAACTGATAAACCCCCACCTTTTCAACTGTAAAAATAAAGTAGTAGCTCATTTAGAATATGTAAATAGTTTAATACTATTGCATAGATTATTGCGAAGATAATACAGTTTACAACCTTCAAATAAATTATATTTTATATCATCATTAAATTATTTGGTAGTAAATTTCCTATTTTGGGTGGGTGTCTTACTACATTCGTATCGGGAACATCCAAATACATAGAAGAACCACAAAATTACAATTGTAAGATAAACATTTGACATATTCAACACTTTACGTAAACAACTGACATATGTTAGTTTTTATCAAGGAAGGTCTTTAAGTGTTTAATACAGAAAAATATTCGCAATTATTTGTCAATGATTGGAGAGGTTCTCAACTGTGCGATTCACGACACTTTTCTGTAATAATGCTAAATAACATAGGTTTTAAATCGTATAGAATATGTCATTTACTTTTACTTTAGGTTACGTTACTTTAGGTTCTGTTTACTTTATGTTCCTTGCTTTATTTTGAGGAGAAATTTTAATAAATTTATTTCATTCTGGTTTATAAAAAATGCAAAGAATGGTTCTATTTGCGTTTCGTTTCTACTAGCATTAAATATATTCGTAACCATTATTTACAGTAATTTCTATTTTTTACGAAAATTTGTATTGCTTACATATTCATCTGCATAAAAATGAGCTTAATTTTTTCTGTCGAAAATGTAGTTTGGTAATACGTAAAAAAATATGCTAAGAAATGAAAGCAGCAGTCAGTTCAACTAATAAGTATTCTGGATCCCTTGATAATATCTAAATTGCACTTATAAATATTGAAGAAAGAATTCTTTCTTTAGAAGATAGTTTTACAATGAGCATTTTCTCGCGTTTAGTACTACTCCGAAGTAGTAAGTTAAAAAAAGTCATTTATCTAGGAATTTAAAGTATTTTTTAAGTTGAACTGGCATGAACACGAAATACATTGTATACCAAATTTAGAAAAGTATAAAACTCATGCTAAAATGAACGGACATTCATGTAAACGTATCATTTTTTTATCAGAAGGAGCTGATTCAATAAACAAGACTTAAATCGATATAAGAAGCATAATGGGAGTATGATACAAAACCTAATTTAAGTCGATATAATAAAAGTGATGGCTTACGTCGATACAATAAACATGATTCAAATTGATACAATAAACATGACTTAAGTCGATTCAATGAATATGACTTAAGTAGACATAATGACTATGACTTAATAGGATAATATAAACGTAATTTAAGTCAATATAATAAATGTGGATTAAAGTTAGGTCCAACTACTCTGTTTCCAATTTAAGATGTCCTGTATTTGATGGATGAAGGGCCTATTTTATAGTTAATTTGTTTAAAATATGTTTTTACATCTTATGCATTTCTAAAGTATCAAAATATAGTTATGAATGCAGTTCTAATTGAATATGTTTGACCCTGTTAGAACCGGAAAGTGTTCAAGACGAAACATATTTTCGGTTTCTTGAAGTTCTATTTAAGACAGGTTTTACTGTATTAACAACGAGGAATGCAAATTTTTTCTCGTCTTTTTCAGTAATTGCCTAAAATCTAAGAAATGTTCCGAAAAATAGATCAGAATGACTAGAAAAGTCTTTCTAATGTTAGCATATTTAATTTAAAATAGTGTGATACTTCTATTGCAACATTTTTTTATTAAAATGTTTTAAAATTAAAGTGACAGTAATATTATGTTATATTTTAAATAATTTTGAAATAACTGATTATTTTAAATGCATTTTAAGTATATTTATGTCGAACCTTTAAAAGTTTATTTCCTTTAAATTTTTTTAATTTTTAAATATATTTGAATAACTTATTTTTATCGAAAAAATTATTTAAAAAAATAAATTGTAAGAATTTAAAAAATTCAAATTTTCTTAAATTAATTTTTAGAATCATTTTTTATATTGTGCAATTCTACAGCTGCAGAGCGAATTTGAGTAACAAAACTATGATTCCGTCAAAATTTGACTCCTTGTTGTTAAATATGCACTAATAAGTATTTTTACTGCATTGTATTATTATTTTTCCAGCTACATTATGCTTAAAAATGATTAGATGTGAAAAGTGTTTAGTTTTGTTTCAGCCATTCTCCTTTCCAATTGTTCTTATTTTAGGTTCCAAGCCTGATATTTCCCCACTTCATATTCCTGGAAATTTAAGGTACGGCAAAAGAGCAGCAGTCACATGTGCTGTTCTTGATGGAAATCCTCCTTTCTCATTTTCATGGTATAAAGATGGTAAAGAATTGAAAGAAATGCAAGGATTATCTGTTCTAACAGCACCAGATGGTTTCACATCAACACTTTCCATTTCCAAATTGGAGGCTAGCAGCAACGGCAATTATTCCTGCAGAGTCAGTAATGCTAAAGGGATGGATGAGAAACATGGCATGCTACTTGTGAAAGGCAATAATTACTAATATTATCCACATTTTTGTCGTATGCATCCTCCATTTGTTAACGGTTAAAATATTTATTTTTTTAAGCGAATACTCTTATAGCAATGTGGAATTATTAAACATTTTTGTAGACTAAACATCTGTTTAATTTTGAAAAGTGGATTTAAAACTGAATCTTTATTTATTGCAATGATTCCGTCGTTGTTATTTTAGGGATATATTTGAGATTTTTTATTGGCTACTTCGTAAATGCAGTTTATGACTATGGAACTATATGGTTTTACTACTTATTTTGCATATGATTTTGCTTCATTAAATATTAATAAATATGATCAGGGTATTATCTAAACGGTGCATCTCCTATTTATCGACTTCCATATGTGTCAATTCAACACAGTTTTAAATTCGATACATGTAACGTTTTGCGGTAATTTTTTTTTATCTATACTCATGGCAAAGCTAACTTAAATATGTTTTGTACTAATCACCCAGTTTTGTGTTCATACGCCCATCATGCTTATTATAACGTACTAAGTATATAACGTAACGGACATTTACAGTTTTTCTATACCTTTCTGTTGATATGTTAAGTTTGCCTCCAGTATAGTTACGAAGAAAAATGAAAATATTTCATACAGTTATTATAATTCACTATACAGTATATGATAAGAAATTTTTCTATATATGTTACTGGTACTTATGCTCGTCTTAAGTGTAAATTAATCAATTTCGATGATTTCTTTTTTTTAATATTTGTCTTATTTGTACATGCACATAGTGGATTTGCCGTGAGTTTACTCTTTTTTGGCGTCTTGTAAATAACAAATTTATAGATAGCGGCTGTAACTTTGAGCACGAACAGTAAATAACTGGATCACAACATAAAACGATGCGTAAAGAATGTAGAAAGAAAACAACCGTTTCGGAAATACTTGGATTTCCTTCTTCAGTGCTAATAAGCTTAGAGCTGTGCATTGTTTCTTCTTACTTTGCTCCTATTTAATCATACCAGAGGGCGTTACTGCATTGTGATTTAGTCATTTCGTAAGGTTGAACTCAAGGCTTTATTACACTAAATAGGGAAATCCTAGCATTTCCGAAACGAGTTTGCGTTCTACATTTATTTGCGCAGTATTTTACGTTGTGATTCAGTTATTTAACATCTTAATATATTTGACCCTATATTTACTCTTATTGAATTCATATTAATTACTCAATAAGGATTTGTTCAAAATTTCTGTATTATAGTATTCTCATCATGTTTAATTCTAACATTTAAACTATGAAGTTTGTCGCTACCTTTTTAAAACTTATGAACTTATTTCTCGTAATTTGAAGTAAATAATATACATACAATCGATTTTGTTTCTTGGCGCAACATTTCCCCCCTTAAGCTGCACTTTTTACTTTCTTGATACTCTTTGTAATTCATGAATCCGCTATAACTACTACTGATTATTTAATAATGTATATTACTTTATAGCTTTATATTTATCAAATATATATAGGAATACTTATACACTGAAATTTTAATCTAAATAATTTAGTTCTTTCATTCAATATTTCAGCCGATATTTTAATTTGTTTTAGCAACACTGTGTGGCGCTAGTGCCCTGTTGGGCAGATATATGCTTCTATTCTAACACATTGCATTCTCTTTTGACGTAGCATAGAGACGCTGTACGCCACGACGATTGTACAATAATGAAACTTATTTAGATATTTCTATATAGTGCATTTATTTTAATTTTATTCATAGTTTATTAGAAAAGAAAAAAAACTCGTTATTTAGTTCACTATATTACTGAAAGTTTCTTCCTACAACGCTGATACTAATTCACCTATGGCATATTTGCTTCTCCTCAGTGTAGCTGTGCTTCTCAGTGAAATAGTCAAGATTTACGGTAAGCATTTTGTGTTAAATGTTATGTTTTATGTATTGATTAATATTATCTTATTTATATTCTGTTTTTTATGATTTATTTTGAACAAAAGACACAAAAATATTAGTGGTATGTGTACAATTTAAAATTGTAATGATACAAGATTAAATTCAAAGATATGCAACTCACTTATTTTGATATGTTATTGCTGTTATCAATTTTTCATTTTTTATCTTATATAAATATTTATTATGACATATATAATAGGATTTATGTACTGTTTTAATAGCATTTATGTATTTTTTTTACGCTATTCAAGCAGAGAGACTTCTGTGATATTTATATGTGTGGTACTCTGGTCGCATTATTCTATATTCAATTGAAGAATAAAAGAATGAAGAACTCTTCTAATAATATGCAAATAAATTTTATATGAAAGATTCATAAAGCATAATTATCTTTACATGTATTTCAGTAACATACTATGTTATAAGCAGTGGAGTGTATGGTTCCTGATAGAAATAATACACAATAAATTTCTAATTTTGCTGATGGATTTTCTAGATGGAAAAAAATATATATTGAGCTGTTTAAAATTTAAAAAAAATAAGTATTTTATTTTAAATAAATCTAAGCTAATGTTAATTATACTGTAATATGTATTGCTATCATTCATTTCTAAATGAAATTAATTAATCATTCGTTTTAAGGGCAAAAATATTGCTGCATATTCATTATTTCGAATATACATTATTCATATACATTATTTCGAAACTTATAAATTTTGCGCAATTAAATTATTTATTCAAAAATCGTTGTTTCATGAAAATTACTTACATGAAATTTTTTATTGAAATGAAATATTTTCTCTTTCTCTGAAATATATTCGCATTGGAATGTTATCACGAGTAATAAACGTATTCTGTTTTTATCGGCTTAAAAAAAGGAAACCGTGATAAAAAAATTTCAAAGGTAACTGAAATAGTTTCAAATTTAAATCATATGTGGTATACTATTAAAATTTTTATGAACTGAAAATTGCAAATTTTAATATGCAAAAACGAACTATTTCTGCTGTTACTATATTTGCTATTCCTGAGATGATTATATAATTCTTACATTATAATATGCATTTGTAGGTTTTTCTATACTTAAAATAAACTTTAATAATCCATTAAAATATTAGACTATTTCGATCAATAGCATTATTTTATAAATCTAAATTTGATATATTTTTGACCATTGTTATATTTTGAAGTAAGAAATATTATATGTTTAGGAATAGCTTCTTCTGAAGATGGGATTTATGACATAATTTTGTACAAATTTTTATATGGTTTATTTTTACTCAACATGTTGTAAAAACACGTTAAGTTTGTCTGTTCACTTTTTAAAAGAATTTTATACTTCTAAATAAAATCTGCATAATTATTAAATAGATATTTTCTTTATAATTAATTTCCATCTCTCTTTATCTTCAAGCAGTTGAAAGGAACTGGTTTTAATTTCTAAGAAAATCCTTTTATAAAATATATGTGTTCTTATTAAAATGTATGTTTATAATGTTTAATTGGCAACCGCATTATCACAAAACACTATAAAATCTAATAATATGTTTGCATATCTTATTCATATATGTTAGTTATAAGGAAAACATTATCAATGGATGTAAATGCTTTAATTTAATATTATTTACCAGCAAATTTTCCATTTTTTTTAAAACTTCTGCAATTCTTTGAAGGTAAAGGCTAATTTAAGTATAAATATTCACATTTAACGAAGTAGTACTTATAAAGTTTAACTCTTTTAGTAAGTACTTGGACCTCAACAATTAAGTTGAAAGAATCAAAAGAAAAAGTGAACAAAGTTTTTTATTTATACTGTATGTGTGAATTCTTTTGTTTTTCTTATCTTTCGTTTGGCATTTTTATATTTCTTATATTTCTCTTCATATATTTTCTTATCGTTCTTTTTCTTATATAATAGGTCTATCGTTTGTCATATTATTATCAAAGGGGGCCGTGGTGCGACACATAACTATAAAGGAAGTCCCAACCTATAAAAAGTTGAGAACCAATGATCTAAAACATTTCAAAAATAAACTTTATGTGTATATATTTTATTTTATGCATGATTTTTTTAATTTCATATATTTGTTTTTTGCTAATTTAAGGATCAAAACCTGAGGTAACTCTTCAAGTTCCAGTCAACTTATCGTACGGCAAAAGAACATCTCTAACATGCACTGCCGTGGATGGTGATCCGCCATTTTCATTCTCTTGGTTCAAAGATGGCCTGGAATTAAAGGAAACTCAAGACATCATCATTAAAGGCGCTTCGGATGAATTTACCTCAACACTCTTGATAACGAAGCTGGACGCTGGCAGCAACGGGAATTACACATGCAGAGTGCGGAACAATAAAGGAATAGACGAAAAACACGGCTTGTTACTAGTGAAAGGCAATATTTTTAATTTTAGCAATCAAAAAATTTTTTATAATACATTTATAACAGTATTTTTTTACTGGTTCTATAAGTTTAAATTACTGTGCATCTCAGAAGTTTCATAATCTGTCGTTTGTACTTTATTTTTCATTTTTCACCCGAGAGTTCTGATATTGTTTAAATCACATATTCAATATTTACTATTTAAAACATTCCGGCAATTATCTTTATTTTGCATAAGACAAGAATTTGGATTTTATATTCCAAGTTCTGTAATTTTGAGCAATTTATACATGAAACAGCCTAATTCGATTTATCTTTCTTTCACAATGTATTACTGTTAATATAATCGCTGTTATTATATACAATAATTTAACAGTAAAAAATATAAACAATAATTCGTTTTGAATTTCAAGCACAGATTGCACATATTCGTGCTATTATTTTTCATATCTCGTGTTTCTTGATGAATATTTACTGCTCTATACTATTCTTGATATTGGAACGCTACGGTATCCTGATCAAAATTTAATGGTATGCCATGTTTTCATTTATTTTTGTACCACGGTGTGGCGCTAGTATCCTGATAAGACTCATTTTGTGTGTTGTTTCTCTCAATATATACTCATATCTAGCATTAGTACAACGTTTGCAATCGACGGTAAACGCTTTGAAAATTTTCTCATCTTTTGTTTTCCTGTTACTGATATCTGTTATTTTGTGTGTGTATAAATGTACATTATATTGTAAAAAATAGAAATTTCGCCATTGCAAACAGTATAAAAACTAATATCTGACTCTTACAACCTGCAATGAATCGTTCGAAGAATTGTTTGTTTTTCCTAGTAGCTACAGTGCTCTACAGTGAAGTCATCATTATAAATTGTAAGTATCTGTTATTTTTCTTTTCCCTAAGATATAAAATATCACTTATCTATGTTTCACTCATTTTGAAATAATATATTATATAAGATTTGATAGAAAATATCGGAATGTAAGTTTCACATGACGCTCATGAACCTATTTTCCATGGCAAGCCACCTTTATTTGAACACGCATATGTTTCGATCATTTGTTATTCATCCTAAATGTTATAATTTTCTATTATTTCTGTCACTATTTATTACTTGTGATTGGGAGTTGATTCTATTTGTTATCACATTATTTTTAACGATTTTGATTCTACTTCTAACCATGATAACAAACAGAAAGGCTTTTTCTTTGTTAGGATGAAACTATCGTATTTACAAGATACATGCGTTCAATTAAAACTAAATTTTTACTTAACAATTTTCTTAACTTCATACATCTTAGTTCAAAATCATGTATCTCCAAATGTTTTTATAAATATAAATATATGAAACGTTAAAGATTCTTAATACTTCAATGTAGTCCAATTATTTTCTCACTGCTAATTAAGAATTTGCAATCAATACAGGATACGTTAACTTACCAATCTTCTCTGTGTATTTTTTCGTATTGTAGTAAATGAAATGCTTCATTTTTATTGGCCTAATCTTTGAGAAAATTTTAAATCTGTAACTGCAGAAATAACGTAGTCTGCTATGAACATCATTCAAATAGTTTAATGTTGCATAATTTGTTGCGAGGACAATATTTTACAATCTCCTTAAAAATTTCATTGCACTCATAATTTCATTATTAGGTAGTAAATTTCCCCGTTTTAAGTTCACACTAGATACGCATAGGGAATATCTATATCAATAGGAAGAAATTACACATTATTATTTATAATTTATTGTGAAAATTTCGATTTATGTAATTTTAATATAAACATAAAGTAGCACATGTTTATAATTTCAAAGAAATACTTTATTTCTTTGTTATACTTGATTCGCTATACTTGCTTTAGATAATGTTATTTTAGGCTATGTTTACTGTAGGTTATTTGCACCAATTTGTAAAGGAATTTTTATGTATTTATTATTGATTTTTGTGTTGTATGAAAAATACAATAAGCAATTTTTATTTTAATTTTGCTTGAATGAAATGTAACAGTTATTTAACATAATAGCAACACGGGAGCTCATAGAACTTTTTCCAGGGGTGAGGGACAAACCACTGACATCAGTGGACAAATTCAAGGACAAGACCGACTAGCTTGATGCCCACCTTTGTGACTTTGAACGTCCAGGGTGCCCCACCCCCCTTGCCCTCCCCTATGGGCGCTCATGAATAGCAATTTCCATTCTAATTTCCATTTTCTTGTACATTCGTCTACATAAAAAATACTGTCAATAGCAATTATCATCTCAATTGCAGTTATTACCTCAAAAGCATTAAGATTTAATGTTCATATGGTGAAAATGAACAATTTATTTAGTACTACTGAGATGTACTAACATTTAGCACTACTGTTTAGAACTACTGAGATATACTACTGTTTTGTTCTATTGAGATGTACTACTGTTTAGTGATACTGTCTATGTACTAAGCATTAGTTGGGCTGGTAATTTCAGAATATTTTTTCCGATTGCACTATAGTCTTTAACAACAAAAATTTTCAAAATGTATAAAAAGAAATACAAAAAATACATGTACTATAAAGCATACCGCTTCCTATCGATAAAGATCCATATAATAAACATGGATATAAACATTGACAAAAAGTTATATTCTATCACATTATTTATGCTCAAATGTTAAATATTTGGACCGTAAAGATCCTTAGTTAACTTTAAAAGTATATGTTAGATATTAATCAGATCTGATCTTAACACCGAGATATGTGCGAAAATTTCCTCAAAATTTCTCTTATGAAGTGTTTAGTAATTGTCAAGACAGCAAAGTGAGAAATTTTTTTTCGAAATAAGGACCAGAGTAACTAACAAAATTTTTATAACGTTTACTTATTTATCTTAAAATATTCCAATATTTTAAATGGATTTAATATTGTATTAACTTATAATTTTAAATAACTGCTAGGCAATTAAGTATTTTAAAATAAATTTTAGATTTTTAATGTCGGAATAAAATTTCAGAAGTTTGAAATTTTTAGTTATTTTATAAACTATTGAAAGTATAAAAAACTTATACAACGTAATTGAGCACAAATAAATAAACAATGCAGCGTGCAGCTGTTTCGAGGGTAGGTTGGATCCCTTTTTCATTGCTAGACAGACCAACAAACTCGAAGTTGAAAAGACGAAATGGGCACAAGGGAAGAAACACACACACATATACTCAAGGATACATATATACCCAACTGTCTAGCACTGAGGGAAAAGATTAAACGCATTCTGGCTATTTTCTGCATTGTTTATTAATTTGTATCTAATTCAGCTGTTTTAGTTTTTCTTTATCCTTTGCACTAAGTTTATTGTTATTATTATTTAAAGCATAATTTATTAATTTAAAATTATTTCTTATAAATGAATTATTAAAAAAAAATAAAAATTAAGAAATTTTACGCATTAAAATATCCTTAAATTATTTTTAAATTAACATAAAAAATGTGAATTGTAACAATGTAAGTCACAAATAAAAATTCAAGTCGACTACTTTGGCAGAGTTGAATTCTTATTTGTTAAGAATGCAAATATTTTTTAATGGATTGTGGTATTTTTTTTTTACTTAACTTGTAACTTGAATGTTTAGTGATATGAAAAATCGTTTAGTTCTGCTTACAACCATTCTATAATTCCATTACATTTACATTAAGATTAAAAAATGTTTAGTGATTTGAAAAAGTATATTTCGTTTCGTTTACAACCATTCCTTTTCAAATGGTGGTTTGGTTTCTATTTAGGTTCCAAGCCTGAAATTGCCTCTCTTCAATTTCCTTCAAATTTAAGGTATGGGAAACGGACAGCAGTCACGTGCACTGTTGTTGATGGAAATCCTCCTTTCGCATTTTTATGGTACAAAGATGGTGAAGAATTGAAGGAAGTGCAAGGATTGTCCCTTCTAATAGCACCAGATGGCTTCACCTCAACGCTTTCTATCTCTAAATTGGAGGCTAGCAGCAATGGGAATTATTCCTGTAGAGTAAGCAATGCTAAAGGAATGGACGAAAAACATGGCATGCTACTTGTGAAAGGCAATAAATGTTAATATATATTTTCAATTCAACTATAGAAATTTTGGAAATTACATATTTTATTTAATTTCTGCAGCGAATTGACTCCATGATGGTAATGGCTATGTTTGATAATTTTACGGTGTTGTCTCGAAAAACACCCGCTAATTGTGAAAAGGTGGCCGCCAAACCAGATCCCAATTTCTTTTCATGAATTTTATGTTATTATTTAAAACCTATATTCTGAGATTTCATACCAGTTATTTCGTAATTGTACTTTATAACTATGAAACTATATAGATTTTCTGCTTTTGCTTGTGATGTGTTTGCATATGCAGGAACGGATGATGGGGATGTCAGTATCACCAAACTAATGCGATTTTAAGATTTCGAAGTTTCATTTATGTGGATTTTACTTTGTGTTATACGTATGAGCAATTATGGACAAGCGTTTTTCATTACTTACAAAACATGAATCAAAAATTAAATACCGGAATTATAAGTAACTATACACTATATGGTAACGAAATTCTATAATATTTAAATAATACGATACTTTCATAAGTGAGTTATAAGTGTGACTTGTACTATTTTTATGTTCTTTGTGTAAAATATTTGTGTTATTTATACATATAGTATACATATCGTGAGTTTATTTCTTATTGGCCTTTGTGCGTAGCAATTGAATCTAGTTTTTCTTTCTTTATTTACTATTTGCATGTATCTTAATGATTTAATAATGATTTTTAAAACTTTATTATATAGATTTCTATTTCACGATATCTTATCACTTAGAATTATTTCTATTTTAATAACTTTTTTTTCTTCAATTTTAAGTGAAATTTCACCGTAATGTCGATTTATTTTTTTCCAGATCACACATGTTTAACTTTTTAAAGTTTGTTTAATTTTTAACTCTCTAGGTACAACTTTATATTAATAATTATATTAACGCATACATATTGTTGTAAAATATGACTTAATGGTTTTATATTTATAAAGTATATAAAATAATAATTATACCCTAAAATCTTAAACTAAATAATTGTTTCTTTCGTCCAATATTTCAACTTGATATTTTAATTTGTTTCAGTAACACTGTGTGGCGCTAGTGCCCTACAGAGCAGATATATGTCTAACCTAAAACATTGCATTCTTTTTTAGAGTAGCATCAGGAGATTCTTTGGCATCAGGGACGCTGTACGCTACGACGATATAATTGTATAATAATGAAACTCACGTAGATAATTTTACGTTTAGTATTTTGTTTATTGTAGTAATGTTTTAAGAAAAAAATACTCGTTATTTAGTGCGTGATATTATTGCAAGTTTCTTCCTACAACGTCGAGGCTAGTTCAACTATGGCATATTTGTTTCTCCTCAGTGTAGCTGTGCTTCTCAGTGAAGTAGTCAAGATCTACGGTAAGCATTTTGTGTCATATTATATATCTACATGTATTCTGTAGATTAATTCTGACATTTTATTTATATGCTGCTTTTTATAAGTCCTTTTAAAACAGAAGGCAATAATATTTTTGAAATTAATTCAAAATAAAGCAATTATGTTTTCATAAATGCATATTATATTTTTTTGGCTTGATTTTAGGTTCTAAATATTAACTTAAAACTTGACCGTTAAAAGTCTAACCCTAGCTTAAGGTGATATAACTATGTTTGATTATTTCTTTGAATTCTTGAGTTATTATATTGTTTCCGGAGTAGTGCTGTTTTGTCTGATTCGTATTTATAATTTTGTACTAATACCATTACGTGTTGAAACGTACATATTACATGTATTTCTGAGGATGTGTAGAAACGCACAAAAGTTAGTTGCTGGGAATATTTACTAAATATGAATTTTAGTAAAATATAAAATTAAAATGTTCTGTATGATCGTTCAAAACCAAAAAAAGAAAAAAATGAACAAATACCCTATTACATTACCGATTGCAAACATTTCTGATTGCATGCAATGCTGATTGTAGAAAAATTCCTCAGTAAATTAACTTTATTAAGCTGTTTCAAGTTTGTTACTGACCATTGCATTCATTAACAGCGAACCTTCAGTTAGAAGCTTTGTTATCTAGAGATACTCATTATTTTATCATCGTAAATTTCGTTTTCGTACTCGTATAATTTTTATTTGAAACCAAAGTAATATTTCTTTAAGACATTGTAAAAATTACTTAAAAAGAAAAATATATTTTATGAATATTACATGTGAGATAAATGATTTTAACCAATTAAAATACCTCTTTTTATTATTTCTGAATTATAATAAACAAACATTTGAATTGAACATGTGAAGTTTATTTGAATATTTTTCTCAAGTTAGTACCAAATTGTGAGTGTATATTAATAAATTACTCGTTACATGAAAACACTTAAATAACATATGTTTAAGCATATCGGAATAAAAATTTAAATAAAAAGACGTAATTGTGACAAATGTATTTTTATACCCAATTATCTCATTAAAAAAACCAATGAAGTAATTACTTGTGACAACTACCGTTTTTCCACAGATATAAGTGATTTGTTGAGTGTTTTTTTTTAAGAACATGTAAACTATTTTTTCACTTTCAAAAACTGCTATTGAAGAAACAAACTATTAAAAAAACACCTTCGTATAAGTGCAACATACAGTAAAATTTATTGTATGCTTTACTTATACGAAGATTGTATATTAATTTGGTGTTCCATTTTTCATCAAATTATTTATACCATATGCACATAGCATCTTAAATACTGGTGTACACAATGGATATATCTACCGCTGGTTGCAATGTATGGTCTTGTACTTCCTGAAGCAGACATAAGAAGATTAAGTGATTACAATATAACAACGAGTTCTCGTTATCAAGTCGGGCGCTGTGTGTACTGGTAGAATTGGGTCCTTCCAGCAGTACACACTGTTCCTGACCTGAATAGTTTTTGTAACGCCCTTGAAACAATTGTAATAATCACCTAATTTTCTTATGTCTGTTTTAAGTAAGTATAAGAATTTGTACGTATTGATATATTCAGTGATTAAGGATTGAGAGGGGGAGGTAATATCATTCACAAGTTCTGATAAAGCGAATTTTATTATGAAGTTGTCCCTTAACTATATTTGTTATGCCTAAAAATATTCCATAATTTTTGCATTGTACTCCATATTTACAGGTTTCTCTAAGCCTGATATTAGGCCATTTCGTTTTTCTGGCAATTTGGTGCTGGGAAAAAGGACAGGAGTTGTCTGCATCGTTATTGATGGGGATCCTCCCTTCGATTTTACTTGGCTGAAGGATGGCAAAGAAATTAAAAATGAAGATGTTCTATCTACTGCTCTAGTGGACGATTTCTCATCCATGCTATCCATAACAAAATTGGGTGCATTGAGCAATGGAAACTACACCTGTAGAGTTTTTAATAAATATGGTGTAGACGAAAAATTTGACATTTTACAAGTCAATGGTGAGATTCATTTTTTCAATAATGTGTTAAATATTTTTTTTATCTTTAATCAAATGGTGATCTAACAGTTATTACTGAGCGAGAAAAGTTTTCCCGCAAGGCATGTTAATGATTGGCCATATTGCGTTAAATGTTTTTTTTATCGTAGATCAAATGTTGATCTAACAATTATAGCTGAGCGAGAAAAGTTTTACGCGAGGCATATCAATGGGCGGCAATATTGTGTTAAATATTTTTTATCCTGGATCGAACGTTGATCTAACAGTTTTTGCTGAGCGAAAAAAGTTTTCATCAAGGCATATTAATGATCGGTCACTTTTATAAGAATATATTTGAAAACATAGTTTATATACATAATGGTTGTAATTTTTTATATCTATATAATACTTGTTTTTGTTATTATCCAGAGAATAATTAGTTTTTTAATTGTTTATAACAATGAAACTACTATTTTGTCAACAGTGGGAGGGGTAAAGCAATGCTCTGCGCCATTGCTGGTCGGAAGTAAGTCTTAAGATTTCCTCCAGAAATAAACCAAAATTCCTTGTTTTAAGAAATTTTGATAAAAAAATAAATGAAATATTGTACAAGATATTTACAAAAACTAAAGAAAATATGTTTACTGCTAATACGTATATATTCTGGCACGTTTTGATTAAGTATGTGGCTTGTGCTTTGTACATTCAAGTAAATTTCTGTTTCCATTATTGTGCAGTACTAAAGTTTGTACTTAAAAAGAGCATAAATTATTCAGTATCAAATTGCGATTATTTTAATTGTACTAACGAGCTTATGATAGCTTGTATTTCCTTTGAATTTGAATATGTGATGTGTAACATGATTATTAAATTTCAATACCGTCTTTATTATAGGTCATAATTAAATAACAACATGGATGAATCTAATATTATACATAAAATAAACAGTAGAGGATTAGTTGCTAATATTTGTTAGTATTCTTCGATTGCTACTTTGCTTTAAAACATGTTATGGATATGGAATTTTTCGTTAAATACTTTTCATTCTATTCTGTGACACTGTGTGGCGCTACTATACTGTTCTGTAATATTGTTAGGTTCTGGAGCATACATTGACTACTGTGATGCACTCATTATACAGACTTCTAGATGAGAAGGGTACAAGATTATCCTCATCCTTTATTTATTATTCACAGCAGAGCTTTATTTTGAAAGTACAAATAATAAATTTAGAAAATTATTTATATAATGCAATTCAATGCGTTTCATATGTTTTGATAGTCTTGCATAGTTTTTAATTCAGAAAATATATTCAGAAGAACGCGGTCACCATGTTGCTATGTTTGTTTCTCCTGCACGCTCTCATCGCATCTTTTGCTTCGGGTAAGTTGATATTCTATTTCCTTTGCATCACAAAAGTGTAATTTGAGATCAATTTTAGTGCCTATCCATTTTATTTGAATTTTAGCAATATGTATGACCAATCACGCGCATTCATTATCGACCTCCATAAGATAATTTAGTAATCTATATTATATATGACTTTTTAAGGCTATAAAGTTATAGAAATTGGGTCTACGGTTTTAACATTCCAAATACTTCATTTTCACCATTATACATTTCAACATTGAAATACATTGTAAGTCTACTATTCGATATAATATTTAGGCTTAATTGCATCCAAAAATACAAACGCATTGTTTTTATATGCTTTAATTTTGTATTGTTAAGAGCAATATGACTGATATCTTCTTTTATTTACCTTTCAGTTAAAAAACTGTAACCAATCTATATATTAAATAAGTTACACCATAGCTATCTACGACCTTGACTTACAAATGTCTTGCACTTAAAAGCAAGTAATGATTACTTTTATGTGAGGAAATGTGTAGATTATAAAGCGTAATCATAAGTCTATATATTAAATAAGTTACACCATAGCTATCGACAATATTGACATACATATATTTTGCACTTAAAAGCAAGTACTCATATCGTCTTTGTGAGGCAAACAGTAGATTATAAAGAGTAATAGTGTTTGAAGCAAGTAATTCTTTACAAATATCTATAACAGCTATATTCTTATTCTGACCAACGGACTTATCAACTACAGAACACAATACACGTATGTACTTATACATGCACAACATGTTTATAATATATTTACCGTGTTTGTAATATATTGCTAATGCACCATGAGTCCTGTTAACAGCCTTTTTAATTAATGCTGTTGATTTAATTTTGACTTTTTACTATTTACATACATTTATATAAAAATATTTATTTGTCTTAATTTGAATTATTTACATTTTTCTATATTCTTTCTAAGCAATTTTATTTAATATATTATAGATTTATTACTCATTGTTTAACATAGGAGGCACCACCATTAATTAATAACAGATGGCTTTCCTCCTGTTGCTCCCTAAATCAACAAATTCCTAATATGCATGTTAATTTTAAAATATTTTAACGCACACATTGTATTAATTGTAAAATTCTTATTTTATAAGATAAACAATTATTCTTAATTTACTCAAACTAATGTCTGAAACAATAAAATAAAACTTCTTTAGTTTTTAACAGCATGAAAGATTGATTAACAGTTTCAAATAGTCGCAGACACGAGAAATGCGATCTTGTGTTTATTGGTGCTGGTTATCTCTATTTTTTTTTTCTGTAGAAGTAGGCTGTTCTTTACCTCCAAAATATGTTATTACTTTTAATCAACCTTTTATGCTCTTAAACTAACGAAGTTTTTATTTTTGCAGATAGTACTTTTATTAAAAACTGTTAAAAATTGTTTGTAACGCACATTGCTTTAATTCTAAAACTAATATAAGAAAAAGAATAATTCCTAAGCATAAGAAAGTCGCTCAAACTGCCCTGACTTAAATAATCTGAAATTAAATATACTTTGTTAGTTACAGCGTAAGATACTTGTTTAAAATGATTAATGCCTTTATTACTAATACATAAAAATATACTTTTAAATAATTGTCTTAATCTGTAACTGACAAAATATTTGTAATTTCAGATAATAATTCTTACCCTATGTAAAGTAATTTATTTTATCTGTTTAAACACATCAACAAACGATAACATAATATTATATCACAACAATTTCCTTTTAATATAATACTTTTATGAGAATAAATATGTCAAAAAGAGAAACTGTTTTTTAGTGTAACTAAGCTCTGCGTGCAGTGTTTAGAGAGTTATGTGCAAGTAGAATTTGAACACATGTCTTAACCCACTACTATAACATGATACATAACTTATGAATCAATTTTCTTTTTGAGAATTGAAAAGTTAGCATAAATAAATAAATGTATAAACATTAAAGTATAATAGTAGTATATTCTTATTTGTTTTCGTTTATTGGTACATTTCAACTTTTTAAAATATATCTTCAAACTAATTAACATTTTGATACCTTAAAACCTTATTCTAAAACCATGGTCCATTTCATACTGATATATCATATTCAGTATTTTTTTTCTATCATTTCAAATTTGCCTATTTTCTGTTTTGACAAAATTTATAAATTAAATTAATTTTAAAAAGGAAATATTTAAGAATGATAAACTTGTATGCGTTTTATTTGCTCATTTTTCATCCTTTTACGTTGTTTTAAACACATAACGATTGTTTAAAACACATAAGTGTATCCTTAAAAATAGTATTAAAACCAATGAAATACCTCCAATCCATTTCCCTATTATTTTTCAAGTTAATTATGCACCATCTTTTTATAATTTCATGTAATCACTAACCTAATCTAAAGAAACGTAAAAAACATTATTTCAATGCATGCATTGAAGGTACTGCAATTAGTTTTTATAATTATATTTTGCTATATCACGAGAGACTGTGGCTGTTGTTTTGAAAGATTGATAATGGTTTTGAATTTGAAAATATAATATAATTTGCTAAATTTTATTGCTATGTAAATTTAATTTTACTACTTTATGATAACATGAAAAATAACTAGCTGTAGTTGTAATCAAGCTCGCATATCTGCATTTCTACTAATTTATATATTTCTACTGACTTATAACTATATTTCTACTAATTATATTTTAAGTTTAAAATAAGCTATGGTGATCCAGCTATCACACACATGTAAAAGAATTAAGTTATTACATACTTCCATTATAATTAATAAATATTGTAGTTATAAACATTAAATAGATATAACTATTAATGTTCATAATTAATAATAGCTATTAATTATAAACATGAATAGTATTATAAATCAGTAAGAATTGAAACACGCCACTTTAGTAAAAACGTTAAAAAGGTATAGCAAAGACAATCAAGCTGTTTGGTGTAAAATGTCTTTAATATCAATACCATAAATGACGCATTAAATTACAAAAGATCCATTTGTAATTTAATGTACTTCATTGATGGTGTTATTATTGAAGATATTTTCTACCAAATAATTTGGTTGTCTTTGCTATATAATTTGAAAGTATAATGCATCTTAAATAGTTTTGCTGCAATCATATTATAATTCCCTGATTTTTTAATTATTAATTATGTTAAATTATAAAATTACTTTTTCCAACAAGGTATAATAGTACCCGAAATCGGACCTGTATAATTTTCCGGTGAACTTCAGTATAATTAATAAATATTTCAAGTATAAACATTAAATAGTAATAACTATTAATGTTCATAATTAATAATAGTTGTTAATTATAAACTTTAATAGTTATAATAAATCTTAAATAGTATTGCCGTAATCATATTATATAATTCCCTGATTTTTTAAATTAATAATTATGTTAAATTATGAAATTGCTTTTTCCTACCAGGTATGAAAGTACCTGAAATCGGACCTGTACATTTCTCCGGTGATCTTCGCCATGGAAAGAGAACTTTTGTAACTTGTGGAGTTATAGACGGAGATCCTCCGTTCACATTCGCTTGGCTTAAGGACGGAGTCGAACTTAAAGAAAGTGGTGTTTTTAAATTTGCTAATGTAGACGGTTTCACGTCCACGATGTCCATAGCAAGTTTAAGTGCAGAAAGCAACGGGAATTACACGTGCAGAGTGAGCAATGCGTTTGGAAAGGATGAAAAACATGACGTCATTCTTATTAAAGGCAAAATAATATTTCATTTTACTCATAAATCTAAATCTTATACTTTAAAATAAATACTGATGCATTTTTTATAATTGTCTGCAGACGTGCTTTTCTTGGTTGTGAAATGTATGTCTTCTATAATAATAGTAATAAAACTACTTCGAATAAAGCAGCATAACACACTAAATTAATCTCTCATTTTACTTTGTATGTTATGCTGCTTTATATACCATTAATTTTGTATGTTATGTTGCATGAATTATATACCAATTATTTTGTGTGTTATGCTGCTTACACACTATTAATTTTATGCGTTATGCTGCTTTATACACACCATTAATTTTAAGTGTTATTCTGTTGTATACGAAGTTTTACTACTTTCATGACAACATTCATTTTGTGCGTTATGCTGCCTTATATGAAGTTTTATTACTTTCATGGATATCATTAATTTTGTGCGTTATTCTGATCATACACCATTAATTTTATGCGTTATACTGCTTTATATGCACCGTTAATTTTGTGTGTTATGCTGCTTTATACGAAGTTTTACTACTTTCATGTCGGCATTAATTTTGTGTGCTATGTTGCTTTATACGAAGTTCTATTATTTTCACAGACACCATTAATTTTGTGTGCTATCGACCTTTACAGAGTTTTACTATATGAATAAATAAATATGCTGTATTTACAAAGCTTTTACTTATTGTGTTATTTTGCAGCAGTTTTTGAGTGATTATTTGAGCATTTTATTACTCTCAGTACACCATTAATTTCCCTGGTGGGGGGGTGGGGGTCTTGTGGACGTGGTGCTTAGGCGCCCCATCACCACGGAGGAATTAGTACACACACCATTAATTTTGTCTGTTATGCTGCCTATACGCCACTAATTTTGTGCGTTATGCTGCTTTATACGCACCATTACTTTTGTGTGGTATGCTGTTTTATATGAAGTTTTACTACTTTCAGGACAACATTACTGTGTCAAACTGCTTTATACGAAGTTTTATTACTTTCATAGACACCAGTATTTTTGCGTTATACTGCTTTATACAAAATTTTAGCTGCATTTGAGCTGTATGAATATTTTACATTTTTTTCTGTATCTGTAAGTTTGTTTATTCTAATATTTTTTCAGTACTATAATATTTATATTCATCTCTACAAGTAATATAGGACTTATTAATCAATAATTCAAATGCATTGCAAAAATTAACTCAATCAGCTGTCTGTTTCTCCATAATAAATACACTTTTAAATAAATATTTGTGTTCTTATTTATTTTTTAATGTTTTTAATATCACTATTTTGTTTCGAATGAGATAGAAAAATAAGAATGTCAAGCATAAAAATGTGTATGAATAGTTTGAGTTATTTGTCTTTGTCTTTTATTTAAATTTTTTTAGCTTATTTTCACGTTTCCCATGAAATTGCAAGAAAAAGTGTTTTTTTGAATTATTTCATTTTAATGTCCTTTCATCATCTATGTGGCGCTAATGTCAGTTTATCTTTCAATTAAAATACTTCAGCGTATCTGCGTATGTATCTGTATATATTCTGTAACCAGTTCATCGCATAAACCACCCACCTACAGAGATGATTGGGGTATTTACACCGTGTGGGTTATGATTATACAGATCTGAAATGTGAATGTTTATTAAAAACTTATAGTTTTCTTCCGTTTGGAAAAAGTATTTTAATATTTTTTGTGTTTAGCGATTTATTAATAAGCAAATATATATTTTTTTCGGGAAACTTCTTTTATTAATTAATGTTTTAGACAATATTTACCGACTTCGTTAAATAGACGTTCAACAGTATGTATTTTCCCTTCATAAACCTAACTATATGCTTCTCGTTATCCATAATCCATCTTCTGATTTATTGTCACATATTCTGACTATAGTACTGTGTGCCATTTGTTATTTCATTTATAAAATGTGATAATAATAATTTACTTAAAGTAATTTTTCTAAAACCACTTTTACTTTAATTGTATGTCACTGTGTGGCGCTAGTATACTGCTCAAAACATTTTGAAATGTGCTGGTTGGACATAGAACACCAGACCACAGTCTTTTTCTTGGCGTTGTCCATTTAGTCTAACGCGTTTCGTTCGATTGATTGTTTAGTTTGCACTGATTTTTACATTTAATATTGTTAACATTACTATAAAGATGGTTTGACCTATTCAAATCAAAACCCTTGTATACAGCAATAAAACGATTCTTAAAGAACTCAACGATGGCATATTTGCTTCTCCTCATAGCTGCCGTGTTTATCGGTGAAACATTCGTAGCGAAAGGTGAGTTCTCCTTTTGTACATATTTTTATATTAGTTGTTGTATAATGCAATCTGCTGTTATGTGCTGTTTAAGATATGTAACCAGAATGTTGAGTAATGAATGCATCGCAATATACTATTAAATTAAACCATAATATGAATAACAATATATGTATAATAATTCGTTACCGTAGTGTTGATATCTAATTTAAATTTCTTTTGAAGAATTGGTCAAATGATCAAATGAATATGAAAGATCAAAAGTTTATTTAAATTAAGATTAATTGTAATTATCAGTTCGAATCTTAATTATGGAGGTTATTGAATGTCAACGTAACGTGTTTACGAACATATTGATTTTTTCTTTAGTGTTTTCGTACCGTTTTAACTACTTTTGTTTATTTCTGCAATATATAATAATAATAAAAAGAAGGAATATGTAGAAATAGAATAACATTTAGAAACGAAATAAGAATACATTAATAAAAAATAAATTTTTGAAATCTATTTAATATATTATATTTGAAATGTATTAAGTAGAAGAAAAATTTTAAAATAAAAGAAAAAAAACAATTAAGAGTTCAGTGACTTTTAAGCAAGTCCTAATAGATATATATTTAGAGCTAATTTATATTGCGTCGGTAGAAAAGTAATAGTGTGTTTCAACTACTGTCAGTTTAAACATATTTTTTGCATTCGTTTTGCTTAGTAGACCTGAAACGAGATAATATGTTTTGAAACTGCAGGAAATAATGCCAGTGATTGGTTTTTGTGTTGTTTGATGTAATATTTTATTCAGTATTGATGCAATAAATATATCTCAAAGGGCCTGATTTTTGATTTTTTAAATTTGTGGATAAAACTTACGTGCAAAAAATATAAATGATGGTTTAGGAAAGGACACTATTTCAAAATTCTCATAATTACACAGAACCGGATACGGCTAGTGGGACCTCTAGAGATTTCTTAGTGAGCCAAGATCGGTGGATTTAATTTTTTCATTATTGATAATGTGGATAATGTGCCAAAGTTGAAAAGACATATCATACCCCTTTTCCCTGTTCCGCTCTCGAACTTTCTAAATATCTGAGTTTGCGCTCATATTAGTTCAAAGAATTTCCTTTTGTTGATTTTGAGATGAAATAAAATTGTCTCTGGTAGACTTACTGCAATAAATCATTATATTATAATTTGAAACAAATAATGCATTAATACCATAATTATAATTGGTAGTTATCTTATATTGGTAATTATTTTGACAACTTGCAAATAGGCTTAATGATAGAGTTGGTAAATTTAATGATTATCTTCATTAATTACTCTTAATGCTGGTTTGTAACTGAGTAAATAATGTGTCGAAATTGCTTTTCATTGTCGGTAGATCACCATATATAGTGCACATTACAAAGATATGAATTAAACATTTACATATAAACTCATTTAAAAATATATAAACTGAACTTAAGCACTAAAAGTTAAATGTATTACCTGGATGAATCGAATACAAGGAAATTTTACCAAGATATGTCAGACTTTATATATCAGTTAATACATGAGAATGTGCATAAAATATTTTTTTCTTTTCTTCCGCATTTAAATGACCTAGTTTCTTCTGATTTTGTTTTAATTTATGCTTTGCAGCACTAGCTTGATGTTAATAGATACATTTGATTACGTCAATATGTGGATATGGGACTGTTTTGAATAAAAACAAGCAGATATGTGTAAAGAATATATTTATGATCTTGTAGAGATAAAGTATTGCTGAAACTACTGAAAGCTATCTTAGTCTCTTTACATTTTAATTTTGATCAGCTTTGACAAAACTGTGTAATATTTCTATAGTTTTAGAAGATTATATTAGTTGCATATTTAATGATAATTATATTAGATGCATATTTAATGATAATTATGTTAGTTGCATATTTAATTTATTAACGGTATTTATGAAATTATATATTAGTTAAACTATATATTTTTCATATCTATTCACATTTATTGAATAGATTGATTTTGATAAATTTATATATATATATATATATGTATATATATATATATATTGCTTCATAGTAAAGATTGTGCAGTAGCATTTCACCCTCCCAATAACGAATTTTTTTTGTCTTCAGCAGATTGCTTTTATTATCAATTAATTTCTATTGTAACTTTCAATCTCTAATAAATTACAACATGGATATTCATAAATTTATGAAGTTCGTAATTATGAAGTCGTTAATTATGTTGTACCTTGCAAGCTTTATAATGCAACTTGCATCTATTAAATATGCTTTTTATTAAAGATTTAAAAATAAATTTATATGTATGTGTAATTATTATTTTAATTTGTTGCCATCAACAATAGGATCTTCAAAACCAGATATACGACCTTTTCGTTTTTCTGGTAATCTCGTCTTCGGGAAAAGAACTGCTGTTGTCTGCGTTGTGATTGAAGGAGATCCTCCTTTCCAGTTTACTTGGTTAAAAGATGGTAAAGAAATTAAAGATCAAGATGGTATAACTACTGGAATCGTCGACGACTTTACATCCACTCTTTCTATCGCCAGGCTAGGGGCTCTTAGCAATGGAAATTATACTTGTAGAGTTTCAAATAGAGCTGGTGTAGAAGAAAAGTTTGATGTTTTATTGGTTAATGGTGAGATTTAATATTAATATTTTAATATACAAAATCGTTAAACATTTTATATTTTTATATATGTGAACATTAGTTAATACTTTGACCCTTACATATTATAAACAATCTATTTACAATATAAACAGCTGTATTATATATTCATTTATTGAAAATTAAAGTATTTTTTATCGTTACTAAACGTTTATGTATTGATTCTTCAAGGGTTTCATCTTTATTTGATAGGTTGTTTCGAAAGACTTTTGTACCTAAGCATAAAAAAAATTCCATTAATTTTCTTGTTTGTTAGTTTTTTACTTTCAATACACTACTTAACTTTATAACAAGCTACAGCTTAATGCTTTTCACAAAAGGGAGAGTCAAATAGTTCTGATAGTTATTAAATTGGTTCATATAAACTTATATGCGTTTTGCGAGAAATTTGAGTAACTATATCAATATTTTGGAATTGATTTTTTTAAATGTGCAATAGTTATTTTTGTCGTGCAATATTTTAATATTGCATTTTATTGTGCTCATACAAATTTTGTGTTTTTATAAAATTTTATTGAAATTTTGAAAGTTATGATGCAAAATTGTGCTGCCTTCATATATAACCACAAAATGTATATAAAATGTGTTTTAGCATTTTATTTATTGAAGGATATTTAATATTTTTTAAAAATAATATGCAATTTGTAAACTGCAATTATGTGTTTGGACTATATAATTTGTTCATTAAATTCACAATTCATTAGTATAGACGTCAAAAATATTATGTTGGTTAAAAATTGTATGGATGGGGGTAGTTTGTTGAATATTATTTATTTATTTTCTTCTTTCAGCATAGTAAAGCTCAATTTTAAGTTAGATTTTCAAGTTTTAGTTTGAATTCCATTTCTATAAAAATTGCAATAAATTGCAATACGGATATGTTGCTGCATTTTATTGATAATATTTTAATTTCTATATTACATATTTTGTATATATTTTATGTACACGTTTTCACATTTGTTATTACCTAAAATTTAATTACATTACGTAATTACTTTAAGCAATTCAAGAAATCTTAAAAAAAAAAATCTTTGAAAAATACTTTTAATTTTGTTCTATGTCACTGTGTGGCGCTACTATACTGCAGTTCAGCTTATTTCAGCTTTTAATAAACTCTGGATATAAGCACGTTATTGCATTTACTGACTCAGTTCATGCTTGTAGCAAACTTTGAAACTCTTACAGCTTCCAAGTAAAACTTATTTTACAAACATTCTCCTTATAATTGACTATAAACTTCCGTGATGATTGTCTCTCTGTTTGTGTATATTTAGATATTAGAGATTACCTTAGCATTGGATCGTCTTCACAGCCTGAAAAGTGTTAAGCCTCGATATGATATGTTTGTTTCTCCTACTAGCACTGCTTTCTTCTCACTATTCAAAAGGTATGTGTACTTATTAGTTTTGTTTTTAAATTGATTTAATGATATTAATTTGCCATAAATTGTTTTAAAATAATTATTACTGAGTTTTGTATGTAATTTTACATATAGAACCACATTAACACACTGGGAAACTATTGGAATCGTATTGAAAATCGGAACTCGAGTTTTCGACGCATCTACACGTTTCAGGGACCAAAGAAAATGAAAACTTATTTCAAATAAAACTTATTTCAACGAAATTTCAAAAACTTTAGTCGGTAAATATATTGTGGGTTTCCCTAGTATTGTTCAGATTTTAGTATGGTTTGAGAAAGGTAACCGGCCTTTGTTTTGCAAAACGACCTCCAAAAATCGTAAAAATATGAAATATAAAACTAAATATGATTAAATGTATTGATTAAATGCTTGTTTTTTTACTTAATTTTCATGAAATAAAGAATAAGATCAGATCTATTACTCTGACATTAACCGTTCTCAAAATACTTCAGCAAGCGAAAATTGAATTAAAACTGCAAATTTGGCGTAATTGAGCATTCATGTCATTTTGTGCAAATAAACTTATTTAAAAGTATTATGAAAATAAAGCAAGATATAACGAATTTCAGTCTGTGGGAGGAAGTTATATACTTCCTATATCAGAGTTTTATTATTTGTTTGAGTGATCGACTGATTTAAATGGTTTAAAATTAAAAGCTAGTTTTTAAAATAGGGTATGTTAAAACAGTTGTATTACTTGAACAATCACCGCATATACATTATATTTTATTTAGATTCATAGGCCTAGTGCTAGTGGAACGGTAAAAATGTTTTAAAAATTCATTGTATGGGGTTGTTGCATTGAATATAATGATCAGTAAATATAAATTTCAATTTCGATTTAACTTGCGGTATAGGTCAAATAGCAATATATAAAACAGTTTCAAAATATACGCAACTGTATATTTACTAAACACATTTCTTTATAAAAAATTGTTCAAAATCATTATGCTTTTTAAAGTTGCTAAAAATAAAAATATGCATCTCAACTCCATTTTGAATTTTGATTGTCAATTAAAGAGTAATAGAGTGCATTTCATAATATTTTTATTGTTAATAGTCATCTATGCTTTTGTCATACACATACACATAAAAAACTGTTTTAAATTCATATATTTCGTTGATGATAATCTTAAGCTTCATTTTCAATTTAGCCACGAAGTCGCCCGAGATAGGCCCTGTGCAGTTTTCTGGGGATCTTCGACATGGCAGGAGGACTTTTGCCACTTGTGGCATTATTGAAGGAGACCCTCCATTTTCATTCATCTGGCTGAAAGATGGAATGGAACTCAAGGACAGTGGAGTGTTCGAAATTACGAAAAACAATGTCTTTACTTCAGTGTTGTCCATTTCCAGTTTAAGTGCTGAAAGTAATGGGAATTATACTTGCAAAGGCGGCAACGCATTTGGTAGCGATGAGAAGCATGGCACAATCCTCATTAAAGGCAAAATTGCGTTTTTATTTCTTTATTAAAAGTATAATGTGTGTACGATGATATTTTAACAGTCGTGATACTGAAATATTCCAGTTACAGCGTATGTCATTGCTTGTTTTATTTCGTTTAAAAAGTATCAAATCGCTTAATTGTAAATTAGATGGTGGAAAATTACTCTTTTATTGATTACAGGAATGACTGAAGCATAAGTTATTTCCTGCATGCTATGTATGTTAAATGAAAACTTTTTTATTTTTTACTAAGATAATCACATATTTGGTTGTTTAAACGTGTGTTTACACCCAAATGCTGATTGCAAATGCTGATTGCAATTGCTGATTGCAAAGTCATTTATTCTTCTCTATTCAATTTTCATAATTAACATGCTACATATCACAAAAATGATTCTGGAACTAATATAAGTTTTATTTTTATATTAATACACTTTTATGATCTCTTCAAATGTACAAGTAAGATTTAATCGTTTTTCAACAATCATAATTTGGATTATGCTATATATCTATTTAGTAAAGCTGAAGAATTGCAACTTAAACTGTTCATAATACATTTGATATTTCTATTATATTTGAACACATTTGTAGTATAATGAATAATTATTTTTACATTTGACAACAATATTTATTTAGCATGACCTGAAATGCAAGGCACTCTTTTCGTGTTATGAAATACTTAAATAAAATTACCTATATCACATATTAATTTTCTTTCTTAAAAGTGAGAATATCCGAAAAGTTTATTAATTCAGATACTTTAAAAAACGATGTCACATTTAAATGATGTTATTTTTAGCTGACATAAAAATTTTACAAAGATTTATTCTAGCATATAGCTTCTAACTTTTAATTTTGGCACTGTGTGGCGCTAGTGCCCTGGATTCATCTAAATTGTCATTCCTATGAAAAGAGATATTATAGAGAGTAAAGAGCTTTCAGAGGTGAGCTGCTATTGTGTTGTCTTTGTGCAATGCTACTTTCTGTATTATTTCAATCATGTTGCTAAATATCATATTATTAAAACTAATTAATTTTCAGTTGTAGAAATTGGCATCATTTAATGCCATCATTTTCAAGTACGAAAACATGGAATTGCTCTTTTTTGCTATACTAAGCCTACTGTTTACAGATTCATTCGGTAAGAATAAATATCTATTTTATTGAGAAATGTGTTTATTTAATTTTCTCAATAATTTCAATAAATTTAATTTGTATTTAGTAATTCTTTATAATAATTTGCGACCCCACATAAGTCGTACACTGATGTATATATTTTCAAAGCTTGTTAATAGCGATTTTTTTTAATCAATGTATTGACTTTTAATGTTGTTGATTTATTGCGATTCTGCTATTCTTTTAGTGTTAAACTTTATACCTTTTCAGTTGTAAAATTAGATGTTTAGCACCGCTTTCTTTTATTTTTGATCTACTCAAAATTTCAAAATTATGGATTATCGTTTGATATTAAAATACACGCCTATTTTAGTAACTTATAACACGGTGTTTTACTTTATATTGATGTATATTTATTTTCTTTTATCTCAATCTTTTGTTTTATATATTTTTAACTACGTTGTTAGACAGTAAGAGTTCAAGATAAAAACGAAAGCATGCCTGTAAAGTTGTTTATCTTGCTATTTCCATATCTGTAGCAAGAAACAAGCTTCACCTCGCTCTTACGTTACATACATATCCATGAATTCGTTTTTCTAGTTTTAAATATATAAATCTGATATAACATTTGAAGTACTATTAAATTTCATTATAGTTACGATAGATTGAACAGCTAAATGGAAAAATATAATATTCCATCTAAAAATGTATTAAGAGATGTTATTCTTTTTACACTTAGCTGTTCAATTATTCGTTTGCGATTCTATATTTTTAAATTTTACAAATAATGCTGCACGAATATGCTTGGAATGGCAAAGATATAATCTTGGATTGGGAAAAGACAAAAAATACAAATATATATATTTAAGAGATAATACGAGTATTTTATTCTCAAAATATGCATACATTGAAAAATTTTAAAATGTTTGTTTTCGTTGATGCATTTAAGTTTAATGATATCTGATAAAATGTTCTCTTTGTGTGCTGTAAATTTCGTGAAATATTATTATATATGAACTTTTTAAATATTTCTTGTTGATGACTGTAAAATTGCATGCCGCATTTATATAGTTATGATAAAATCCAGCAATTTAAAAATATATATATATAATTTTTGAGAAACTACTAACGCTCATTTATGTCAGCTAAAATAAAGATTCTGATTTTTCTTTTTTTGCAGTAATGGGTTCTTTTTTTATCCCAGAGTTAGTTCCAAATCACTTGTTTATTAGTTTCGAAAAATTTTATCAATGCTTATTTTTCTTTTGTTGTTAAATATATTTATTATTTTCACCAAATTCATAATATTATTCGTTAACTATATTTGAAATAGTTTCTATAAAATAGTAATTTTATTAATTCTTATTACTTTCTGTTTCAAATTATTTGTGTTTAGCAATAGAATAATTTATTTTTATGTAACTTATTTTTACTTTTTTTTATGTAACTCTTTAAATCTCAAAGACGAATTCTGTATGGTCAATCGACTTTGGGATTTTATTCATTAATAAATGTTTAGCTAAAAATCTTATTAAATAAGGAGAAAATTTGAAACTCGCGAAAAATTTTTTGAACCGCAATGATAATATCTGAAAGATAATGCATATTGTAACGTCATTATTTAGCAAAAAGAAATTTTTCGAAGTAGCTAAGCACAATAACCTATTTATATTGATATCTTCTGTTTCTAATTCAAGGATTTTTTTTACTCCTGCAGTCTATATTGTTATTAAAATACTTCTGTAAATTATAAAATTGAAAATTCTCAATATTTATTTACAAATAGAAGAAATTGAAGTATGGACTTGAAATAAATGGATATGAATAGAATAGCGACAGGTGGTGTCAAATAATATATTATATTATTATTTGACTTTAAATGTTTAGAAAAAATTTAAAAATAATAATTTGAAAGATGCACCCTTGATGCTAAGTATAGTTCTTTATATATATAATTTTTATAGTTATAACTTTAGTCGCACATAACCTTTCCTAAGGTAGAAATGAAATATCTTATTACTTTCATTATATTAAGAATCTGTCTATACACAATGCACACATGCATTCTAACTCAAAAACAACATACATTTTTAAAATAATTTCTCGGTTCGGGCGCGTATGAGTAAAACTAGGTACTGAAATAATGGTACAGAGGAAGGAAAATGCAAGTGTTCTTTTTTCAGTGTTATACTCGAAAAAGTTAAATAAAGTAATTAACTTCCAAACTACTATGTTAAACAAAATGTTTTATTTGTATATAAGCATGTCAAGCTCCTGCTATGATAAACAGCTCTCATTAGTATTCCTTTTTTCGGAATTTTTTCTCAAAATAAGTTCTCCATTAAAAAATGAAAAGCTTTAATTCAATGCAATCTATATAAATAAAATTAAAATTATGTCTGTCTGTCTGTATGTATGTATGTTTGTCTCATGATCATGGGAGAACGGCTGCACCGAATTGGGTGAAATTTTCGGGGTAGACTTGGAATAGCCCCACTTAAAATTGGGTCCATGTTTCGAGCTTTTAAGACCAGGGGTTGTTCAGATATTAATTTATTAATTAAATACGAACAATTAAACCTTCCATAGAGATATCATTATGCAGACAATATTTTTCCGCTAATTTATTTGAAGAAAATTATATCATGTCGTTTAGCAATCCAATGTGTTTATTCGGCAATCCAATGTGTTATGCGGTTTAAAATCCAATGTGTTTATGCCGCAAACGATTTTTATTAAATTTTTCCGAATTTAAATAATAAAGATATGTATATAAAATAAATTTCACCGATATTGCATTTTTGACTAGATTATATCAATTACGGTCTTCAGGTTTAAACATTGTTATTATTGATATTTTCGGGGATTATTGATATATTCAATTTATTACGTCATTGTTTTATTTTTGAAGAAATTGTTGAAACTCATATATTGTACGTAGTACGGGTAACTAAATGCACGGGTGTGCATCTTCTAACCTACTAGAATATATTAGTACAGGTATATTGGCACATATGTTGACATATATTGGCATATATTGGAATCGATTACGGCCCCTAGGTTTAAAGATTACGGGATTATTAATATTTCCAATTCATTACGTCATATGTTTTATTTTGGCAAAGATTTTAGAAACTCATATGTTGCAGTACGTGTAATCTTATACACGGGTATATCCTCTAATATTCGCGTATATAAGTTGTACGGGTCCCATACAATTTTAGCGCTTTCATTTTGCACATATTGGTTGAACTTCATATTTTTTGTAAATTTGTTTACAAACGGGACCAGGATGTTTTATTAGTCAGATCGGCTCGTGAAAATAATTTCATATAGCGAGAACAGATATTCTTAAACTCCTTTTTAGGGACATTAAATTAAATATTTTAAAATATTTTGACTGACAATGTCATTTAGTATACTATGGGATTTTGCACATGATTATGAATTTTAAGTTTATATCATATACTGCTAGTTTTAAATAAAATTGCAGCGGATAATTTTGTATAATGCAATTTCATTTGAAGACTCTAGATCGTTCGGTCTGGGGTCGTTAAATAAAATTGCATCATATAAAATTTTGAGGCATAAAAGCAATACATCTTGATTTGATTATTATTATCTATAAATTGCGATAAATATATTTGTTAATCTGTAACAAATTAAATATTTTTATCGTATGTGAGAGATACATTTTGACTATTTACTATATTTTTGTCTTCTAACAATTTCCCCTCTTTTGCAGCAATCACAAAGCCAGATATCGGTCCGATTCACTTCTTTAAAGATCTTCGCATGGGCAAAAGAACTGCTGTGACTTGCAGCGTTATGGATGGTGATCCCCCCTTTCAATTTGTTTGTAAAAAAGATGGCAATCAGCTGGTCGAATCCGATATGTATACGATAAAAAATATTGACATTTTCACTTCAGCTTTGACAATTTCGAATCTCAGCGCTCTCAGCAATGGGAATTACTCTTGTCGAGTTAGCAATTCAGCAGGAGTGGATGAAAAATACGATATTCTCCTTATGAAAGGCAACAACCTTAAATATTTATAGTTGTATATATCGAGTTATAAATTGGATGATAATGTGTTCCTTTTAGTCACAATTTTAATTCAATACGTTAAATATTTTAACATTTTTTTGAAGTAATTAACATTATTTTTCTTTTTTATTTTGATAATTCCAACATTCAAATGTAAAGTTCAATTCAAGGTTTACTTATTAACTTCAATTCTTATCACTATGTGGCGCCAGTATCCTCATGATGTCGTTCATGCTGTGTATTTTAGCATTCACAATTTCAAAAGTGTTTTGTATATGCTAGAAGCGAGTAAATGATATTATGTTTAATATTTTCTGAGTTTATTATTTACTTGGGGTAAACTTTTGATCTGTCATGCTTTCTATAGCTCAGTCGAATTTTCCTTTGAATTTTTCGTATTAATTGAAACTTATTTTGCCTGTAAATTAAGATTTGTGTCCGTAAGAAAACATTGCTAAGCCTAGGATATGAGTTGGTTTTTCCTTCAAGCTTCTTTCCTGCTAGTCTTCAGTGGATTAACAAATGGTAAGTTTGAGTATTTATAATTTAATTTTATTAAAATGCAACTTTCTCACCGAATTTCTCATAGTTGTGAAATATTTTTATATATTTGTTATGTAGAGAGTAAAACTTTACGACGTTTCCTTTCAATGTAAATACGCACTTAAATTTAAGACGTCCTTTTGCTGAAAATTAATACTTACCAGTATTCTTTTACATCTGAAAAATTTGGACTGCCTTGTAGGATGTTCTAAAAAAATATTTTTCATAATAATAGGAAAAGTGTATGATATAATAACTAATGTGTTTCATGGATTATAGAAATAGTACAATTTAGTCGATACTGAAACTGAAATTTCTGAATTGGAATAAGATAATTTTAGAGATATTTTTAATTTTTTATAAAAAATTTAAAAAAGTCCTCAGTATCATATACCCCGATGATATCCTATAGTTTTAAGAACATGAATGTGCTTGTAATTCTGAAGTGAATAACATCTATGCTTGGAGTATATGTTTCGGTTTTGGAGCGTTATGAAAAATACAAACACTTTGGACGATTATATCTCAAAACCTAATGTATATGGTTATATAGTAATATGATATAGTAATATAGTATATAGTAATGAATAAATTTATGGTACAGATAATGAATATATAAAAATAATTTCAACATTTTAATAATTTGAACTTTTTATTTTCCGAGAAAGTTTTAAAAGTATAAGTTACAGCGAGATTTTTTTTTTTTCTTCTTCTTTCTTTCTTTTTCTTTTTCTTTTTTTTTACTACTTACTGTCAAGCAAAATATCTCCGAAATTATAAAAGATTGACAGAACTAGAAGGCGACAATTATATGTATTAGAACATCTAGTTTCTAGATCTATAACTTGTTTTTAAAAAGCTTTTATAGTTTTCGAGTTATCGTCTTCTCAAATTGAAGAAAATTGAAAAGTTTTCGTTTTTCAAGTTTGTAATGCACATATCTCAAAAATTAAAAGTGCTAGCTATGAACAATAGGCAAGAATTTGTAGCTCTTTCAAATCCTTGCAAGTGTATATAACTATATTTCAGATCAGGCTCTTAGTTTTTATAGTAGATATAATTTTGATATTTTAGTTTTACAATGGGTGAAAAAACTGTAATATTTAAAATGTCACAGGTATTACAGCTCAGTATGCTTACTTACCCCTTGGTGAAATATGAGTACATAAGTACGAAATATTTTGTTTTGTTTTTTATAAATTAGTAGAAAAAATGAAAGATGTTTGATGATTAAGTCTGAACAGAATAAATGGAACTACACGTATTTATGTGCAGCCAGGCGAATTATAGATTAACTTAAATCTGAAATCTCGTCAGATATATTGTATAAGTTTAATGTATATATCTCCAAGTAAGTTAGTAAAATTATTGGATATTTTAACTTGAGGATATTGCTGTCATTAGACAGCAATTTTTATTTTTGCACCATATTGCTTTTTATGGCATGTTGCATTTAGGATTCTTGTATATATATATATATATATATATATTTCTGATTCATTCTTAATTTATAAGATCTTGTGATTGTCTTTGCAGGAAATTTACCTCCAATTATTACTCCTATACGTTTTCCTGAGAACCTCTCTTTCGGAATGCGTGCTGGAGCAGCATGTATGGTTGCAAATGGTGAACCCCCTTTTACCTTTACTTGGATCAAAGATGGAGTATTGGTCAAAAATGGAAACGGGATAAATACCAACAAACCTGATGAGTTTACCTCCATGTTGTCTATATCCAGCCTCGGGGCACATAGTAATGGGAATTATACGTGCAGAGTGTCTAATGGTTACGGTTCAGATGAAAAATCGGATATTTTAATGGTGAAAGGTATAACTGTTAGAAATTCCTTATGTATTTGCATTGACTATGTCATTTTTACAGCATTTATCATGCATTTCATGAATATTTTTTGCATTTATTATGGCTAAAAATAGTGCTTTAATTTACTAATGCTCTGTATCTTTCATATGATTTTATGTTATATTTTCATTTTTAATATCAGATGACACGAATTACTTCTTTTCTGTCCGGATGTAAAACTATTAATGGCATTTTGTTAAATATTGACTAAATTTTCATATGCAGGACGAAGTAGGAATCCTTGTATATGAACTATTTAATTCGAAATATGAACTATTTAAGTTTACCTTCATAGGTATGATTCCATTAATGGAATAGTTCATTGGTATATAATTTTCTTTTTATACTTTGTTCGATTCAAGTTTCGTTCTATTTCAAGTTTCAACTTCTTATTTCAATAATACTTGGTTTAAGTATTAAATATATGCTATATATTTTATTTATATCAAATATTTATGATGTGAGTCATAAACTAGTTAGAGCTAAGTTTTACTACATTGCATTTAAACACAGCACATGTAAAATGTATATGTCCTTTAGAAACTTTTTCCATTTATTGCAATTTGATTAAATGCATTAAAAACCCCTTCATTGTTAGTAGCCTACATTTAAATTATAAATAATCATCAATTGTATCTCTTCAAGTTTTACTTTTGCTTTTTATTTATAAATGAAAAATGTTAATTTTAATCTGTGTTATGTTTCAAATGTAGATCTTAGCCTAATTTATATTTTATATTTGACATGTACCATATTTTTCTGGTATATTTATTTCGAAATTTACCATAAATCGGTAATTTTTTGAATATATATATATATATATATATATATTCTGTAGTTATAAATTGTTTGGTCAGTGGTTTAAATTTGGTTTTATACGTGGCTATCTTACATTTTAAGTTATGGTTATATGTGTTACAATTTATTTCTGATCTATCAGAATTTCATATAATATTTTTAATATATATATATATATATATATATATATATATGTATATATATATATATATATATATATATATATATATATATATATATATATATATATAATATAATATATTATATATATATATAATCTCCCAAAAAGGACTAGTACCCATATACCCATAAAGATGTTAAAAGAGTATTTATGAAGTGACGGCCGGGGGGAGATTATATATATATATATTATATATATATATATATTATATATATATATTATATATATATATATATATATTATATATATATATATATTATATATATATATTATATATATATATATATATTATATATATATATATATATATATATATATATATATTATAATAATAATATAAATATTGTGAAATATATATATATATATTTCACAATACTTGAAACAAAGAATTATTTATAATTTTTAATTCAGTATCACGACACCATATGGCGCTAGTATACTGTGGATGATCTGTTTTATTATAGAATATACTAAATGAATGAGTCGCTCGCTCTCCGTTTCTTGATGTCTGATAAATTTAGAAACACGCTTGTACTATAACTTTTACATCGCAATTATATGAATCTGTTTCCAAAATCTTTTAATATTATTTTTATTAAATAACTTTTATAGAATACAAGAGTATCGAATTCGTCATTTTTTGCATCGCAGTAATACTGCTTCGAACGGAACATGGTACGGTTTGGCATGTTTTCTCTGCAATACACGCTTCTCCTTGCTGTGGCGACGGAAATTTTTGGTAAGTAATATAATTTGGTTATGTAAATGTATTTTTAACTAATATGAATATTTGTTTTGGAGCTATAGTATATTAAGAATTATGTTATATTGTTAAAACTTAAGCAATTAATGCTTGTTGTCATTACTTAAACTGCAAAATAATTGAATAAGAAATGATGATAGAACGTTAAATTTAATAGATTATATGAATATATTCCTTGTAAAGTTTCTGCAGACATAATTTTTAACAAACATCTTGACAAAATGTAAAAAAAAAAAATCATCCTCTTATTTCAATGCTTGGGAAAAAATGTTTTTTGAATTCAAACTAAAATGTTGTGCTTCTCAATAATTTCCATTTAAACAGAAATTGTGTTGTTAAATTATAATTTTATGTTAATATAAGCTGTAAACTGTTTTTAGAATGACCACATTTTATACAATTTTATGCTTACCTCTTTTGAACAGAAACGTTTTATATTTTCATATTGTTGTAAAGAAAAAATTTTATCTTTCTAATTTTTTTTTTAATTCAATGTTTTGACGGATAAACCCATTTCAATACCTTCAGAACCTTTTGCGAACACTCGAAAATAGGATTATCTACGTGTGTGTTTGTGTTTGAAGTGTGAATATGATAATTTAAGACGGCATGCACTTACTTGTTTTTCTAATTATACTTGTGGATATATTATATAAAAAACTAAAACTGGATAGAAATTTTAGTCATTAAGATTAGAACACGAATGATTAGAGTTTTAGGATTTTCATGGCACTAAAACTTTAGTCATTCATAGGATTAGAACACGTATGATTCGAATTTAAAATTTTTACAGGGCGACGGCCAGTAAATAAGTTTTTAGAATGTGACACTACTAAAAATAATAGCTTTTAGTGCAAGCGATTTTTAAAAAATTGAACTTTCTTGTGAACATTGGCTGTTAAAGAACGAGGAATGCTATAAAATTATTTTTAAGGCGTCGTTTTGAAATTAATAAGGTAGTGACAAAACGGGGATTTTAGTCGAGATTATAAAATGCTTGGTCAACTATTTTAACAGCCCAGGAGAAGCAGTCCAAACTCATAAATGACATGTTTCTGCTATACCAGCTTCTAAATGGCATAACTGTTTCGAAAATTAGTTTATTTGAACGAAAATATGCATTGATGCTAAAAGTTGATAATTTGAAAATCAATAAAGCGTTGTATTTCCATATCAAAATATTTTGCGTATTATTTTCTAAAAATTTAAATACTGGCCTACGTATTAATGTTTTGGTCATTCTTAAATTTATTACACGAATGATTCGATTTTTAAGATTTTCATAGTATTATTTCCTAAGAAAATTAATGAATGAATAGGAAATGAATAAGAAAATTAATGAATATGAAAGTTAATGAGTGATTGGGAATGTATAAATAGTTCCGGTAACAACTGTAGTAGTATAGAGGAGAATTGATAATGTGAATTACTACATTTGAACTACTGTGGATTTTAGTGGTATCTAACGCATATAAGCCAAATGCATCAAATTCATCGATGTCACTACACTGTGGTTAGCTTGAAAAAAAATAAATTTTACGGAATTTTATAAAATATTTAAAAAAAAAATAACTTGAAAAGGCTTTTATATTTTTTCCTTCTTTCTTGTTCATTCAGGAATCTAAACATTTGTATCCCTTTTCGAGAATTATTACATCAATTTACGGCCGAACATTCTTCCAGTTTATTGCGAATATATACCACAATATGAGTCACTGCGTTATAGAAACCAGCTGGATGAGCCAGCTCGCTGAACCTGCTGCCCCAACCTGGAATCGAATCCTGTATCTCCGAACTGGCCAGCCGACTTTCTACCGTTGAACTATTGGGACGAAATTGCAAGCGCTTATCGTCGAAGGGGACTGCTAGATTGCGCTGTACAATTAGCATGCTTGCGCATGGAAGAAACGGAGCGCGGGAATGATTTTGTTCAAAATAGGTGTTTTGGAACTTGAATAGTGTTTTCTGTAACTATATTATTTACGCTGTGAGAGCGTATTTACAATCTAGGTGACTCTGGGTAATTAATTGTAGTTGGTACTATTTGAAACGTAAAAATCTGATGTAGACAGTACATGACTTACGCTAGAGACTTAAATGTATTTTTCTTTTTATTTCTTTCGTAATGCATTCCAATTCAGTTTAATTGCACAAAGTAACAGGGATTTGATCTTATTATTTTCGTCGTCAAAAATTATGTATGAAACAAGCATTTGATTGATATACATTTGCGCATATGTAGTCTTTCAGATTTTGGTGATTTTTGCTGAGAAAGACATGCTCTTTTTCTTTCAATTATACCAAAATTTTATCAGTATCAGCTGAAGTGATCAAATTTTATGAATTTTGATCGACTAGTTTTTGAGTTAGAATTGGTACATACATTGCGCAGACACACAGACGTTACGTAAATATATATTTTTCGGGTTCTAAAGTGCTTGAAACGTGCAGATTCGTCGTTTTTCGACCCGATTCCAATACTTTCCTTTTACGTTCCCCATGTATTATAGGGAAAGTAAAAATAATATGACGTAGAAATCAATTGTGAAAATCTCAATCAAAATAAAATGTTGTACATGACTGCAAAATTCTACGTTTGTTTTGGGGTTATTCAGTAATCATCTCCAATGTTTAACAGACTAATTGTTAAATATTATCAGTTACTAATTGTAAAATATTCCAAAAAGGTGCCATAATATGTTTCAGATTTTAAAATGAAAGAAAATATTAATAGTTTTATTTTTTTCAGGTGCAGATATGCCCGTCATTGGTCCGTTACATTTCCCTAAGAAAACCGATTTCAGTAAACGAGTGATGGTAGCCTGTAACGTAGTAAGTGGGGATCCGCCATTTTCTTTCCAGTGGCTCAAAGATGGACGGAGTTTGCAATATAACGATCATATGACAGTCAAAGTTCTCGACGAGTTCACTTCAAGATTGACCATTTTGAAACTCGATTCTGATTCGATTGGAAACTATTCGTGTCGTGTATCGAATTCAGCTGGAAGTGACGAGAAATATGACATGTTTATCATCAATGGTATGGCAATGTAAACTACTAAATGTTTATGCAGTTTATTTCCTTTAAAAAAAATTTTTCAATAACTATATTTATATATTTAGCATGTTTGGATTTCAAGCATTTTGTTATTAAGTATGTTGGGATACAAATATATAAACGTATACTTTAGTGTATGTATGTTTTATGCAGTGATCAAACGTCAGATTAGACGAGGTAGACAGTGTCTTCCGAGATAATTTGTGACTCACTAACTTTATATTAATTATATATTATTTGAAACAAATGTATAAAATATTTCCTGTGTGAATAAACGAAGGGTGATGTAGACCCATTTTTGCGCCTTTTTCTTGTCGAGGTATTACTCAGAAGAAACATATCTCAATATGTCTCTCCTGAACTATCCTCTCCAGAAGATCTTCCATTGGAAATAAAACTGAAAGAGAATGCCTTCTACCTGGGCTTCGACAGTTATCTGATAGACGTGTCTAATCTAAGATGCAACTGCGAGGTATTCACTGTTTTCATTACGTAAATGTCTGGAGTTTTAAATCTATGAGGTCCTAATTAACGAGGTTCCTTTTATTCACATGCATTCATATGAATAAAATATTGGAATGTTGCACATTTTTGTCTTTTATGGTACATTTTGATTATTTGGATTTTGAACTTTATGGATTCAACCCTCCCTTGCAAGGCACACGTTTTGGGGGAATAACTCAAGAACCCTAGAAAGCTTAAATTAGGCATATCAATGCCATTCTTTGTATATTTTAATTCTTTGGAAATATATATTTTATTCTTTGAAAATGTATATTCTAATTTTATCAATACAGCTCGCCTATGGGGCTGCCCAAGGAAAGCAGCACATGTTTTTTGAGAAGTTCAAGCGAGCCAAAAGCAAGTTCTAAGGATCCACACATGCACACACATTTATTTTAAAATGCACCAAAAGTAGAGAACGAAGTAGACTTATTTGCTAATTTTGGTTCTTGGTTTCGTGAATCTCCTAATTATATTATTACGCCTCGTCATTGTATCTATGCACAAAAATTAAAAATTTAGACAAAAAGGATCATCTGTTAATGATCCTTTTATGAGTATATGTCGATGATTCATGGTTAAAAGATTGCCTCTTTTTTTTAGAATCGTTCAAACTGCCGTGTTTGTACCTTTTATGATTTCAGTTACAGTTAACATAAATTTACTTGAAATGTGGTTGAGCAATCATTTTATTGGGTAAATATATAACATTATGGTTGTTGGAAAAGTGGCTTATTTTAGTGGTTTAAGTTGTATTTTTAATTGTTTTGTTGTTGTTTAATTGGTTTGGCTCGTTGCAAACTGTTGACGTTTTAAGCACTGAATCATTGTGTTAATCATTTAGTTCTCAAGACATCTAAAATGCTTTTGAACAAAGACATTTTAGATGAACAAATATATGAACAAATTTTTGTTCATATTTTAATGTTAATTACACAAAATCGAACTTTAAATTAATAAAAAATTTTGTTTCAGATTCAAACAAACTTTACAATATGGATTCTTTATAAACTATTGGTTAATATTTCTTTATAACTTTTTAAACTTTTAGTTCTAAGTAAATAGTAATTATCTTAAAAAGTTTAAATTAAGTAGAAAATATATATATTTTAATATTTTTGTGCAGCTTAAAGACATTTTATAAACATCACTGAATATTATTCTCGTATATTTGAATTTCATTTGTATGCTATGTATCTAATCACAGAAAATGTTTATTTATAATAACATTGAGCACGTTTTTATTTATGTGTGTAATTTTGCTTTTTTTTAGTTTTTAATGAATTTATGTATATTATTTCTGAGGAAATATAGATTTTTGTTTTGCTCTTGCAGTCCGAAATGTATAATTGTTTCAAAATAATATTAAAATATTTTCAGGGTATTTCTAACTTTAGTATTTGACACCACGTGGCGCTACTATACTGATACTCATTTATTTTATTTCCAAATATTTAATATAGTGGTGTCCATACAAGTTTCTTCCGTCTGTAAATTTTGCAGATTTTTACTTGCACCTACAAATCTTCTCAATATTTATGTTTCACCGAATATTATTATAACTAGAATATAGTGATTTCAGAAGTGAAGAATCTTTGAATTAGAGACAGAAATCATTATATAATAAACAGGATACTGTTTGTATTCGGCGAATACAAAGATTTTCGCTTTACTAAATAATGACAATGCTAAAGTTGTTTTTACTGCAACACTTGATCTACATCTTTGTGATGGCTACTTTAGGTACGTAAATGTTTTATCATATGTATATTTTATGCATGCATTGCTTTAAATGTAAACAGAAAATATTGAATTTTCGAAAATGTATCTTAGCTTTTCAATGATAATGCGTTATACATGTTGCAGAATGATACTACTTGTATATATACAATTGTCTTCTAATTCATAAATTGTTGCATAATATATAAAATTCGTCTGATCTTAATATTACTATGAAGCATCTGTATATAAAATATAAAAATATACAAACAGTATAGATTTTTTTTAAATATGGTATCTTTTAATGCTCATAAGAGTAGTATTTTATGTTGAATGAACGATAAAATTGTTTTATGCTTAAAAATTTACTACATATATAAAGAAACGTACATAAATCTAAGTAAGTGTAATTTCATAGTAGCATGCATAGTAGCTATAGTAGCATGCATATTAGTAGAATAAAGAAGGAGCACCATTTTTATTTTAATAAATTTATTAAAATAAGAGATTATATGATTTCACACAGTAGAACTAGAAAGCGATATACGTAGTTAATATTTATTGTATATGTTAATTTGTATAATTTTAGCTTATGGATTGCTTTTCTATATCTGACATTAAAAAAACTTGATTACTGTAGCTTGGAAACAATTTTAAAACTAATACCTTGCAATGAAGTATTGATTTAAATCCATGTTACAATTTCAAATTATTTGATTTTTAATATAAATTAAATTAATAACGGGCTTATCATATAATCGAAATTGTATTATAATTATGTGTATAAATATTAACCGTGCAAAAGATTTACACTCAAAATTCATATCAAAATCATTTGAGTGTACGGAAGTAAATAAATAGCTGGTAGTAACACACACACACAGGTAATTTTCTAAATTCTATGAATGGAAAATACTTTGAATATTTTTTCAAAACTTATGCTACATAACAAACAGAAGATGTAAATAGACAATGATAGTAAATATTTAATTCAAATATGCCCACTATTAACTAGCATAAATTATACTATAAGATTTTTGATGTGATTGTGATGTTAAGATTTTGATGTGAACTTTAACGACGTTGTAGAAAGAAAAAAATAAAACTTATATATGGGAAAATATCCAAAGTTTACTATTTGCAATCTATGTTTTCAAGCCTTATGTTTAAAAACGTTGTAATCCATTTTAAAAAGTAAATAAACTAAACACAGGAAATGCACAGTCTCCAATAGACCAGGCCAGTTGTATTTAAAACAGATTTGTGTGTTCTTAGCTTTACCAGTCCATCATACCCGCATGCAACTACATTACAATTCTTAGAAAATTTTCTTTAAATATATATATATATATATATATATATATATATTTATATATATATATATAAATATATATATATATATATATATATATATATTTGAAGTCTTTTTAAAGAGCATTAACTTTATCGGTATAGTCATTTCTGATCCTTTTATAAATGTATATGGCCTTTTATAACATTGATCTCTGGATGGTCAGACTTTCCATTAAGCATCTGAGGTGATTGACTTTTCTTTTATATATGTAGAGGATTTTTGACTAAACTACAATAATTATTTTCATGTCTATCTTTTTAAGTGATCAATGTCTTATTCACTATTTCTTTTTTCCATATTTAATTATCTTTTTAATAATGTATTGCATAATTATGTTATCATAATTTTCAATTCTTATTGCCAAAATTCCCTGGTTCACATTTTTCTTTCTTTTCTTTTTTTTTTTTTTAAAGAAAAAATAATTTATAAAATATGTGTTAGTATGTGATCAAAAAACGTTGTTAATAAAATAGATATTAAGAATAGTTTTTTTTTTATCAATGTTTAATTACTTTTATAAATTAACATGTTGGAGCTACATGCTTCTATACTTTAAAATTATCCCTGCTTTTTTCATATACAAATTTTATTTTCTGTATGTAAACCGTATTAAAAAAATATGATACGAAAACTTATTTTAACTAAATTTAATTCAATAAATATAAGCCAGAATATGATTTTTGAGAAATGAACAAATATATATTACTTAGAAATTTTTAGATTAAAAAAAAATATTTCGAAAAGAAAAAAAAATCAGGAATACAATAGGTATGAAATAAGTTTCCGGTTCTGTTACAAAATTCAGACCTAAGTTGAAAAGCAAGCACACATTGTTATACCCATCGCCGAAAACAAAATTTCGAATTAATGATTACCATCAAAATATTTTTCTCCCACTCAAGCCTTGCATTCAATCAATGATGAGCCTTGAATCAATCTGTGCAATTTCCCTTTTCAGCCACTTTTGGGATTGTTGTTGCTGATCATAATGAACAAAAAATGCAGATACAGTCAATAAGGAAAAAAGTTTAGAAATTTCTCTAGTCATTAATTTTGACAACTCAAAAGTGACAACATACCTCTACAGTGACTGTGAACAATAACCCCATTTTTACAAAATTTTATTAATACTCGCTTTCGGACAAACTTTCTCTGGTTTTATTTATGTTTCAAAATTAATTCCTTTTATTAACGATTATGCAAGTTGCCAAGTTTAATTTATTTGCTATTGATTGAATCTGTGAAATAATTTACACGACGCTCTTTGGCAACAGCCTACTCTACGTGTTAATAAATCCACTACTCCGTGACTTCTGGCTATTCTCAGGACATTTGTACGTTTTAATGTGGTAAATGCTTGGATTATACAGAGTGCATACTTCGTAGTAAAAGTGTTAGAAGTTCTGATACAACTATTTGATAGACATTTATCGTCTTTCGTAAACGCATTTTGTCCATTCCTGGGATCGATTTCTGTTATTTAAACAATGCTCTAAAACTTTTTTTTTCCAATGGCCAGGCATTGACTCTTTCATCTTCGCCTATACATCGGCCAGTGAACCTCTTAGCCGTCAAATGACGTTGCCTCAGCGCACCAGTGGGGGTGGGGACACATTGCGCCCAACAACACAAACATCCATGTCTCTTATGAACCCACGACGTGGCGGCCGATCAATCGCTGGAAATGCTCGCCTTGACTGTTTGGCCACCACGTCGACTGAAATGAGCCAATAGTACGCGGTGTTCTCAGGTGGTCACCCACCCAAGTACTAACCGCGCCCGATGCTGCTTAACTTCGGTGATTTAACGGGAACCGGTGTTTTCAGCACGGTACACCCGTTGGCTGGTGCTCTAAAACTTTGTAATTGATTTTTTTCGTCTATCTCGCTTTGTTGCCGAATCTGTAATCCTGACTTTTTAAATTCTCCGCTAGAGGCGCTGGAATCATTTTTCTTTAGTCGGATGACAAATGACAACGGAAATTGAATTACAAGTGCAAATTCAGTGTAATTTAAAATAGTTATGGCTGTTATTTTGTGCAATTAAGCTCAATTAAATGAATTATTGAAGAAATAAAGAGAACGTGAATATGAATCTGCAGGGAAAATCATGTGCTGCCCACATCAGATTTTTTCGCATTCATTTATGTAAACTGCTCAACATTATTAAAATTCTTAATTGTTTATTATTATATTGCAGGAAATGGAGCGATACCAGCCATAAACCCTTTTCATTTCCCAGAGAAAATCGACGCCAAGCAAAGGGTCAGCGTATCGTGCTTTGTTGCAAGGGGAGATCCGCCATTTTCTTTCAAATGGGCCAAAGATGGCCGAGATCTGCAACACAGCGAGCACGTGACCACTAAAATTCTTGATGAATTTACTTCTAGTTTAACCATATTTAAGCTCGGTCCCGAGAGCATCGGAAACTACTCATGCCGCGTTTCGAATTCCGCAGGAAGTGACGAAAAATACGATATGCTGATCATACAAGGTATGAGCATATTGTGTGAAAATCGCTATAAATATTTTAATTGTGTTTTTGATGATTTTAAAATAGAATGGCATATATACATTATCTGTTCTTTAAACTTTATGTATTAATATTTTTTCAATCGATAATTGTGCCTATCTATATTTGTGTCGAAAACATGACTATAATTGCGATAACTGTGTTATCAAAATCTTCCTTTTTCACACAGCATAAGCGAATATATACGAACTTTGCAGGAGCTCCATTCAGGAGAGATAGGGGTGGGCTGCTTCACAAGGATTTTCAAGATAGGTGTGGGCTCCCCCCCCCCCCCCAACACCACCACAAGGATTTTCAAGTTTTAGGATTCGTTTCTTAAATAATTTCCCCTTGTGGAATCATTTCTATCACTATATCACTAGATATATCCATCAACTTTAAACACCCCTAAAAATACTTTTTCCATCTCCCTAAGAAATACACCTCTCCCCTCTCCAAGAAATTTTTGAAATGGCACCTCTGATAACTTTCTTAACCGTTTGTTTACGGGTGGGACAGCGTCCATCCCAAACGAAGAACCTCTCAAAATGACAGGTATTTGACATACCCTATACCAAACAGTTCGATCCCCCTTTTCAGGCATTGGATGGACGCCAGTGTCTGCAAAGGGGGATCGAACTGTTTGGGATAGGGTATGTCAAATACCTGTCAGTTTGGACGCCAATGCGTGCAAAGGAGAATCGAACTGTTCGGGATAGGATATGCCAAATACCTGTCATTTTAAGAAATTCTTCGTTTGGGATGGACGCTGTCCCACCCGTAAGCAAAAGGTTAATAACTTTATTATATATATATATATATATATATACTATTAGTACCAGTGAAAAATTACGAGAGAGTTTTTATTCACTGAAAGATAAGAAATGTAAAATATCTTTAAGTTTGATTATTTTATGTATTTTTTAAGATATCCTCAAAAAGAAATTATTTTTAGTATAAATTTGATATAGCATTAATTACTTTTGTAAAAGGACTCAAAATGATCTCTTTATATACGTTTTGATATTCTCGATTTTAAGTGAACGGAGGGCGGAGAATAATGGCGGAAGCGCTAAGTGTTGGTTAGTCCTAATTGTACGCTTTCGGAGAATCTTCAGTGAATAGATGGAACTTTGAGATTTAATTAATCAGCTCATTGTAAGTTATAAATTAACACAAAAACATTGTGTATAAAGTGTTATTATTGCAATAATGTATTTTAGAATACGTATTTCTTACTTTAATAAAAGCGAATAACGTAAACAACTCTAACTCGTCGAACATGTGCTAACTTGTTGCCATTCGGCAAATGATAATCAAGTGCGCAAATAACTTATACGTGAAATTATGTTGTTTGAATATATGAAGATACATTGCTCGAAAACAGGGCATTTACTGAATCATTATCATTTGCTCATCATTAGGGAACCCAATTCATTTAAAAATAATCAAAAATACATATTCTAAGTACTACGCTTTTTTGTTGTGTCAGCTAACAATAGCAGCCACTGTACCAACACGAGTGGATATAATTTTCAAAGTATTGTGGCATTTTCAAGTGTTTCACATCCATTGGAGTTTCACTTCCTTCAACTCCATGGTTTAATGCATGGAGTTATAATGATATTGTTTGATGGAATTGAGTGAAAATGATGATATGCTGTTTTATACCAAGCTTTCTAAACGCTCTTGCTGATTGGCAACGAGTTAAAGAAACCTTTAAAAATAAGTCTTTTTATTTATTTAAAGCCAAAATTATTTAGCTTCTCTATTTTCTTTCGAGATGGCTTTAAGACGGGGAAGTTATAGTTATATGATATGCCTTTGGGTTGTGTTAGTTTTTGAAGCCAATTGGCTGTTTTATGTGAGGATTGGATCTTTTTAGTGGCATTTGAAATCTTTACCAATTCTACAAAATAATAAAAGAAATGGCACACATCAAATTTTGAAATCATACAATGTCCAAGAAATTGAAAAAGTAGGATTTTTGAGCTATTAGGTGACACTAATAGACCCTCGAATATATTTTAGAAATATCAGTCTGCACCAGACAATGTTTTCAGACCTCGTTTTTTATCAATCCAAAGACATGACGTTTTTCCAAAGTGAAATAATTATTTGTTTTAGAGTAATATTTCTCTAGCCATTCTAAGAGTGTCATTGAAGAGCTTCAGAAAATGCAGGTTGTATTTCAGACAGTTTATCCTTAGTTAATTTGGAAGGCTTGTCTGTTCTCGCTTTGTCTGCAACAGATCTGTTTCTCGAAAACGCTTTACTAACCTTGTAATTGTTGAATTATTAGGGCTTTAAGAATTTCTTCTAAAACTCTTCAATGATACTCTTATAATGGATAGAGAAATATTTCTCTAAAATAAAAATTATTTCAGTCTGTGAAAGCGCCATGTTCTTTGATGAATAAATATAAAGAAATCTGTAATGATCATCTAACGTATGATAAACTGCAGATAATATTTCAAATATATATTTTATAAGAGTATATTTGTGCCACTTAACTGAAAATAAAAATCTACTATTTCAATTTCTCGGAGCATTATATGACTTTAAAATTCGATGCGTGCGACTTTTCCATCGTATGTAATGATCATCTGACGTATTATGAACTGCAGACAATATTTTAAATGTATTTTTAAGAATATATTATTGTCCCTTAACTGAAAATAAAAATCTACTATTTCAATTTCTCGGAGCATTATATGACTTTAAAATTCGATGCGTGCGACTTTTCCATCGTATGTAATGATCATCTGACGTATTATGAATTGCAGACAATATTTTAAATGTATTTTTAAGAATATATTATTGTCCCTTAACTGAAAATAAAAATCTACTATTTCAATTTCTCGGAGCATTATATGACTTTAAAATTCGATGCGTGCGACTTTTCCATCGTATGTAATGATCATCTGACGTATTATGAACTGCAGACAATATTTTAAATGTATTTTTAAGAATATATTATTGTCCCTTAACTGAAAATAAAAATCTACTATTTCAATTTCTCGGAGCATTATATGACTTTAAAATTCGATGCGTGCGACTTTTCCATCGTATGTAATGATCATCTGACGTATTATGAACTGCAGACAATATTTTAAATGTATTTTTAAGAATATATTATTGTCCCTTAACTGAAAATAAAAATCTACTATTTCAATTTCTCGGAGCATTATATGACTTTAAAATTCGATGCGTGCAATTTTTCCATCGTGGTGGAAGGATAGTGGGAGCTACCACTTGTGGGAGCTTCCAGAAGAAAAAGAAGATAGATCACGTAGGGTCTGCCGCACCCTCTATTTTAACTGTAGATTAAGATTTCTACGATTGTAATCGCCTTTTCGAAGAGGGTGAAACTATTGTGACTGCCACCTATGGTATTTCTCTAAATTCTTAGAAATACCTCCATTTTCTCTCACGTGTGCAGTTAGTTGATTCTTGTGGCAGTACATTTTGCTTTATAGTACACATTTCAGTGTTTCTTCAAGAGGATATGCACAGCTCTATATAGCGTTGAAGTTGTCGATTGAAATGGATTGGAATTCTCGATGTTGTGCCAACTTAATGTTACTCCTCCTGGTCTGCTTCTGCACTTCCATCAAAGAAGCATCAGGTAAATAGATTCCTATGTTTTTAGAATAATGCATGAATCATTGAATTTTCCGTAGTTATAGAAGTATTTCTGTTAATTCTACAGCTAAAGGATTGATAGATGAAATTAAGAATTAGTTTACTCATTCTCTTACAAACCTTAAAATTAAATATAATGAAAGCATTTTGCTTTGGCAGTTTTCTTAAGAACAAAACTATTGTACAGCGAGATTCACAGATATTATTAGTAAATATGTACAGCACCAGTGGTTCTGGTAGCAATAATTGGCAAAAATATTTTAATACTAAGTAAAGCAAAGGGCTATTCTCACAGTCTATACTAAACTGGTTCACAATGTAAAATGCAGCTTGGATTTCCTTCTTTAGTGCAATGAGGAATTTTCACGTTTTTTATTTTTATTTTTATCGTGTAGTAGAGAAAAAATCATGAATGATAGTACATATATTTTTTTTTAATTTTTGATCTTAGATAGTTAATATAAAAATGTTTAAACTCGCACTTAGCAATCCGGCGCGAAAACGCTGTTTCTGTAATGGCTGCTCTTGTGACGTCACTATGCATGTAAATAAAGAGCCCAATACACTGTTTACTGTGGATTCCGAGTGGTGCTCACTTGATTCTCTGACAAAATATTTTATTTATCATATTTTTATAATGAGTGAGATTCCAAAACCGACCTACATGTACTGTTTAGTACCTTGCTGCACAAATACAACGGTTAATTCAGTTGATAAGCTGTTTTTTAATGTTCCAAAAGATCCAATTAAACGAAAAGCATGGACTAAACTAAAGCAATAAAAAGGGACGAGCAGAAAAATCTAAAATTACCGAATAAAACATCTCTTTGGTGTTGTGAAGATCATTTTTCGGTAAGTAAACATTTGCTTCTGTTTAAATATTATTTACTTGGATTTATGGCCGTAACCAAGGGTTTTTTTCGGGGGTTCAAACACCCCAAAATGAAAAAGTTAACACTGAAAAGGTAAAGATCCATCAAGATATGAAACGTGGGTTTAACCCCCCCCCCCCCCCGAAATCAAATCCTGGATACGATTTTGCTTAGATCAATAATAAACTATAAAAAATCCTGTGTAAATAGTAATTTAAAATTAAAGAATTTTGTGGTCAGGTTAGGGATTGAACAACAAAACATACTCTAGCTTGTATCTCAAAATAATAAGTTTTAGAAACATAGAATCAAACCTTAAAAATATCTCACAATTTATTAAACAGGGATGGCGCTAGAATCTGCACGAGGGCGGGGGGGGGGGAAGAGGCGGCAGTAATAAATATCTTAAAATGACGCCAGCGTTTTTGCCGCTACCTGTTATTAAGCCAAACAATTTATTGAAATAAACAATGGCACATTAATTTATAATTATTTCTTTTTGATGATATCTATTGTATAAATAGAAATGTTAACATTGTATAGTAATTTATAATAATAAATGGCTGTCATTCCTTGTGTAACAAATAAGTTATGATCATAAGTTGTGCAACCCTCATTTGTGAAATAAAGATATATCTTATCAATATTTATCTGATATATATATACTACTGATATATATATACTACTTTAACTATTATTTGTCAGTATAAATGCATTATATCATCAACTTATGCAGTGTTTATACATTAATGGTTCTATCAACTTTTGTCCCCATATACTGAACATAAAATCTCAGTGTCTCCCCCCCCCCCTTCATCTGCTAAATAAGATATTCCTTTCTTTCGAGGGGGGGGGGTGACGAAAAATTAAATAAACTATCTCTTATAATGCTTTTATTCTTCCAATTATATCAAAATAATATAATTTGACATATTACAGAATATTCTATGAAATTTTTTTAAAGTTTCGATAAATCTTTTTAACTTTGTAATGGAAGACATTAAATCAAACTATAAATGTAACTGTTTTTTTTTAGAACTGTTTTTTAATTCCTCTCTATATTTCAATTAAAGGAAGATATGGAGAATTATTGGCAATGGAACCTCACAAATCATTCAAATTTGGTTTCTTGTAGTTTGTATTGTATTTAAATTTCTTGAGTATTTCAGGCACGCTTTATTTGTCTTTACATAATTTCAAACTACAATATAAACTACCATAAAAAGTCAATTATCAGCTTAAAAGCAGAATAGGACATTGTAGTGTGCGACTATTTCCACGTGCAATCAAAATTAAAGTTTTAAATGTAAAAGAATTATTCATGCATTTGAATTAGTTTTAGATTTATTTGTCAATATTAATGAAGATCATACATACCTCTTAGTTTTAACTCCTCGCATTTCTGCTCCAATAAAATTGGGATTCGTTCCCAAAAACGAAAACATACATATAGCGTCAATTTTAGGAAGATTATCGGATTGTCCTTTGACAAATCCCAGAAAAATCGACATCTTAAACAAAAATGAAATGAATGGGTTATACAATTAAAATATACGGTAAAATTACAAAAGATTATAAAATTTACGGCTCAAGAAATGATTTCTAAACTATGAATGCGAAGAAGCGAATTGATCTAGCGTTGTTTCTAAAACGTAAGCACTGATATTTCATGCACAGTGACGTCAGAACCAATCACATAGCGTTTCAAGATCACATGACATCGCGTCATTTTTCGCTTATTTAAACTTTAATTTTTAATTTATTCAAAATCATTACCATTATTCAAAATCATTACCAGGAAAATATAAAATTGAGCATTTTCCCCACGTGTACAAATTCCTCATTATGGACCTAAGCACCAAAATAAGCCCAAGACTATGTCGGTAAAATTGAAATTGGATAAAAATAACTTTTGGCTGGGCTTTGACATTTAACCATCTTTAGTTTGGCCAATATAATACAGTGTTCATTTGGGCTTTCATGTCCAGACTTGTTGCACTGAAGAAGGAAATCTAAATGATCCGGAGCGTATTCTCTTTTATCTTCATTCCAGCTGCAATTTACGTTGTGACCTAGGTCATTATTTTAATTCTAGTCTTTATTTAACTTCAGAATTTTGCTGCGAATAAATATAAATAAATCAGTTGGAAATGATTTAGTTTTAATTAAGTTAACATAAGGATCTTTTGTTAACACGTGTTGTCATTCAAAGCATTGTTCGCTTAATTTATTTTTACGTCCCCTGCAATACATTGTATTTGTAAAGGAAAGTATTGTGTTGGGGTTAAAAATGCGACAATTAGATTTTGATAGAACTGCATGTTTTTAGCATCCCTGAATATAAATCAACCATTTCTTTTTTACATTGATATCTGTGTGTCTGTATGTAGCAAAATATCTCTAACAAATCGAATGAAATTTGGTGTGACAATTTTAATCGGTGAACATCAGAGGCCTGATGAATTTCAGGGGGAGCAAATCAGAAAAAGACCTGTCTAATTTTCGAATATTTTTTCGAAAATTTGAAAAATGTCTTAAAACAATTACGTAAATGTTATAGATATTTAATATGTGATTTTATTTAAGAGCGTATGGCATTTATAAGACACTAATATGAGCCGTTCTCGAGATATTCATGTTTTTGATTTAAAATGAAAAAAAAAATTATATAAAAAATAAATAGGCTCAATGTTATCAAATGGAGTGAATGTTTTGTAAATATTTTTACGTTCACTCGAAATGAATGGACCCTTATTTAGAAATTATCCCAAGTAGTTTTCGAGATATCGAAATTTTAATTATTTTTTTATTCCCCCCTCCCCCCTCACACACACGTAGATTATTATATCTTGAATAAATTGAGTAAAAGATTCAGCCTTCTAGGTGGCCGGGGGGGGGGGGGTCTGGAATGTATGGAAAGATTTTTCGAAACCACTCATTTTTTCTCGCTACACGGGAAAGTAAAATCAGACATCCAGCTCCGTTGCGTTAGGTTCTGTTCCATAGTCGATGCTATAAAAGTGCAAAGACAGGGCCTGTTTACCGAAAAGGAACGATAAACACGTGCTTTCAAAAGATTTAAAGGGGCCTCCAAATTGCATACCTGATTTACATTTTTTTTTAATTTAAGTTATTTGTTAAATAATTAAGTTAAATAGTATCTTGCCCTTACAGGCAAACAAAGAAATAGTTGGGTTGTCTGAGCCCAAGTTCGCATTGCCCATAATTATTATTTTTAATAGTAAACTGTCAACGAAACTAGGTTGCATGACAGTTAATATTTAAGTTAGAACTAATTGTAAATCAAAACAGTGGCCACCAATGATTAAATAATAAAATAGACTAAGGTGAAATTTTGATACACGCAATCAATTTTAAAAAATCAGTTTATTGATGATAACTGTTAGTTAACCAGAGCAAGTATGATAATAGAAATTTGGGGAATTAGTTTGAAAACGTTTCTAGGCCATGCTCACCCAATCAAAATGGGGCCCCCCAATACGGTTTTGCTTCCCTAAATGGGTGGATTAATCAGGCCCTGTGTCAAAGACTTTACCTTTCGAGTAACACCGGGTGTTTCTGGGGGATCCAGAAAGACTAAAATCCGTTAGACAGTTGTTATAAAAATTGTTCAAATAAATAAATAATTTTTTTCTTTCTTTTTTTTTTTAGCTGATGGACCCGTTCTTAAGCCACTGCACTTCTTAAATGCTGAACTGGGGAAAACAGCGATAATTTTTTGCTTCGCACCTACTGGAGCTACACCTATGTTTTTCGATTGGTTCAAAGATGGAAACTCCGTTGACAAGGACAAATATCCAACGAAGCAAATGCATGAGTATATGTCAGCTTTGATGATAAAAAAGGTGACTTTGGATAGTAATGGTAACTACACTTGTCGCGTTGGAAATTTCTATGGTGTTGATCAACAAACTACTACGCTTTGTGTCGATGGTGTGTTTTCTTTTATTTTTTATGTTTCTATTTTTTAAATGCATCCTACATCGAAGTACAGCTTTTAGAGTGATTATATGATAATTATAATTCTTTTGATGCTATCAATGAATATTCAAGTGTAACTAAAATACATTTTATACTATGTGATTATTAATTTACGTTATGTTTCCATGGATACGCTTCTTCTGTAATTAATATATCCACTCATTTTGCCGTCGAATAAACTGACATGTCTCGAGAGCGAAACCATAAAATGACCATGTCATAAAATAAAAAAATAAATAAAAGTAACCAAATCAAAATGCAATATCACAAGTCACAGTATGACATTCTTGTAACGTAGTTGAAATGCTATGGTGCTTTATATGTGTGTATTACGTTTTAATTCAAATGTATTTCTATGAATATCGAGCCGCTTTTGACAGTAGGCAAATGCTGTGGATCCCAGAAGCTCTGGGGGCCCATCTGTCGTCTTCAATGTATCTTATTTTTTACTATAGGCGTTATTTCGAAATAGGGTTCTTATAATTTTCTTTGGCTTGGGTCTAGGGTTAAAGCTCCCCTGTATGGATACGCTTCTTGTTTACTTCTGTGTGTGTGTAACTTATATCAATTCATTTCACATGAAGTAAACGCGCATTTCTCCACGACCACCTTCACAGTGACCTCCATGTCACAAAATTTAACAAAAATGCAACGTCACAAGTTCCAGTATGATATTCTACTAGCGTTTTTGAAATGTAATAGTTCTGTATGGGTGTGTATTATATTTTATTTGGAAATAAAAATATGCATATATTTTTCTTCCCGTTTTCGCTACAAATAATATTAACTCACTTTGACGTCGAAAGAAACGGACTTTCTCCATAGCCGCAACTTTGCCCAGACCTCCATGTAACAAAATATAACGTCGCCAGTCACAGTGTGACATTGTAGCGACGTTGTTGAAATGTAAGGGAGCTGTGTGGGTGTATAATTATATTTGAATGAAATTGATATATCGTTTATTTGTATTTATATTTCAGAAAAAAAAACTATATAGTGAAGAAAATTAGATTGATAAAAGATTTTAACTATAGAATTTATTAACTCTCTTTTGTTCTCATTAAATCTGTGACATTACATCTTATATTTCGTGTTTTATATGTTTTCAGAAGTGAGATTTATACATTTGAACTATAGGTATAATTCATCTATTCAAGTTACATCGTATTTCGTGTTGTTTTATACTAATTTCGTTGATTATAAGCGTTTATTTCGTTGATTATTTTTATATAAATAAAATATTTGCTTAGTTATGTTTTTCACAAATAAATGTTGTTCACAAAGTATTTTGCAATATAATTCAATTTTTTTTTCAGATTAGCAAAATAATGTAATTTCCCACCAAAATGACAATTGTTCTATAGATTGAAAATTAATAATTTTTTTAGTAAAGCAATTTTGGACCATCCAGTATGTGTATTTCAATATTTATTTTACACAACAGATAACAGGTTTTGCACCGCAGTAAATGTTTTAAATTAAATTTAGGGTTTTAAATATAGAAATGTCAGATTTTCGGATTACTTTATGTAGCTGAATTAATATATAAAAAAAAATGAATATTTATTTTATAAAATGTTTAAGCATCCGGTAACAAATCTCCGATAATGTTCTAAAATATTTTCCTACAAATGCACTTATCTGTTCGTGGATACTTAAATGACAAATTGCCGCAACGGTGGATTGGTCGCAGAGCAGATGACGACATCGCTCTTAATCAGTGGCCCCCAAGAAGCCCTGATTTAACTCGCTGAAATTTTTTTCTTTGGGGCTACATAAAAGATAAAGTGTTTTTTCCGCCACTACCGGTGAACATTGACGAACTGAAAATACGAATATCTGCAGCCATCCAAACTGTAACTCCGGACATGCTGAAAAAAGTCTGTGATGAGTTCTCCTATCGTTTGAATATCGATCGTATTTCTGGTGGTGGTCACATTGAACATTTATAATTTTTTGAACTTTTAAATGTTATTTTTGATTTAATTTTTCCAAAAAGGTTGTAACTTCTTTAGTTTTGCAATTATAGCTCTTCAAAGTTGGGGTATTCTTTTGTAAACACCCTGTATATTTACATATATTCTATAAAATGAAAGTTGGTCACTTCTTTATGGTTTTTAATCACCACAAGGTTTTTAGTGGTTTTTGAAAGAATAAGAAAAAAAAAAAGGTGTAGTTAAAACGGTACAAATTATTTCCTTTGTGATTTTTAATGACTGATAAATAACTCTTTGTAGACATATAATTTCTATAAAATATTTTATTGTCAAGAAAGGGGAAGAAATGAGTCTGCGGTATATTTCAAATATATAATCTCGATTAAGTAAATGCAAAAATAATGTAAATGTTGATATGTTTTTTCTGACAATGTGCCATGTTTCTACAGCTATAAAATTCTCAACTCATAAGAAATATTAATTTTGAACACACATGTGCACTGTGCACGTTTTTTGAAAAATAATTTTGCACTGTAGTAGTTTATAAAGTTAGGTTGTGAACTACTTGGATTTCTATCATCAGGATTTTGTTCATCACTTTCTGCCAACATATCAAGATGTGGCTTAAATGTACAATATTATTAATATTTTATCTATAATAAAATTGTGTTGTGTAGTTTTTTTCAATAAGAATACAGTTATTTCATGCATATTTAATTCCTTTAAACTTTTAATATTTTGTTTTATTTATTGTGTGAATATACTAAATTAAGTATTTTCAAGGAAAAGGTACATTAAACAGAAAATGTTGAACTTATTTTAAGGTGTTCTAACCCAGATAGAAAATGAGTTAGAACACCAAATAGTTTATTTTCGTAAAAACAAACTAATTTAACTTTAAATAGAGCGTCGATACCTTTAATTTCAGTATAATGTTCATAAAGTATTCTTGTTCAGAGTGTTCTGAAATGGGAATAAAACAATCAAATTGCAACCAAACTTGGTACGAACACTTTAAAGACCATGAGGAAAAAGTCACAATTTTTCAATGCCCAAAAAGGTACAACCGAAGAAATATATTTCTAGAACTTGTATAATATCAGGTTTTTAAAGATATGGATTTCATTTTAAGTATATATTATCCGTTTACTGTATAGTAATTATACCAAGAAGGATTCTACAACCATTGGTTGTCTCTTCAAAGAAACCTACATGGAGATACTTCAAAAATGGCTACTCAAAAACAAAGAATAATTTATATCATTCTAATAATTTTTTTTTTACTAAGGAAATGTGGAATCATATTGGTTTTTTCTCTTTGCAGTGTCTCCGCAATGGGTGCAGGAACCAAAGGATCTGTCAGCCATGGGTGGACAGGTAGCGGCTCTGGACTGCTTCACCAGGGGATATCCGAAACCGGTCGCAGTGTGGAAGAAACAAAATGGTGAGTATGAACACTTTTATATCAAAAAAGAATAATTTGGTAAAGATGGATTTTAGAAAATTAATGAATCATTATAATTTGTAATAGGATTTACAGACCCACTGACTGATTCGTTACTAATTAGCAAGTGCACATAAGGGCATATGTAGGTGCATGCATGGGTGCCCATAGAACTGTTCATAGACTAGCTTAATGGCCGCCTTTGTCACCTTGAATGTTTGGTGGGGTGGGGTGGGGGGTGGAGGCAAGGAATTTAGAAAGAAGGTAGGTCAAACAGCGCAGGAGAATGCCATTAGTTCCCGCTCCGTGACGTCATATCGGGACTTAAGGGGATTCCTTCATTAGTTTCTAGGTGTTTTTGAGTTCTGGTGCGCCTTTCAGATTATTGCAAATTTCAATTATTTTTGAACTTTTAGAAAATGATTTTATATTATAACAGATTTATGAATAATTTTAGCCTATGTTTTAATGAATTATCACAAACTTGCATGTTTAAGATACAATAAACGCAATTTCTCTATTTGGAAATGATAGAACAAAAATAATTAATAATTAATTAAAAAAACTTAAATAGAAAATTTTCTCCGTAATTGGAATTGATTGAACACTAATTGTAAAATAGAGCATAACGGTATTACCGTGTATTTCTTATTTTCAATGAAGTACAGGGTTTAATACTAAAATAATGTATTTAATATATAAATATCTGCTGTTACTTTTTGAATTTACAGGGTTCACATCCTATTAGAACATAATAATATCATCCCACTAGCTTAATGAAAAGCACTCTATACGGCTATCGACTTATTATAACTTTTGTTATACGGCTAATTTTAACTCTTGTCTAATATTAATTTTGTAACTAACCTGTCATACGAATCACTGGTGAAGCTTGAGTATTTTTATAAATTATACCTAATATGAGAACAACATTTTCTGGCATTCGATTTAATAGCAAAAAAGTTTGTGATTAATTTGTAAAATGAATCCCATCATATATTGCATTACAATAAAAGTTTTATTACGTTCCTTTTATACATAGTATAACGTATAAGGAAAGTATTGTGATGGGGTCGAAAATTCGAATTTGAGTTCTCGACGGGAGGTCACGTTTCAAGCATCCCTGATCACGAATCGAACATTTTTGAGGTGATGTCTGTGCGTGTGTGTGTGTCAGTGAGTCTGTGGAGACGATATCTCACGAACAGATGGAGCAATTCGAATGAAATTAAATACAATCGAATGTTCAGATCCTCCTAAATTTTCAAGTGATATTTTGAAAAAATCATCAAAAAATCGAAACGTTAAATAAAGTTACGCAAATAGACATTTATTATGTGATTTTTCCTTAGAAAACGATTGACATAAACTTTAAAACCCTAGCATAAACCGTTCTCGAGATATTGCACATTTTTCAAATAAATTTATCCCCCCCCCCCCCCCCATAAAAAAAAATGTTAACTCTTGACAAACATGTTCACTTTCCATATGTAACATCATGCGATAACTTGGGTGGCATCATTCTTGTGGATCTAGATCGTTCCATTCCGGAGAAAAGATACTAATTGAGTAATACTTTTGTATTTGAACGCCAACTGTTATAAGAATTCATCTGTTATAAGAATAACATATTTCTCCGTCCATAACACTTGGTGAGATTTTGGAGACGAATTTGGCGGAATGTCGCCAACTTGGCGACTTTTTTAAATCTTGGTAAATTAACTAAAATCTCGCCAAATGGATAAAAACGACGCTAAATCAATGAAAATGACGACTCATTAACGAAAATTCAATATCTTGAAAAGAATACAGAAAGTCATGTGCTGCCCACATCAGATTTTTTTTTTTTGCATTTATGATTGGCTTTCATTTTCAGGAATCTAGTTTTTAAAAGGTGACGTTACTACATTTTTAACATATATAATTTTAATTTATATCTGCAATTAATTCATTAGTCTTGTTTTGGTATTTGTTTTGTTTTGTAAAACAAAATATATTCAACTATTATTACTGTAACTTTTAAAGACAAGTTTTTAAAAGAATTATATGTTACACGAGCGTATACTAAAATGAAAATTGTTTCGCTGGGAAAATATTTAGATATTGCTACTGTTCATGTAGATTCTAAATCGAACTGCAATAAATTTGTATCCAATAAATTTGTATTATTCCCGTACATCATTGATTTGTGGGCGCTTTAAAATTCTGCAGAACCAATAGTGGAATTCTTTGAGACTGAAGATCCCAGTAACTATTTAAATCAAAAAGTATGATGTGGCAGCACACAACTAGCCCTATATAATGAAATTAATTTAACTTTTTTACAGTGACAAAATGATGTATAAGATACACGGCACTGATTTTTTAATACAGGATAGTACATTTGACATTTTTCCGGATCACAGCTATTTTGCAATACTCAATTCACTTATATTTGACACAACTCTAAATTGGCAATTATGAATATTGATGGCATCAGCAATAAGCAATGGACTCTATATATTTTAATATTTTAAGAATTAATCCATTAATTTGGCGTCATTTTTGCAATTTTTACGACAATGGCGATATTTCGCTAAATTGGGACCAAGTTCGCCAAATTTCTCACCAAGTGTCAAAAACAGACGAAGTGAACAGCATTTCTTACATATAAATGACGCTGTTGAATTGCTATACGTCAAAATGCAAAACTATTACTCAAAGTACTTTCTCTCGCGAATGGAACGAACTAGATTCCCGAGAATGATGTTAACAAATTTATCGCATATTATTACAGATGTAAATTGAACAATTTCACAATAATTTATACTTTTTAATTTTATTGGATTTTTTTGATGAATTTATTTGAAACATGTGTGATTTCTTGAGAACGATTCCTGCTAGAGTTTTAAAGTTTATGTCATTCGTTTTCTAATGAAAAATTATATAGGAAATGATCCTTTGTGTAACATTATTAAAAGTTCTAATTTTTAAATGATTCTTTCAAAATTTCATTCGAAAATTTGTGGGTGTTCTAAACATACAATTGCGTTTGAAATCAATAGGGTTCCAGTATTCGCTAATTTTAATATTTGCACCTTAATATTTGGGGTGGGGTGGGGGGACTTGAAGATAAGACGCACAACTTCGACTAGCATGATGTCCACCTTTGTGAACTTGAACGTCCAGAGCGGGGGAATTCAGGGATAAAATGCACAACATCGACTAGTTTGCTGTCCATCTTTGTGATCTCGAACATCTAGTTGGCAGAAAAATATTTAGTGAGTATCACAATAAAATTTCATGCAGTCTAATTCACTGTATTCTACTTTATATTATAAATAACAGGAATGGTTATGCGATTTATTTGTCAGAACAAAATCCTGTGTAAGAATAGTCTTAGTTGAAGGGATAAAAAATTATAGCAGTGAGATTATATTACGGAAATTCTAAAACTGTCTTCAATTTAGCAAGAAGGTTGACACACTTTTCGTTATTTTTATGGCCACACTACTAATAAAACGGATGCAGTACTTGAAAACTAAGATATATAGTTACATGCTTGGATAAAGCACAACTATTTTAATACACAACTTTCTGGAAAATTCATATACTTATTAATAAATTATGAATAAATTTAAATTATTTCTTATTAATTTTATATACTTTACATAACTATTCATTATTACTTTCCTTATATACATAATGTATAAGGAAAATATTGTGACGGATTCGAAAATTCGAATTCGAGTTTTCGATGGGAGAGCACGTCTCTGATCACGAATCAAACATTTTTGAAGTGATGTCTGTGTGTGTGTGTGTGTCAGTGAGTCTGTGGACACGATAACTGACGAACGAATGGACCGATTCGAACCAAATTTGGTACAAAATTCACAATCCATAAGCACTGGAAGCCTATTGTTTTTATACGTAATCGAATATTCAGAACCACCCTAAATTTTCGAATAAACTTTTGAAAAAATCGTCAAAAAATCAAAACCGCTAATAAAGTTACGCAAATAGACATTTCTTATGTAATTTTTCATTAGAAAACGATTGACATAAATTTTAGAACGCTAACATGAACCGTTCTCGATGTATTGCACATTTTTAAAAAAAATTATTAAAAAGTCATATAAAATGAAAAAAAAATATTTCCTATTGAGAAACATGTTCACTTTTCATATGTAATACCATGCGATAAATTGTATGACATCATTCCGGTGGACCTAGCTCGTTCCATTCATGAAAAAAGATACTTTGAGTAATACTTTTGTATTTGAACGCCAATAGTTATTTATCTGTTGTAAGAACAACTTATTTCTTCGTCCATAACGCTTGGCGAGATTTTGGCGACGAATTTGGCGGAATGTCGCCAACTTGGCGACTTTTAAAATGTTGCCAAATTAACGAAAATCTCGCCAAATGGATAAAAATGACGCTAAATCAATGAAAATGACGACTCATTGTCGAAAATTCAATATCTTGGAAAGAATATTAGTATCTACTATAAGAAAAACCTATTTTTTTAATGTAAAAGTAGTAAATTCATTACATTATATAAGGAAAGTCATGTGTTGCCCACATCTGATTTTTGTATGTTGTCCCCGTGTGCACCTAATTCATGGATTCTTCCTTTCTTCGCAGATGACGGGTCTGATCTGACTATAATGGAAAATTCTCGCTGGAAAGTGTCCGAAAATGGTTCTCTGGTCTTTAAGAAAATCACAAAGGAGGACGAAGGAGTCTACATGTGTGACGTGTCAAACGGAGTCGGGGAAGGACTGCGAAAATCTGCCAGACTCAGCGTGAAAGGTAACTTATGTTCACAAAACTTTTACAACTTCAGCTATCATCATTTCTAGTTTTATTTCAATTTTGCCTATGAAAATCGAGACTCAAGACTGCAATTCTTTACTGCGATTCAGCTGCAGTTGAGTCTATCTGTGGAGGTAACTTTTTGTGTTCCTAACACCATCGCAAGATAAAATGTGTTAAAAATGCTATACCCGTTTCGATATCTTTCTATATCAGACAATTGAGATACCCAATGTGGCATGTATTTTCGTATGTCAAGACGTCTTATTAATACAAGTGCAATAAAATTGCGACTTTTTTTTCTTATATCAGGCAATTATGATACCTTAGAATACTTTTTCGTATGTCAAGACATCTTAATAACACAAGAGCATTAAATGTGCGCCATTTTTCTTTCATCATTATTATGGGCAACAAAACGAAGTCCATTCTGCATTTCTAATGGAGCGAGATCAACATTTGTCTGCATAAAGGCGAATGACGAAGGTCAAAAGTGCCTGGCCGTTTGATAAAAAAAAAAAAAAAAAACATTTGTCTGCATTCTGTGATCCCTTTTACTCAAAAACTACAATAGGTAAGAAAATTAAAATTTGCACACATACTTAAAATAACATACAGCTGTGCAGAATCACAATTCCAAACATTAAAACGATCTGTAATAGGGTGAAACTCCCATTTTTGAACCGCGCATGCTCATTGCGCTTCGTACAAATAACAAGTCAACAACAACTTTTAAACAGCTAATCACATATCGTATGCGCTTCCATGTATTTTGATTTTAAAATGCTCCTGTAAATTAAATACATTTTTGCGATTTGAATGTGTTACTTTTATTTCGTTGTTTTTCTGTATTCTAATGAGTTTAATTTAATATTCAAATTCTGTACAGCCTCTTTTGTATTGGGATTATCAAATGTTGAAATTAATTTTTTTATACTTCTAATATCAGAATTATTTGTTAAATTAAATTTTAATTTGGAATCTTTCACAGCTCGCATATATCATAGTTTGGCTTTTTTCCCAGTTACTTACCCTTAGTAGCAGTGTTCGAAACTAGCGGTCGTTAGTCCTAATTTGCGATTACAAATTTCAATTTGACGCCTAACAATGCTATTGTTAAATATCAGTCTTCCCTTTCCCTTTAACTAAATTAGGATCCCTAGTAGAAGACTGGACAGTAGAAAAAAAAAGCCTCATTTTATACACGCCCACAGTGATAAATCTGCAGGTGGTGCACAGACAGTAAAATACCCCTCTGTCTATTCAGGGAACAAAACATTGGGATCTTTATTGTACTTCAATTCACCCCCACCCTTCAAGACCTGAAATTGCACTTCTGAAGAATTTATTTGTTTGCTTTATCCCCAGACATTCCGATGTCCGAGACTCCGGGTATTTAACGCGTTTCTAGTGTTCCCCACCCCTTTATTCCCTCCTATGGAAGAAAAGGGGGTTGGCCCATTTTAGCTCTTTCCATTTCATCCTGTCTGCATCCCTTTCTAATTACCTTATGGTCCTCACCTGTTGGTAGAGGGGAAAAGTTTGTGCGTTCCCCAATAGTCTTATTCTCTGACCGTTCCATTTGGAATGGCTTTACTTTGTCAAAAAAATATACAGTAAAGATAATTTCCCTTTGGGTAGATCTAGAGCTCCTCTACTACATAGAGGAGCCTTAGGTAGATCTATGTTCGTCTATATCTATTTTATACATAACTAGCAGTATTCCCGTTTTCGTATTGAAAATACATTATAAAGAAACTTAAAATTTACCATCAGGTACAAATTCCTATAGTATTCTAAATGACATTGTTATTCAAGGCATTCTATTACAATAATTAAATTAAAGTTCCAAAAAGAAGGTTCTCTATTCTCACTATACAAAACTTAATATTTAGGGTAGTAAAATGAAGGTCACGCATACTGCAATTTAAAATGGCTGATGATTAGGTCCCATAATAAGAATTTTTTTTATTGTTAATGAAGACCACATTGAATGAACATTTCAAAAAATTAACGACCTGAAATATTTTCTCACGAAGATGGTTAACAATCATTGACATATTTTTCTAATTGTCCGAACGAACATTTTCAATTTCTATTTAGAATAATTTACTTGCAATTTCCCAATCTGCCTTCGATTCGACATTATCTTTGACATTTAGGTTATTTTTTCATTACAAACAAATGTGCCTCTGTCTCAAGAAAACGTTAAGCGTTCTTTCAAGAATTCTACGAGTGACATATTATTTTAAAGTATTAGCTAACTGACACAACATTAAAAATCTGATGTGGGCAACACATGACTTTCCTTATATAATGAAATGAATTTACTACTTTTACAGTAAAATAAATAGGTTTTTCTTCTAGTAGATACTAATATCCTTTCCAAGATATTGACTTTTCGACAATTAGTCGTCATTTTCATTGATTATCGTCATTTTTATCCATTTGGCGAGATTTTCGTTAATTTGGCAACATTTCAAAAAGTCGCCAAGTTGGCGACATTCCGCCGATTTTGTCGCTAAAATCTCGGCAAGCGTTATGGACAAAGAAATAAGTTATATATATATATAACATATTAGATATTGAATTTTTGACATATATTATATAACTATTATTATATATTTATATATTATATAACTTATTAGATATTGAATTTTCCACAATTAGTCGTCATTTTCATTTATTTAGCGTCATTTTTATCCATTTGGCGAGATTTTCGTTAATTTGGCAACATTTCAAAAAGTCGCCAAGTTGGCGACATTCCGCCAATTTCGTTGCCAAAATCTCGCCAAGCGTTATGAACGAAGAAATAAGTTATTCTTACAGCAGATAAATTGGCGTTCAAATGCAAAAGTATTACTCAAAGTATCTTTTTTCATGAATGGAACGAGCTAGATCCACGAGAATGATGTCACCCAATTTATCGCATGATATTATATATGAAAAGTGAACATGTTTCTCAATAGGAAATATTTTTTTTCTATTTTATTTGGCTTTTTGATAATTTTTTTGAAAAATGTGCAATGTCTCGAGAACGGTTCATGTTAGCGTTCTAAAATTTATGTCAATCGTTTTCTAATGAAAAATTACATAAGGAATGTCTATTTACGTAACTTTATTATTATTTTTGATTTTTTGACGATTTTTTCAAAATTTCATTCGAAAATTTAGGGGGGTTCTGAACATTCGATTGCGTATAAAAACAATAGGCTTCCAGTGTTTACAGATTGTGATTTTTGTACCAAATTTGGTTCGAATAGGTCCATTCGTTCGTCAGTTATCGTCTCCACAGACCCACTGACACACACACACATACTTTCACACACACACACACACACACAGACATCACTTCAAAAATGTTTGATTCGTGATCAGGGATGTTTGAAACGTGCTCTCCCGTCGAAAACTTGAATTCGAATTTTCGACCCCGTCACAATACTTTCCTTATACATTATGTATATAAGGAAAGTAATAATTGATAAGTGATAGAAAAGGTTAAAATTATTTTCTTTGGACATTAAATTTTGCAGCTTTATTTTACGAGATTCTATTACTCCAGAACAGTATTATAGTTTTTATTTTTAAAATACTAGCTATCTTAATCGAAACGGTGCGATAAATATAAACCCTTTGGACGTTTATATCTTTAAACCTAATAGTTAAATATGTAAACAATTTTTTTTTACTTCTTTTGTTAAAAATGAAAATGTGGTGCACATTATGAATATATAAAATGATTTCAATTTTTAAATATTTTTTCGAAAAGATCAAAGTTTTTGTCCGAGCAATGATTTGCTAAGTAACTTATCTACCAAATATTGTGAAATTTGGTCCATTAGTATTTTATCTAGGGAGGATACATGAAATTTTTTGTTGGCCATTTCGTAAAAAAAAGGCGGGTTCTTCTTTTCCGAATCGTACCAAATTCTAATTTGCAAATACAGAACCCTAGCTGCCAACTCTGCATTTCTTCGTGAAGCTCCGATATTTGCATTGACTGCCGATCTCCGGTCAAATATGGAAATTCCTCCCCCCCCCCCTTTTTTTTTAACTTTTAAGATGAATATAGTAAACAGATTTTAAAATGAAATTCCATACTTTGACAAAATTGGCCACAAAAAGTGACTAAATTTCGCTCAGGATTCCCTTATAATATTTTAATTTTAAATGTGTTTAATTCTTATATTTGTAATATGAGAAAGATTATATGGAAATGTCACTAAAATGTGCATTTATACGTGATTATCGGTTTATCCCCTTTTATTATCATGTATTTTCCATTCTCGCAATTTGTTTTCATCAACTAAAACTTTTATATTAATTACTGTTTTAACTCAGGAAAATTAATTTTCAAGCATGAAATGAAGGGATATTGGAGCAATGACTGTACAAGATAAGATGACCACAATTGAAAATTGTTAAATAGAAGTTTTTTTTTTTTTCATTTGTTGTTTTTTTATGCCCTTTTTGCCAAGTAAAAACAAATTAGCAATTTTTTCTATTTATTTTTTCTTGAGTTTCTTTTTCAGTTTATTTTAAATTTTAAGAAAATTTAGAACAGTTTTTAATATAAAAATCTGAATTATTATTTTTTTATATCTTTAACAAAAACGGGCATTTAAAAACCAGTTGTTATTGTTAGAGATGTAAAAACGGCAACTATCCGTGTCTATTTGGCACCTAGAGTCACCCATGGGCGTCAAATGACGCCTACTTCAAATTTTTAATTTCTAACACTGCTTAGTAGAGGATAAAACTTGGTACTCGGATGAAATATTACTATTTTTTGTTTAAATACCACTATTTTTTGCTTAAGTAGTCCTGCTATTTGTCTGCTCCTCTATACAACATGCTGTAACGAGCTGAAACTCAACTGCAGTGTGATATAATCATTTACTCTTGGGTTCACGAATCTTAAGTATTATGCAGAAAACGAGGACAGGTATTTTGTTTGTGAATTTCAAAATATTAAAAACTTACAGCTTTCAAATTGTATTGGATGATTGTGGTCATGTTGTTGAGACCCAGACCGTCCGACCTACCAGAAAGGTGTAAGGCAACTGTTTGGACGGCCGGGAAGTGCCACCCAATTTAGACCGGAACCCAGTGGGGGAGGCATCCACAGGGACCGTACCCTCCTTCTCCTACCACCAACCTCTCGGAAGGACTTACGGACCCACATGTTTAACGTGATCGTATTCCGCGTGAACACGGCGGCAGTTTTGGCAGTGGCGGGAATCGAACCCGGGCCTACCGAGTGCAACTCCCGCACGCTAACCACAGGGCTACCACGCCCCTGATTATGGTCCTGTGCTTTTTTTTTTTTTTTTTTTTTTTTTTTGTGAGCCTCAGAACTACTTTGACTGAGACCTGCAGTTGCGAGTATAGCCTCCAAATATCGACGAGGCTTCATCCATAAACAAATCTAGTCTTCTGTACTCGTTGTTAAAAACTTGTCAGTTGCAAAGCATTGTGTTTTCTAAAAGAAAGTAACTTGACTTTTCTAAAATTTTCGTTTCAGTAACGATATCTTGAGATTTCTGAAAGTGAATTTTTGACAGCGTTACCTAATGCATTTTTAAATGGTATTTACTTGGATATTTTATATATTTTGCTTGCAAATATTCCTTGCTTTACAACTGTATTCATTGTTACTTCACATCATTGAATTTATTCCATATTGAAGTTTGTTCTTCATATTGCAGCCCCTCCCCGAATCAGTTCTGCTTACCGGATAAAAAGCGCAAGAAAAGCCGAATCTACGACCCTTGTTTGCGAGGCGGAAGGTGATCAGCCATTGATTACATCCTGGGCCAAAAATGGCGTTGGGCTCCAGACCACTGGAAGGTTTGATATTTACTCTGTACTTCTTTATTTTTAATTAGTTTTTTCTTTCCAACGGTGTTTTCAGGGATACGCTTGAAATATCTTGACTGTCCCGATGGATATTCTATGTTAGATATTATCTTATGGATATTATTAGATATTATTATGTTATATGATGCTCCTGGTTTTAGCAATACGATATTATATAATCAGAATAAAGGAACTACCTTTCGTATGGAATGTGTTCCTTTAAAAGATTCGCAATTCCTTTAAAACACGCATAAGTTAATAACGGTTCTGTTCAATTCGATGCATACAACAAATTTGTATTATTTGGTTTAATACATACCATTTATATGCATCACATATTTTAATTTGCCTCTCTCCTACATTGACTATACTGCTATCATTCTTTAAGATAATTGTAATTGTTTTCTTTTGAAGAATATATTCCGCTCCTCTTTTAAAAATTTTGTATTTGTATAATTTATAATCTGCATCGTTATGCCAAATTTGAAGCTTTTTAGCTGAGATGGTCAGAATTAAATGAAGCACTCACCAATTTTCCCCCAAATGATGACGCCTTGTTTAAATCAAGACATGTAGAGAAAGTGTAAATAAATGCAATAAATAACAATGAAAATAATTATGTTTCCATTCAGTACCAAGAATAAGTGTCCAATCCGAAAGAATGTTAAAAATTCATTCAAATTATTCAGAAAACATCAAAGACAAACACAAAAATCTACTTTGCACTGTCAACAACAGTTTTGCTTGAATCAATAAGTAAAATACACTTTGTTTAAAGATAAGAAAAACTTAAGCAATGTGTCAAGAGCCCCAACTGGGAATCAAACCCTGGATCTCCGAACTGGCCAGCCGACGTTCTGCCTTTGAGCTACTGGGACGAAATTGAAGTATCTTATTGTTGAAGACTCTTATTGTCTAAGCGGACTCTGCATTCTCCACCCTCTAATGTCAAATTGGCATGCAACTGACAATCTGACTGACCACCTCCTGCTATTTTTACCTCAGGATAACCTCCTCATATTACTATTTTTAACCAGGTTAGTATCCTGGGTGGTCGCTGTCTTCTCGCTTTGAAATCGGCGCTCCATGTCCCAGAGTCCACTAAATCCTTGCTAGTCGTACTAGGGTTACTTTCAGACCTCCGACATCTTTGCACTAACCTACAGGGTTGATTCGTTTGGTCGCCATTATAAAGAGTCTTGCTGCCCCAACCGGGAATCGAATCCTGGATCTCAGAATTATCCAACCGACACTCTGTCGTTGAGCTACTGGGACGAAATTGCAAGCTCTTATTGTCGAAGTGGACTCTGCAAATCTATAAGCACAAATGTTTCGAGGATATGCTGGATCCTCTTCGTCAGTGCAAAAGATTCAACAAACCCGAAGTCCAAAAGGGTTTATTGGTTCTGTTGCACTGACGAAAGGGACCCAGCGTATCCCCGAAACGACTGTATGCTGCTTTATTGTGTTATTTGTGCTTATATGCACGTTGCTCAAGGTTTCCTTAACCTTTAATTAGTTAAAGTTATATGGCGTAATACGCAGGCATACTGACTGTATAAATAAAAAACGTCTGCCTTTTCAAAACGGCAAAATATGGAAAAGCAGAAAGTTATGATCATCATTCTGGTGAGGAAAACCACCGTTTTATAACATCATGGTAAAACTTAGTATCATTAAGAGTCACTTAGTCCAAATTGGGGTTCCATGGCATAAACCTTACTTTAACAAATACTTTTTCTACCTCTTGAGAAAGAATAACGCATGTGCGTTATTGCACAACTTCTATTGTATCAACTTGCTCCGGTTCCTCTACTCGTTTTAACTTGATTCAAGCGAGGCGGGTTTTGAAAGCAGCTTCTTTAACACCGACTCAAATCTGATTATGTGCGAAAGTTTCGTTGACATTTTAAAACTCAATCGATTTGGATGGAATATTGTACTTGCTTGAACTCATCAATAATTAAGTTTTAAAACGGAGCATGAATTTCAAATTTTGACCCATGTCAATTAGACCAGATAATCTTAAGTCTATGGAGAAAAATTAACTTCACAATATTCGTGCTCCAAACAGAATTTTCTATTTGTTTGGTATAACTTGTACATTTGTACGAATTACTTGGTTGGCATTAATTAATTTACTACTTTCATGAAATAAACGTCTCGGTTATTACTTCCACTACATACAGAGTATAATGTATTGGGAAAGTAAGCAATTGCGACGGGGTCGAAAATTGGAATTCGAGTTTTCGACGGAAGAGCATGTTTCAAGCATCCCTGAACTCGAATTGAACGTTTTTGAGGTGATGTCTGTATATGTGTGTGTGTGTTTGTATGTGTGAAATATGAATTAAACAGGTATTTCTTAATTTTATATGTTGTCATACAGAATAGCGCCCAATGTCAGTATACTTTTCAACTTTAAAAACAGTGTGCCGTAAATCTTGTCCATCATTATTTCGCATTGAAAGAAGTAAAGTACCTGCATTATGTAGAGAAAGTCATGTGCTGTGCACGTCATATTTTTAAACATGTAGCTAGATGCCCTACGTCGCTGCAGTTTCGGGTCGCGACATGTATATGTTAATGTATGTTTTATGTATATTTTAATGCATAATTATGCTGCAATGATTTTTGCTGTTTGTTTCCTTTTTACTCATTGTTTCATCTTTAATGCAGAGTGCAAATAAATGAGGAAATGTCTGCTACTGGAATCATCGCTCAGTTCACCATTTTATCAACTCACAGAAACGATGGCGGATCCTACACCTGTTCGGCCAAAAATCAGTTTGGAGATGTCAACAATACCATTATTCTTAGAATTGTCGGTAAGTTTGTTATGATCATCATTCTGGTGAACAAAACCACTGTTTTATGTGCTCTTGGTAAAACTTAGTGTCATTAAGACTCAGTTCCAATTGAGGTTCCAATTGAGGTTCCAATTGACTTCAACCGTTCTTTGGTAATTACTTTTTCCACCTCTTAAGAAAGGGACTTCTCATCATAGCTAATGATGATACTAAGTTTCTCCTGAGTTTTCTACTGATTAGTCAGTTTCTCCTTAACGTTTTCAACGTTAAGGAGAAACTGACTAATCAGTAAAAATTAGATATTTAATGATTCGTCAGTGGTATTATTCAAAGCAAATCCTAAGATACGTGTTTAAATAATGTTTCAATAAATCAGTTTCACTATCACACCGTTTCATTTAACTTAATCTGGGGTTTGTTTGACAGTGTGATTCAAATCTTTGAGGCCCTAACTGATCAGGTTCCATTAATCACAGTAGCATGAAATTTTGTATGTAATTGTTTTTTTTGTGGTATATATTAATTTTTTTTTAGATTTTAAGCATCGGGCTAGCCTGTCTAGGCCCGACGTCAGAATGTCTCGTTATTTTGGAAATAACTGGGGAATCCTAGAAAGTCCAAATTTAGTATGTCCTTGTATTTGTTGTATATTTTAATTCTTTGGATTTTGAATATTATCAGGCTAGCCCGTTCTATGCCTGACATAGGGATGTACTCGTTTTTTGAAAATAACTTGAAATCTAGAGTAGCTGGGAAACTAATATTAATTTATTTGGATTTTGAATCTTACATTTTCAGCCCGTTCTAGGCCCGTCATAGAAATGTACTCAGTTTTGAGCATTAACTCGAGAACCGGAACAGCTAAAAAGCCCAAATTTGGTATATCGTAACGTAATCCTTCATGCATTTAAGTTATATACATTTTAATAAGTGCATTTTTCAGACATATAAGTTACATAGCCATATTAAAAGATGGTACTTCAAAAACTACGGTTGCTTTTTACTTGTTTTATGTGTGATTAACTACGACTTTCATTTCAAAATAATTTATTATTTTTCTAATGTGATCCATAATATTCAAAATACATAAAACATAGTATAAATAATTGAAGAGATATTTTCTTTAAAGCTGTGCTATCAATATAAAATTAATAAGTATAACATTAAATGAAATAAAATATTGCAACAATAAGAGATTGGTTTAAATTTATAATTATCACAAAAATAATGTAGTATTTTATTTTATTTATTTATTACTCAAGCCGTCCAGCTTACCCAAAGGGTATGCAGCAGTTACAGGGGACGGTCCGGAAAAACACAAAAATTTGTAGTAATTTATTACATTAAATATTTATATTTACAATAAATATTTATACATTAATTATTTATTATATTTATTACATTAAATATTTATATTGAATATTTATACATTAATTATTTATTACGTTTATTACATGTAATTTATTACATTATAATATTTATTACATTATTAGTAGTAATTTATTACATTCGCGACCTTCTTTGACAACGAAGCTGCTTTATTGCTTCAAGAAAATGTTTTGCCACATATTAAAAGCTCAGCTCGGCCTCAGAGCTGATTCTACATGAATGCATGAAAGATATTTTGCACAAATCAATTTTTGCGCCTTTTTCAAAAGAATGTAATCTTTACGTCTGACATAGAACTAGATTTTCAAGTTTATATTTATAAAATTTATTGTTATCTTATAAAGTTTTGTTTTTCCTCCAATCAGAGCCTCCAGAAAGGCCCCTGTCTGTCAAAGTAGGTGAGGTCTGGAGCCGTGCCGCGACCGTCTCTTGGTCCAGCCCCTTCGATGGAAACAGCCCAGTCACACAGTACATCGTGCACTACTGGAAGGACATTGAAGGTAAACACATTTGCTAATAAAGTCACACAGTACATCGTGCACTACTGGAAGGACATTGAAGGTAAACACATTTGCTAATAAAGTCACACAGTACATCGTGCACTACTGGAAGGACATTGAAGGTAAACACATTTGCTAATAAAGTCAACTTATTTCAAACTGGAACGAATTACCCGACTTTGTCCAGGTCAATGAAGTCGATTTTTTTTTTGTTAGAATGAAGATTTAAAAACAAAGACCGTGTAAAGTCCACTTTGACAATAAGAACCTGCTATTCCGTCCCAGTAGCTCAATGGTAGAGCGTCGGCTGGCCAGTTAGGAGATCCAGGGTTCGATTCCCAGTTGGGGCAGTAATGCTCTTTACACATTGCTTAAGTTTTTCTTATCTTTTAAACAAAGTGTATTTCACTTATTGATTCAAACAAAACTCTTTACAACCGTACATCAAAAATACTTTGTTTTACAGCCGTTTAAAATCTTAATTGCTAACTTTAGAAATTAGGAACATGATTTTTCAGGGAATACTTATAACAACTGTTACAGTCTTATATTTTAAAATTCAAATCGCTATTTGTGAAACTCGGGATTTTAAATTTCTGAATTTTAAATCTTACAACCGAAGCGTCACTCATCTGAAATTCCCGGTTTCGAGAGCTTGTCTGTGAGCTTACCGCTGTGCTTCGAATAAAATTAGAATCGCATTTTTCTAAATGTAGTGTTTTTATCGGTCGTAAAGGAAATTCGAACTTTTAAAATAACTAAAAACTAATTTTAAATGGAAAAAAAAATAATAATAACCCCGAGGTGCATCTATTCGGGTACTGAAGTACCTGTGCACCCATGTGCCATGGTCGTACGATGCTCGTATTCCCTGCTACAGACAGACAGACACACAGACATCTTTCTTTATTAAGTAAGATGTTTTGGATTCATAATTGAAATTTGTGCTACACAGAAGGGGGGATGAGGGAAGTGACATTAGTTCAAAGTTATAGACAAAGAATGGATATGAATTCATTTATTATTAAACCAAGTATTTGTCTCCAATTTAAATTATTTACAAACCACATATGGCAACACTTATGAAATTTACGTATATCTGCAAAAGTTTCCTTTGTGTGAGGCAATTTCAATACCGAACACAGTCTATTTAATAGAATACCACATTGTGAGATTCTTTCACACACAACTCCGATAGTATTGCACATGTTTAGTGTCGGTTTGCAGACGCCAAACGTCCATTATCATAGGCAATTGCGGCAAAAGAAAACACATTGGCATTTTATGCCCAGTCAAAAGACCGCGAACATAATATGCATAAATTGAATGGTCAGATTACGTACGAAAAAGTATTGGAATGGTCATCAAATAATAAAATTGACAAAGCAGAAGTACTGAGATATGCAGATATGTTATGACTTCTGCTTATTTAGACATCTAAATATAAAAATAACATATTTAGATGTCTAAAAACGTAGACAATTATGTAAACCGCAAGGAGTCGAGAATGAGACGCCGCTCGAAACTGTGGTTTTGAACAGGGTCAAAATTGCAAAGGGAGTCACGATAAATATAAATAAAGAAGGATTCAAAAAACAAAATATTACATGACTTATTAAAATCATTAATAACAATTCGGCGTAAAGCAGTGGAAACTATATCGCTTCTAATATTCCGCGCATGTTCGGATAATCTAATGTCAATAGTACATTTAGAATTGCCAAATTTATAACGATTTTCAAGGAAAAGGAAGGAGACAACATACACCAGGGCCCGAGTTAAAATAGTACTTTTAAACTTATCGGTAGGGATGCGACTAAACATAGGAGGAACAGTAAAATGGACCAGTTTAAAATTAAACCTCTCGACACCTTGCGAGTTAAATTATTGTCTATATTTTAGACCCCTAAGTATGTTATTTTTTATTTCTGCTGTGTCCTATTCATTTTTTAATATCTATCACTTCAATATTTTCCCTTGTCTAATCTAGCCATTCAATTTATGCAAATTATGTTCGTGGTTTCTACTATGTATAAAAAGCCAATGTGTTTTCTTTTGCCGCAATTGCCTCTGATGATGGACATTTGGTGCCCGAAAGTGCTCAGGTTTTAATTTTATTTTAACGTCTTTTAGTGTATGAACAAATAAAGGCTTTTAAAGTGTTTTATTCTTTAAAATGTAATTTATAGACGGGATACAATATATTTTAAATTTTATTGAGATATATGACACTTGAAAAATAAAATTTAGGTCTTTAAAAGCCCATGAAATGTGTTTGATTTTATTTGTAAAAAACTGTGTGAACCTGCAGAGTCTCCACTTCGACAATAAGAACTTGCAATTTCATCCCAATAGCTCAACGGTAGAGCATCAGCTGGACAGTTCGGAGATCCAGGGCTCGATTCCCGGTTGGGGCAGCAAAATTTTTTACAAACCTTGACAAGTAGAAAGGGCACAGGTGTTATACATATAACTATTTCATCTGCTTCCTGTGGTGTCTATGGCATACTTGAAGCATAAAAGTTGTAACAAAAAATCTTGGATTTGACGCTCGCTAAGTGTAATTTAACAATTTGTTGAACAATAGTAATTTTTGAAAAGTGTTTGACTTTTGCTCATACAACAATCTATTTTTTTAAAACACAAGCAGTCTTTTTTATCATTGAATTTCTAATCTATCGAACCGAGTTTCAAAATTATTTTTGTTTAAGAGCTGGATAAATAAAAGGTCAATAAAATATACTTTGGCATGGCATACATACGGACAGAAACAACTTTAAGGGTTTCATGGTATGGCATACTTTTGTTTTTACTATCTGGACTTCCTTCTCAAAGAGTCATTTGAAACAAGATCGTGAAAATTAAGAGCATTGCAATTGACAAACTGCAGATTTTTTTAGTAATGTTGAATACCAGGAAAATTGTTTTGGGTTAATTAAAACGAGTGCACGATATATCGAATTCCTACAATCTGGATACAAATTTAAAATCTTAACATTTTATCTACATTTTATTTATTCATTTTGGACTTATTTGAACGGGATTTTGTTGTACATAATCTTCTTATGCTATTCATTTCACTTCTACGGCAACAAAACTACATCATTATTGCAGAGAAAATATTGAACTTAAGTTGCTTCAAATTTTATTCATTTTTCCATATTCTTCAGGTGCATCTCATCGGTTGCAGGAGCGCAGCGTACCAGCAACCCAGACCTCAGTGTTGCTGAACGATCTTCAGCCTGGCACAACTTACCTCTTGAGGGTGGTGGCTGAAAACGATGTTGGACGCGGAGAATCTTCCGAACCATTCAAATTGAGAACTGAAGAAGAAGGTATGTCGAATTTCGAGCACGTTTGTGCATTATGTATCGTTGTCAAATGGCACATTTTATATTTTGCATCTATTAAGTTAAGCAAAATCAGATATTAGGAATATACAGATTATATACAAGTATTATAACATATTAAACCATGAAAAATAGTAGAAACATAAATTGCTATCTTGTATCAATAAGAGGAGCAACTTACTGGGTCATAATCACCGTTTGTTCACTGTCTGGAAATCTTAAATCACTACCAAAATTTTAAGGGTAATAAAAATAGTGTATGGAGTGGCCTAAAAGCACAGTACCCACACCATTGCATGAAATCCATATAAACAAGAAATATCAATCGTGCATACAGCATTGATTATGAAACACTTTCCAACTGAAATGCAATTTTATTTAAACACAAAATGCGATACATTCAGGGGCGATATTTTTTTAATTATCACAGAACTACAATAATTTATTTTACTTAAACTTAAAATGAAAAAAATGAACAAATGACGTCATCGAACTATAAATCGTCTGGCTTTAAAAGGTCTGGCTGTAAAAGCAGTGAATATTTCATTCATACACTTTTATTCCAGAGTTAAATAATTTTCTTTAAAAAAATTCGGCAATTCTTATGTAGATGACTTCTTGATAAGACAATGACTTCTTAATACAGTCATAGTTATCGTGCGAACGGACAGACAGATAGAATGAACCAAGTCATTAACACTTTTCAAGTATGTTGGAAAGTATTAATAAAATTGAAAATCTGTCTGTATGTGTGTTTCAGTCTCATCATCCGGGAAAATGGCTGCACCGATTTTCATGAAATTTTGTGGGTAGCTTTGAAATAGCGCCACTTAAAATTTAATTCATATTTCGAATTTTTGAAGCCAGGTCGAGATATTAATAAAAGACTTCCCATAGTGATGGCATTATGTAGACTATATTAGTTACACAAATTTATTTTTAAAAAATGATACCATCTTACTATGCAACGGATTTAAACCCAATGAGTTTATACAGTATGTGATTAAATATTTTCTGATTTAAATAATTGAGAAATGTATATAAAAATAAATATTATCGGAATTGCATTTTTGATTGGATTATATCAATTACGGGTTGAAAGGTTGCGAGGATTACTGATATTTCCAATTTCTTAAGTCATCTTTTTTATTTTGGCAAATATTTTTCTATCTCATATATTGGATTTCGCTATTTGTTGTAGCAGAATAAAAATGGTACGGGCATGCATATCTTCTAATACCATTTTAGCACTTTCATTTTGGCATATGTTGATCCAATTTCATTGTGCATATATTGATTTTGGCATATATTGATCTGATTTTACATTTTTTGTAAATTTGTTTTTAAAAGGGAGCAGGGAGTTTTATTTTTCAGATCTGCCTGTGAAGATAATTGTGTATAGCGAAAACAAAGATTCTTATACATCTTTTAGGGGAATTACATGAAATAATTTAATAAAATATTTTGAATAACAATGTCATTTATAATACTATAGGAATTTGCACATAACTGTAAATTTTAAGTTTCTTTATATTATATATTCCGTACGAAGAACGGGTATACTGCCAGTACGAGATAAAATACATATTGTGCTGCCACCTAGCAAATTTTTATTTCTGATGACCAGCATTACTTTGTAACTACTTGTAGGGTACAATTTTGTGAAAATGCATTTTACCGCTTTTCTGTTGTATCATGTGTTTCTAAAATTTGTTTGGATTTCTCTTGTTATTTTTTACTGCTGATTTTCAATCCCAAATACCCCTTCAGTCAGTCTATCTGCATATGTCTTTCTTGCTGTTTTCTCACTTTAAGCATGACCCAGTCGTTCTATGAGCTTCCAAACAAACGGTACCCAGTGTTTATTTGAGTCTTCAAACTAACGTGACCTAATCGTTTTTTGAGCCTCTCTAGAATATGCAATTCAAAATCCGAAAATGTCACCGGATCGTCTTTTTGTGCCTCTATCTAACAAATTATAGAATCTATAAATTATTGACCTATTTGTTTCTTTCGTTTTATCGTCTGTCATGTATATGTTTAGCAACATTTTAATTATTTGTTTTTTTTTACTGAGTGGCAATATTAGGTTATTTGTTGCTATAAATAGCTTCGTTTAGAATATTCTATACGTAAAATAGTGAGTTTCTTTTACCAACAGATTTGTTTAGTCTTCTTTATGCATAAAATAGTGAGTTCTTTTTTTTCTATAGTTTTATTTTGTTTTCTATAGTTTTAACTTTTATTGAAATGTTGATGTATTTTGTTAAATAAGCAAGATTTCCAGTTTAATTTATATAGATTTCACCCCAAATTGTGAAATTTCTTTACATTATACATTCCTTCCGGCCGTCCAAATAGATACTCCAAGTCCACAGGACGAGTCGGATGGTCTGGGTCTTCAACATTATACATTCCTTACAAAGAATTTGTAAACAGCTAGTTGTTAACTAAGATTGCAAATGACAATCACATACATTGTGCTATTTGAGGTAAGTTTTATGCTTTCACCTTTAGAGATTATCCTTAATTAACAAAACAAATGAAAGGTTATTATAATTCCAGTTTGAAAATATCAATATACACATAATAAGGAACTGGAATAGAACCCAGGAAATACTCCTGGTGCTATATGGATGCGTTCCAAATCCAACTCCTGCAGGGAATACAAACACAAATAAATATACATTAGCCATACCCATTTACATATTGCATTTCTCCATTTATAATAATTAGTAATAATTATTCATATCCGCTGTGTCAAAAGAGAAAAGTATATATTGCAGTTATTGTCGGAAGTCCTTAAAATTATTAGGTCAAGATATTTTTGTACGAAATTGTCATTTGAATTTCGATATTTGATATTTCTCTTAAATATCGTTTTATTTTAGGATATTTTATGATTTTATGTAATCTATCAATCCAACATTCAAATAAAATCAAATTCTGCCCCAGGATAAATATTCCTAAAGACCACAGCTATTAAATATTTTGCTGAATTATTTATTAATCTCATTGACGTTTTTTGTGCTAGAGTCTTAAGAATGGTATGAAAATCTTCATATTATTATTTAAATTATTCTTATAATTATTTTTGAAATTATTTTTCCAGTTATAGAGCCCAAATAACCCTGTATGATAGATTTTTTGGAAAAGATTTTTTAGAAAATCTATCAGTTTACTTGTACTTTTTACTATGTGTACCTTCTCGCTGTTGTTTTTCTGTTTTAAATATTTAAATCGTAATCATTGTATGCATAACATTAAATGTTAGATTTTGAATGGAGATTATATTCTTCTATGTATAATTGAAAATTTGTTCATTTTTCAGCCCCAACAGCTCCTCCAACAGATGTAACCGTCATTGCAACTGGGCCCACTAGTGTGTCAGTAACCTGGAAGGTAAAATTTTCTGATTTCACTATTTACTCCATTATTTATAATAACATTTTTTGGGCTGACCAGTGACACGCTGTGCTGATACAGGGTGGCCACTCAACCTGGAAACCGGGAAAAGTCAGGGAATTTTAGAATGGTCAGGGAAAACCTGGAAAAGTCAGGGAATTTTGTGAAAATTCTGGATTTTTTTTTTTTTTTTTTACTAGTTGTCCAGATAAAAACAGAACTGCCCAGTTTGTACGCCATTTTCGAAAAATTTCGCCAAGTATTATGCTGTACTCGTAACCGCTAAATAAAGGTTGCCATGTATCCATTTAATTCCGTATAAAAGCAAAAATGCGGAGTTTGTGCGCCATTTTGGACAAATGTCGCCAAGTACAGAGATGCCAACTTTTACGGATTTTCCGTAATTTGTACGGATTTTTACTTTATCTTACGGTTTTACAGACATTACTCCCAAAACTACGGAAAATCCCGTGAAATCCATGCGTCCTACCATTCAGTTCATATTCCCTGCTGTGCTGAGAGTTCAAAATTATTAGTTTGCATCCATTTTCTTCTTCTAATGATTTCATATCAGAACAATAGACCTAATTTATTTTTATAGTGCCCGTAAAAATAAAGAAATATTTTACTAAACAAATTATATTTCGCTTAAATTATAGGATTGCGCAATTCAGTCCTTTTCGGGCTTTGCTGAGAGTACACAATTGTCTTTTTCCATCCATCTCCATCTCCTTATTATTGCACGTTAACTTGACTAAACTAGCTTATTTTCATATTTTGGTTGATTATAAAGGCTAATTTTTTAATTATTTTCACATAAATAGTACGATCGCGAAATTCAGTTTTTTTTTTGCGGGCGTTGCCGAGAGTACGCAATTATCCTTTTCCATCGATCTCCATCTCCCTATTTGTAGCCCATTAACTTGACTAAACTAGTTTCTTTTCATATTTTGGTTGATCATAAAGGCTAATTTTTAAATTATTTTCACATAAGTAGTACGATCGTGAAATTCACTTTTTTTCCCCTGGGCGTTGCCGAGAGTATGCAATTATCCTTTTCCATCGATCTCCATCTCCCTATTGTAGCACATTAACTTGACTAAACAAGATTATTTTCATATTTTGGTTGATTATAAAGGTTAATTTTTTAATTATTTTCACATAAATAGTACGATCGTGAAATTCAGTTTTTTTTTTCGCAGGCGTTGCCGAGAGTACGCAATTATCCTTTTCCATCGATCTCCATCTCCCTATTTTTGTACATTAATTTGACTAAACTAACATATTTTCATATTTTGGTTGATTATAAAGTCTAATATTTTAATTATTTTCATATAAATAGTACGATCGTGAAATTCAGTGCCCCCCCCCCCCCCCCCTTGGGCGTTGCCGAGAGTACGAAATTATCCTTTTCCATTGATCTCCATCTCCCTATTATTGTACATTAACATGACTAAACTAGCTTATTTTCATATTTTGGTTAATTATAAAGGTTAATTTCCTAATTATTTTCACATAGTGCCATTCAGTTGTAATTAACTCAGTTAAGTTAGCAAAACTACATTTTGAACTTATTCTAAGGTTTTAAAATATATGTTGTCAATATACGTAAAATCTTACTGATGGTCAGTGCGGTTTTACTGAAAACTCCTGATTTTTCTACCGATGACCCCTTGCAGAGGTTGGCATCTCTGTATATTATATACATTTTACTATATTTTTTTCTATTTTAATGGCATTCTTTCGACATTGCTGAATTGACATTTATTCAATGACTGTGGCTTGTTGTAGTGTAGTTATTGCATATCTTTAATGATCTCTGTCATTGTGAGCAATTTGCAATGCCCATATTTATAACATCAGTTTAGACTATTTCTTTTTATTGTCTTCAATGAAAACCATTAAATTCTTTTAAATATTTCAGTAGTCCAATTTTACTGCATTTACATGAATTTTTTATTAAAAATGTCAAAATTTATTTGTAAAAACAAAACAAAAAAAAATATGTGTATTTTTTTCTCCTGATTTAATATAACTTTTTTGGATAATGGAGTTAAATTGTTAAGATTCTTTAATCAAATTTGTAACTAAATAGGGACGTGCGTGCGCACGTTTTATGTTTGAATTACTGGTCTGGAATTTCTTTTCAATTCACCTGGAAAACCTGGAAAAGTCAGGGAATATGTCCAAAGAGTGGCCACCCTGTGATATAGTATCATGGGCGCCCATAAAACTTTTTTCAGGGACTAGTGCGAACTCAAGGATAAGACATACAACTGTCTGCTTTGTGACCTTGAACGGCCTTGTGACATCCAAAGGAAGTTAGCCCCCCCCCCCCCCCATTCTCTCCTCTATGGGTGCCCATGTATAATATGCTGGTTTTTTCTGGCTCAATATGTAAATGTGACCCATTTTCCTTATAATGTACTTTAGAAAGCCATCTATATTTGGCAGCATGGTAGAATTATTTATTTAGATACATGGCAAAATAAGTTTAAGCAAATAATTGAAGTCATCTATTAATTTTTCTTTTCAATGTTATTATTTTCTTTTTATATGCTGTCTTTTCCAAAGAACCACGGAAAAAAAATATTTTTAAATAATTGATTTTATTTTTTTTGCAAAATTAAAATGTTTTTTAACATGTATATATTTTAGCATTATCATTATGATAATTTAAATTACTGGATTATTTATATCATCAAAGAGCCACCAAAATCTCAAAATTCTTAATCCGGAATTACTAGCATATTCATTACAACGGATTTGTTATTTCGAATGAACGATGAGTATTTTTTCCGCTAAAATTTACGCAACAACTATACCTCAATTTTATCCTATTTCCTGTATATATGTCATCATGGCCAAAAAGAGGCAGCTGCAACTGCAGAACTTGTTCTAAACTCGATTCTACACCATACACTCCATTGATTTTCTTATTACTCTCTCCCTCACTAGCACGTGCTTTAGGGTTGCAACGAAACCTATTTCATTCACGGAAAAATCGGAAAGACGGGTTATTGCACAGACGCTATGTCATTTCGCCAATTAATCGCCAAAATATGTAAAGAATATACCGCTAACATATATTTTTTACACTTTTCGTTCATAAAATGAAATTTACTGAGTGATGCTGTGTTTATGGAACTATTTTTTGTAGCTTTATAAGCCTTTGTTATTTTTTAAATTGGGTTTATAACGCAAATCACCGATTTTAAGGATTCGAGCTAAAATATGGATTTTCTTCAAATACGACACCACGTTTTCAAGATATGACACCACGTGCGTTAATAATATCACTCATTCAATGGTATTATAACATGAATTTATTTTTTTACAGCTAAGAACTGCTTGAAAATAGCGATAATTTCATTGCACGCTGAGCTCTATAGGCGATAACTTCGTGAATCTTGCAACCCCCGTTCCTTTCATCGATCGTAAGTAAACAGCTGGTCTCAGCTGTAAAGCCGGTTCCCTTTAAATCGCAGGTTTAGGAGTCCGGTGGTTTTGGGAAAGCCATCTGCTTATTTATGGAATGTTTGGATTAACATGAACTAGGGTGGAGAAATCCACAGGAGATAAGAGTGTTACAATGTTTATATTACAATTCCCTAAAACTGTAGGAGGGTTAAGAAAATTTTCTTTACGGTGGTTGTTAGAATGCTAGTGTTTATATTTACTTAATGGTTTGTAATGTGAAATAAATTAGAATACTCTCTGATCCCGTGTAAATCAACGTTTTATATCATTTGCGTAAATGATATTGTAAAGGGGAAAATTGTGCCATTGCTTTTATTTATATTTATTTATTCAATTAAAGTGAACCGATCAGGTTATTATGAATCCAGTTATACTGACATTGAAGATTTAAACGAAGACCCCATATACGTACATGCAACAATACAAAGACCCACTATAGGAAAACAGTACACATTAAGTAATTAGTCCATAAAGAAATGCCTTAAATGATATCCACATACACAGTTTCCAATACTTATGAAAAAAATATCTAAATCAGTGTTTTTCAAACTTTGTTTGGCCGTGAAACTCATTTTGAAATTCAATTTGATGGTGGAACCCCAAAATGAGAAAATGCCTATTGTGGTGTTCCTTAATTAATTAATTTATTTTGTAACTACTCTAAAAAATTTTGACATTTTTGCTACAAAATGTACTAATTATCGTTATTTTAACCAGTGCTTCTTTCAAGACTTTTTGGTCGTGTGTGTGTGTGTGTGTGGGGGGGGGGGGTGCAAGTATTCTATTTGCCCTATATAAATAGATCTAAATGATGTGTGACATAAATATAAACTAGGTTAACATAAAATGTCTCCGGGGGCGGGAGCTTCACCCCCCCCCCTCCCCCTGAGGTATGTCTGAAAGAAACACTGATTTTAACAACAAAATAAAGGCTAGTGAAGATGTAATTATGTATTAAACATTTTACACTTTTTTTAAAGTAAATGTTCATGAAACTATCACGTCGCGGAACACACTTAATTTTAAAGCGTTAATTTTATTCACAGCAAAATTATTAGTAGCATTTAGCCTACACAGATTTCCATTGAAAATCATAGATCCTCGTTTTAAACACTCACACTTTCGGAACATTGAAAGAGATAATACTCAAAATCTGTGGATAATCAATATATGATCAGTTAATAACTTGTTTAAAAAAATACCATTAAGGATAACTTCCTTCAAATATTGAAGTCAACAATGCCAAGCAAGTTTTTTAAATCAGCACTAGAAAGATTTAACCGCACCTTGGATGACCAGTCTCATTTTGTAATGTTCGAGTTGCAATTTAAGCACATACAGGCATGGGCCCCAATAAAACTTTTTCCTTGGGGCGGGGGGGGGGGGGGTAAACTCAAGTATAAGGCGTACAATATCCTTTAGCATGATGTATGCCTTTGTGGCCTTGAATATTCAGAAAGGACAAAGAGTCCTTTCGCCTATGGGCTCTCATGCATAGAGAGTGTTTAAAAAAAGATTGCATAAATAATTATATCTTACACGATTAGGCATAGCCCTATGGATCCAATTTAAGAAATGCTTTAATTAAAGTAGTTTATCATTGCATGCAAATTTTGATCATGTGACACCACACCGTTTAGTGAAAAAGTACTGTAACTTTTTATACGGGCCCTTTAGAAACTTGTTAGTCCTATAATTTAAGTAGTATAATTTTGACATTTTCCCCTAATATTGCATATTAGGGACCGGGTTCTTTTTTCTTTCTTTTTTGTAGATCTTTGAATGAATAAGTAACGATTTGCTAATTAAAACTTCCTTGTAGAAGGTCTGTATAAAAGTGTATTAAATATTGTACTTTTTCACTAAAACTTGCCTCTTGATCAAAGTTGTCATAGTTTGAAAGTCTGTCTTATTTGAATTAGTGTTTCTTAAATTGAAACCATGTGTCTGTTACCGTTCGAGAGACATTTATAGTTACGTGCAATATTCTCAAAACACCCTGCATAGCCCTTCATCTTAAATGCTATCTAGGGCTAATTTAACCTTGATATTAAAATGCAAACATCTTCGTTGTTCAGTTTGTATAATCTTATTTTATCATCTATAATCATTATTGTCAATGCAGTTCATGTACTTATTGATTATTTGACCTTGCATTTTTTACTCATAGGCACCTCCAAGAGAGCATTGGAACGGTCGTTTGCTCGGTTACTATGTTGGCCATAAACGACATCAGTCGTCTGAACCTTATGCATTCCACACTGTGGCCGCAGGTCGATCCACCCATGCCGACTACAGACTGACAAGACTGCAAAAAGCCACTCGATATTCTGTGGTGGTAAAAGCCTTCAATTCCGTGGGCTCTGGACCAGAATCTCACGAACTGCTTGTCGAGACATCTGACAAAGGTATGTATATATTCTTTGACAGTGCCAAGTATAAAACAAATAATAATAGCACTCTTTCGCGAGACATTTACCTTTTAAAAAATCTTAACTTAATGCGAATTGCTTCCCGTATGGAAAAATAGCATTATAAAAAAAAATTCGAAAGGTTGTCAGTTATATTTCTATGAATCACTTTCAGTCTATTCGTGAAAATGTCATCCCTCTCTTGAAAATAATGAATCCGTTATATAGGATAATCGAAAAGTCTTGCGCATCAAATTTTAGAATCATATTATGAACCGAGAAAATGAAATAGTGGAGATTTCTTTCGCTAAGTGACACTAATACCCCCCCCAAAATATATCAGGTCTTCAAAAGTATATCAGGATATTTCCTGCTGTGCTGTGTCCAATATGCCAAACGATATAGACCTATTTTTTATCAGTCGAAGAACATGGCGTTTTGTCATTCTTATATAAGAGTGTCATTGAAGTGAAGAGTTCCAGAAGAAATTCCCGTACTCTAAAACCCCTAATCATTCAAAAATTACGAGGTTAGTAAAGCGTTTTCAAGAAACTGGATCTATTGCAGATAAAGGGAGAACAGGCAGGCCTTCCATTTTAACACAGGTTAAACTGGCTAAAACTCTTCAACGAATTCTCTTGAATGGAGCTCTCACAAAAATAGCCAAAGAAATATTACTCTAGAATAAAAATATCTTTTACTCTTGAGAAATCGCCATGTTTTTCGATTGATAAAATCGATAGGGGGTCTGTAATTAACTTTTGAAGTGTTAAAAACAAGACGATGTTTCTGATATACTATTTTTGAGGCCATATGAGTGTATAGTCGTATTCAGACTTTTTTTTTTTTTTTCGGTAGGATGTCAACAAGAGCTGTTTAGACAAATCAACACTGTATATATATATATATATATATATATATATATATATATATATGCAAAAGATCCCTTATAATCAAATAATCCTGTTTGGGGATTTCGGTGCCCCACCCAAGTCTCCGGGTATGCCTTTGAGTGCTATCTAACTGAAAAAACAATTCTACAATTTAAATTTCTCGGTACACTATATGATTTTAAAATTTAATGTGCTTGACTTTTCGATCACTTGTGTCTCATGTTATATATTAGAAATCCAAATTTATTGTAAGTAAAAGTTTCATTTTGCAATAAGTTATTCTTTGTAGGATAAGAAGTAGAACTAAGTTATTGCTAATGTTAGACGTAAGACATATTCCATGTAATTTAAGTCTTTGGAGGTCATATATATTTTTTTGTGAAAGTAGTTGTTGCAATTCATTGCTTAGCAATTCGATTGATTGTAGACATATTTGATTGATTGATATTTGATTGATTGATTAATTGACATCGATTGATTGTAGACATATTTTTGCCATGAAAACGACTGGTAGCAACATTTTAGAATATCTTCTTGATGAGAATGCCTTTCTTTGAGAATATATTCTTGTTTTTCTAACAAAGGGAAGCCCGAACGCCTAAGTTTCAGAACAGATGAACCAATGCTACTTTAGCAAGTAGTACCTGATCATACACTTTTTAGAATTTGGTAGTGGAAGCTATTGTGTATGTTTTTGCAAGTTCATTAAGTTCCATGGTTAATGAAATATTGACCAAATCTGCGGACATTAACTGAGCTCAACCTTTCTGTGGTGTTGTGACATCATTTAAACTAATATTGAATTCCTCACTAAAACCCTAAGGATGAAAATTTAAAATTTTCAGTAGTGTTCATACTTCGCATGTAACTATATGAAATTGTCAATAATAATTATAAAACATTTCAATGCGAGCGTTTACTTTTTGTACGAGCTAATTGATTTAGATAGAATGCAGTAGCATAAATAGAACATTCTTGACTTAAAGGGGAGGAATATAGTAAGTTGATTTTAGCCAGATATTCATTTCCTAACTGATAACTTGGATCGGAATCTTCCAGTGATTCATGTCAGTCAAATAATTTTTAAGGAAAAGTATGGAACAAGGCATCTGTAGAATGTTTATTTTTCACATACAACGGAATGATGTTTATACTTATTTTTTATACCTTGTTTCTTCTTCCTAAATATATTTATATGTATTGAGTTTACATGCTGTTTTTTGTTGCAGATAGTCTGAAACCTCCGCATCTGTACGTCTCCGAAACAGGTGACACAGCAGCTCTTCTGGAATGGGAACACCCAAGAGATCTTCCAGAAAATGTCTTTACACGTAAGAATAATAACGAACCTAAACTTTATACCCAACTTCTATAACTTGTTTGATGAAACCTGGTTTTATGTGAGCTAGCTATACGTTGCCATAATAGATACATTCGAGACTATTCTTAACAAAAATAAGAAACGACTACAAAATTTAGTGCATATATAGCTACTTCACTGTAAAATATTAACTCTTATATTGGATAATGATTGTACCAGAAATTAAAAAAAAAATGTAAGGTTTAAATTCGTAAGACGCTCTTTAAAGAGATGAAGTTTTTATTATTTTACATTAAGACGCGATACAGATGATACTTACGTATTATCTTTTATATATTTTCTTACGTTAAAATAATACTGATTTATGTGTGAAAATCTTTCACTTTGTATTGACTTTAATAGCTAGTGCTTTGTATTGACTTTAATAGTTAGTGCTCTAAGTCCTAGGACGAGTCGGATGGTCTGGGCCTTTGACTTTAATAGCATTCGTGTTCATTTATATGCTGTTTACAGTCAATTGTAGCCCCAAAATTTGGAAAGTAAAGTTGCAAATTGGACACTGGTAAGGATCATTAGACGAAATGAACTATCTTTTCACTGTAGTTGTTGCATTTTCTCAAAGGGACACAAACTCGTGGTACTCGGGCGTAGAGTCTTTTGACATGTCGTCTTTGCCTCACTGTACTTGTGGTATCAACCTACCTATTGCTGTGGTATCCATTGATCGGTGAGTTGATGCGGTCGCTCGACGATTTCGTTTGACTAGCAATGCAATGAAATAGTCATCAGAGCATGCTGTAGCCGTAGGATGGCATGAAACGTGTCTCTAGATAACTGACCCATTTGTTTGGAATTGTTTTTATAAACGAGAAATGACAGAATGGTCCACAGAAAAGAGATTGACTTTGAAGGCGACTTCCTTAATGGACCACCCTGCCTCCAGCCCGTCAACAGAACACCAGTATTCATAATTTTTCAAACATATTCTTTGTCGAAAGCCCAGAACGACCGACTCGTCCAAGGACATGAGCAGCAAGGTGGTCGTCCGGGAGAAAAAAAACATATTCTTTGTGTCATAACAAAGCTAATCTAATCCAAATTCTACCTAAAAACTCTTTGGGGAAAAAAAATGAGCATTGAATCTCTTGATTGCAAATGAGTCGTTTTCACCCCACGCCTAATTTCATATTGTTCGAGGAGCAAGCAAATATCTATTGGACACATCGTTTGATATTTGCATATCCCCATCGACAACAGTAAGTTTCACCTAATAAAATCTACAGATGAATTCGCTATTTGAGAATTTTCGTCGCGTGCTTAACTTTTGAAAAGCAGTGTACATTTAAAAATACATTTTCTGATTTAAAAATACATTTCTTTTTTTCTTTAGGGCCAAGCACGAGGAAAGTCTACTGAATTTGTTTTCTCTAATTTATTATAATAAACACACATAAATAATATAAAAATGACTGGCGAGCGATTATCTTGAATAAATTTAGATAATTTGTGCTATTGACATTTGAAGAATCTGCACGTGTCTCTTTAAAATTTGCCTTTAAGGATTTTTTTTTTCATCTCTCAGTTTCTTTATTTTCTGATTTTTGGGATAAGAATGTGAAATAATAAATTTCCTTATTTCAAATGTATGTAATTATTTTTTTTTTTTCTTTTAGACTACATGGTGTATTACCGCCCAGGATTAGAGGGAAGCTGGCACAGTGTCCACGTGCCTTCAAAGGATAAGAGGTTCAAACTGACCTCGCTGGAGAGTGGCACTAAGTACCAAGTATACCTCACAGCCTACAGCGAATCAGGAGTCAGTGATCCCAGCGACACCCTTACTCTGCTAACGGAAGGTAAAAAGTGAATTATAGTAAACTTTTAATTATTCGAGACAGAATGATACAACAAGTGTTAGTGTCTAGAAGTAATAGTGTGTCGCCCGTCTATACTTCCCAATGCTGGGAGCTGTTCCCTAAAAGCAGCCACCCCCCCGACGGCGCTGGTCTGGTGTGGTGTTATTACTGCAAGTGGTATGCACAAAAAGTAATTTGATTTTCATAGAGATTGAGCTAAGGATATACTTGTATGTTTGAAATTTTATTTAATTCGATCTGGTGTTTGTTCAAACCTTTGAAGTCCAAAATAGTCAGGTTCACTCATCACAGTAATGTGAAATTCGGTATGACGTTTTCTCTTGTGATACATTTCAGTTCTTTCGATTTTGAAGCTCATCGGGCTAGCCCGCTCTGGGCCCGCCATAGGACTGTACCTATTTTCAGAGAATAACTCGAAAATCATAGCATGTAGGAAATTTAAATTTAATATATCCTTTTCATTTAGGGTATATTTTAATTTTTTCGATTTTGAACCATATCGGGCTAGCCCGTCTTGGACCCGCCTTAGGAATTCACCCGTTTTTGCGGAATAACTCGAGAACAGGTATATCTAATAATTCCAAGTTTAGCATATCCTTGTCATTTGCCTTATATTTTAACTCTTTGGATTTAAAACCTTATCGGGCTAGCCCGTCCTTCTAGACACTGTAATCGGGTTATATAATTCTGATGATAGTTTTCAACATTATAAACATACAGGATACTTTCGTCCAATATATAAAATATTTATTTGTTTTATTTTGATTTGCCAGCAAAGTTTTTTATTTTTTCCGTTTCACCTAAGATTTGTATTACAAAACCCGGCTTTTTTTTCACCATCCTGGTTAATTCATAGTTCACATTTAATTTGTTTATCCCAGTTAATTAAATGTCTGTTGCTTGTCGTCCTATTGCTGGCGTATTGACATGTGTCTTTATCAAGTTGTTAAAATTATAGTCATGGCAAATAACTATAATTTTAACCACTTAACGGCAGTTATAATTGCGTATCAGAAATGGTTTATTCGAAATAACTGATTCGTTTATTCTCTTGCTGTGTTTTTTCTTTGTTTTCTTTATATTTCTTTTTTCATTGTTGATATTTTTACTGCTAATTATTTGCATTACGTTGAGCGAAATAGCATTGTACGACAAAAATTAATTTGAGTATGTTCAATCCATGATTGAACCCCATTTTTTCGACCAAAACTTGGGAATATGGTTTAACAACAATTTAAACTATGGTTCAACCAATCTCCAATTTGTTGTGGCCTATTAATTTTGATCTTTCAATTCGCTTATTTACTTTGAAAATACTTTTACTTCAATCTAGCGCAATTAAGATTTTTTTTTTCTTTCTTTTTTAGATGAGCATTGATCAGTTTCTCTCTTAAATCTTTAAAGCACACCCAATACCTATTTTAGATAAACATTATAGAGAAAAAATTAGGTTACCCATTTGATTACTTTTAGTTTGAAAAACAAATGTATTGATATGTTGTATATGTATAGTATTGTTCTTAGACTGTTGTACCTTCTCACAAAACATATATGCCCTAGATCCTCTTTTGAATGTATAATTGATTACGATTTTGTGACATTACTACTCATTTTATTTAGGTCGTAACTATTAATTAATTAATGTTTTTCTTTATTAATGTATCTGATGAGAACCAAGGGGAATCTTAATGAAAATCTTAATGTTTTTGTAATTTGTGCTCTAATCATGCAACTTACAAACAAAAGTAACTAATTTTATACATAATACATATAAAAAAAGAATTGAAAAAACTTCCAAATTGCGTTACATGAGAATCAATGTATTCTTCAAATCAAAAAATGTTTGGCTCTGAGGAATGAGTTTCTTGAAAATTGTTAAACAACTTACAAAGATTAATATGTATAGAAATTCGTTAGATAGGTATTTATCTCATTTTCTTTATATTTCAGGTATGATAGAACTTTTTTTTCCTATCCAACATGAATTCCTATTATTTATCCCTCTAACCAATGATTCCCAACATTTTAGGGTTCGCGACACCCTTATGAATATGATTTTATTCTCCCGGCACCCATCTGATTTTTTACAGATGTTCGTTTTATTTATTTATTTTTTTTGTTATAAACCTTGATTTACCCTTTAAAGTTAAGAAAACCAGATTTGCTAAAATGTATTAAAAAGATTCCTGTAGCAAAATAGAAACTTTCTAATACTATTGAAATATATGAAGTAAAACAACACATTTATATACTATATGATAATGCAATATATTTATATCAAGTTCAGAACCTCAAGTAGAGCTATACATGTCTGGATTGTTAGGCTAACAATTTTATTTTATGTTTGCGTAATGCTTGTCATGTGATTATTTCTTCGGGGAAATGTCACTGTAAAAAAAATTCTTTCTGAATTCTTTTTCTATTTGTAAAAAGTATATTTTCCCCAAATCTGGCGGCACCCCTTGAGAATTTCACTGCATCTTTAGGTGCCACTCCACACCGGTTGGGAATCGCTGCTTTAAACGACCATTTTTAATCCTAATGGCAATTAATGCTCTATATTTGCTAAAATTAAATTAGGATTCTGCTCACTATTACACGATCCTTATTTTAATACCTTATTACTTTCGAAGTAACGTCAATTGTGAAAGCTCTCGGCTGTAGATTAACTTTTGATGAGAATGACCAAGTTGTAACATTAACTTTGCTCAAAGAGTTTAATGACCGGTTATTATCTCATTAAAAGAGATTGAGTCCTTATATTAATGTAGATGGATGAAATGCACGTTCGGACGTTCATGCGCAGGATAGAACATTAAATGAAATGGTCTGTAATAAAATGCAATATTTATAAATAATTATTTCCAGTGTCTTGAAGGAGTTTGATTGAGAAAATTTAAATTTTTTTATTTGTAAGTTGCTTTTTTTTTTCATTTTTTTATACAAATATATTTCTTTATTTCAATATGTTTGATCTTTAAAAATGCGAATGAATTCACTTTTTAGAAATTCAAGTTATTAACCTGCAAATGTAAGTACACTTGGATTAAAATAAATGTAAGTACACAAAGATTAAAATAAAAATCTTTAATTCGTCTTTATGAAATTTTTATATACTGTAACGAAAACATAAAAATTTCTTGAAACAATTCACTGGTATGATTCATTGGTATGATTTATGCATCGAATAACACACCTTAAATATTTACATTTTGATTTTCTTTTCCCAAATACAAATAAAAAGTTATAGTAAAGTAATATGTTTGAAATTTCATAGTTACCGTATAATATGTTAATTTTACCTAAACAAATAACGGTAAAAATTCCATTTCTGAGGTGATAAAGATTTAGTATTCAGTTAGCTCATGTTAAAGAAGTTTTTATGCTCATTTTTTTTTTTTTTTTAAGATTTAATTTTCGAATAAACATAACATTTGGATCATTTGAATCTACAGTATTCGAACTTTTATGTCGACCAATCAAAATTTCACAGTTCTTTTCAGAAATGTTATGTCCCTTTCCCTTTTAAATACTGGCAAATTACTATCTGTGTTGTTACATTATCTTGATTTTTATTGCAACGAAAAAAAAATCTTTCTTTCCTCTTTTAAAAGGGTAAATGGCATATAATTTCAAATTCATTCGTGTTTTGATCTTTTAGCATAAAAGCATGTGCAATTGTAAATTATTATTGAATTATTTGTTATTCTTTGAAATCATTAGGGTTTTGCTCTTTCAGCATAAAAGCATGTGCAATTACAAATTATTATCGGATTACTTGTTATTCCAGTCTTTAATGTTTTGTTCCTTCAGAAAAAAAAAAAAAAGAAAATCACGTGCAATTGCAAATTATTATTTAAAGTATTTGTTAATAACAGATATGTTGCGAAGCTTCGATAGTTGAATATCGTTATTGATCATTTTCATTGTGATTATCCGTTTAATAGGTTTACCTTTGCTTATTCTCACTTTTCCTTGCAATTGCAGCAATTGTTAGAAATATAATCCCCCCCCCCCCTCTACTAAGTTATAGATACTTAATATATGCTCGTTTAAAACTAGATTAGACTCGTTTAAAACTAGGTTAGAACTTAGATTATTCCGCCGATTCTTTCCCCCTTTCTACTTGTTATTTAAGAAGTATTAATTTAAAAATAATGTTTTTTTTTTTTGTCTTAATAATCCTTTCAACAATATATTTTAGTTAATTCTATAAAAGTATTAATATCATGAGTATTCACAGCTTCATATTCTGAAAGTGTTCTAATGCATCAATTGAGATCTCTACGGAGGCGTTCGTTCTGCGAAGCTTGAAACTGCGAATTTCTAATGAAGCAAACATTTATATTGACTTCGGAATGACTTGCTATTTTGAAGTGTATATTAATTGTTTGAAATCCAAGAAAGCTTTCTGCCATTTAGTGGCGAAATTTCGTCATTTTAGCCAGCAAAATGTTATCCTGGATTTTTGTAGTAGACTCATGAAATTGCAATGGAAATTTTCGCAAAAAACTATAAAACTAAAAAAAAAAGCAATCTGCATATTATTTTTTTATTTTAACCAGTGTCGTAAACCGACAGGTTCAGAGGGACTCAGCCCCCCCCCCCTCCCCCTGAAAAAAATATTATTTTCAATAATGACATGAAATTTCGTCTAAAATGTCATCCTACGTCTAAAATGTCATCCTAAAATGTGCATGAAAAATTGCTTTTAAGAATTTTTAATAAATTACTTTCTTCTTGTATAGTACAGAAGTATAAGATTTAGTTTAGCTGAATTTGTGGTTTAACTGGTGATCATTAATTTTTTTTTTAATATATTTCATTTAGAAATACCTAAAAATTGAAAAAAAAAATTAAGATAATAGTATTAAAGGTTTTTTATATTATTGCGCATTGAATTTATTTTATATGCGGTTTTTTATTATAAACATTATTGATTCAAAGTTAACTGTTGAGTTGTTATGCAGTTAATATTATGCATTAAATAATAACTATTCGAATTTTTACGTCATTAATTAAATGCTTTGCTGCTCGTTGATGGTTATATTAGCATCAATTGTAATTAGTACATATAAATATTGATGCATAGCAGTTATATGGATTTTCACAGTTAACTGTTAGCTTACAAATACATCGTTCGCTATTAACTATTTGTTAATAGTTTAATATTGCAATTCATCTAGATAAAAACTATTAGTAATAACATGTACACTAAAATCTATTAGTTTAATATTATGAGTAATAGTACATAAACTTTGACTTATAATATATAATAATAGTGGTTGGTCTCTAAAAAAAAAAAATGTACTAATGAAACAATTTTTGGCACTAAAATTTAATATTTTACCCCCCCCCCCCCCCCCAAATAAAACAAAGAAAAAAAATGTACATAGTGAGCAAGCACCTCCTTAGTATTGTTAAGCACCCTCGAATTTTACTAAAGCCTCTCATGGATTTTTTTCTGGCTACGGCCTTGACCTTAACATACCTTGCAAAACAAATGCTTTGTGTTTTACAAAATGTATTTCGAATAGTCGCTCGGCGATTTCCGCGTAATCTAACAAAGAGCTTCGGATGTCGCAATTTGATGAAAATGAGTATTTGGAGGTTTTGCAATTTCTTGGAGATGTATGTCATCAACTGGAAATATGACTCTCGAGAAGTGATATGGGGCGCTTGATGACATCCGCTCTGACGCATATAGGGTTGCCGAGCGCTCAGTGATTACAAAGTAGTCGCCAAAGGGTTTAACAACGCGTTGAGCTTTTTTCACTGACTGGTCCGTTTCTTGCCTGCTAAATAAGGCAAGGCCTGATACAGCCAGTGCCTAGGCTTTTAAAGAGCATTTATAAGCTGCAAAGTACATACGTAAAGTATAGTATACACGTTTTGCAAAATACATACGTAGCTTTTGTAAATTAAAATTTAAAATTTTTGAAAATTGAGCAACCTTGGAAATTTAATATTCGATATTTTTATTAATGAACTCAATGAATAAGGACCAAATTGAGAATTTTAGAACCTTTTATTTATATATTTGAATATACCAATAAATGTTTAAAACTCCAGACAAGGCTGTTATTCATTTAAATAACAAACTTACTTAGGTGTAGCTAGGATCTCGGGAAAAAAAAAGGGGGATGGTCGATGATCGAGAGTGGAGAGGAGTTAGAATATGGATCGAATATGGATCCCATGGAGAATAAATGTAATTGTTCCGTTAGTAAGAATAAGGGAATTCCTCACATACCCCGTGATTTACACTGTTTATACTACTGTACAGTTACATACTATATTACTATACAGTTTATTACTTTATAGTTTACAGTTAAAAAGCATAATATTAATTAAAAACGCAGCATAGAACTAATTAGTAACGGTATCAACCGTTTTCGAAAAACAAAAAATAGCCTCTTTCTTTAGGATACAAAGCAGCCACGCCCACATACGTAAGCTACATTTGTTAAATAACGTAACCCCGGAAGAGAATCGTTACCAAACGAAAAATTTGGTAAAATGGAAAGAAATCCTAGGGAAAAAAAGGTGAAAGCAGAAGTATCTAAAACACTTATTTACTGATTCATAAATGAATAAAAACTTAACCCTGTAATAATTTTATTCACCGAGAAAGTGTTTTGAATCCTTTCCCTTATTCCTTCCTCCTGGGTATTTATTTATTCTTTACATCGTTTCTATTTTTATTTGTGCAACGATTTCTTTCCTGGTTCACTTGATTCACACATTTATTAACAGACGTGTTATTTATTAACAAAGGTGCACGCCTGGTACCTATTAGTCGCTCTCTTTGATAGATCCTATAATAAAACGTCATTAAATTTAAGTCAGGTTTTTCATCTAGTTTCGTAGATAATCATCGTAAGAGAATGTTAAAATAATAAATGTTATTAAATTAAATTAACATATATTTTAATAAATAAATCAAAATGAAATTTTGAGAACTTAAATAAAATGTAATTTTTTTCTATTAAGTCCAATAAAATTTTAATGTGGTTGATTAATTGAAATAGATTTTATTTTAAGGGAAGGGATTCGACTCTGGTTGCTCTTGAATGTAAGAGGCTATATTGGTGCAAGAGGATATTATTTTGTTTCCAAAAACCGTTGATTTCTGATTTATTTTATGCTGTGTTTTTAATGAATATGTAAATTTGACCAAATTTGAAATAATTTCAGTGGTTTATGTTTTTGTCTAAAAATTAAATATAAGTATTTCAATTTTATGCTATTTTCTGGAAAAAAAAACTTCTGTTTTAGACTAACATGCGAAAAATATCGGCACTGTAGCCTATAAATAACTGCATATATCATGTAATGTCATGGCATGAAATAATAATGAATTATTTTATGTTTTAAAATGTTGATGGTTTGTATAAATATTATTATTTTTTTTGCCAAGAAAGCGATATTATGCCAAATAATATAGCCATGTTCATAAAGGTGAGGAGGGAGTTCATGAATAGCAGACAAAGATCATGTACATTGACCTGACCTTGCTTATTTTCTTTTTTATTATTATAGGAAAAGCACTGGCGCCATCTATTATCAACGTAGCAGGTGACACTCCTTACTATTTGAAACTTCACTTTATCGTGCCCGTAGCGGCATCTATCGTCATAATTGTCATAGTAATTGTTGTCGCCTGGGTTTGGGTGAAGAAAGCTCAATTTAGAGATGAAAGAGAAGCTGGTAAGTAATATTCTGCACATCTTCTAAGAATAAAATTATTAAGAGACATACTAGTAATGAGTAACAATTGAATTTCTTCTATTAAAGTTTTTCATCTTGTGGTGCTGTCATCTGGTGTTTAAAATCTGAAATAATTGTGAACTTATCTTTAAAAACAAATAATTTATTTTAGAAATTTATAAAATGTTGCCTCTTTATAATTATTAGTTTTCTATCATAATATTTTATTTAGTAGTTCAGAACTGCTTGCTTTACTTAAAACTTAAAATAAAGCCGTGAATATAGAGATATTTAATTGGTGGCGACATCTATCTTCGGAATAGTGTTACAAAAGATTTCGTATGTGATTTTGTGGGAAGGATTTTAACACGAAGCACTAAGATAAAAATTCTTTAAAGAAAGAATAAAATTAAACTGAATACAATTATATCTAATAAATATTTATATATATTTTTAATACATTATTAAATTATAAAAATGCAATGATTTAGCTGAACTATCGTAATAAATATTTGATTGTTGCAAGTACTAGTATTTATAAAGCATTTTTAAAACTCATCATCTTTATTTAGTTATTTTTTATAAATTTGTTTTGATTTTTCAAAAAAGTATAACTGCAAAATTAATGATTTTAAATTTAATTATTAAACATCAGATTAAAACTTGCATTGAATTCTGTAATTTGCATCATTAGTCTACTTCATTTCGTATTTGTCTGAAAAATATTCAGTGCTACTATTATAAAAAGATAAAAAAAAAAAAAAATGTTGAAATATTGTTAAAAAAATATCTTTTGATTTAATATAGAATTTTAGGTTTGTGTTTAATTTTTACAAAATAATATTTGTTTTGTTAACATTTAAACTGAATTTTCATTCAGGTTTTCGTGCAGTGTATTTCTATATAAGGTAATACTTTTTAAATATGGATTTTGACAGCAGTAACTGGTTATTTGCTAACTAGCCATTTTGACCCGTGTCCAATGACCAGTGGTCAAATGTGCACATCTACACGCTTAAAAATGTCCTGAATGTCAAGAAAAGTTACACATTCATGCATAAAAATGGAACAGTGTGCATTTCTAAGAAATATAGTTGTTTAAATTTTTTTAAAATTCCTTTATAATGTCACCCCTATTTTGAATTTTCACTTTTTTGTCAATCTGAAAGTTGAGACATACCGAATGAGACCAAAACTGAGATTCTGTTTCTCATGGAAGTGCTTGATCATTTTGAAAAGTGGTTTTGAATTTTTTAATCCTTCCTAATTTGAATTTTCAAAATATTAGATTTTTTTTACCTGAGTTGCTGCCTTTAGGCTGAGTTGCATCGAATGAGACTCAACAGAGATTTTAGCTAGAGTGGAAGTACTCAATAATTAGGCAAAGTGAATTTGCGTTTCGATTATTTCTTTGCACTGTCACCCCCAATTCAAATTTTTCACATTTTAGATTTTTCCCTTGGTCTCGAAGTTGAGACAGATTGAATGAAGTCAAAACCAAGATTCTAGCCATAGTGGAAGTGCTCAATAATTTTGATACATCAGCCCCTCAATTAACCCTCAACCAATATTGATGGTTAATTTAAAAATATTTAAATATTTAGAAACTAACATTTTAAAATATTTTTACTTTTAAAGAATTTGGGATTATAAAATATTTACACATCTTTGAATAATGAAATATTCTTAAACTTATGTTATAGTTAAAAAATTTAATTGTCTTTTAAATATATTCAATTTTAATGAAATGTGACTGCTGATTGTGATAATTCGAATTTTTCAGCACTTCGTAGTGTTATGAGCTCTCTTCATCAGGTCATAATGTCATAAAGCTGTATTAACCAAAAGATTAAATACAAAAAGTGAAATTATTTTTTCAAATATGGTTATCAATTATATTTAATCTTTTAGTGCACTGCTTTTATGATCTGAGGAAAAAAAATTATAGTGTTCTTAAAACAATTATTTTGTCCCTTTTCTTGGTATGTATGCTTCTATCAAGTAAGCAAAATAAATTTGTTAATTTAGTTACTTTGAATAAAAACCAAATTTTCAATCGTTTATGTCATTTTGCGATTGAAAAATATATTTAGATAGGAAAACTCTGTAAAATATTTACTCATATTTTAATGTAATTTTTTTATAATTTAAATATCACAAATTTTAATTCAAATGATATTAAAACTATATGTAAAATTTAACTGATATAGAAAAATATAACAGAAAGAATAATATGAAATTAATCTGCAGTAAAAATACGTACTACGTAAAAGCAGCACAAAAAGTCAATAAAAGTGTCAACTGAGAAAAAAATGACAGAACAAAAAAGAGACAGAACAACTATGCAAAGAAATGGCACAGATATACTCTTGCATGAGATGTGAATAATGTGATTATTATCAACTATTATTATTAAACATTAAAGAATTATTAATTAGATCGTATGTGTGTTTGAAAATTACTAGTATATCCAAATATTTTTAAATGGACTAGGTAATATATACTGTATATTCTGAAGGTTATTAATATAAATATTGTGATATTTTATTATTTGATAATCTATATATATTCTGAATAGCTAATTGGTAATTATATGATTAAACAATTGAATAAAATTACATGAATTAAATGGTAATAATCTGTTAATATTAAAATATATTTTTTTTATCATATAAATTAATGATTATCTCATTAGATGTCAATACTTAGCTTTAAGTCTAGAAATTTACCATTGTAATTGACAGATTGTTCATTAGGTAGTAATTTTAAATTATCTGGATAGAAATCCAGTTGAATGCTATTTGTATTTAAAGTAACTAGACAAATCAGATCAACAACATATCTATAAATTAGTTAATCGGTAGATGTAAATGAATATTCATAATTGTAAAGATACAGATTAGCTAATATACTACTACAAAAACCACCCTGTAGAACACCGCAGATTTGTAAGTATAAATGATTACTCTGAAAAATAAAATTATTTAATAAAAAAATGGATGAAATATTTCAAAGTGGAGAAGCTTAGGATAATTATGAATTTTAGTATGGTCTGAGTTATAAGTAACTTAATAAATTCATTATAAAGTTCTAATATTACATCATAAAAAAATTATATTACAGAAGAGGTCTTTAAAATCCAAAGTTTGTTAACCATAAATTTATTAAAGTTTGTTACCATAATTTATCTATTTTAATTTATTAACAAGTCCTTTGCTATAATCTAGAGTAAAATAATTTTTAATTTTTTTTTTTTAATTTTAAGCTCGAGTATCCTTGTACGCAGAGGCGTACTACACTTTACCCCACAAACCTGGATTCTACCCTCCACAGCCCCCCACTGCCGCCACCATGGGACCAGGACCCGTGGTGACGCAAGACGATGCATACGACGTTCCATGGGATCTACCAGTAGCCAGACCTAAGCAGTGAGGTGAGGCATTAATAAAACATTTTGTGGTTATTTATATAGATTAAATTAAATAGATTCATTATAGATTAAATATAGATTCAATTATAGATTCATTACATTCCAATTAATACCCCCCCCCCCCCCCCCTTTAATGACATACAATGACATCCGGCATTTTTTCAACCTGCATACATAATGCCGCATGGTGTATGCCGGTTAGAAACAGTAGGTCCCGGATTCCAACGTTGTCTTACTGTCACGTGTCTCCTACCAAGGTAATGGCCAATACATCTAGCTGACCTTATATTCTGGAACTCGAACAGTTAGTTTCTCGTACTGACGTCGGATGCGTCATTCACATAAGTGGCGCTACGGGAAGTGCTAGGGGTGCTTCAGTACCCTCGTTACAAATTGCGCAAACACTCTTTTTTACTTAACAACTGCCCATTATTCCAACAATTCTCGGTTTCTCTTTCTTCTTTTTAAGTCGTTATTTTATTTATTTTTTTACGGATTTATAAATCTGAGACCAGCTAGAAACAGTTCCATATATATGATATATCATAATATATGACAGGAACATAGGTGATAGCCTATTGGACCATTTGCTCCCCCCCCCCCCCTCGCACTCAACAAAAGTTTTTTCGGGCTACGTGTCTGATATATAATAATCTTATGTTCTATGCATGGCACTCCCAAGTCTGGCGCCGCCTATGGTCATTCAGTCATCTACGCTAGCTATTGCAGGCAATGGAACCACAACAGCGGCCAGGCATGTTCCAACGAGTGCATGGTAGAAAGTTGAATTTTTTCATCTTCGAAGGAACTTTTGCTTTGTAACAAGCAATCTTTATCAGCAAATTTTAATGCATTATATATCTGGCAATGTGATATCCGAATTCCGAGGTTCTTGGAATTTTTTTTTTTATTATTATTTTTGCGGAGTGCATGTGGCAGATAGTTGCCAATTCGGTTGGAAATTATATTGAAAGGATGAAATGAATTTTGTTTATGTAAATAAATTTTATTTTCATATTTAAAGGTAACTTTAGTGTCACTATTATTTATCCAGTCTTCTTATGATAAATAGTACATGCTACTTTTTTTCTTTCACAGGACAGACGTCCTCTGATTCATACTAGAAACGAATATCTCTCATTACTCAGAGAAAGTGACTTTTCTACGATTTTTGTATGGTGATGTAGAAGTTGTGAGCCAAGAGTAGACGACATTTTTCTTTCTCTTTTTGAAAGCGATACTACTTATATCCATCGTATAAATGTATTTTCTAGTGTACCCTGAACATTTTATATCGTATTTATCAAGCTTATATGCAACACTGTACATATATGTAAATTTCATAACTTCGTTCGCAGTTACTACACGTTCGAGACGATGCCAATGTTTGTTTTGTAATAAATGTTCGTTTCATAAAAAAATATTACTTTGTGTCTTTGTACTATATATTACACTTACAAAATCATTGACGGAGTAACCAGATAGAGCTGCTCGTTGACTCAAAAGTACATAAAGTATACAATGTTTAAATCTAGTAATGCTAATGTTCTCCTTTACTTCTGTTTTGTCCTTCTAATGTTGAAGTAGGGGCTGTGACGTCGGTAATATTGAGTAATGATCAACCGTTCTACTTAGAGCTACTAAATACAGGAGTCTTAAGTACAGGAGGAGTACAGGGGCCTTAGGTCTATTCCTTAGTTTTCCATTTCTGAGTACCTCAAAAAGACTTATTCCAGCGTCATCTCCAATAGGGGAAGTTAAAGCACTAACTTGTGACGTCTCGGCTTGTAGGTTCACTCAGTGTTTCCGGAATTTTAGGGGGGGGGGGGGGGGGGGGGGGGTCAGAGAAATTTTATGTTAACCTAATTTCTATTTATCTCACACAGCATTTAGATATATTTATATAGGACAAATAGAAAACTTGCCTCCCCCCAAAGCATAATTTGGACCCCAATCGACTGTTTCTCATTTTGGGCATCCGCCGTCAAATTGCATTTCTAAAGGGTTCCGTGACCCAAAAACGTTTGAAAAACACAGTCCTGGTAGAATAGATAGATAACAGAAGTCGTATTTTCGGTCCATGGATGTTTCTTAGGTGGGTTGGGCCTAAACGGTAGGTATGCTTTATATAACCTCTTCCGCGCAGTCATTAAGAAAGTGGATCGGCACTTATGATCCGCATGGGTGGTCGAGGGTCAATTGCCTTTAATATTCATTAGCGCTCAAGTTGGATGAACACTGGCATAGACATAAAGGGATTAACAGTTGACGATTAGGTTGTTAAGCAGAAATAGCCAATCAGATACATATGTTTAACACCTCCTCGTCAAAATAACGTAGGCAGAGTGAGGTGTTGCACCTGGATTTCTAAGAGTGTGAAAGATCGGAAGACACCATCTACTTACTCTGTAGGATATTTACGGGGTCGCCTGCAAGGGGGGAGATGAAGCAGTCGGAGCAAAAAATGCACAACATTAATTTTTGTTGCAGTATGTTTCATTATTAATTAATATTTTTGTAAAATATTTATCATATTTTAAGTGCAATTTCACGTGTATAGGTTAAATTTCCGTGTAATGCTTAAACATCCTTTTCCATTCATCTTATTTTTGATAAAATCTCAAATGAGTTAAACAGTACTTTTATTTTATTTTTTGCAGTTAGCATAAAAATGAAAGATTAGTTTCTTTAAAATATACTCAAAATGAGTGATTGCACAATGGCATTTTTGTTCCCTTATTTTTTAGGCAATAGAGCCCCAAAAGTATTTTTTTTATCCACATTCAACTAATTAACTAAATTACAATGAGAGAACTGAACATATTTCGTTTCAGTGTACCCGTTTTGGTGATATTGAACAGGTTATTCATAGAGCGCCGCAAAATATGCCCACCGCGCTATCGACTGGATTTTCATCCTCTACTGTTGACAGGTATGCAAAACTCTGTGAAATAAGACATTCATGGCATATGCTGTTTCGAGGGATACTATGAGGTCTACATAACTTTTGTTATTACTTCCCTCGGTTACGTTAAAATGTGTGTTTACTGTATATTATCAACTTTTGAGTGGTTCGGTTATTTAGACCCTTCACCATGCCAAGTAGCATTCTGCAATGCTAGTTTGGCAACAGGATAAGTTTCGGATCGGTAGTGAGTGAGTTTGGTTGGCGAAGAAGGATGGCTAGTTGGCTGTGAAAAGGTGATGAATCGCCAGGAAAAGTCTCTGGGTGCTTGAGAAAGGATAGTGTAAGTTTGCGGAGCCTGCACTAATGGATGCCCAGAAGGGGCTACTATGCCCAGAAGGGTCTAGTAACCCAGGTTAGCCAAAACAAGATTTAAAGCACTAGGAAAGAGTTGGGTAAGCATCAAAGCTTTATATAAACTAGTCCACTGTTTACTTAAATATAAAATATCACCAAGCCCGTCAAAATGCATTTCATGATATATTTGTGTTAAATAATGGGTACATGCAATACTGTCTCTTTCGTATCTGCATTTTAGTTAAGCAACCAGCGGCTGTAGTTTGAGTAAATACACGATGTGTTTTGATTTAACTTATTGCATCTGTGTTATTGTTCCTAGCCTCACACAGTCCCAGGTATCCAGTTATACTACGTTTAGAATTATGTCACTTTTATTTGACAGATCTAAATAATTATGGATAGGTAATTCCGCTATCAAAGTCTATAAATCCGTACACTAGAGTTCTAACCAAAGTTTATTGCGTTACAATGGAGTTCGATGGCGGCTCGGAATTCTACAATATGCTTTGAGTGGAATTTCTAGGAGGAGCTTTAACTTCAAATATGTCGGCCTCTCAAATAATTGCTGTAAGCTCTTTGGGTCAGTCGAGAGGTCTGGGTCTGCAACTTCAAATATGTGGCCAATTTAAGAACATTGCAATTTTCCGCCTCGTTAAGTGTACATTTCCGAATAGGCAACTGGCATGTGTATATTATACGTGACGTGACGAAACATGATTTTCAGGGGACTGTATCTCAGTCCCTAGATCTTTTAAGTAATATAACCACGAAGCTTACAAAAAAATAAATGAATGAATAAGAATTTGTGCGGTAGCTTTTGAAAAAAATTAACATTGAGCTTTCTACGATTTTCGGCCTGGTCTTTTACTATTTCGTCAATGTCGATGGATACTTTCAGCCGTAACCAATAAACTCATTTTAATCAATGATGGTCCTGGTGGGAGGTAGTACATACATTTTGGGATTTTGGGGCTATTGTAGTGTTAACATTTGAAATATTAGATTAGCATTCCAAAAAGCATCACATGTTAAAATTATGTCCAATTCTAAAAACAACAATCCTACAAAGTATTTTTTCCAAAAGCATTTTAAATTTTTCTTGATACACAATAAAATTACACATTTCAACAACTTGGCTTTGATAAAAAATAAAAGTAACAACCACTTCAGTTTAACGTGTTTCAATCGAATTGTTCAACTGGTCGCATCAAAATGTCATTCACATCGACATGAGGGGGATTCTTCAGGATATAAACAACTGCATCGGCAATGTCTTCCGCTTTCATACATTGTATCGACTCGTAGATCCTCTTTGCTTCGTCAGGATCGTCTTTATAGCACCTGTACTCAAACTCTGTTTCTACCAGGCCAGGGCTGATACTCTGCACAAAACAGAAAATGTGACTGATGGTTTTATTCATATACTATAAAATGTATCCGGCTTGTTGCCGGGGATTTAAAACAGAGATTAATTGAAATCATCAATTACATTTTTCAAGACCGATAATGGATAACTGATTAATGATTCTTTGTTTTTAATTTCGGGCAACGGCGGCTAAAACGTGAAATTTAAATATTTGGAATTTTGCAGGTTTGTGCTGAAATCTAATGCTTGCTGGTCTCTTTCTGATTGTTTGAGTTTGACAGTTTTTTTAAATTCAGATGCTAGTCCTCTTCCTCAAAAACCCAACAAGCAGCGTTTCTTTCAGGACTTTTTGGCCGGGGGTGGGGGTGGCGAATGATATTTTAGGGGGCAAGCTTTCTATTTGCCCTCTATAAATATATCTTAATGCTGTGCCACATAAATAGAAAATAGGTTAACATAAAATGTCTACGGGGGGGGGGGGGGGGGGGGGAAGTATGCCTGAAATAAACACTGCCAACACGATATCAATGAACATAAAATATTAGTTCCCGTTAGCAGCAATAAATTAAGTTTTAAAGATAACATACCTGGAATTTATTTTCTAAGCGAGTTAGAAAGGATATGAACATTTCATGACATTAGAAAATGAATAGAAACGACAAATGAATTCACCATAATTCTACTTTTGTCGCCAAGTTTCACCCATGAATATTGTATCAATAGTAGAATCAAAAATCGCAAAGTTTAAACGAAATACCCCCCCCCCCCCCCCCCCTAGAATTTTAAACAATCTTACGAATTATATAACATTATCAACATTCCTCAGTCGAACTATGACGATTTTGCTTTCAAATACAATGATTTTGTCTGCAAGCGTTTCTACTGTGTGAACGTGATATGGCCACCATAGGTCAAGGTTTAGCCCAGGGTGTCAAAAGTCAGGGATAAAAAAATGTAATCTCTTTTTATAGCTCAGGTCAAAAGTTGTCAATCTGCTACTGACTTCAACAAGCGTGGAAAGGGTCCATTGAAGCGGTTGCTGACATAAGAGAGGGATTTAGCTTTTTTAAGATTTAGCTTTGGAAACATACTCTATCAGTGGGTTTTGTAATTGCCAACAGTCAGGCATATCTCCGGGGGGGGGGGAACTGACGAAACCCCCGTTCTGGAGAGGAGCATTCGCCCTTCGGACACATTTTATGTTTACCTACTTTCTATTTATGTGACACAGCATTTAGATATATTATAGGGCAAATAGAAATCTTCCTTCTCTAAAATTTCATTCGCCCCCCCCTCCCCCCTGCCAAAAAGTCTTGAAAGAAACACTGATTGCCAAACAAATTAGCTTTAGAGAAATTTGTACTCACCGCAACACGTATGTGACTGTCTGTTGCTTTCAGTTCCCTCCTGAGTCCTTCAGTGAGTGCTCTGACCATAAACTTGGTGCCAGCATACATGCTGATGTCCATTGCGGGGATACGGTGGCCAGACATGCTGAAAAAAAAATAAACCCATTTACAATATTACCATACTCAGCTAATGAGTCCTAATTCAAAACGGAGATGAATTCAATTTCGGACGATAAAAAAAATTCCCAGGAATGTCCCTAAGCAACTCAATAGGTTTGTAAGGAAAGGTTCCCGAGTGTATACGTTAGGTCTATCTATAGTAAAGTGACCATGCCCACTCGAATAAAAGGGATTGCGGCGCTACTAGTAGAGAATTTAAACGTTAGAACAATGAACTTGGTTTAAAAGCCAAATAGGCCAAAAAAGTTGGCTATTTTATTTAGGATAGTCTCCTAACCGGGCCGAGACATGAAATGGAAGCTCTTGTTTTACACTCTAAAATTTCTTCAGAATCGGGTTCGGTTCGGGTGCTGTTCACGGGCGAATCTCGCTCTAGGAGGCAGGTCATGCGGAAATGCATGTTACACCCCACACCCGTATAATCAATCGCACCACAGTACTTAGGGATTTAATGGCGATAATAGGAATAATAATGAATAATGTTACTGCTATTGTGTTATATATATATATTGTAACTAGGGAAGGGTTATTTTCCCCAAGAAATTTCGTATTGAGGCGCCGTACCAAATCCTACGGCAGCATTCGCCACTGGTACTGGTATTATTAGGCTGGGCGGATAAAACTAAAACAATTCGGCAGGTGCACTACCCTGCAATTCCGACTGTTGAACTATCTTGTATATATACGAGTCTTATTTCTGACGAGTGACAATAATGCAGAAACCGGCCAAATGGTGATGAAACAATGACTATATGTTACAATTCTTCATAAGTTTCGAAAGTTTGCATGGTCCATCTGAACTGTAAAAGAAAAAAAAAACTATTAGTCCAGTTACTCATGAGTTAGATTGTGGACTGGCCAGGCGGAAATATGTGCTTCAAATCCCAGTTCGGGTATGGTTTTCTTCATTCAACACTAGTCATAAGTTTGGCTCATTCGAGCGAGATTTAGTATCTTAATGGCAATAAACTTCCAAGTAAGTGAAATACTACTGATTGTATCATTTTCCATGCTACTGAACACAATTTTTTAACTCGAAACTTACCTGCTGATGTGAATGACTTGACCGTCATTAATGCTGTTTTCCCTCATCAACTTCACGGCTTCTCGAGTACAGATGCACAGTGCTAGGACATTCACCTGCCAGGATATATTCCACGTTACAAATAAATAGGTTAAGAATTAATGTATATGATAAGTGCTTAACTTAATTCCAAACACTTAATACTGAAGTCTTTATAACTCAATTTCTATATGCGAACTGGCTTTTTACATTTACTTAACAATAAACAGTACATTCCAACTTGGACACACCTATATGTTGGATACGTGATGATTGACTTTTAACACTATTTAAGAACTCTACAGAGGATGTTCACACATTTTTGTAAAGATTTTGACTTTCTCCATGAATTAAATTTAAATGAAAAAAAAAAAAATAAAAAAAACCCGACTGGCATCAAGTTGAAATAGGGTTTAATTATCGTCTGCATCATTAAACATATTCTTTGCTTTAAAATGTCGCTGGAAAATAAATAATGGATCGAAGGCTATATTTTTTAGCTTTACGAAGAGACTTACTCTTATTCGATTATTAAAAAACGATGTGAAAAGCATGGTTTTAATATTTCTACACGTAAAATAAGTGATATAATTAATAAAAAAGGAAAGAAACGTCAAAATTTACATTTGACTGGGAAAAAGGTGAAATATGCATACTCAACAAAGGTACGTACACCTCTTATTATATCTAAAGTTGCATCTCATGTTTTAAAGGGAAATCCAACACCCCCAAAAAGAACTATCGTAAAATCTTTAAACATCTCTAAAGGAACTGTAAACAAAATTATAAAATCTGATTTAAAGCTAATCAAAACAAAAAAAATATGATGTTCATCGCCTAATGCCAAAACATGTTTCTCAGTGTAAGACTGTCTGCAGATTACTGTATGAAAATTATTTGGCAAGTGAAAAATGGAAATATGTAATTACAATGGATGAGGCTTGGATATATTAATCTGATTGCAATAGAAAAAGATCGATTTACTACTGAAAAAGACCTGAAATGTTGGTTCAGAGAAAACAAGGAAAGTTTTGCTAAAGGTTTTATGGTTATTGCTGGATTCTCTTATAACGGAAAACTCAAAATAAGTAGAAAAAAATGTCAAAATTAACCCAGATTACTATCAGAAAAATCTGATGTGGGCAGCACATGACTTTCCTTATATAATGCAATGAATTTACTACTTTTACAGTAAAAAAGTAGATTATTTTTATAGTAGTTATTTATATTCTTTCCAAAATATTGAAATTTCGTCAATGAGTCGTCATTTTCCATGTCGTCATTATCAATGAGTCGTCATTGATTTAGTGTCATTTTTATCCATTTGGCGAGTTTTTCGTTAATTTAGCAACATTTAAAAAGTCGCCAAGTTGGCGACATTCCACCAAATTCGTCGCCAAAATCTCGCCAAGCGTTATGAACAAAGAAATAAGTTATTCTTACAGCAGATAAATGACTATTGGCATTCAAATACAAAAGTTTTACTCAGCATATCTTTTTTCATGAATGGAATGAGCTAGATCCACGAGAATGGTGTCACCAAATTTATCGCTTGGTATTACATATGAAAAGTGAACATGTTTCTCAATAGGAAATGTTTTTTTTTTATTTTATATGATTTTTTTATATTTTTTTGAAAAATGTGCAATATCTCGAGAACGGTTCATGTTACCGTTCTAAATTGTTGTCAATCGTTTTCTAGTGAAAAATTACATAAGAAATGTCTATTTGCGTAAATTTATTGGAGGTTTTGATTTTTTGACGATTTTTTCATAATTTCACTCGAAAATTTAGGGAGGGTTCTGAACATTCGATTGCGTATAAAAACAATAGATTTCCAGTGTTTACGGATTGTGATTTTTGTACCAAATTTCGTTCGATCGGTCCATTCGTTCGTCAGTTATCGTTTTCAAAGACTCACTGACACACACGCACATACTTTCGCACATACACACAGACACACACAGTATATCACTTCAAAAATGTTTGATTCGTGATCAGGGATGCTTGAAACGTGCTCTTCCGTCGAAAACTCGAATTCGAATTTTCGACCCCGTCACAATACTTTCCTTGTATATAAGGAAAGTAATATGTTTTAACACCTGTTTTCAAAAAAGACATTCCATCACTTTACCCAAACAATCTTCACTGTGTTAAGTTCCATCAGGATAAGGCTACCAGCCATACCTCTAAATCTACTGCTATATTTTTTGAAAAAATGAGAAATTTAACCGGAATTGAGGCTATTCCATTTAAATGCATCCAATCGAAGTCCCCCCCCCCCCTCCACACACACACACATGCCTTCTATGGATTTCTGTGCATTTGGACTTTTAAAACAAGCTCTTTATAAGCGGCATCCCAAAACATTGGATGGACTCCGGAAGATTGCGGCGGAGGAATGGAACAAAATCAACCTTGATATTTTAAGAAAAGCTCTTTTATTTTGGAAATCAAGATGTACTACGATAGTTCAACAAAAGGGCTATCAGATTGAACATATTATAAAATAAAATTCCTATCTTTGTTTATATATATTTTTTTTCAAAATCGTTGCAAAAATGTGTAAACACCCTCTGTATATGTTGGCTATTTCCCAAACTTTGAAATTCGACTGCTATTAATAAGTTAATCATCCAGAAATTCCGCTAAATTCAGTTGATTCAGTTCATGTTTCAAATAGCAACGTTCAAATTGTGATGTTATAAGTCTATTTTAACTTGTATTGACTTTAATTTATATTATATACCAGAACGAATTACTCGGCGTTGCCCAGTTTCGAAACAAGTGCCCTATACTTAAATAATACATTTACATATAACACCACTAAATTTGCCAAATCGCGTATTGATCGGTAGATATCTTCAATCCGTATCTATACTTCAAACCACCTAAATTTACAAATAATTTCCTCCTACCGTTTCAAACCAAATCCCCAGGCATGCGCTTTATAACATCGACCGCCCTTCATTAACGGAATGTATAATTTCACTTTTTATGCGTTTGCTTGAAAAATCGAAAATTCGAATACAAAGATATGCATAGTTTTGCCGAACTATATAATCTGTGTTTCTTTCAGGTCTTTTTGGCCGGGGGAACGAATGAAATTTTAGGGCGTACAAGTTTTCTATTTGCCCTATATAAATACATCTAAATGGTGTGTCGCATAAATATAAACTAGGTTAACAGAAAATGTTTTCGGGGGACTTCGCCCCCCCCCCGCCCCGGAGGTATGCCTAAAAGAAACACTGTATATAATTGTACTAATCATTTTTTTCGGATGATGCAAAATAAGTGTCAGGTAAATAAATTGCAACTTTTTTTTTTTTTTTTTATTAAATGGCCAGGCACTTGACTTTCATCATTCGCCTTTGTCAGCGGCCAGAACGTGAACCGTTTAGCCGTCCTAGGACGGCTAAAAACACCAGAGGGGGCGGAACACACTGCGCCCACAGCACAAGCATCCATGCCTTACGTGGGACTCGAACCTACAACGCAGCGGTCGAGCGATTGCTGTAAAAACGCTTGTCTTGACCACTCGACCACCACGTCGGCTCTTAATTGCAAATATAGATGTATTTAAAAAAATAAATAAACTCATATGGGGGGGGGGGGGGGGTTGTTCTTCAGATTGATCAATTGACCTAATTGTCCTACATTTCTACTGAAGGAAATTCCCCTGAATTGCACGCAAAAATTTTTCATACAACTTTCATATCAACGACTGTTAACTACTTGCAGATTCCATCAACCTAAATCACCCGTTCGCAATTTATTACTTCTCATAAAAGAACCCCGCGCTTTCGAATAAGGGCCCTAGAAATTCCTGGCAAAATTTTTTGTATATGACGTCTCGGAAGTGTCGTTTTCAGCACTCCAACTTTTAAACTCTATACTGTTCTTTACAGTGGTTGTCCAATTTCCAGGTTGTACAGCGATTGTCCTTAAACAGTACGAGGATTAAGATACTTTGTAGAAAGCCCAGACCACACGACCAACCAGAAGGCTTATGGTAGCTATTTGTGTAGCCGGATAAGATACTTTGTGTGGAAGTCCTTTAAGAATAGTTTTTTACACCGTGGTCATCAACAAATGACGAAAAATACCTACAGAGAAGTTTTATTTAGCCCAGATCTCGAGCTTAATGCTCTAATGTTCATTTTACGAGTATTTATCTCTAAATTCTTACCTTATAATACGCATTTTAGAAACACTTACATCCATCATGGTTCTCCATTCGTCGGTTGAGCCGCTTAAAAGTGTACAATCGAAACTAAGTCCCGCGTTGTTGATGCAGATATCGATACGACCAAATACCTTGCGAATTTCTTGGAACATGGCTGTTATTTCATCCTCTTTCGTCAGATCGCACCTGGAAGAGTGGTGCAGAAGAGTTTTATTTAAACGCGTAAATTTGTAGAAATTTGCTGGTTGAATAATAACATTGATATAGAGTGTTAGACTCTATTAGGCTGATGTAAATGCGAAAATTTATAGAAATTTACTCGTTGAATAATAGACATTGGTATAGAGCTAGCAAGGCTGCCCAACATTTTGTACTTCCGATCAACATTTTTACTTTCCTTATATACTAGGCCCGGGTTCGATTCCAGCCACTGCCAAAACTGCCGCCGTGTTCATGCGGAGTACGATCACGTTAAACATGTGGGTCCGAAAGTCCTTCCGAGAGGTTGGTGGTAGGGGAAGGAGGGTACGGTCCCTGTGGATGCCTCCCCCACTGGGTTCCGGTCTAAATTGGGTGGAACTTCCCGACCGTCCAAACAGTTACCTTACACCTTTCTGGTAGGTCGGACGGTCTGGGTTTCAACAACAACTTTCCTTATATACATAATGTATAAGGAAAGTATTGTGACGGGATCAAAAATTCGAATTCGAGTTTTCGGCGGGAGAGCACGTTTCAAGCATCTCTGATCACGAATCGAACACTTTTGAGATGATGTCTGTGTGTGTGTGTGTCAGTGAGTCTGTGGAGACTATAACTGACGAATGAATGGACCGATGTGAGCGAAATTTGGTACAAAAATCACAATCCGTGAATACTGGAAGCCTACTGTTTTTATACGCAATCGAATGTTCAGAACCCCCCTAAATTTTCCAGTGAAATTTTGAAAAAATCATTGAAACATCAAAATCTTGCTAAATTAACGAAAAACTCGACAAATGGATAAAAATGAGGCTAAATCAATGAAAATGACGACTAATTGACGAAAATTAAATATCTTAGAAAGAATATATCTACTATAAGAATAACTTATTGTTTTTACTGTAAAAGTAGTAAATTGATTGCATTATATAAGGAAAGTCATGTGTTGCCCACATCAGATTTTTTATATAGCGATCGGCAATATATACGGGAAACTAAGGAACTGATAAATAACAAGGTGCATACGGGTGCTTGAAAATTGGGAAAGTACTTGATTAAATTTTCAAGGCTTTGAAAGTACTTGAAAATCCCCATTTTCTTGGTTAAGTCCTTGAACTTGAGAAAGGCAGCGTTGAAAGTGTTCTGCAGTTTCACAGCATTGTGATTTTTCTGAAAAGTTCTGCTTTCTCTGGAAATTTCTCTAACTGTTACGCTGTTGCTGAAATTTTCCTAAACAACAATGTTTTTTCCCAAAAATTTCCTCAACGGCTTCAACATTAAACAATAATGCTAGTTTGCTATGATTTTTCCTCCCAGAAACTCATACAACTTCATAATATGGAAGAAATGATGTCCTTGAAAAATAATTGCATGGTTCTTGAAAGTCCTTGAAAAGTGCTTACATTTTTTTTTTTTAGGAAAGTGTACTCCCCCTGAAATAAGCTTCATGTATACATAACGTTTATTAAACATTGCAGTGAAAACAAATATTGTACAATTTATAATATAATCATATCATAAAGAACCATAATTAGGAACATAGGAAATAGTGACATAAGATAAATATTATAAAGTGATCGTTGACATTTCCCATTTTTGGATATATTTCAAAGTCGGGATTCTACGATGAAACAAATAATTATAAACATTGATCAAGATGCTCATCTCTGAAAGAATCTCTTATTTGTGATTTTAAAATATTCCGCCAAAAATGAGAATTCCGCTAAATACGCAGAGCCAAAACAGGACTTCAGTTTCGGTATTGTATTTTCAGGATTGGGGATTTATCTTTGGCGTATTTCCAAATACGATCTTATAATTTACGTTTAAAACGCAATTAACAGCAGTTTTAGAGCTTCTGATTGGAATCAATTAATAAAATGTCTGAAATACACGTGGAATGGAGGGAAAAGGAAAGATCTATTTAAAATCTTACCGCAATCAACCAGTCGATCGGAATCGACTGGTTGATTGCGGTAAGATAAAGAGCTAGTCGATTCCAATCGACTGGTTGAGCATCTTTTGTATAGAGTATTAGAACTTATTTGATGCGAAATCAAATGAAGTTTAACACTGGAAAAGATCCAATCAACATACAGCCGTAACTAGAGATTGAACCAGGTCCTTTTGTTCTGGATCGCGATTGAGGACTGCTTGTAGCTATACCCCTCCAGCGCCAGCCATGTAAGAATTCTCAGAAATGCACTTACAAACTATAGATTCTAAGTGTCTTTAAATCGATATTAATTTGGTTTAATAGGACATGTTTTCGATAAAAATCCATTTCAGTTCTTAGTTATGTTAAAAACTGAATTTAATCGAATTTCTTTTTATTTAGTATCTAGCTACAAGCTATGCTTCCTTTTGAGATAACGTTTAAATCAAATGTAGTGATTTTGGTATTGAAATAATTTCTTACAATCGTATCCATGCATTTCTCAATCCTTGAGAATCTTTTTTTTTGTTTTAATTACATCTGGATACAATTTTTTGGTACTTCCTTGAAGAAAACAGGCATAAGCAAATAAGGCTTCACCTTATTTGCCTATGTCTGTCTTCTTAAGGAAGTATTAGAAAACTTATGAGTCACAAGCAGTAGTTTCATTTATTGTGACATATTATAGAGCCTTTGAAGTACTTATAGTACTCTTAGGGGATGCGATAGCATAAAAATAGTTCAAATCCTTTATGTTTGGTGTAGAACAGGGGTCTGCAACTTTTTGCTATGAATGAACACTGATAATTGGAAAAATTATCTGACATCACCCAATAAAAGAATCAGTACAGTAAATTATATATATATTTCAATACCCACGTAAGCACTGTGGTCTTCTGAGCATCAAGTTGCGGATCATATGCAATGCAAAATACTTGGCATGAATTTATGCACTTGGACACATGATTTTAAGCACTTGGAGTTTAAATCCCAAGTGCTTAATCATTGCAATAAGTTGCATTTTGCACATCTAAACTTTTAACAAAATATCTTACTTTATTGCGTAGATTGATCCAGAGGCATTCTTCAAAATTTCTTCCTCTGCCATATCCTTGATGCGTTGGAAATTCCTTGCGCAACCGACCACTTGTATTCCGTACTTTACCAACTCTCGGCAGATTGCAGCGCCGATACCTGCAGATGCTCCAGTGACTAGAGCAACCCGGTTATTCCACCGATCCATTGAATTATTAAACTTTAAAATAAAAAAAGTATATGAAACTAAATTATTATTAATTTAAATACAATAGGATATACAATTATACAATTTTTCCCTTTCACACGCACGTCACGTTGAAAGTATTCATTTATACGAGACTGTATTTGTGTCATTTTTTAAGTTTAGGCCATATTTTATATGGCCCCTTAACTTCAAAATAGGTACAACGCAAACATTTAAATGTGTAGTTAACTACGATGGTTAAATTGAGTCAATACCACTATCGATCAGTAAAAATGAACCATGCTTGTATCCGATCTTATAACGCCCCCCCCCCCTCCCTCTTCAAATGTCAATTCAAAATACACCACTTACTTTTGGGCTCAGACGATTTTAGTTTCATGAAACTTATATGCTGTTGCCCCAAAAGTACTGTATATTATTTTACGATTCTTGTTACAGGAGTTTGTTTCGGGGTATTACATACATTCGTTTTTGAGCTTGTTGTGCAGATATGCACAAGCCTATATTGCAAGAGTATTTTGAAATGACTTCGGACGGTCTTAAAAGTGTCATTACAGGAAAATCTCAAATTTGAAAATTTTTGGAATTGCTATATTTTATTTCTATTTTCTGTGAGAAATCAAAACAAGATTGTTTGAGCTGATTAAATGATACGGTGGTTTTAAACTTGACAACCAAGGATGGACGTTCGTTTGGCTAAACTATCAAAAATATACAACATTTGTTATGTTTCGTAAATTTTATTATTATGATTACACTTAGCAGCACACCCGTTCTTCGTGCGGATTATATAATGTAAAGAAACTTTAAATTCACAATTATGAGCAAATTCCTGTAGTATTCTAAATCTCATTGTTATTCAAAACATTCTATTAAAATATTTAACTTAATTTTCCTGAATAGAAGTATAAGAATTTTTGTTCTCGCTATAAAAGATTATCTTCACAGGAAGATCTGAATTAGAATAAATCACCCTGGTTTGTAAATAAATTTGCAACGTTTATAAACAAATTTTCAAAAATATGAAACTGGATTAATATATAACAAAACGAAAGCCTGTTCTTAATCTGTGGTGGTGGTGGTGGGGGGGGGGGGGGGAGGAATGTGCTTACCTAAAAAGCATCCATTATAATGTTTCTTTATGGCTGTTTTAGCAGGATTTTCAGATTGGAGGGAGGGGGCTGAAATCGTTATGGAAAAGGGGAAAGCAAATACAAAAAGGTTAAATCACTGTATTAGTGGACATGTACCGCTACCATTTTTATTTTGTTTCAACAACTGGCTGAACCCAACATATGAGTTTGAAAAATTTTTGTTAAAATAAAACAAACAGATGGCAAAAGAAATTGAAAATAACAATAATTCTCGTAATCGTTAAACTGTATTGATATAATCCAGTTAAAAATACAATGCCATTAATTTGTAAAATTATACTTATATCCATTTCTTTTGATCTAAATTAAAAAAAAATAATAAAAAGCATCTGCCGTATAAACATATTTAAACACAAGCGAATAAAAAATCGCGTTGCTAAACTATATGATATAAGGATCATTTTCTGTAAACGGCAGTTTTACATGTTCCAGGTGTTTCAATAAAAGTCTGCATAACTTGGGACTGATTTTGGACACTGATCAGTTTTACTATATTGTAGTTCATATTTGTCACCCATTAGCTAAAAAAAAAATTATATTTTTAATATTTAAAAATTTAGTTTTTTATTAAATGTCATTCCCCTGTGTGTTCCAACAGCCAAATAATAAAATCACAACTTCATTTATAAGCCTTCATTTTCGAGTTTTCTTTTGATTTGATGTTTTATATTAAATTAGACAATTTAAAACCCAAACAGTAATAAAAAATCCACTATGCATTACAGAAATATTTTAAATTATTTTTTTACAACTATCCCCTATCTGTTTTGTCATTCACCTGTCTTTAAATTTCAACATCTCTTTCTGTACATAGATGGCAATAAAATATAATTAAAGTATTGTTATTTTTTACTAAAGTCTACATTCACCGTTTCAAGAGTTCGACTATGTTCTAATTATCATTCGGTGCAGGAAAATATTGTAAAATTGAACAGTTTTGAGTAAGTACTTTTATTCCTTGTCATTCACCTGTCATTAATTATTTTCATAATAAAAAAAGTAAATAATTTTTTTAACATATATATGTGCCTAGTTAGTGTAGCAAACTGAATATCAAGTTAGGCTTAAATGCAAATAAAACTCATATACGCAGAAAGTAAAATCACATGATTTATCATTCCCCTGTCGTCATTTGCCTGTCTTCATGGTAGACAAGGCAATGGCATTAGAACAGGTGAATTACATTTAAACCAGATTTTCTTTTTAGAAGATAAAACAAATAAGAAGTTAGTTCTAAATATAAGATTGCAATTAAGCAAAATACATCTTTTATTTTTCTAATGATATATATATATATATAGCTTTTTAGAATATATAGATTATCTGATAAAAAATTCCATGCTTTTCATATTGATAATCTAAAAATTACCAGCAATTTATATAAATATTCCTCTTATTTTGTAAATGGTATAGTTAAAAAATTTAGAATAGCTGGATTTTCTTGAATTTTATTTATTTAATATTGCTTTAAATTTTAGCCTGACTTCTCCCTTCTCTTGTTTTAATATTTTATTTATACGTCCACTTTGACATTAGCCTTTCTTTTATTGCACCTCTTGATGGTATATTATCTCTTGTACATGTCTTTTCGCATTACTGTTATTTATTTCTGACGAATGGCAACAGTATATCTTACTCCTTTGTGAATGGCAACATTTGTCACTTCTTTCTGTGTTCCCATGCTTACTAGGTTAGTGTGTTTTTTCAGTCCGTTTTTTGGTATCCATTTTTCCTTTTATTTTTATTTTTTATGTATGTCGTCCAAGTAGAAATAGTTTATAGATATAATCTGTCTATTTCTTCAGAAACATTCATTTTTGTGTTTGCTTCTACAAAAAACTTGGGCATGAATACGATTTTTGTGGAAGTGAACAATTCATGATTTAGGCTTAGAGCCTTGTCCATGTGTATAGCGTGTGTGCTTGATTTCGTTTGTTATTCTTTTTTTGATTTCATACCTTTGTATATTGATACTTTTCATTGACTTGTTGATTCTATATTTATTTTATTTATTTGTTTTTTATTTTTTTCCATTTGCTTGAGGATTTGTTGATTTATACTTTTATTTCGTAAGCCTGTTAGATATTTGAATTTTCGTGTTACAGATTCTCACTTTTCTTTCATTGGATCTTCAAACCTTTTTTTCTTATATATATATATATATATATATATATATATATATATATATATATATAAAATTAACAAAGCAGTTGTCTATATTGGGTGTCATTCCCCTGTCATGCTGTATTTACTTGTCTTGAACATAAAAATTTGAATTTTCTATTTAATTTCTTCAAAAGGATCATTGCTACAGTTTTTTTCTTCTTTAGTTTAAACCACTCATTTTAAAACATAATGCAGGAAATAGGTTGAAAAATAGAAAAAAAAATATATTGTTACAAGAAAGATGAAAAAGCCCGTTTAGAGAAAATGACCCATAAATTTCTTTAAAAAAATTTTTTTGATAAAAAAAAAAGTAACGTCTGCATAATGCTATTTATATGGATGATTTAATTGTGCGAGTTTTTTTTTATTTATTAATATCTATCCCGATTACGTCTGGTTCTGGAAATCCCAACATGGACTCAATTTTAAGTGGAGCTATTCCAAGGATACCCACAAAATTTTATGAATTTCGGTGCAGCTGTTTGTTCTCCCGTGATGATGTGACAAACACATAGACATAGATACATACATAGATTTATTTATACAGAATTATAAGTACTATTTATATTAAAAGTTTGAAAAATAGTGCTAATACTTACGCAACACTGAAGTAGAAATTTCTGAGTTCTGATTTCTCCCTTGTCCCTAGCCAGAGTAGAGAATAATGATAAAACTGAATAAAAGATAATATATATCTGCTGATAATTTTAGTCATTGGCATTCTTTTGCGAGCAGATAAGCCATGTCTCTAATTAACTTATCTCCTGATAAGAGGGAAATATCGAAGTTAATTGAGTGCAAATTGAAATAAACACTGCAAAACTGTAAATTATTAAAATATTTTTTTACGATCTTTGAAGTCTTTCATATTCAAAATAATTCTGGGTTTAAAGCTATCCGGTTTTATATTGTCTTCTACTGTTTGATTAGGTTCTCTTTAGTTTCATTCTGTTTATTAGTTTACTAGCATTTTGAACTTATTTCGTCCACTTGTGACCCGTCACTCGTCTGTTGCACTTTAATATGCACTCCAGCTTGCGTTTTTTGAGTCAGCTAATTTTCTTTTTGACCAGTTTTCGGATTGGTAGGCTCTGAATCCTACCTTTGTTCTGTTGTTTTTTAATCGGTTCTGAGTAAGGATATATTACAATTTTTGGTATTTACTTGTTTTAACATATGAGCCCATTGCGTCATTTGATTTCGGTTTTGTTGAGTTTTTTTTAGCAAAGACGAAGGGGATGCAATACAACACAACAACACAACGTATACTCAAAACAGCTGAATAATAATAAAAAAAATTAAAATATGCTGCATGGGTTTAGGCAGGATTTTTTCAGGGCGATGAGCAACTCTACGGTCAACCCGTAAAGCAGTACGTGCATTTCTTCTTCGACCCAGACCGTTCAACCTACCCGAAAGTGTAAGGTATCTGTTTGGATAGCCGGGAGGAGCCACCCAATTTAGACGGGAACCCAGTGGAGGCGGTATTCACAGGGACCGTTCCCTCCTTCCCTTACTACCAACCTCTCGGAAAGACTTACGGACCTACATATTAAACACACCCGTACTCCGCGTGAACATGAGGGCAGTTTGGGCAGAGGCGGGAATTGAACTTAGGTCGTCAGAGGGCAATCCCCGCGCTCTAATCACCCCGTAATGTGTTCCTTAGGGAAGAGGCCGTTTATCAGAAGGGCATTGACCTCTGACCAGTCTTTCCTAAGGGGTTAATATTTATCTGGGGATTGTTCCCGATCTTCACGAAGCAGACTCTTCCAGGTGACGTAGGGGAACCGAGTCTTCGTAGCCAGTTTCCAAACCCGTCGACCGCTGGAGTCAAGACTCGGTGGTCTGTTTTTACGAATCTGCGCCGTGGGTGGTTCGGCCGACCTCTCTCTCCTGTCCATGGCCTCGCTAGATGGTGTATATAATCTTTTCTGCCTCTTTTCTCCAACGGCAAAAATCGCAAGGTTGCTGTGGAGGTTTGAGCTGAACCTGTCCCTGTAATGCAGTACTGAAAAATAGCAATAAACTAACTTTACCTTTGCTTTCAAGTCCAAAAATTTAGGGGGACAAGCGTCCCCTGCCCCACCTCGGATACGCCCATGGCAGTGCTTAGAAAAATCTGTGTCAAAAATTTACCAAAGCTGTTTACGAGTATATTTTGCAAAATTGCAAAGAGCACTTAATTTCTCCTCTTATTTGATAAAAAAAAAAAAATCTAAACTAAAACAAGTTCTTTTGGATGCAAAATTACAGAAAGATTTAAACTAAGACTAGTTCTCTCGGATGCAAAATTACAAAGAACATCTCAAAAAATCTTAAACTAAACCAAATCTTCTTGGATTTGCTGAAAATCTTGTTAGCACTTCTTTATCAGATTTTTTCCTTTTTCATTCCCAATGTAATTTTCCTTTATACACTCAGTAAGTATAGCCCACTGAGACGCACCCACATTATCCTCAACCTTAGCCAGTGCCTTACTCTTCGCAAGGTCTGGATGACCGCTCTACGGCTCAGGTGGTGCATGGCTGAGCAAAAGAGATGAGTAGAGCTCTTTTTAGGGTAGCGTAAAAAATATCTGTTTCTTTTATTAGCTCTGTTATGTTCAGCCATTTTAACTGCTATTTGTTGAGTTTCTTCTCCTTGCACATGGTGTGCCATAGTTCAGCTTTTGAATCGAAGTCTTGCAACTTATAAAAACCCGAGAACTGCCTGGATTTTATCTTGCAGGCTTGAATAGTCATCTGCAACATGATAAGGAGGTGTAGTGCTAAATGTGAAATAATGGGTGGATGTTCGTCTGAGAAACGTTGCTCCAACGAAGACACCAAAAAGCCCAAGTAAGGAATTACTAACAATATCTGCCAGTCCTTTAAAGGGTTGGACGCTTGGAGCAATGTTGCTGTCTTTCAACAAATCTCGACACCGTCAATTTGACTCCAACTTCCAAGGAAGTCTTGTAGACATCCAAGCTATGTACCAACTTGCTCTGCATGATTGCGATAAATTATCCCTCTAAGGATTCGTTTGATGTGCTGTGAATATTGAACAGATCTAGGGATTTAGACTGTAAAGCATTTACCCCAGGTTCCAATAAGGCAGAATTGTTGGCTATCGGAGAGACAGCAACAAGGAAATGAGCTTTGGTGGCAGCAGAATGTAGCTTTAATGCCTGTGTCTTCGTGTTGTCGTTTCCATTTAGTGATAGTCTCTCCAACCATTCAAGGATGCTCAAATGTTCGCTGAAAACTGCAATATTTTTGTACTGTTGGGATCATCGAGTCTCACAGGAGTGGAATGTTTGGGGCCTATTTTCTTCTCAACACTGACTCTTTGAAGAACCTTGTGATGTCCTTGATAGTGGAGATGCTGTTGCGTATTTCTCGAACTCTGTTTAAGTAGTTTAACTAGAAGAGTCAGCTTGTGTGATGCACAATGGAAAAACATTCTCATATACCTTCTTACAGCCTTCTCATACATTTTCCACGCAACCATCCTTGCTGGCCATAACCTAACACTCGTCATAACCATGGCCTACACATTTCTTCTGGTCAAGCCCTTCTTCCAGAAACTTGCTGTTGTAATTGTGGTGGCGTTGAGGGTAGGGATCTCCACAAAATTTCCCAAACTCCTCTCGACATTTTCTTGTCGTCGAAAAAGCGCAAGCAGATGGACAACTACTCCTTCCATGATATATCAGCTGTTTCATCGGCCATGTAAATGCTTGTATCATGTGAAAGGCCCCACAATCAGTGAGCCTAGGACTCGCCTAACTGTGCTGGTAGATGGTGGAAATAAACACACAGAATTTACAGAGTCCACCTTTTAGCCTCTTGGAATATGCTAGTCAAGGGTTGTAAATCTATATTGAGGAAATAACTTGAATCTTTACTAAGTCATAGGTATCAGGTGGAAATCAATAACGGGATTCAGGTCAAAATACATTATAAATTTGTATAAATATGATGCCGCATATGTTCACCAAATACCATACCAGAACTATCATTGTAGAATAATTTACAGTTATTATTATTTAAAAAGATGTAAAACTAACAATGAATAGTTTGAAATCATAAATCAAAGTAAAAACTCTCATTTTCTATGAGGAGTTTTATTTTTGAGTTTGTAAATGCAAAAATGAACACATTTAAAAATTTGATACAGGTTGATCAAGTTAGAAAAAGAGAGTGTCTTAATAAATGCATACAGTTATGGTATGTGTTGCCATATTTAAGGGATTGCGAAACCAATTATGTCCAAACTTAACTTTTCTTTCGTACATTTTATTTCTACTTTTAGTTAAGTACTTTTATTTATTTATTTTATTTAGAGGTTGACAGCTCCCCCCCTTCCCATCCCTAGCTATGCCCATGATATGCTGTTTTACTTTTTTTGGTGCTGAATTACAGTACGTATTTTCTCTTTGTCATTGTACAAAGTGTTTCTCTTTTTATGTTTGATATTAACTGATTCTGTAAAATATATTTGAGACACATTTTAAGGATAAAACATTGTATTTTGTATTTTCATTTAACTATATTAACTTTTGATGTGTATTAAAAGTTCAGCATTATTTCAGTCTTATATAAATTTAAATAATGAGTTACACTTCATCTCCATAGATGGCAGCACATGTCAAAGAATCATTTCAGCATTCCACGTCTTTTAGCTCAAACCTTGTTTTTTTTATTAAATATACCGAACGCTTGGAACTAGGAATAAACCTTAGTTTCAGTTGATCATTACAAAACACAACGAACTTTTTATATGTTTCTTTTCCTTTAAACTCCCAATACTTCTCTGAGACTTGGAAAGTTATATGATTTGTAAACAAAGCATATTATATTAGTGCAGTAAATTCAATATCTGCTTTAAACTTATTTGTACGTTTTGTAACATCTCTTTCTGTGAACTTTAACAATTTAATATTCATGGAGTAAGAAATGGAGTATTTTTTTTATTTATAAAACAATCTCTTAAACATTTGTGGATGAATTTATTATTTATGCATTTAATATTGCCCAATAAGTATTACACATCATAAGATTTTATGTTTAGCAATGAAAAAATGAAAGTTGCACCGTGTATGTAAATTAATTTACATATAATTATAATTTAGTTAATAATTATAATAAACTATTCTACCTATATAAATAATGCTTGTATTAAATATAGGTATTGTATGACTTTAAAATTAATATTCTATATAGAATTATGATACATTCTGTTTTAGTGCTGCCATCTATTTATAAAATGTTAAATGAAAATAGATTTGTTATTAACGCTTTCTCTAATGTCCATAAAGAAATACCAAGTTTTTGATATAAATTGTCCGAAGCTGCCAACTTTTTGTCTGTTGCCTAGAATAAGATTGAGATAACATTTATTTTTGTTACATTTATTTATTACTGTACACAGTGTCGAACCAATACATAGCAGAATGGTGGGGGGGGGGGGGAAGGTACCAGGGCACACTCCGAAATTAATCAGCCCTTAATCATCATTTATGAAAGATAAACTTAAATAGCTGGAGGATTTTGATTAGAAACCGAAATCACCTGAAAAGTTAGGAATAAAACGGCAGTAGATACTTCGAAGGAATGCAACATGTTATTTTAAATTTTTATCATTTCGATTTAAAAAATATTGGTTAAAACTATTGATCGGAAGGGTGGTTTTAAAAACTTTTGTAAGAGAACGTTTTGCTTAAAATTTGACACCCCCGCTCTTAGATTTACACTTCGCTAGCTTTTCTTAACCTTTCATTTTCATCCCATTTTGTTCAGAGCCCATGGGTTTATGTCGCAGTTGCCCCGCTTCATCTGTGCCTCGTCTGCTTTCGGCTTGATAACTTTTGTTCTTCTGCTCATTGGATACTGCCAGGGTTGGACTGAACTAGGGAGCCTCGATATCTTCTCCAATACCATGCTCGATAGTATTCCACTGTACCACCCCAGAAATGCGAGCAAGCGCCTTCAGTCGATATCTGGGCGTAAAGTACGGGATATTACTTCAGCGCCATATAGCATAGTTTCATAACTGCTCTCCATTTTTAATCTTCGACTTCCAACCTTATCTGTACTCCCCCCTTGCTTTTGCGAATAGTTGGCTAGCCCTTCCCCCCTCTGCCCGCCTAGTGTTACTCAAGCTCATGGCCCTATGCCCTTCGGGGCGCCCCTATTCCCAACTTATCTTTCTCTATTTCTACTAGAAGCCTGCTTGAGCCCCAGTTCCTTCTTTTCAGAAGACTTGGCGAAGGGCACGATTTCGATCGTCCCCGCTCCCTCCATGCACAACTTCGATTTAAACTCTATCCTTTTATAAATCTCCTTGTATCCATTATCTTTTCTCTTTGCCCGAAGTTTAAAGGGAGGATCATATCCATTATCTTTTCTCTTCGCCCGAAGTTTAAAGGGAGGACCATATCCATTATCTTTTCTCTTCACCCGAAGTTTAAAGGGAGGATCATATCCATTATCTTTTCTCTTCGCCCGAAGTTTAAAGGGAGGATCATATCCTCTCCTGGGGATTTCTCTGGGGATTAAAAATGATGTTTTGAAACAGCCCGCACTCCTAAATATCGGAAAGAAAAAATTTCTTCATTCAATAAAATAAACTTATTGGTAAATATATACTATGTTTAAGAAAATTTCAAGTTCGTCCGTGCTACACGTTTATTCGTCGCATTTGAGGAGGCAGTTCAACGGGATTCTAGTTGGTTTTTTTACAAGCCGAGAACGGATAAAACAGCAAATTCCCAAGTGACGTAACAACCTATGTCGAGTAAGGATACTTCAGCCAATCAGAGACAGGTTGCATTCAGCAAATTTTCTTTCTCTCCGAGCACGCAAATTTAATTGTTCTTCATTTCAGCTAGTTTCACTTTTAGAGTTTTATGGAGTTAAACGCAAAACTATGAGTACAGACGTACAAGAATTGTGTTGTAATCAAATTATTCAAAAATAGTTTATTTGCAAATGGAAGCTGCATAATAGCAATGCAATAGTTCTCAAAATATTATTTTTTTTCTTGTATAAAATATTTTAATTAAAGAAAAAAATCATTTAGTGTGTTAACATGCGCCATTCTCAAGTTATTGTAATTTTTCTTATATAATATATTTGTAATTAAAAAAAGCCATTTATAGAATGCTAACATGCGCCGTTCTAGCGATATTGTAATTTTTCGTATTTAAAGTATTTTTAATTAAATTAATCATTTATGGAATGATAACTTGCACCGCTCTCAAGATGCTGTAAGCTCTAAAACAATATTTATGCTATTACTGGATTTTAATCTTTACAATTTTCTGTTTTGCACCCCTTTGTCAACTCCGCCCCCCCCCCCCTCCCCCGCCCCCAACGATCGCAAGAGGAGATTACATTACTCAGTATGGTAGTTTCATCTGTGGTGTTTCATTCTATTTTAATGCTTAAATTTTTTATTTGTCATTTCCCAAGGCATAAAGCATTTTTAAATTGTGGCATATAGCAAGTTTCTAGCTGCCATTGTATACATATATTGGCTATTCCATGCTGACAACTTGATAATAAGCGCAAAACCGATCCATGAATGTCGTTTACTACAATAGAAATAAATACTTTTATAAATATTTTTATACAGAAATAACCTCCTTTGCTTGTAAGTTATCATCAGCAGTTTTAAAGATATTAGAAATTTTGTTATGTCTTGGGCCCATTTGACGGATTGATATGTCATATTTCGTATAGTTTACATTTTAAGGAGCAATTGATGTGGTGCTGCCATCTTATGGCTAGAATGATAAACTGAGTTTGAAAAACTTTATTTTTAATAAAGTTCGTATGTGGTGCTGCCATCTGGCGATAAAACTAGAAAATAAAATAAAAATCTGAAAAGAGTTCCAGGAGATATATGTAAATAAACAAATTAGATATAAAAGGTTAAAGCATTTTAATAATCATGGAAATCAAGTAAAAATAAGAGAATTGACATAGCAAAAAATCGAGACTGGGTTTAGCGTAAGTAATATATGCAAGGTAATTATAAATAATCCCTTTTCAGTGATTTCTATAATGCATTAGTATGTAGTAGTTGAAGTATGGAAAGTTCCAAACATGCGAGAACAATTTCAGAAAAATGCTGTTTAAAAAAATCACTGACACTGAAAGGTACAAGACGCATAAAAAATATATGATCTTCAAGAACGTACTTTTATGGAAAATGCCAGAAATTTACATCCTGATTAATTAAAAGTATTGTTTTTAAGAGATCATTCGTCGAACAGCGACACAATTACTATTGTTTTTATAGACCACAAGTGTTTTTACTGTTTTTATAGTTTCACAAGGAAAATACATTTAGCATCAAGCCTATCACAATTCTATCACTTTTTGTGCCAATAATAGGTTTTTATACTGCACGCAATTAAATAGTCGATGATATCCAACAAATTCAGCATCCAATGCTATCAACAAATCCTGAATATACTAAATACTAAACTATCACAAAATTATAATTTATATCCAGATGAGCACTACATAAGATTTTGCTGAAAAATGTTAAACACTTTAGAAAGATGTAAAAATTCGGTATTTTATTTATTCTACAGATAAGTTTATAACATGAAAACACCGAGCAGGATATGACTGACAAAACTCCGCAAAACGCTGCTAGAAACGTCGGAGCTGCTGGATTTCATTGGTGCAAAATTTTCTGACGTCATCTGGGAATTTGTTCTTTTATCCCCTCGTGTTTTTTTTTTTTTTTTTTTTTTTAACAAAACATTCACAGCAAGCACCCTCTCTGCATTTCCCTCAATTTTCAGTCGCATTTGAGAGTACGGATCGACATAATTCTCTAGATTGTTTTTTATAAAAAATTGCCGTGATTCAATATTCAAAAGTAGCACAATCAATAGTGCTAAATATTTATTTATAGTGTCGAAAACTGATTTTTTGATATCAAACGAAAGCGAAATGACCGCTGCTCTTCAGCCAGGGTCGATAAATAGCAACATTAGCGCTACGCCATCTAGCGGTTGAGAAAAAGCATTGCGACAGTCAATCCATAAGACAACTACCCTCACTCTGCTTTATAAAAAAAATGAAAAAATAATAATGTCAACTGATTTCGAAGGTAAGACACAGCCTTCTCCGTGAGGTCAAACAAGAAGCGCTAACTTCAGAGTAGGATTGGTAACTGATGCTAGAATAGAAAACGTAGTTGAATGCATTTTTTAAATTAGATGATGACTTATATAGATGATGACATATATAGATGATGACTTAGATAGATGATGACTTATATAGATGATGACTTAGATAGGTGATGACTTTGATGGCTGATATTTATTCAGAATCAAGTTTTTGAGAGGGCTTTAGATAGAACTCGGCTATAGATAGAACTTAGATGATGACTGATATGCAGTCAGCACTAAATTCTAGTGGGAGTAGGATTACTTTTCAGTCAAACATACTTATTAATGATAATTGTTTTTTCCCCTCTTCTGTTTGGAAATGTTGGTTTACATGTTAAATATCGTTTACTTTCTTCTTCTTTTTTCTGTATTTTTCTACCTATTTCTTGAATTTTTGTCGTTTTCCGAAGTAATTTTTGATGAAGTTTGCCTTTTTAGCCTCCCAAATCAACTACATCCTTCATTTTCTATTTTACTTATTTTCCGTATTTGTTTGAAAGCTGTTAATTTTACAACTGGTTCGGATGATTCGTGTAACTTTCGAAACCTGTTAGTTGCGTTTATTAATTTAATAGGGCATTTATGTTCATAATATTAACACACACACACACACACATCACTTCAAAAACAATAGACTCCAGTTCAGGCATGTTTGAAACGTGTTCTTCCTTCGAAAACTCGAATTTGAATTTCTGACGCTGTCACAATACTTTCCCTATACATTATACAATGTGCAAGAATATAGGGAAAGTAAAAAATAAATGCTTTAAGGAAGGTTTTTGAACTGGAAGTATAAAAGAATTAGAGATTATGGTCCGTAGTGGGCCCCCTCATCACTTAAGCAACTTGCTGCTGAATCCATATCAGTCCTTATCTAATCTTTATGTGTATACCATTCTGAGAAGTATAAGACGCAATAAAAATGATAGTATTTGAATTAGGATTTTGAAGAGAACCGGAAGTGAAAATCCTAAGTGAATCCCACATCCCTACCCCATCACACCCCTCTCTGAAATTTGATGATAAATTCACACCAGTGATCATCTTAATTCTGTAGCCAGTCTCGAAAAATGGATGTTTCAAGGAAATTTTTATTAAAAACAATTACCAAATTTTTTGTCATAAATAATAAAAATACAATTAACTTTACGAAGCGATAAAAAGTGAAGAAAAGAAGAAACTGCATTTTGTATTACATAATAGAACTAAGAAGAAACAATTCGCTTACGAATACAGAAGCAGAATAGAAGCACAATATACATGAAGCAGAATAGAAGTGATGTAAAAAATTTGTGAATCAACGTTATCTTATTTGTTATTGAGCTGCAAAATCAGAATTTGGGCTGTTCGGGCGTATATCGTCATTCTAATAGATTCTAATAGATTAAATTTGGTATTTTTGATGGCTGAAATAGATTTGGGACCAAGAAAGCCATTTTCACTCGCTTTTCAAGAAGTTTTGTCTGAGGAAATATTCCCACTAGATGTTTGAATAATTCTGTAGTTCTGAAGTTTGCTATCAGTTACATAATTTTATTGCTTGTATATATTTCAAATACTTATTTACTTTGAATAAAACATATTATAATTCCGAGTGATAAATTATCAATAGAGGGTAAGGAAGACTTAAGCAACGTATTCAAGCCCAAATAAAATAAAAATGCTACATGCCTGTTTCGAGGATACGCTGGATTCCGTTCGTCAAGAGAACCAACAAATTCGAAACCAGAAAGACAAATCCAAGTAAGACGCATACTTATGGAGTTCCTGCCGCCGAGGCCACTTATATCTAACCAATAAGTAACAAAATTTTACCACAAATAAATTTTAAAAAGTGGTGCACTCCTAAACCACTAGGTGCTAGAAAAAGATAAAAAACAAAACAAACAAACAGCATAAAGAAAAACGTCAAGGGCAGCGAAAAGCATGTGAAAACCGAAATAAAGGACTAGCAAGTTCAACAGGAGACTATAATCAGAGAAAGGTGGAAAAGAGACTATGGAAAAAAGGAATTGAACAACACAAAACATAATATCCGAAGTGGGGCATTGTCTGCCGACAGAATACTGGTTGAATGGCGTCAATCACCACAAATATTTTATGTAATGTAAAACAGAGTGGGGGAACACGAGCTTTGATAATTTTCGAAAATTCAATGAAATTTGAGATCTTAAAGTCAGAAAAGAGGGTTTTTATTTGGTGGAAGGTTTTAACAAACTCAGAAAAGAGGGTTCTAATTTGGTGGAAGGATTCAATAAAGTCAGAAAAGCCTGAGTCAGTGCCCAAAGTGGATTCTACAGGTAGATCTGGAGAATTTTAAGCTGGTGACCACTGAAGGCATCTCATAGGGAATGCTTTCAGAAATGGGTTTGTTAGAGGATACATTACTCTGGGGCGGGGGGGGGGCATTGCTGGCATCGGTATGCATGGCTGGGAATTTTCGGGTCTACATTTGGGGTTTTCCGAGAAAAGTCTGAAATTCGCTATATGCGGCACCAAATTATTACAGCATACCACAGGACATTCACACGGCAGCCGGCAAGCCTAAGTCAGATGCTTTTCAGCGCATTTTAGACATCTGCTCGTGAACAAGTAATTGTCTAAAGAATGTCCGTAGGTTTGGCAGTTATAACAGTTCTTGGGGCGTCTTGAACGAAAAGGGGCTTTAATTTCAATATTGAGTATGCTAATGAGATCTAAAAATGAGAAATCAAAGGGTGGCAAAACGTACAAGGAAGAGAGGTTAAATTCCTAATGTTCTCTCTAGTTTTCAAATGCTTTAATTGGTGATTCGGAGGTTTGTGTGTTCAAGAACTCGCAATACCTCTCCAATATCTCCAAGGTAAAGGCGGGAAGACCTCAGATAAGGACCTTTAAGGGGTTTTCATTCAAATCCAGGGAACTGAAGATGGATCTTTTTGATAATCAGGTATTCTTGAAGCTTTTGGTAATCTGGGATAGTACTCGGTTCAAGCCGAATCATACCTCTAGATAGCCGGTCAATAATGGATGTTTTATAGTAGAATTGATGTCTTTTACAACAGCCTCCCAGACGAAGCAGGCGTTGATGTAAAAGAACATTAGGTTAAGATCTTTGGGAGTAAGATTGGGGCTACTTGGGTTCTGTTTGTGCAATTTCTGTCCCTTCAGAATCAAGAATCTGAACCTAAAAAGGATTGGAAGTTGGTATAGGATCTTTATTGGGGGAGAGTTTATTAATCGAGATCTTTCGATAAATTATCTTTTAATTTGGAGATTCAAACCCTTTAACGGGTGATTCCAAGCGACTAACAACACAGGTTGTTTTTGAAGCAGCGAAGTCTATATTGAATTCAAGTTTCTTATTCAAACTATCCGTCGTCACCTTGTAAAGGTGTCGGAATGAACACGCAGGCACCTTTTGATAAATACAACAAGTATATTCTTAAAATGTAGAAATCATGAAATAAACTCCATTAGTGTAATTTACAAATACTAAATCAGAATGTACACGGCCCATCCTTCCTACTATCGTCTGCATACACACACGCCACGCTCCACGTACACGCCACGCTCCAACACACGCCACGCTTCAACTCGTATCATCTCGAACCATCCCGAATCCATCTCGTGTTTTGCATTTTGCATTTATATAACCTGGTTCCCAGCTCCCTCTTTCGTCCGCAATCTGTGCGGCTTCTATTTAAATTTAGACTCTTCTTTCCCCGGGGAAGACACTGCTTGAAAAATAAAAAGTCGAGAATAAAAATTGTTAATCCTTGCAACCTGCTTATGAGTAGGCGGGTATATCAATAATGGATGCTAATATTAGATAAGTGTCGGCATGGAAAAAAATCATTAAATCCGTACTGAAAGAAGAATTGGAGGGGGTGGGTCCATTCAGGGGATCCAAATAATCGAAGAGTTCAAAACGTGTATCTCGGGACTTGTCGATGGCTTCTGGTTACGTACGAATTTCGCCATGCTTGTTTAAAAATTTATTCAAAAATTGCAAATTTCCATTAGAAGCATAGTACATCGTGCTTTCTTTTCGTTTAATTTGTAGAGAAAGCTTTAAAAGCAATCAATGATATCCTTACAATTCTTTGGTATGTTCGACACATGGTCCGTCCCGGCGAAATGGTACACCCACAGGTCACAAGTTGTGTAGAGGTCTGCCGAATAAAAACACATACTTACGGGGCACCTGTGACACTATGTCACGCATCTCCCCCTCAGAAAATATAAAAAATCTATTTGCTGCATTAGAGTTTGAAAAGGGGTGTACTAAATCGAATTGAGCAACGCCGGTCAAAACCAGTTTCACCGATGCCCCAGCAAATGTGACCGATCGGGTTGAAAACCAAATCGGGAATCCAGTCAAATTATCTCAGATTTTTTAGATTGTGACTTCTAACCCTTCTGCTTGTGTAACTCAAGCTCAAGGTCCGGCGCCTCTCTCACGTCTTCTCTACCTCTATTGGAAGTCTCTTTCTCTACCTCTATTGGAAGTCTACTTGGGTCCCAGTTTATATTCCTCTTTGAAGACTTGGGGACGGGCACGACTTCGGTCGTAGCCCCCTCCCACCCAAGCACAACTTAGTAAGCCCTGTTTAGACGATGACTGATATTGATTCAACTTCTGGAAGAGGTCACTTCCAGTTTATTACCAAATCCAGTTCAAAAATTTGCATTTTTCTTGAAACATCTGTGGGGATTCTTCATGCAAATCTTTGAAGTTCAGTTCAGAAAAAGCCAGCTCTCGTGGTTGGCCAGAGCTATTTAATAGCGGACTTTGAGACTTGGAAAAGAGAGAAAGAAATAGAAAGATAGAGATTCGGAGAGTTCGCAGGAATGAATCGGCAAGTGTCCGATTGGTTGGCTTATTTGACCAAAGGCAAGGGAAGGACATGAGGCAGGATGGAGATCAGAAAATGTTCGTCGTCGTATAGTAAGTTATCGCCTCAATTAGTTTCATATTCGGTTGAAATTTAGCATTGATTTAAATGTAAAATCCTGTATTGCTAGATGTGCAAATAGATGTTGTATATAGATGTGTATGCGATGTCATCTATTTTTGAGTTCCAGCGAGATAGCTGTGAATAAGATGGTTAATAGGTTAAGTGTCGTGATTCTTTCGTAAAATTATGATCGTTAGGTAAAATGAAGTATGTTTCACTTGATGTTTAAGTTATCCAATACTTTACAATGACTCTGTCATATAAGTACCTTACATATCTACTCAAAAATGGCGATAGATGATGACTTATATAGATGATGACATATATAGATGATGACTTAGATAGATGATGACTTAGATAGGTGATGACTTTGATATCTGATATTTATTCAGAATCAAGTTTTTGAGAGGGCTTTAGATAGAACTCGGCTATAGATAGAACTTAGATGATGACTGATATGCAGTCAGCACTAAATTCTAGTGGGAGTAGGGGGATATCACTGAACATATCCACTTCCGGTAATCTAGCCAACGGCCCTACCGTGTTGAAAACACCGGTTCTCGTCAGATCACCGAAGTCAAACAGCATCGGGCGCGGTTAGTACTTGGGTGGGTGACCACCTGGGAACACCGCGTGCTGTAGGCACATTTCGGGCTCGGTAGCCCGGTGATTTTCGCGCTGGATTTGCACGCTGCCACAACTGCCTCCGTGTTCATGCGGAGTACGATCACGTTAAACATGTGGATCCGTAAGTCCTTCCGAGAGGTTGTTGGTAGGGGAAGGAGGGTACGGTCCCTATGGGTACGGTGCCTCCCCCACTGGGTTCCGGTCTAAATTGGGTGGCACTTCCCGGCCGTCGAAACGGTTACCTTACACCTTTCTGGTAGGTCGGACGGTCTGGGTCTCAACAACAACAACAACTTCCGGTAATCTAGAGATATAACTTCAAAAACATGACATTTTTGTTGCAATATCTTTTCCTCAGGATTGGCTATAAAGAACTTCGATAACTGATATGGATTCAGCATCGAATTTTGGTGGAGGTAGGGGGAGTTCGGTAGGAATACCCGCTTCCGGTTCAAACATTTTCCTTAAATCACCTATTTTTTTCAGAATTGCCTATACATAGAGCTTAGATGAGGACATATTGATTCAATATAAATTTTGATGAGGATAGTAGGTCTCACCAAGGACCGTTTATTTCCCAGGTCTGATTATAGTGCTTTAATTATGACAGATAACGTAGGGGTAGTGACTTCGCTAACAATTTCCTCTTCCGATTCTGGGTGATGTCACTTACGGTTTTTCGAAAATTTGTATGACTGTATGAACAGCGTATGCAAAAGAGTATATAAATGATTAATAGTTCCGTCGTAAATTAAGTGTACACACAATTTGCTATCATATGAAGGCGCCTTCATAAATTGACTGTTATAGAATGTTGTTAATTTGTATAGAAAATGCTGGATTTTGGATAATAAAACTCAGTCTACTGGAAATGGAAATAAATCTGGACTGGGATTCTAGAATGCACCCAGTTAGGTTAGCACTACACAACCCCAGTCTTGCTTTAAATTCCCTGGAATTTTCTTACACGGTCTACAAAACTGCAGTATTATTGTCAACTCTCCTGAGAAAATGTACTCAAGCGGAACTCTTAAAATAGAATGAGAATTGCCCTGAATCTGATTTATCATCAAAAATACCCAATAGAATCCGTTATCTCCTGAAATAATAGTCCGCTCCAACACCTAGAATTCTAATTTAACATCTCAGTGGTTAGACAACGGTGATTTTAAAATATTTGACGGCGCTTCTATTTTATATTCATGTTTTATTTTTTATTACCTTCTTTACATACAGTAGTGTCGGCAGAAAAAAATTCTAGGTAGGTAACCAAATATATATATTTTTTCATTTCCTTATATATAATTTTTTCGAAATTCAATTGGTTCGATGGGTTCCTGGGTGGGGTTATGATCCCCAAATTCCCCCCTCTCTCTGTTTAAATATATGCCACTGTTTAAATATATAGTATGATGTATATGGAAAGTATCGTAATGGGGTCGAAAATTCGAATTAGAGTTTAAAACGACAGAACACATTTAAGTGTATGTGTGTGTTAATGTGTGTATGTAAGTATGTGGGTGTGTATGTGTAAGTGTGTGTGTATGTTATGGTGTTATTACACGGGCAATTTTTATTGCCGAACTTCGGCAATTCCGCCGTCAATCATACTTTAGGCTCCACCTCTTTAACAGGTCCCTTCTCTCTAATCTCGCCGATTTCATTTCAGAAAGCATTCTTTGGTGTGTTTTTCGCATAATTTGAATCTTTTATATCCTAAAGGTGTCTGTAATTTTTTAAAAGTTCTATTATTATTTTTCCATCTCCAGACTTTAGAAATTCCTCCCGGCAATGATACTTTAGGCCCCGCCTTTCTAAAACGCCCCTCCTTTCTAATACCGCCGAGTTCATTCCAAGAAGCATTATTTAGTAGGGTTTTTTTTGTATAATTTGGATCTTTTATATGCCACAGGTGTCTGTAATTTGGTAAAAGTTCTATTATTGTTTTTACATCTTCAGACTTTAGCAATTCCGCCCGGCAATGATGCTGTAAGCCCCTCCTTTCTAACAGGCCCTCCCTGTTTAGTGCCGCCGATTTCAGGAAGCATTCTTTAGTGCAGTGTTTCCCAAACTTTCTTGACTCACGGCGCACTTTACAACAAATGAAAATTTTGCGGCGCACTTGTTATTATATACATATACACACACATATGCACACACACATACATATATATATAGTATTTATGCACATGAACATCAAAAATGAAACTAAAGAAAATTATTAAGTACAGGACTTACTTTTTGTTCGGTAAATAAAAAAAATTATCAATGTGAAACATGGGCTTGATGTTCGGATGTATTACAGATAAACAGACCATCATTGCATCTTCAATGCAATGCAGTCTCGCTCTGTTTTTATATTTAATGTTAGTGAGTGAAGAAAATTCCAATTTTCACGTAAATATGATGTGGGAAAACTGCATCAAAATAGACAATGCTTTTTTAGCTACCTAGGTATAGTCTTCTCTAATAGAAATCCAAAATGCATCAATAGGTAATTCTGCATGTCTGATTTTAAGTCCCCGATCACTGGAAATAGAAGCCAATCAGGTAAAACTTTATGAATGGATTTCGGATCCAGTCTTAATCTTCTGTTATTCAGTGATGGAAAATAATAGTTTAATTTTTCTTCAAGAATTGTCAAATGCTCAACTACAATAGGAGTCATTTCTTTTATGTTGGTTTTATCAAGTAACGAAAACATTTCAAAGTTACCATATTTAGCTCTAGTTTTCCAAATTGCTATTTTTTTCTGAAATGCAATCAGTTTATCTGTCGAAGTAAGAATATTTTCATTTTTACCTTGCATGCTTGTGAGACTATTATATATATATGTGTGTAAATACAATTATATATATATATATATACTGTATATAATTTTAAAGGAAACTAACATTCGTACTGAACCAAGCACTACACAACAAATATGCAAGATTTTATATTATTTTAATATTAATGATTTATATTAAGAGTTTTATTTCATATTTTACTCATTTTTAATATAATTTTAATTCTTTCGCGGCGCACCAAACTATACTTCGAGGCGCACCAGTGCGCTGCGGCGCACGGTTTGGGAAACACTGCTTTAGTGTGTTTTTTCGTATAATTTGGATATTTTATATCCCACAGGTGTCTGTAATTTGGTAGAAGTTCTGTTATTTTTTCCATCTCCAGATTCTAACGTAATTGAGCTGCTTCGACGTGTTTGCATTACAGTCGCCATCGCCATCTTGAATGCAAATGGGAAGAGGAAAGGCGGAGCGTAGTGACGTCCAATTTTATCGTCCTCTGATTGGGTCGCCGCTCAGAAATTGAGCAATTTTTATTGCCGAGTACGAACGAATTGCGGCAATTCGGCGGCAAGATTTCTTTCCATTGAAATGTATGGTGTTGCTGAAAAATTGCTGGAAGGAATTGCTCCGTATAATAACACCATGTATGTGTAAGTGTGTGTATGTGTAAGTGTGTGTGTATGTAAGTGTAAGTGTGTGTGTATGGAAGTGTAAGTGTGTGTGTATGGAAGTGTAAGTGTGTGTGTATGTGTGTGTGTATGTGTAAGTGTGTGTATGTGTAAATGTGTGTGTATGTGAGAGAGAGAGAGAGAGAGAGTCTGTGGATGATCTTTCAAACGGATGTAGCGTTTCGAACGTAAATTAGTACGATTATTACAATTAGTAAATATTAGAACCATGTGGTTTGGAATCGAATGTTCAAAAAATCCCCCCTCCTTTAATTTTCGAACGAATTTTTGAAATAATCATCATAAATCAGGACTTACAATAATGTCAAATATATAATTATTTCATACGTAACTTTTCATTAGAAAACGAACGACGTAAACTTTAGAACACTAGCATGAAATATTTTCGAAATATTGCATATTTTTAAATAAATTTATAAAAAAAATTGCACAAAAAGTAGTAGGTGTCATCATAAATATTCATTTTCCAAATGCAATATTATACGACTCATCTGCTAACATCATTCTCGTGTATCAAGTTTGCTCCATATACGAGAGAAGATACTTTTTGCAACAGTTTCGTATTTTGACACTCAAGAATTCCCCAATAGTCATTTATTTCACAGGATATAAATTCACTATCAATTGCATTGTGATGAGAATTTTCCACGTGAGCATGAATTTGTAAAGAGCTTTTTAAACGTGTCCAGACCCTTAAATCGATTAACGGAAGGAGAAAAGAAATTTGAGTGGACGGCGGAATGTGAAGACGTCTTCAATCGGCTTAAGACCATGCTGGTTTGAACTCCTATTCAGTCATATCCTCAACCTGCAGATAGTATTTGATACCGACTCTAGTAAAGAAGGAGCAGGGACAGTTAGTTCACTTCCAGGAAATAGGATGGCAGGAACGTGCCGTCGCATAATTTAGCAAGTGCTTGTCGAAGCCCGAAAGAAATTATTGCATGGCAAGTAACAAACTGTTGACAACTGTTAAATCCGTGGATCATTTCCGTCACTATCTCTACGGAAGGAGTTTCCTGTTGCGAACTGATTACTCTGCACTGAGCTAGCTCTTCAATTTTAAGAGCCCTAAAGGGAAGATCGCAAGATACGATTCATCGACTTCAAGAATACGACGACATGAAGATTCGACACCGAAAGGGTCTCATCATGAAATCGTCTCAACTCTGACGCGCTTTCAAGGAAACCTTGCCTTATGAACTGTGGACATTGTTCTTGTGCTGAAATAAAATTTGGAAGTCAGATTTCAAAGACCGTTCATCAAGTTATCCCCGACCACAGTTCAAATTTACAATAAGATCCCGGGTGATGATGAAATTCCTCGAGCCCAAATAGAAGATACGAGTAGATATCGAGTTAATACTGATACGCAATGATTGAGCTAATACTGATCAGCAATGATTGAGCTAATACTGGTCCGTTATAATGGTCCGTAATCGAGTTAATGAGAGGTCAACTTTGCAAGACATTTCGTGTTTCCCACCTGAAATTAAATGGTATTGGATACTGCTGGATTCTCTGCACTTGAGAAACGAAGTAGTGTACCGTGAGTGGGAGAGTGACGATGAAAATAGTATCAGATGGCAGTTACTGCTCGTTTGTTTTAGAGTGTCCAAAGTACTAAAATAGATACATGAGTCCTGTTGGAGGACATTTTTGCATTAGCAAAACGCTTATTCAAGTTCGTGAACGCTTCTTCTAGCTCAATATGACATCCGATATTGAGCGCTGGTGCAAAGAATGCATGGAATGCGGCGCTCGGCAGGATCCGAAGAAGAAAACACGTGGACATCTTCAGTGTTATAATGCCGTTGCTCCTTTCGAAACAATTGAACTGGATATTTTTGGGTGACTACAATGGACTTTAGACAATAGCATACATATTACTAGTAATGGGTTACTTCACAAAGCGACCAGAAACTTACGCAGTCCCTGAATAAGAGGCTAAAACCACAATTGAAATTCTAACCCAGAACTATGGATATGTTGTTACGGTGTTCTCTCGATCATCCATTCTAACCAGGGAATGAACTTTAACTCTGGCATATTCACGGGACTGTGCAAACTACTCAGATTGGACAAAACTCGAATTACTATTTGAATCGGACGACATGGTAGAAAGATTCAACAAGACTATACTTAATCATCTCTCTATATTCGTATCCAGAAACCAGAAAGATTGGGACCGTCACATAACCTCGTTCCTACAGAAGTGCTGTCCACACGAATCAACCTGTCATTCTCCATCAAAAATGTTTCTTGGCCGGGGTCTACGACTACCGTGTGATATCTAATAGTTGAAAGATCATGCGATGCTCCTTCATCGTCTGATGAATATGTGCAAGATCCACAGGCATGGTTGGAAGAGATTCATCGTTTCGCTTGTGGAAGGACTAAGATTGCAACCGATAGAATGAAGAGCCGGTACGATACTAAAGCTAATGAAGGACGATATCAGGAAGGCGACAAAGTGGGCTTCTCAACCCTTCGCGACGACCAGGATTTTCGCCAAAACTTCAGCCCAACTGAGAAAGACCCTATAGTGCAAATAATAAACAGTCTTATTTATCGAATCCAAAATTCGTCTTCAAGCCCAAAATCACCTATATCGACAGATTACCATATTTTAAACCACAATAGGTGGATACTGCCCGGGATGTATAATCTTAAGGAGGGGGCAGCGAGCGCTACGAACATGGAAAATGCTTTCACTGGAAGCTCATATGAGAGCCAGAAGGGAGAAATACCTTACAGTAGCCATTCTTATGACATGAATGCAGGGTTGCAGTTTCAGGCCTGTCGGTTCATGATTGCCAGATTTGACTATACTTGAAGACTTTCCGAACGTTCGCTAGCCTTCCTCTTATAACGAATATTCTACGAGATATGAGCCCATTCTGAAATATGGGCTCGTATCTCTAGATGGAAGATAATATTAAAGGCGTTATTACTTAGTTGCAGAGCAGTTGACGTGATATGAGCTACATTGAATTATGAAATATGTCAATGTTTTGAGAATAGTATCGGCTATTTTGTGAAGTTAGTGAAGCATTTAATTTCCGTTTTACTGTTCCTGACAGTTTTTTAGTGATAGTTATCGAGCTATTTGTTGTACATTGTTCTTGCTTACGTTGTTCTTGAGAATAAACGTGTTAGTTATTCAGAAATGTGAACTCATTCTTGTATCCTGAGAATACATCCACGATTCCAGAGGATACGCTGTTGTTGTCGTTGAGACCCATACCGTCCGACTTACCAGAAAGGTGTAAGGTAACTGTTTGGACGGCCGGGAAGTGCCACCCAATTTAGACCGGAACCCAGTGGGGGAGGCATCCACAGGGACCGTACACTCCTTACCCTACCACCAACCTCTCGGAAGGATTTACGGACCCACATGTTTAACGTGATCGTACTCCGCATGAACACGGCGGCAGTTGTGGCAGAGTGCAGAACCAGCGCGCAAACCACCGGACTACCGCGCCCGAAATGTGCCAACAGCACGGGGTGTTCCCAAGTGGTCACCCACCCAAGTACTAACCGTGCCCGATGCTGCTTGACTTCAGTGATATAACGGGAACCAGTGTTATCAGCACGGTAGGGCTGTTGGCTCCCAGAGGATACGTTGTTACAATACATATACACTCGTCAAAAATGAAATTGCAACACCACGATGGAATGAACTTAGCCATATGCAAATCACAGTACTGGTAGAACAGAGAGTCATATGCAAATGATTAAGTTTTCGTACGTATCGGGTCACGAGACACCCAGTTTCGGGTGTTAAGACCAGAAAACGGCTCATTTCGTGAATGCTATCCGCGACAATTTGCAGCAGTCGAACTTTCGAAAAAGTGAAAAAGCGATGCTTCGCAGGCATCAGCGAGCTGTGTACCAGCAGTTAACGGATGGGAAACGAGACCGTATCCTGGATCTGGTTGACGTGGGTTTGTCGATGCGTGCAATTGCCATGAGTGTTGGGCACGACGTGAATATCATCCAGCGATGTGTAACACGGTGGACGCAGGAACATCAGAGCACACGCCGAAGAGGTAGTGGATCGAACAGGCGCACGACAGAGCGCACAGACCAGCAGATTCGCCGAACGGCTTGTCGAGACTTGTTCGCAACGGCAAATGAGATCCGAAACAGCCTGCCACCATCAACGGTTGTACCTGCATACACCCAAACCATTCGCAACAGGTTGCACGAAGTACAGCAGCGAGCACAACGACAAGGTGCTGGGGTGCCATTAAGCATTCGATCAGAGATGCAAGTCTGGCGTGATCGCAACTGGACCAATGAATGGCATCGGGCATTGATTACGGATGAATCTCGCTTCTGCCTGTGGAGGAATGACAGGCGTGGACAGGTGCGGATTCCCGGGGAACGCCACTTGCTAGTCCATATCATCAAGTGTCACATCGGGCATCATGGAGATGTCATGTTCGATTAACGAACAGCTCTGGTGCACATTGCAGGTAATCTGATAGCGGACCGGTACGTCACACAAATTGTGATGCCTGTGGTTCGGTCACTGGTGCAGGCCGTGCCCTGCACTGTGTTCCAGTAAGACAATGCAACACCGCATGGCGAACTCTCAGCAGCCTGAACGGAAATCACATCCTTTCTTGGCCGGCAGCCTCGCCGGATCTCTCTCCCATTGAACACTTGTGGACCCTCATTTGACGCCAGATGCACCGTAGACCACAGGTACATGCAGTAGACGAACTGTGTGCCGGAGTGGACGCTGCTTGTCAAGGATTACCTCAGGCAACCATTAATAGCCTCATTGATAGTATGTTTCGCCGTTCAGCGACCTGCATAGCTACTCGTGGAAGCCACATTCTTTACTGAATAAACATGTTTCTTTTGCATGTCTTATTCTTTTAATCATTTGCATATGCCTCTCATCTACAGGTACTGTGATTTGCATATGGCTACGTGTATTCCTTCATGATGTTGCAATTTCACTTTTGACCAGCCTATAATGACATAAAATATACAAGGGCTTTCTGATTTTAATAGTGCAGATAAGAGTTTTCGTTACAAATTACAACATTCTCTTTTCTTCAAGAATAAAATTATTTAAAATCGCTCATAACTCTCTGCAGAGAACTGCAGTATTTTGTATTTCCAACTCTCTTGAGAAAATTTTCCTAGTAAATCCTTAAAGCAGCGAAAATTACTTTCCGGGTGCAAATTTGTTTTAGCCATTCATCACAAATACTAAATTCAATTTATTATCTGCTGAAATAACAGCATGCTCGAAAACACAGATTTCCAATATTGCACTTCACTGATTAAATAAAAGCAATTCTAAATCTTCTTGCATCACTTTTATTTTGGGTCTGTTCTATATTATTATGCAAATTTATTTCTGTTTTCTTATTTCTATTCTGAAATTTAAAAAAAATAAAAACATATTTCTCCTCTTTTTCTCCTTTAATTTTATCAGTTCATATTATTATTATTGTATTAACAGTTTTATAGTGTACTACAATGTAATCATTAAAATATCATTTTATGTCGATGTTTAACAAAAACATAAGGTACTATTATAACGTAAATTTTAGAGGTATATTTTTTTATCCTTAAACTAATTATATTAAAATAAATTTTAGAATTGTGAAATGCGTAATTAAATTCTTTAAATTCAGTCAGTCATACACGCATGTCTGTGAAAAAGTGAGAAGAATTTGTTTATTAATTCATTTCGTCTTTTTTACGCTTTGCTAATTTTTTGTAGGAATATAGAATACGTATAAATTACGTAATAAAATATATGTAAAAATTACGTACAGCTCAAGCTGCTGCTAATGCAATATAACTAATAAAACTTCCTTCAAAGTCGCATCCAACACACATTATGAATAGCATCAATCGGTTTCAAAAGAAAACTACAGCTTTCTTCGTTAGGATAATAAAAAAAAGCAACCTTTACTCGATAAAGCAAGATCGTCAGCTGCCCGTAGAATTAAAAAAGTGATTCATGCAGGGAAACAGGGTTGCTAACAATGAGACGGGGAAAAATACTTAAAAACCATGGAGGAATGACCGAGGAGTAAGATAAAAGAACGGTAAAATACCAAATAGGAAAGTGAAAAATTTCAGAACAATGGTGTCGATATCTCAGAACAAATGATTCAAAAAGTATCATTCTATTAAACAAATATTAATTACTTTCTCTACAATACATGGTAATGTATACGGAAAGTATTGAAAATGTATTTTGTTTTTTCGTCTATCTTGCTGAATTGCTGGATACGTTATCTTAATTTTTTAAATCCTCGACAAGGGGCGGTTTAATTCAATCGGGCATGGTCATTTTATTATAAATAGACATAACGGGTATACTCATTGAATTTTCCTTAGAATCTTATTGGGGTGCATAAGGATTTTCTCAGGAAGCCTAAAGGCATAAGGATAAAGTAAAATATCTGACTATTAGGATTACACTATTACTGCAGTTAACAGCATTCACATACCGCTTCAAGCTTATTATGAGCGCATCACAAATGAATGACATTCATATCGCTATTCCATCCTGACTATGAAGGTAAACCCAGACGGCAAGATTCGAAAAACTAATGTAAATGCTCTTCCACACGTCTTTCCTGCCATTTCATGGGTCAGTGTCACGGAACGTATCTTCTAGAATCGTGCATCCAGGATACAAGAACGTTTCTGGATAACTATCGCTTATTCATAAGCACAAAGTAAACAGGAACAATATACAATCAAACAGCACTTAAATGCTCCACTCATTTCACAGAATAAGCGATATTATTCTCAAAATGTTAACGAAAGTCATTTCACAAAATAGCCGCTACCATTCTCAAAACACTGACAAAAATCACAGTCCAATGTAGTTCGTGTCACGTCCATTCGTCAACTCCCCTGCAACGGAGGGGTGAGTCCTTTTTTTAGTCTCTCCATAGAAACTTCTGGAAATCTCTATATCTAAAAAAATAATCATTCTATCGAGAAGTTTCTGGAGCTTTCAGAAGTCGCCAAATTGGCTATAAATCGCCAAATCTGGCAACCATTCTTCTGGCTTGAAATTCAGATCATAGAGTGACGTCAGGGAATGAATGTCCGTACCGCTATCTTCTGGAAAAAACGCTCCGATGACACCTCTGGACTGCGATGGAGACGAAAGACAAGACGGAGGGATGCGTCGAAATTGCGTTGGCTTCGAAATCACGTTGTCACGTTTCCATGTATTATCTGAAAGAGAACGGCTGCACTTTCCACTCTACACATTTCCCAAACTAATACGTGGCGATTATTTATTGCCAATTTCAACGTTAAATACAAAACTAATTTTCTTAAAACTTATAAATATATTTTATAAAAAGTGAGAATAATTCCTTTCATGGTAATACTCGCTTTAATTGCTTTCAATTTGTAATTTACTCGAACATAATTAGAATCTTGTTCATTTTCTGTATATCGAATGATTCCTATCTTTTTCATTTTGTTGCAATTAAAAGCATGTTTGTTTTGTGTACATCGAATTATTCCTACATGTTTCATTTTGTTGTGATATATTCACAATTTTAATAGTGTAAATTTGTCTTTAATTATTTTAAGATTTTATAAATTAAGGAAATTAACTCAAAGCAATATTTCGAAAATAAATTAAACTTTTATGTTGTCTTAAAACGAGTGAGTCAGCTAACAAGTTGGCGTATTTTTATTAAGACTGGAAGTAATATATAATATTTTAGTCTTTAAAGCATGCTCGTTTGTAAGATTTGACATTCTATTACAAGAAAGTGCATTTAAATGCATATATATTTCACATCATGCATGTTTACTGTTTAATACTTAAAAAACCCAGTTCTCATTAAAAATTTAGACGTATGTAATATCTTAAATAAGTATTCGTTTAGAGAGAGAGAGAGAGAGAGAGAGAGTTAGAAATATGCAATAAATTAAAATAATTCCTTTACAGTCGTCACAATCTGTTTGTTCTCAAATTACGAAACTTTAAAAATATAGAATTTCAATCTATTTTATATAAATTTAGCATAAATATTTTGCACATTAGTATTAATAGAAAATATGTTTCGAGATAGAAAATCGATAGAAAATATACATTCGGCTTCAATATTTTATAATTATACCAAATTAATTAGCAATCATGTGAGTAGTTTTTTAGATATTGAAATCTAGTGCAAAGTGTAGATGCGAATATAGCAAAGGCAAGATATTAAAGAATTGTGGCAATGTTTTAAAGTTTGTCTAACTTTCTATATTGGTGTCAAATTTCGTTGACGAAGTTGGATGAATAGTTTTGAAGAAAAAGCAATTGCATCACTCACACACGACAGAATGCTAAAAAGTTTTTTTTTCATAACCAGCACCACCACAAATATCTAGTTTTAAAAATTGCTTTATAGATGTTTATGACACAGAAAGCGTGTTTTCCTTTTGCGAGGAAAATAAGTGTTGGAAAAAGAAAACTGTAGCGTAAATGCGATGTCATCAGCTTGACAGTGCCAAGGTTTGATCCCGGGGTCAAAGCGTGGTAAGGCAGTATTAATTGCCTTGAGCTGGAGATGTCTTTTGCTCAACGTTATGATTCGTTTGCCGGGTCACCACTTGTGGCGGGCATGATTCCACTATAACTAGTTGCCACGTCGCAATGCAATATTGATTTATACCCTCTTATCTGTTTTTGAAGATTGTTTAACGAAACTTCAAGACTATCAGAAGTGTGCTTTCATGAAAGACCAGACGCACTGTAAGAAACTTAACATTTTATGTACAAAACACAAACTGATTAAAACCATACGCGTACTCATCCAAAAAAATCTGATGTGGGCAACACATGACTTTCCTTATATAATGTAATGAATTTACTACTTTTACAGTAAAAAAAATAGCTTTTTCTTATAGTAGATACTAATATTCTTTCCAAGATATTGAATTTTCGACAATGAGTCGTCATTTTCATTGATTTAGCGTCATTTTTATCCATTTGGCGAGATTTTCGTTAATTTGGCAACATTTCAAAAAGTCGCGAAGTTGGCGACATTCCACCAAAATGGTCGCCAAAATCTCGCCAAGCGTTATGGACGAAGAAATAAGTTGTTCTTACAGCAGATAAATGACTATTGGCGTTCAAATACAAAAGTATTACTCAAAGTATCTTTTTTCATGAATGGAACGAGCTAGATCCACGAGAATAATGTCACTCAATTTAGTGCATGGTATTACATATGAAAAGTGAACATGTTTCTCAATAGGAAATATTTTTTTTGCATTTTATAGGACTTTTTGATAATTTTTTTGAAAAATGAGCAATATCTCAAGAACGGTTCATGTTAGCGTTCTAAAATTTATGCCAATCGTTTTCTAATGAAAAATTGCATAAGAAATGTGTATTCGCGCAACTTTATTAGTGGTTTTGATTTTTTGAAGATTTTTTCCAAATTTTATTCGAAAATTTAGGGGGTCCTGAACATTCGATTACGCATAAAAACAATAGGCTTCCAGTGTTTACGGATTGTGATTCTTGTACCAAATTTGGTTTGAATCGGTCCATTCGTTCGTCAGTTATCGTCTCCACACACACAGACACAACTTCAAAAATGTTTGATTCGTGATCAGGGATGCTTGAAACGTGCTCTCCCGTCGAAAACTCGAATTCGAATTTTCGACCCCGTCACAATACTTTCCTTATACATTATGCTTATAAGGAAAGTAATAAATAGAGCATGGGTACGTGACGTAACACGGAGCCTTTTGTGCTTACGTTTCCAAAGCAAAATACTCGTTTGCTTAGCAGTATGGAAATATTCATCATTTCTGTATTAAAAACGGCTACTTTACAATCGAAAATCAAATATTCATTTTCATTAAAATATATACACTAGTTTTTTAACGAAAAATTGTTATGTATTTTTCCCTTTTCTCTGGCATATTCATAGCAGAATTTGCTAGTCAATGTACACATCTTTAGAACGCTAGTGAGTGACTATGGTAAAAATGAGCAGTGTGCATTCACTTAAAATCACTTAACGTGCACTTTAGCAAATGCAATCTTTAAATATATATTGTTATTAGGGTATTCTAAATAACTTATTTTCATCATAAAGATAAATTTTGATCTACTATGACACGCTATGGTAAAAATAATGCCCTTTTGCCCTTACGTTTCTGCGCCTTCTACTACGCAGGTTGTTTATTTCCGGTGGTGCCCATGCTCTATTGAGCCTTTGGCTACAAAATAACATGATACACGACAAGGCGTATTTGCCTACTAGTTAGGCGCACGTGTACATTTTTAACAGAAAAAGCCGAGATCGACGGGAACAAAGCCCGTGGTTAAATACCTTCACGTGCCTGACATCACCAAGCAAGTGATTTGCCAGTGATGACAGGCACGACTTGTACATTATGCAAATCTGAAAACAAATTATTATACAAGGAAAATAAAGTTTAAAAGTTCAAAAATAAAGTTAAAAAATATGTGGTATAAAAATGTCAAATGGATTTGAGTCGCCACAACTGCACTTACCTAGCTGCATAGGTAAGTGACCTCAATATTTGTAACATATTGTTTCATTGAAAATAATTCACTTAAACGTATTGAGTAGAGAAGAGATAGGCAAAGTGGCCATTTGCTATCTACCATCTTTGCTACCTACCGAAAATGAGGTACATCAGTTTGTCTGAGGTTGCAGTTTTTTTTTAGGCGGACTCTAAACCAAGCTTAACATACATTATATAAAGTTTTACGTTTAAGTAGAGTGTGAGATATTTTTGCTGCTTATTAATGACTACAAAATGTACGCCCCGTTTCCAAGGATTTGTGTAAGGATGATGTAGACCTCTGATTAAAATCACACAGGAACTCACAGCGAATTCGCAGAAATCCAAACAATGCTACGCCCGCGAAGGGTACGGTCCCTGTGGATATTACCCCCATTGGGTTCCTGTCTAAAATAGGTGACGCTATCTCGGCTGTCCAAACAGGCACCTTACACCTTCAGGTGGGTCGAAAGTAAAGAAAATGAGAGAGACAATACGTCCTCTTTTAACAACCACAAGAGCGATAATAAAGTAACTGCTACGCCGATGGTTTTTAGATGGGAATCTGCGAGACTATCTCGGGGGCATGTCTTTAACACACAAAAAGTACATACTACTTAAAAATTCATGAAAATTCGTCTGTTAGTAGTATTTATTCCGTTCAAAGTTCGTTTGAAAGAACGTTTTTTGGTCTTACAGGAGGTATTAACATGACGACCGTTGCCGATGGTAATAATATAGATCGGCGCAAAAATATTATTGCAATGTAGTTGAAGTCTTTCAAATAGAAAAAATCTGATGTGGGCAGTACATGACTTTCCCTACAGACCCAAATTCGTTTTCTCTTTATTCCTTTAATAATTCAATAAATTGAGTTTAATGGCATAAAATAACATGAGTAATTGTTTGCGTAATTATTAATCATGCGTAATTATATGTGTAACTGTCAAAAATCGTAATGACAAGGCGTAATTGTATGCGTAATTTCATGCATAATTATATTTTTTAATTACATCAACTAAATCATGTTTAATTATATGCGTAACTATATGCGATATTAATCATGCGTAATTTTATGCGTTATTATTATTACACAGAATTTGCACTTATAATTCAATTTTCGTTTTCATTTGGTAACTGGACGTATATTCAAAGGCGGAGTAGCAAAAACACGAAAAAGTACCTGAAGAACGACTTGTCCTAGAGTAATGGGGTTCGTCTTATTCGTTTCATCGTATAAATTAATTAATACTAGGGTAACCTACAAGTGACTTATCTACCAAATTTTATGAAATTTAGTCAATTAAATTTACAGCTAAATTGGAAACATAGAATTTTGGCTGCCCATTTCGTCAAAAAAAGTAGGTTCTTTTATCCCGAATCGTACCAGAATCAGCACCAGGGTAACTCACAAGTGACGTATCTAAATTTTTTTATGAAATTCGGCCTATTACCTTTTTAGTTAGAGTGGATACATATATTGCACAGATATACACACAGACGTCACACTAAAAATAGTGTTTCGTGCTTTAGAGGTCACAAAATGCGTAGATCCGCCGAAAACTCCAGTTTCGATTTTCAACACGATTTCAAAACTTACCAGATTCATTACCATGTAAACATTAATTAAAATTTATAGAATACTGATTTTTGTATTTTGTAACCATCTTTGTTTAACAAACAACTAAATATAGACCATAAGAACAGACATTTAGATTATAATAAAGCAGACAACTATATTTTAAAATTAAAACAAAATGGCACTCAGAGTTTATAACGCAAATGCCCTTATAACACGGATGTCCTTATAATACGGATGGTTTGATGTTGCAGAAAACTCGTGGTTATAACCTGAATTCACTGTAACTATGAAAAACTTGAAATTTTTATATTTCGAGTTACAGTTATAAGAATAACTAAAAATTCTGTCTAGTTTATTTTGCCACTTAATGTACATCCGCATGTAATTTGAAAGAGGTGAGTACATTTACTTTTGTTTTATTGTGTCCCAGATATACTCGGATACACACACACCCAGATGGACAACTTTACAAGAGTGTATAGCATGAGTCTATTTGCTGTAAGGAATTTGAGTTCGAATATGGGCTGTTATTGTCCCATAAGTAATTTTTGTGAAGTATGCAACAGCTTCTCCGATAATCTCGATGTTTTTTATTCGTAGGAAATGATTTTAAAAATCACTTGTTGTAAATATTTTATATTTTACTGTATTTATTTATTTGCAGGTGTTTTCGAAACTCATGTGTTGTCAATAGTTTGCATTTTAATGTATTTTATTATATTTTAATCTGTATATTTTGTAATGTATTTTTATCTTTCACGCTATTACTGGGACTTTGTCCTGTAGCTTGTGTTCTTCTAAAATAAATAAAAATAAATAAAAAAAATCTGATGTGGGCAACACATGACTTTCCTTATATAATGTAATGAATTTACTACTTTTACAGTAAAAAAAAAATAGGGTTTTCTTATAGTAGATATTAATATTCTTTCCAAGATATGGAATTTTCGACAATTGGTCGTCATTTTCATTGATTTAGCGTCATTTTTATCCAATTGACGAGATTTTCGTTAATTTGGCAACATTTCAAAAAGTCGCCAAGTTGGCGACATTCCGCCAAATTCGTCACCAAAATATCGCCCAGCGTTATGGACGAAGAAATAAGTTATTTTTACAGCAGACAAATGACTATTGGCGTTCAAATACAAAAGTATTACTCAAAGTATCTTTTTTCATGAATGGAACGAGCTAGATCCATGAGAATGATGTCACCCAATTTATCGCATGGTTATTACATATGAAAAGTGAACATGTTTCTCAATAGGAAATATTTTTTATTATTTTATATGATTTTTGATAATGTTTTTGATGAAAAGTGTTGAAGTGTTGAAAACCCAGACCACACGACAGACCCGAAGGTTTACTGTAGCTAAGTGTGTGGCCGGGAACTTTATTTTAGATTCAAAACATTACAAAACAGGTTAAAATTGAATCACAACACAGTTACAACAAGACAAATAAAAGAATGGCAACGACAAAACAAAACATAAAAACTATACAATACAATACAAGAGAGACATAAGAAAGAAAAAAAGAAAAGAGGGGAAAACCCCGAAGGGAAAAAAACCCAAGCACTAACGAATTCTTTACAACATCACAACAAGTAACACAAACAAGGAAACAAAACAACACCAATTATTTACAACATCACAACAAGTAAGTAACATAAACAGGGAAACAAGGCAGTAAGACAAAATGACGACACCACCGAGTAAAATTAAGGACAAAAAAGGAGACACCGATCAGAAAAAATTAAAAGCAGAGAGTCCCCAGGCTGATTATGTAATTTTGTTTGATATTTCTCTCGCTATGAGAACACAGTTTTTAATTTTAATGATAGAAGAAGGGTTAGAGCAGACACCCGAGAACCAGGTCGCAGAATTTGAGGGGGAAGGTTTTTTGAGATGATAAGCTTTAGTGGATGGACAAGAAAAGATATAGTGATCGGCATCGCCGAAAGTACCACAAGGGCAGCAGGAAGTAGATTTGCACTTAAAGGAAAAAAGATAATCGAGGAATGGGCCGTGGCCCGTAATAAAATAAATTAAATATTTGTTGGTGATATGAGTGTTAAAATTTACTGTAGGGAGAAAATTTAAGATTCTAGCGGGATTCTAGCGTGATGAAAAGTGTGCAATATCTCGAGAACGGTTCACGTTAGCGTTCTAAAATTTATGTTAATCGTTTTTAATGAAAAATTACATAAGAAATGCTTATTTGCGTAACTTTATTAGTGGTTTTGATTTTTTGACGATTTTTTCAAAATTTCATTCGAAAATTTAGGGGGGTTCTGAACATTCGATTGCGTATAAAAACAATAGGCTTCCAGTGTTTACGGATTGTGATTTTTGTACCAAATTTGGTTTGAATCGGTCCATTCGTTCATCAGTTATCGTCTCCACAGACTCACACACACACACACACACACACAGACATCACTTCAAAAATGTTTGATTCGTGACCAGGGATGCTTGAAACATGCTCTCCCGTCGAAAACTCGAATTCGAATTTTCGACCCCGTCACAATACTTTCCTTATACATTCTGTATATAAGGAAAGTAATAATTGGTTTAGCGGTCTTAACCAATGTTGGGAATGTTTATACGTCACAATCTTGAATTTGAAAATTTTTGGAAAGATAAAACTGGAATTCAAATTTTTGACTAATTCACAATACTTTCTCTATACATTATACTATGTATATAGGGGGAGTAAAATGGGAAAAAAATTCTTTAGTCACAGGACACGGAATAGAAATGATGTCAGAAAATTTCGAATCTCTGTTATCTTACCACTGAGCTGTTAAATTAGAATCCAGGGCATTCGAGCGAACCTTTATTCCAGCAAATAATGGATTGGATATTTGTAATGTTGATGACTAAAAAATACGTAGATCAAGAAAATAAATTTTCATTCTATTTTAGAAGAATTCCTCTTTGTGGTGGAAGAAACATTAAGTTGGTTTGCATTTTAAATAATAAATGAATCTTTGGATTGAATTATTAATCTTATTTAATAGTGAATTATTTAATAATAGTTTATAATAATTATTTAATAACAATAATAATTTTTTTAATAAATTATTATTATATATAAATAAATTTATATAATAATTAATAAATTATATTCTAAATAAATAATTAATTATATTCTAAATAAATAAATTATATATAATAATTAATAAATTATAATAAAGTAATAATATAATAAATAATGATAAATAAATAAATTAATATATAATAATATAAATTTATTTAATAATAATAATAATAATATTAATAATAATAATTTTAATAATAATTTTAATTATAGTTTATAATAATTATTTAATAATAATTATAAATTTAATAGTGAAAAATATGTAGGCCAAGAAAATGAATTTTTATTCTATTTTAGAAAAATTCCTCTTTGTGGTGGAAAAAACATTAAGTTGGTTTGCATTTTAAATAATAAATGAATCTTTGGATTGAATTATTAATCTTATTTAATAGTGAATTATTTAATAATAGTTTATAATAATTATTTAATAACAATAATAATTTTTTTAATAAATTATTATTATATATAAATAAATTTATATAATAATTAATAAATTATATTCTAAATAAATAATTAATTATATTCTAAATAAATAAATTATATATAATAATTAATAAATTATAATAAAGTAATAATATAATAAATAATGATAAATAAATAAATTAATATATAATAATATAAATTTATTTAATAATAATAATAATAATATTAATAATAATAATTTTAATAATAATTTTAATTATAGTTTATAATAATTATTTAATAATAATTATAAATTTAATAGTGAAAAATATGTAGGCCAAGAAAATGAATTTTTATTCTATTTTAGAAAAATTCCTCTTTGTGGTGGAAAAAACATTAAGTTGGTTTGCATTTTAAATAATAAATGAATCTTTGGATTGAATTATTATTATTGCAAAGATCAAAAATCGACCTAATATAGTACACTCACGGACAATGAAGGTTGCGCACCAAGAAGGAAACATAAGATGGACCTGAAATTTTATTGATTGGAAGGATATAGATGAATGATATACATGATCACAAAAACAGCGCAGCAAAACGCGTGCAAAGGGAGCTGCGGTACACAGTCCGGTCATCTTTAATAACGCGTCGATCGCATCGACGCGCTATTGAGGTCTCTGTGTGTGTCTGTGTGTAATGTATGTATCCACTTTAACTCAAAAACGAATAGACCCAATTTCATAAAATTTTATAGGTAAGCCACTTGTGTGTGACTCTGGTGCTGATAAGATTTTGGTACGATTTGAGTTTTCAACTGATCTACACGTTTTGGGACCTCTAGAATAGGAGCGTCTGTGTGTGTGTGTATGTCTGTCTGTCTGTCTGTCTGTCTGTTTGTACAATGTATGTATCCACTCTAGTCCAAAAAATATTTGACTTAATTTCATAGAATTTTATACATAAGTCCTTCATGGGATACTTTGGTGTTGATAATTTTTTTTGGGGTACGATTCTAAATAAAAGAACCTGGTTGTTTTTGTGAAATATCTCGAAAAAGTCGCATTTATCCACTGTAGCTAAAAAACGAATGGACCAAAGTTCATAAAATTTAGTAGATAAGCCATTCATGGATATACTGGATATATTTATGGTAGATAGTAGCTCCGTCGCAGATTATACAAGGTGATCCAAAAGTCCTTGACACATTTTAAAATTGAATATAAACTTAAGTAATTTCCGTACGATAGTAAGATTTGGACTAAAATGCTTTCGACGTTGAAAAGTTTTGGTTAAGCAAATAAAAAGATTTAGTTGCAAACTTTGCCCATAGATGGCGCTGTACCTTAAAAATATAAAAAAAAAAAGCATAAAATTTGAGCTGTAATGATGGATTTAGTTTCAAAGTACCAACCTACGCAATGAGTATTTTCGGTGGGAGATGTCATTTCTTACTTCTGCGACAGTGTCAAAATGAATCTGAAAAAAAAATGCAGATGAACAAGTAGCGCTATCTATGGGCAAAGTTTGGAACTAAATTTTTTATTTGCTTGACCAAAACTTTTTAACGCGGAAAGCATTTTAGTCCAAACTTCACTATCGTAGGGCAATTACTTGAGTTTATATTCAATTTTAAAATGAGTCAAGGACTTTTGGATTACCCTGTATTTTGGTACGATTCGGGAAAAAAGAGCCTGCTTTTTTGTCGAAATAGCGCGCAAAAATCGTGTAAATCTAAAATAAACTACTGCATATGCTGATATATGTCAAATAAATGCTTGTTTTATATGTAATCTTTGACGATGAAAATAATAATAAGAACAATCTCATTACTGTAGGACTAACAGTTTTCGAGATACTTTAGTTTTTTTTGCATTTTTACTATGACGCCTTTGAAAATGTGTCCAGTTTCCAAATGAAAACGGAAATTGAATTAAAAGTACTAATTCAGTGTCATTTCAAATAAGTAAGCGCGTTATGCTGTGCCATTAAACCCAATTTAAGGAATTATTAAAGAAACCAAGATAAAGTGAATTTGAGTTATTGGGGAAAGGCATGTCCTGCCCACGTCAGATATTTTTTCTTTCCTCCTAGGAATTTTCTTTTATTCCTTGGAATTCCTGTTTGACAAATATTTTCTTTCCTGGTCACTATTCACAGAGGGGCACTTTTCTGGTGGTGTGGTTGCTCTGCTTAATGAAGAATTTTTTATTTTTGCCTTTGAAACTTTTGATACTTTTTAACACTTTACAACATAGTTGAAAAGTGTTTATGACTTTGTTCATTCTGTCTGTCTGTCTGTCAGCACGATAACTGCCGTAAAAATGACTTTATCAAAATGAAATTTTAGTATGTTGTTCAGACGGTCTGTGGGACCTATGGGAATATAAATAAATAATATCACCCAATTAGTTTTTTATTGAACCCGGGTTGAAAAAATGAAATACATTGAACCCTATGGGACCTAATTTTTCAAACATTTTTTAAGCAAATTTAAAATTCTCAAATTGCTTCGAAATTTTTAGGAAATATTCACATTATCCCATAAAATATAAAAAAAAAATTTCAGTAAAATATATTAAGTAGTTTTTTAATTAAAAATTATTTAATATAGGGGAAAAAACAAATTCAATTAAATTCTGACTTTTGGGATATCCTCCAGAAAGAAAAAGAGATATATTATATAATAAATATCTTTCCAAGAGTTTAGTCATTTTGTATATGAGAGAGGCATCACATTTTAAAACAAATTTGGTAGATAAAAATTTTTCAAATTTTTTTTTAATGTTATATAACTCTTCGTGATATACTTATTTGATGGCATTTTTAATACACTTTCCTACGTCCTAGAGAGTTAAAATTTGGTACACAGCTTAAATTTGTTGAACATTTCATTCTACAAAAATTTGGTGGATCTTTAAATATAGATCATACATTTTTTTCGAAATGGCCTGCAAATAATCCCCGTTTACTTCTATAAATCATTGTTGTAATATTGTTAAAAATTCTGATGCGGGCAGCACATGTCTTTCCCTGCAGACTCATATTCACGTTCTCTTTATTTCTTCAATAATAATTTGAGTTTATCTGCCATAAGTATTTTAAACGACATTGAATTTGCATGTTAAACTTAAATTTGGTTCTCATTTGATAGCTGGACTTATTGTCAAAGGTGGCGTATCGAAAACGCGAAAAAACTAGAATATCTCAAGAAAGGCTAGTCCTAGAGCAATGGGGTTAGTCTTATTCTTTTTGTTGTCAAAAATCACGTATAAAATAGGAATTTAATTGATATAATTGAACACACGTAGTCTTTTATTTTTATGTTTAACGATTTTTGCGGGCCATTTCGCAGAAATAGCCCGTTCCTTTTTCCCGAATCGTACTAGAATAACCTACAAATGATTTATATACCAAATTTTGTTAAATTTGGTATATAAATCACTTGTAGGTTATTGAAATATTATACACCAAATTTTGTTAAATTTGTTCCATTAGTTTTTAGCTAGAGTGGATAAAGGCAATTTCTGCCGGCCATTTCGCAAAGAAGGCAGATTCTTTTATTACGAATCGTACTATAATCTAATGAACATCAGGATTTCCCACAAAAAACATACCTACCAAATTTTAGGAAATTCGGTCCATTAGTCTTTCAATAAGAGTGGATATAATATCCTCACAGATACACCCTTACACACACAGACGTCTTCCTAAAAATAGTTTTTTAGTGTTCTAGAAGTCCCAAAACCTGTAGATCCTTCGAAAAAATTTGAGTTCCGATCTTCGGCACGATTCCAATACTTTGAATACATACACACACATACACACACACATATTATCTGTGTATCTGTGTATTATCTGTGTATCTAAATTCCGTGCCTATGCAATTACAATAGTTGTGATTTTAAATGATCCCTAAACTTTTATTATTTCTTCAACGAAGCCTAATTTTAACTTATGCAGAATGCAATCAAGCGATTGTAAGGTGAGTTACATAAGAATTGCTGAATTTTTTTCACAAAAAAAGCTCTGGAGTCTGGAATACAAGTTATATGAATGAAATATTCATTGATTTTGCATAGAGAATCAGATGATTTATATTTCGATACAGCTCTAAATATTTAAGTATAATAAATTACTGTAGTACTGTGATAATGTAAAAGATATCACCCACTGAATGTATCACATTTTAGAAATTTTTAAATGAAATTGCATTTCAGTTGGAATGTGTTTCATAATCAATGCTTATGCATGATTGATCTTTCTTGTTATAATTTTTAACACTTTACAACATAGTTGAAAAGTGTTTATGACTTTGTTCATTCTGTCTGTCTGTTTGTCCGTTAGCACGATAACTGCTGTAAAAATGACTTTATCAAAATTAAATTTTAGTATGGTGTTGAGACGGCCTGTGGGACATATGGGAATGTAAATGAACATTATCACCCAATTAGTTTTGGATTGAATTCAGGTTGAAAATTGAAATACATTGAACTCTATGGGACCTCATTTTTCAATCATTTTGTAAGCGAATTTAAAATTAACAAATTGCTTCGAAAATTTTTGGAAATATTCAAATTTTCCAATAAAATATATAAAATAAATTTCAGCAAAAAAAATTTCAGTTGTCAGTAGTTTTTAAAATAAAAATAAAAATAATAATTGAACCCATATTATATGAAGAGATCACGTGATCGATTTCAAAATAAAATATGGCATCTCTCTTGTGTCAAAATCGTGATTTTTAAAGTTCTTTTCAATTTATATTGAGTGTTGCATCCGTCCTAACACCGCTTTATTTTCTATTTATTCTTCTGTGCATCTATATGCTATGCCAACGCAATTGCAATATTTCTGAGTTTAAATGATTATCAAACTCTGATTATTGCTACAACGAAGCCTAATTTTCACGCATGGAGAATGTAAACACATCCAGCTGTAAGACTAGTTGTATAAGAATTGTTGAATTTCTTTAACGCAAAATTATTTATCTCTGGAGTCTGCGATATAGCTGATATGAAAGAAACATTCAATGATTTTACATACAAAAGCAGACTATTCTATAGTATTGCCTTTTTTGATAAAGTTTAAGCATGGAGTTAGAAAGTACTTTTACTTCAATGGTTTCATGTTTTTAAGTAAAATAAATTATTGTAGTATTGTGATAATTTTTAAAATATCACCGCTGAATGTATTGCATTTCAGTTGGAATGTGTTTCATAATCAATGCTTTATGCATGATTGATCTTTCTTATTTAAAGTTATATTACAATGATTAACGAAGTATCACTTTCCCCACAATACATGGTAATATATAGGGAAAGCATTGGAATCGTGTCGAAAATTGCAAGTCGAGTTTTCGACGGATCTACACGTTTCGGACACTTTTGAACACAAAAAAACAATTTTTAACGTGACGTCTTTGGGCGTACCTCTGTCTGTTCGAGTTCTCTGTCTGTGGTTCTATTTGAGCAATGTATGTATCCCCCTATCCGAAAAACTAATTGACCAAGTTTTACAAAATGGGGTAGATGAGTCAGTTGTGGGTTACCCTGGTGCTGATGAAATTTTGGTAGCATTTGAAGAAAAAAACCTTTCTTCTTTTGCAAATGGCCCACAAAAGTCATATGCATCTACTCTATTAGAAAAACTAATTGACCAAATTTCAAAAAATTTGATAGACAAGTCACTTGTGGGGTATCCTGGTGCTGATTAGATTTTAGTAGCATTCGGAAAAGAGAAACCTGCCGTTTTCGAAATGGTCCACAAAAATTATCAAAACCTAAAATATAAAGCTACTTATGCTGAAATATATCAATTACATGCTCGTTTTATTTGTAATTTTTGATGACCAAAAGGAATAAGAGCAATCCTATGACTTTGGACTAACCGTTCTGGAGATATTTTAGTTTTTTCACGTCTCCTTTGAAAATACGCCCAGTCGCCAAATAAATACGAAAATTGCATTAAACTGCGAATTCAGTGCTAGTTCAAATAATTACTTAATTAGGAACAAATAAAAACAAAGATCAATCATGCATAAAGTATTGATTATGAAAAACTTTCCAACTGAAATGCAATCTTATAAATATCTCTAAAATGCGATACATTCAGCGTTGATATATTTTAAATTATCTCAGTATTACAATAATTTATTCTTTTTGAAAAATTAAAACTTCATAGGAAAAAAATTACATTATTCAAATGACGTCATTGAAAAATAAATCGTTTGACTCTCTATGTAAATGTAGTGAATATTTCATTGATACACTTTTATTTCGGACTCCAGAGTTAAATAATTTTGCGTGAGAAAAAAAATGCAGCAATTCTTATACAACTCATCTTACAATCATTTGTTTGCATTCTGCATCCATTAAGATTAGGCTTCTTTGTAGAAATAATCAAAGTTGGATGATCATTTAAACTGAAAAATATCGCAATTGCGTTGGCGCAGAATATAGATGCACAGAAAATACGCAAAATTAAAACGGTTTTAGGACGGATGCAACTCTCAATATAAATTTAAAAGAACTTTAAAAATCACGATTTTTATTATGGGAATAAAAAGATGGATGCCCTATTTTATTTTGAAGTGGTTCACATGATCTCGTCATATTATTTGGGTGTAATTCTTGTTTTAATTCTTATTTAAAAAAATACCGAACATATTTTGTTGAAAATTTTTTTATATGTTTTATGGGGCAATTTGAATATTTCCTAAAATTTTCAAAGCAATTTGAAATGTTTAAATTTGCTAAAAAAATGTTTGAAAAATTAGGTCCCATAGGGTTCAACACATTTCATTTTTTCAACCTGGGTTCAAACCAAAACGAATCGGGTGATATTATTCATTTACATTCCTATATGTCCCACAGACCGTCTCAACAACATACTGGAATTTCATTTTCATAAAGTCATTTTTACGGTAGTTATCGTGCGAACAGACAGATAGACAGACAGAATGACCAAAGTCAGAAGCACGTTTCAACTATGTTGTAAAGTGTTAAAAAAGGAAATAAACATGAGTCTGTAGGGAAAGTCATGTGCTGTCCCCATCAGATTTTTTTTTATGATAAACCACTTACAGCATTTTGAGCGAAATTTTATATTAGCAAAATAGCTCAGCTTATCTTCCACGTACATGAAATGGTTCTATTCGAAAGAAAATAGTTTACTTCACTTTATATTCAAATGCATTTTTGGGTAAAGGAAAGCAAATTCATAGAAGTATGTAATTATGACTTATATTGAACTTTTCAAATTAAAGTTTTATGGACATTATTTAACTTTTGAATCTCCTTAATTTGTTTAGCATGATTGGTGTTTGTGTTCGAATTAATCAAAGTCGCATATATAATTAAATTCTAATGAATATTCAAAATGCAATTTAAATTATAATTATCAATCAAAAATAAATTAATGTAATTTGAGTATTGAGATAATTCCATAAAATGGTTATGATTAGTAACTTAGTTGTAATTAAACTTTGAAAACATATCCATATCGTTTTCTACGTTTTCTAGGACACAGAGTATAGAAAGCTTGATGGAGTCAAAATTCTTTCATATTTTGATGAATTTGTACGTTTCTGGAATGCCTGAATATGGTTTTATTTGATCAGTGACCAGTTTTTATTGACATGACCAGTTTTTAATTTTTCTACAATACATTTTATATGCAAAGAGAAATAGTGTGCTCTTATTCGAAAATCATGGATATGTTATGAAAACGTAATTATATTTTAAAATGTTGCGAAAATAGATATTTTATGAGATTTTGAATTTAGAAGAGAATGTCAGCATTTATATGACAATAATATACGCTATTTTTGAGAAAGTACACATTTTGGATTTTATATAAAAATAAATTTAAACGTTAAAAACATTCACTTATACCAAATGCGTGAATGCTTTGTAAGTATTTATACTATAAATAAAAATTGTCTAGTAGTTATATATCTCTATTTGTTCTTGAAATATTGAAAATTTTATTTTTTGTACGTGGAATGTTATGTGTCTGGAGCAAATTGAACAAATCTAATGATATTTGGTATGGCTATTATTATAATTAATAAACGCCAGATGATTATTAATATTTAGGTTTCTATTTAGGTATTATAGAAAGTCCATTTAGGTATTATAGAAAGCTCTCTTTTCAAAAATTGGAAACACTTTTTACAGTTTTATGCGTATTATATATGTATTACAATAATTATTAAGATATGTATTACAATATATATTAGTTTATATGTATACAATGTCTATTAAGATATGTATTACAATATATATTAGTTTATATGTATACAATAATTATTAGTTGATATGTATTACAATTATTAGTTTATATATGCATTACAATAACAATTAAGATTAAATGCGAATATTTTCATTTTACATGTAATTATTTATTTAAAAGCAAATGGAAGGCCTTAAAGTTTTTAATATTAGGCTATAAATTCTGCGTGAGTTTGCAACGGCCAAGATCATGTTCATAGAATCCTACTATAAGGGCTGCAATGATAGCAAAAGAACGTGCTATGTGCTTAGCTTTCTATTTAGAAGAACATTTTAAAACATTCGAAAAAAAAATTTCTTTTTTCGGAAACGTTTGCAAAAATTGGATTTTTTGGGAAACTTTGTTTTGTTTCTTACACTAGTCGAGAATGTTTTTGTTAAATGAATAATCGTGACCGATTCTTATGTATTTTTAGAGGCTAATTCAGAATTTTTCCTATGGGCCCCATTTTTATGTAACCGACATACGTGTTCTTTAACAATTTATACATTTTGATCAAAACAGAGTTTTGTATAGTTCGTTTTATTAAACATTTTAAATATCTTTTTTCTTATTTAAAGCCTTTTAGAATGAGCAAAAATATCATGCTAAATGCAGTGGCTGGTCTTTGACAATCATTTATCTATGTCTAAGCAGGAAAGCAAGCACGAAATCTGTTTCGTATGACTAAAGAAGAGCTGCGCCCCAGCACAAATGGGGCAACCCAATAAGTCACCATGCGTCTTTTAAGATATGACAAACTAGTATAATGTGGTTTACTATACTTGCACTTCTCCACAGTACACAGCTATCAGTTCTAGTGCCACTAAAAATATGGTTTCGATTCAGAAGAGCACATTGATGATGCAGTGTTCCAGATTAACTACAGAGATAATGAAGAAAAATAACCAGATTTTAAGGGGGCAGACAACAGAATCTCACAGAACAACTTAATGATCTGAATTTATTTAAATTGTAGGCAGAATTGTTGGTTTCAAGAATGAAAAGATGGAATCTCCTTGAAAAAGGAATTAAAATATTTTTTAAATGTTATTTTCATGAAAGGTAGCTTCAATTAGGACACCTGCCCTCCGTGCAAGAAGGCTTAGTAAACGACAGTGATGTAGATTATTTGTAAGATGCATTAGGACAGCCACATAATCCTGAGGAATGGAGACTCCTTATAGATTCGTTAAAATGAAGTTTGAAAGCCGTCGTCCCTCATAATGGAAATGAGAATCCGTTAATCTCCCTTGCTCATGAAACACACATTAAGAGTCTTAGGACAATATGAAATTGCTACTGAAATTGATACTACAGTATGAGATGTTAATTTTGGCACAATTGGTGATCTAAAGGTGGTAGCTCTTGTTCTAAGACTTTAGTTTGGATGCACAAAGTTATTGTACTTTTTTGAGAATTGAACAGTGCGGACAAAAAAACTACTTTATCAGAAAGTAGACCCAAAGAGAATAAACCTAATACAACTGTCTTTTGCCAGCCGCTTGTGAATTCCGGGGAAATGCACCTTCCAGCAAATCAAACTTGGTTTGATAAAGAATTTCACTACTGCAATGAAACGCAATGGGCAAGATTTTCTTTTCCAAAACAGCAATTTTTCCGGAATAAGTGATGCAAAAATCAAGGAGGGGATATTTTTTGAACTGCATATAACAGAGCTCATGAAGGACCTACTGTTTAAGCGATGTTTGAATGAATCGGAGAGGATAGAATTTTTAGATTCACACAATAAAATACAATTTTTAGATTCATACAATAAAATACAATTTTTAGATTCACGTTTGCACTTTTTACGCCGAATCCTGGACACGCAAGTGACAAACATGGCCAACTCTTTCACCAGGACATATCGATCATGAAAATTGGCTATTAAAGGAAATGGAACCCAAAAATTCTTACATATTACTGTTGGGCACTAAAAAGGGATGTCCCCAAAACCGAATACAATAGAAAATCAACTGAAATTGCGTTTTAGGCGAGTTAACTGTACATGCATTATATTGTGCATATTATCGGAAAATATACAGTTAACAAATACTTAAATGCATTTTACTTAAAAACTCTGCCTTTCTTAATTAGTGAACAGAATGAAATCAACGCGAAAACATAAGAATCTCCCTATCAAATCAATTTAATATAAAAAATCCGATGTGTTGCACATGATTTTCCTTATATCTATATAAATAAAAATGAAAATCTGTCTGTCTGTCTGTCTGTCTGTCTGTTTGTCACACCATCACGGGAGAACGGCTAAACCGAATTTGATGAAATTTTGTGGGTAGCCCAGAAATAGCCCCACTTAAAATTATATCCGTGTTTTGAGTTTCTACGACCAGTGGTTCTCGAGATATTAGTAAAAAACGAAATTTTCGTTTGTCTCATCGTCACGGAAAAAGGGCTGAACCGAATTTAATGAAATTTGGTGAATAGCCTTGAAATATACCCCCATAAATTTTGTCCAAGTTTCGAGTTTCTAAGACCTGGGGTTGTCGAGATATTAATGAAAAACGGAACTTTTTCCTAGGAGTTCTACTCCAAAACTCCGTGGTTTATCCAAACGAAAAGCTTGAAAATCGTTTGAAAGTGAATTAAAATTTAATCTCTGAGTTTGACGGGAGATTTTTTGCGTTAATTAGTCACTTTCTGAAAAAATGAATTGCTTGAAACATGATTTAAAGGGGAAATCTATCTCCATGGTTCATGGTTTATTTAAAACAAGCTTTTACGAAACAATGAGAAGTATAGAGAAATCAAAATCGTTATTTAATTTCGCAGTTTATGTTATAAAACATGACATATTTAACATGTTATAAGATTCTATCTTATATCATGTTACTCAGAAACGCAATTCAATTAAATCTGTCTGTTAATTTTAATAATTATTTTTTCGATTTGAATAATAAATAAATGGATATAAAAATATATTTTAGAAAAGAACGATTTGATTTTTCTTATAGCATTTTTGACTGGTTAATATCAATTACGGTCTTCAGGTTTAAAAATTATTATTATTTATATTTTCGGGGATTATTGATTCAAGGATTATTGATATTTTCAAGTTATTATGCAATTATTTTATTATGACAAAAATTGTTTAAACTCATATATTGTATGTTGTACGAATCTTCTACAAATACACGTGTATATCTTTTAATCTACGAGAATATAAGTAGTGCAGGTATATTGACATATGTTTTGATATATATTGGCATATATTGGAATCAATTACGACCTTCTGGTATAAAGTGTACGGATATTATTGATGTTTTCAATTTATTACGTCATCTCTTTTATTTTGGCAAATATTTTTGAGACGCATATTGTAATACGGGTAATCTTCTACTAACACATTGGCATATTTTCTGATCTGCGACAATATAATTAGTACGGGGTTGCATATATTCATTCAATTCCTATTTTTTCTTCTGTAAATTTGCTTACAAAAGGGAGCACGATGTTTTATTCTTCAGATCGGATCGTGAAGATAATTTTGCATAGTGAGAACATATATTCTTAAACTTCTCTTTAGGAGCAATAAATTTAATATTTTAACAGAATTTGCACATGATTGCGAACTTTAAGTTTCTTTAAATTATACACTCCGTACGAATAACGGGTGTGCTGTTAGTGGTTAATAAATTTTTACATTTTAGGAGGATATATCATGTTGCTCGGCATCGCAATTAAATTAAATGTGTTTGTTAATGTTTTTATTATTTTTTTTCGATTTAAATAATAAATAAATGGATAAATGGATATAAAAGTATATCTTATGAATGGACGGTTTGATTTTTCTTTTAATTATATTAATTGCTGACTGCGTACATCAATTTCATTTATTTTGGCAAAGAGTTTTCATGCTTATATCGTATTTAGCTACTAAACTCATATATTGTGTTTAGCCAATAAATTCATATAGCCGATTGTTGAAACAGAAAAAGAGTAGAGCGGGTATATCTTCTAATACAGTTGTTGTGTTTTCATTTAGTATATTGAAACGGGATAAGAATGTTTCATTCAGATCTGCAAATTCAAAGCTACGAATTTGGAGGGATATCGCTAATTTGACAACTTTTCTTAAACTTTGCCAAATTGACGGAAATGTCGCCAAATTGATATAAACGACACACAAACAGCTGCCATAAACCTTCGGGTTGGTCGTGTGGCTTGGGTCTTCTACATATCAATGAAATTTTTTTTTGTTTTGTTAGAAGAGAGTACTGAAATGATGTTTGGTTAGCATTTATCTGTCAGACCAACCATCCTACTTAGTAATACATTTAGCGAATTTTTAAAATGTCACCAAATTGATAAAAATGTTTTCAAATCTATAAAAATATCTTGAAATTGATAAAATTGCGCTACATAAATGATATTAATTGTTTTTTGTTAGGGGATAGTATTGTGATGATATTTCGTCAATTTGTCGCAAAGTGGAACTGTCAGTTCTACAGTCCCACTTGGCGATAAAGTTGGCGATTTTTTAAAATGTCGCTAATTTGACGAAACTGTCGCCAAATGTTCCATAGAAATATAACTATTTAGACGATATTTTTTCTACCAATTTATTTGAAGCAAATGATATCATGTCGCTTAGCAACGGATTTAAATCCAATGTGTTTATGCGGCAGACGATTTTTATTAAATCCTTTCCGATTTCAATAATGAAGATATGTATATAAAATAAATTTCATTGCCATTTCATTTTGGACTGGATAATATCAATTATACTCTTCAGGTTTAAACATTATTATTATTGATATTTTCCGGAATTATTGATTCAGGGATTATTGATATTTTTAAGTTATTACGCCATTGTTTTATTGCGGCAAAAATTGCTGACACACGCATATTGTACGTTGTACGAGTAATCTTCTAGGAATGCACGGGTATATCTTCTAACCTACGAGAATATAAGTAGTACAGGTATATTGGCATATATTTTGACATATATCGGCATATATATTGGAATCAAGTACAGTCTTCTGGTATGAAGATTAAGGGGATTAATTATATATTCAATTTATTACGTCGTCTGTTGTATTTTACCAAAAAACATTTGTGACTCATATTGCAAAACGGGTAATCTTCTACTAATAATCGGACATTATAAGTAGTACGTGTATATCTTCCCATATAATTTTAGCACTTTAATTTTGACATATATTGGAATAAATGACTGTCTTCAGATTTAAAGATTACGGGTTTATTGGTATTTTCAATTTATACATGTAATCTACTAATACAGGTTATATTTTCTAATATTCGCGTATATAATTAGTACGGGTCCCATACAATTTTAACGCTTTTATTTTGCATATATTGATTCAATTCCATATTTTTTTTATATTTGCTTACATAAGGGGTCCAAGATGTTTTATTGTTCAGATATGTCCATGAAGATAATTTTATATAGCGAGAACAGAGATTCTTAAACTTCTTTTTAGGAGCATTATATTAAATATTTTAACAGAATATTTTGATTAAACATGTCATTTAGTATACTAGAAGAATTTGGGCATGATTATGAATTTCAAGTTTCTTTATATTATATACTCCGTACGAAGAACGGGTATGCTGCTAGTCTATATAAATAAAAATGAAAATCTGTCTGTCTGTCTGTCTGTCTGTCTGTCTGTCTGTCTGTTTGTCACACCATCACGTGAGAACGGCTGAACCGAATTTGATGAAATTTTGTGGGTAGCCCAGAAATAGCCCCACTTAAAATTATATCCGTGTTTTGAGTTTCTACGACCAGTGGTTCTCGAGATATTAGTAAAAAACGAAATTTTCGTTTGTCTCATCGTCACGGAAAAACGGCTGAACCGAATTTAATGAAATTTGGTGAATAGCCTTGAAATATCCCCCCATAAATTTTGTCCAAGTTTCGAGTTTCTAAGACCTGGGGTTGTCGAGATATTAATGAAAAACCGAACTTTTTCCTAGGAGTTCTACTCCCTAACTCCGTGGTTTATCCAAACGAAAAGCTTGAAAATCGTTTGAAAGTGAATTAAAATTTAATCTCTGAGTTTGATGGGAGATTTTTTGCGTTAATTAGTCACTTTCTGAAAACATGAATTGTTTGAAACATGATTTAAAGGGGAAATCTATCTCCATGGTTCATGGTTTATTTAAAACAAGCTTTTACGGAACAATGAGAAGTATAGAGAAATCAAAATCGTTATTTAATTTCGCAGTTTATGTTATAAGACATGACATATTTAACATGTTATAAGATTCTATCTTATATCATGTTACTCAGAAACGCAATTAAATTAAATCTGCCTGTTAATTTTAATAATTATTTTTTCGATTTGAATAATAAATAAATGGATATAAAAATATATTTTAGAAAAGAACGATTTGATTTTTCTTATAGCATTTTTGACTGGATAATATCAATTACGGTCTTCAGGTTTAAAAATTATTATTATTTATATTTTCGGGGATTATTGATTCAAGGATTATTGATATTTTCAAGTTATTATGCAATTATTTTATTATGACAAAAATTGTTTAAACTCATAAATTGTATGTTGTACGAATCTTCTACAAATACACGTGTATATCTTTTAATCTACGAGAATATAAGTAGTACAGGTATATTGACATATGTTTTGATATATGTTGGCATATATTGGAATCAATTACGACCTTCCGGTATAAAGAGTACGGATATTATTGATGTTTTCAATTTATTACGTCATCTCTTTTATTTTGGCATATATTTTTGAGACGACGCATATTGTAATACGGGTAATCTTCTACTAACACATTGGCATATTTTCTGATCTGCGACAATATAATTAGTACGGGGTTGCATATATTCATTCAATTTCTATTTTTTCTTCTGTAAATTTGCTCACAAAAGGGGGCAGGATGTTTCATTCTTCAGATATGATCGTGAAGATAATTTTGCATGGTGAGAACATATATTCTTAAACTTCTCTTTAGGAGCAATAAATTTAATATTTTAACAGAATTTGCACATGATTGCGAACTTTAAGTTTCTTTAAATTATACACTCCGTACAAATAACGGGTGTGCTGTTAGTGGTTAATAAATTTTAACATTTTAGGAGGATATATCATGTTGCTCGGCATCACAATTAAATTAAATGTGTTTGTTAATGTTTTTATTATTTTTTTTCGATTTAAATAATAAATAAATGGATAAATGGATATAAAAGTATATCTTATGAATGGACGGTTTGATTTTTCTTTTAATTATATTAATTGCTGACTGCGTACATCAATTGCATTTATTTTGGCAAAGAGTTTTCAAGCTTATATCGCATTTAGCTACTAAACTCATTTATTGTGTTTAGCCAATAAATTCATATAGCCGATTGTTGAAACAGAAAAAGAGTAGAGATGGTATATCTTCTAATACAATTGTAGTGTTTTCATTTAGTATATTGAAACGGGATAAGAATGTTTCAATCAGATCTGCAAATTCAAAGCTACGAATTTGGAGGGATATCGCTAATTTGACAAATTTTCTTAAACTTTGCCAAATTGACGGAAATGTCGCCAAATTGATATAAACGACACACAAACAGCTGCCTTAAACCTTCGGGTTGGTCGTGTGGCTTGGGTCTTCTACATATCAATGAAATTTTTTTTTGTTTTGTTAGAAGAGAGTACTGAAATGATGTTTGGTTAGCATTTATCTGTCAGACCAACCATCCTACTTAGTAATATATTTAGCGAATTTTTAAAATGTCACCAAATTGATAAAAATGTTTTCAAATCTATAAAAATATCTTGAAATTGATAAAATTGCGCTACATAAATGATATTAATTGTTTTTTGTTAGGGGATAGTATTGTGATGATATTTCGTCAATTTGTCGCAAAGTGGAACTGTCAGTTCTACAGTCCCACTTGGCGATAAATTTGGCGATTTTTTAAAATGTCGCTAATTTGACGAAACTGTCACCAAATGTTCCATAGAAATATAACTATTTAGACGATATTTTTTCTACCAATTTATTTGAAGCAAATGATATCATGTCGCTTAGCAACGGATTTAAATCCAATGTGTTTATGCGGCAGACGATTTTTATTAAATCCTTTCCGATTTGAATAATGAAGATATGTATATAAAATAAATTTCATTGCCATTTCATTTTGGACTGGATAATATCAATTATACTCTTCAGGTTTAAACATTATTATTATTGATATTTTCCGGAATTATTGATTCAGGGATTATTGATATTTTTAAGTTATTACGCCATTGTTTTATTGCGGCAAAAATTGCTGACACACGCATATTGTACGTTGTACGAGTAATCTTCTAGGAATGCACGGGTATATCTTCTAACCTACGAGAACATAAGTAGTACAGGTATATTGGCATATATTTTGACATATATTGGCATATATATTGGAATCAAGTACAGTCTTCTGGTATGAAGATTAAGGGGATTAATTATATATTCAATTTATTACGTCGTCTGTTGTATTTTACCAAAAAACATTTGAGACTCATATTGTAATACGGGTAATCTTCTACTAATAATCGGACATTATAAGTAGTACGTGTATATCTTCCCATATAATTTTAGAACTTTAATTTTGACATATATTGGAATAAATGACTGTCTTCAGATTTAAAGATTACGGGTTTATTGGTATTTTCAATTTATACATGTAATCTACTAATACAGGTTATATTTTCTAATATTCGCGTATATAATTAGTACGGGTCCCATACAATTTTAACGCTTTTATTTTGCATATATTGATTCAATTCCATATTTTTTTTTATATTTGCTTACATAAGGGGTCCAAGATGTTTTATTCTTCAGATATGTCCATGAAGATAATTTTATATAGCGAGAACAGATATTCTTAAACTTCTTTTTAGGAGCATTATATTAAATATTTTAACAGAATATTTTGATTAAACATGTCATTTAGTGTACTATAAGAATTTGGGCATGATTATGAATTTCAAGTTTCTTTATATTATATACTCCGTACGAAGAACGGGTATACTGCTAGTCTATATAAATAAAAATGAAAATCTGTCTGTCTGTCTGTCTGTCTGTCTGTCTGTCTGTTTGTCCCATCATCACGGGAGAACGGCTGAACCGAATTTGATGAAATTTTGTAGGTAGCCCAGAAATAGCCCCACTTAAAATTATATCCGTCTCTTGAGTTTTTACGACCAGTGGTTCTCGAGATATTAGTAAAAAACGAAATTTTCGTTTGTCTCATCATCACGGAAAAAAGGCTGAACCGAATTTAATGAAATTTGGTGGATAGCCTTGAAATATCCCCCCATAAATTTTGCCCAAGTTTCGAGTTTCTAAGACCTGGGGTTGTCGAGATATTAATGAAAAACGGACCTTTTTCCTAGGAGTTCTACTCTCTAACTCCGTGGTTTATCCAAACGAAAAGCTTGAAAATCGTTTGAAAGTGAATTAAAATTTAATCTCTGAGTTTGATGGGAGATTGTTTGCTTTAATTAGTCACTTTCTGAAAACATGTATTGTTTGAAACATGATTTAAAGGGGAAATCTATCTCCATGGTTCATGGTTTATTTAAAACAAGCTTTTACGGAACAATGAGAAGTATAGAGAAATCAAAATCGTTATTTAATTTCGCAGTTTATGTTATAAGACATGACATATTTAACATGTTATAAGATTCTATCTTATATCATGTTACTCAGAAACGCAATTCAATTAAATCTGTCTGTTAATTTTAATAATTATTTTTTCGATTTGAATAATAAATAAATGGATATAAAAATATATTTTAGAAAAGAACGATTTGATTTTTCTTATAGCATTTTTGACTGGATCAATTACGGTCTTCAGGTTTAAAAATTATTATTATTTATATTTTCGGGGATTATTGATTCAAGGATTACTGATATTTTCAAGTTATTATGCAATTATTTTATTATGACAAAAATTGTTTAAACTCATATATTGTATGTTGTACGAATCTTCTACAAATACACGCGTATATCTTTTAATCTACGAGAATATAAGTAGTACAGGTATATTGACATATGTTTTGATATATATTGGAATATATTGGAATCAATTACGACCTTCTGGTATAAAGAGTACGGATATTATTGATGTTTTCAATTTATTACATCATCTCTTTTATTTTGGCAAATATTTTTGAGACGCATATTGTAATACGGGTAATCTTCTACTAACTCATTGGCATATTTTCTGATCTGCGACAATATAATTAGTACGGGTTTGCATATATTCATTCAATTCCTATTTTTTCTTCTGTAAATTTGATTACAAAAGGGGGCAGGATGTTTTATTCTTCAGATCTGATCGTGAAGATAATTTTGCATAGTGAGAACATATATTCTTAAACTTCTCTTTAGGAGCAATACATTTAATATTTTAACAGAATTTGCACATGATTGCGAACTATAAGTTTCTTTAAATTATACACTCCGTACGAATAACGGATTAAATTAAATGTGTTTGTTAATGTTTTTATTATTTTTTTTTCGATTTAAATAATAAATAAATGGATAAATGGATATAAAAGTATATCTTATGAATGGACGGTTTGATTTTTCTTTTAATTATATTAATTGCTGACTGCGTACATCAATTTCATTTATTTTGGCAAAGAGTTTTCAAGCTTATATCGTATTTAGCTACTAAACTCATATATTGTGTTTAGCCAATAAATTCATATAGCCGATTGTTGAAACAGAAAAAGAGTAGAGCGGGTATATCTTCTAATACAATTGTAGTGTTTTCATTTAGTATATTGAAACGGGATAAGAATGTCTCATTCAGATCTGCAAATTCAAAGCTACGAATTTGGAGGGATATCGCTAATTTGACAAGTTTTCTTAAACTTTGCCAAATTGACGGAAATGTCGCCAAATTGATATAAACGACACACAAACAGCTGCCATAAACCTTCGGGTTGGTCGTGTGGCTTGGGTCTTCTACATATCAATGAAATTTTTTTTTGTTTTGTTAGAAGAGAGCACTGAAATGGTGTTTGGTTAGCATTTATCTGTCAGACCAACCATCCTACTTAGTAATACATTTAGCGAATTTTTAAAATGTCACCACATTGATAAAAATGTTTTCAAATCTATAAAAATATCTTGAAATTGATAAAATGGCGCTACATAAATGATATTAATTGTTTTTGTTAGGGGATAGTATTGTGATGATATTTCGTCAATTTGTCGCAAAGTGGAACTGTCAATTCTACCGTCCCACTTGGCGATAAATTTAGCGATTTTTTAAAATGTCGCTAATTTGACGAAACTGTCGCCAAATGTTCCATAGAAATATAACTATTTAGACGATATTTTTTCTACCAATTTATTTGAAGCAAATGATATCATGTCGCTTAGCAACGGATTTAAATCCAATGTGTTTATGCGGCAGACGATTTTTATTAAATCCTTTCCGATTTGAATAATGAAGATATGTATATAAAATAAATTTCATTGCCATTTCATTTTGGACTGGATAATATCAATTATACTCTTCAGGTTTAAACATTATTATTATTGATATTTTCCGGAATTATTGATTCAGTGATTATTGATATTTTTAAGTTATTACGCCATTGTTTTATTGCGGCAAGAATTGCTGACACACGCATATTGTACGTTGTACGAGTAATCTTCTAGGAATGCACGGGTATATCTTCTAACCTACGAGAATATAAGTAGTACAGGTATATTGGCATATATTTTGACATATATTGGCATATATATTGGAATCAAGTACAGTCTTCTGGTATGAAGATTAAGGGGATTAATTATATATTCAATTTATTACGTCGTCTGTTGTATTTTACCAAAAAACATTTGAGACTCATATTGCAAAACGGGTAATCTTCTACTAATAATCGGACATTATAAGTAGTACGTGTATATCTTCCCATATAATTTAAGCACTTTCATTTTGACATATATTGGAATAAATGACTGTCTTCAGATTTAAAGATTACTGGTTTATTGGTATTTTCAATTTATACATGTAATCTACTAATACAGGTTATATTGTCTAATATTTGCGTATATAATTAGTACGGGTCCCATACAATTTTAACGCTTTTATTTTGCATATATTGATTCAATTCCATATATTTTTTTTATATTTGCTTGCATAAGGGGTCCAAGATGTTTTATTCTTCAGATATGTCCATGAAGATAATTTTATATAGCGAGAACAGAGATTCTTAAACTTCTTTTTAGGAGCATTATATTAAATATTTTAACAGAATATTTTGATTAAACATGTCATTTAGTATACTATAAGAATTTGCGCATGATTATGAATTTCAAGTTTTTTTATATTATATACTCCGTACGAAGAACGGGTATGCTGCTAGTAACGCAATAAATTTACTCCTATCACAGCAAAAAACTGATGTAAGAGATCCACGGCACAATCTTTTTAAATTGGACACTTGGCGAGTTTCTGCATGTAAAACTATTTCGAAAGAGTCAATTAACTCATATATATTTTGCGCAACTCTACATTAAAAATTATTGTAGGGAGAATGCGAAATCCCCAATTTGTCAGTGCCGGAGTTTGATCCCGGGGGAGAGGGGCAAAGCGTGGTAGGCCTTGTATCATAGCGTTGAGCTAAAGACGTCTACAGCTCAAGGCATTTAATACTGTCTTACGGATGTTCGCTATAGTACTCCCCTCCCCGTGAGTTTTATTGACACCGATCGAAACTGTTGTTGTCTGCGTTGCAGATAAGGCATGCAAGCTGAAAGTTGAAAGGAATTCATGAGGCCGGGCGTGCTGCGGAAATTGTATCGTCAAATCACCTGGCCTATGAAGAAAGGGCTGCGGAGTTGGAATACATCATTCAACTGCCACCTGGCGCTATTTCATGGGGGGGACAGAAAGTACATACGTTACAATTTTTTTTTTAATTTTTCAGAAAGTTAAATAGTCTGAATTAATTCAGCAAAGAATGTTTCGTTCTCGTTCAAGGTCAATGATGTAGCGAGAATACAATATTACCAATTTCGCAGTACCAGGGTTTGATTCCGGGACAAAACGGCTTGATAGGTCAGTATCATGGCGGTGAGTTAAATACGTTTCCAGATCAAGGCATTTAATGCTCCTCTATCAGTATTGATAGCATTCGCAATAAGAAATATAGTCTGTAAATTAAAATATTTTAAATAATTAGTTCATTCATTTGGCGTCATTTTTGATTCTAATGATATTTTCGTCAATCTAGGGAGTAATATCCATGTCTTCATTTTTCATCAAAGTTGCCGCCAAGTTCGCGAAATTTGTCGACAAGAGCGACAGACGGACACATAGAAGCGCATTTCCTATATATAGATGACTATTGGCGAATTGTTGATCGTTTAAATAGAAAAGTATTACTCAAAGTGTCTTCTCTCGTGAATGGAACGAACTAGATCCACGAGAATGTTATTAATTTCTTGCATATTTCACATTTAGTTGACATTTTTTAATTCTATGTAATTTTTTTATAAATTTATTTGAAAACCGTATAATATCTCGAGAGCGGTTCATGCTAGTGTTTATGCCATTCGTTTTCTAACGAAAAATTACATAAAAAAAGATTTTTAAGTAACATTACTTAATGTTCCGATTTCTTAATGATTTTGTTAAAAATTTCATTTGAATTCAAAATTTGGGGGCCCAAATATTTGATTGCATTTGAAGTATTCATTGCTATCAGTATTCACTGATTGTAATATTTATATCAAATTTTGTCCAAAAGACTCATACACACATCACCTGAAAAACGTTTGATTCAAGTTTAGGGATGGTTGAACCGTGCTCTGCCGTCGAAAAATCGAATTCAAATTTTGTACCACGTTACAATGCATACCCTGTACTTTATGAATATAGGGAAAGTAAAATTTTCTCGAGCAGTGCTGTGTGTGGCAATCAAATAGCCATCAATGTTTTTACCAAATGTTTTTTTTTCTTGAATTGTCAGTTTCGATTGAAAAATATATGTTTACCTTGCAACAGCTATTTCTCATGATAGGCTATAAGAGTTGGGATGACAACTGATATGGATTCAGGATTTCGGAATGAGTTGCGAGGTTCCCATTGGATTTTCACTTTCGGTTGTTTTTACCTTTCCGGTTCAAACATTTTCATTTTCCTTGAAACATCTACAAGGAGATTAAAAAAAGATTTGTCAAACTTTACAAAGTGGTTGTACACACCAAACCAAGACCGACCATTCAATTTGATTCTCTAAGTCTTCGGATGAGACGGATGGTCTGGGTTTTCGACACCAAATCAAGAATTTTTGTACCCATGACATAATTTGAAACACCTTTATTATATAAAATATACCATTAAAATATTATCGCTGTATATTTACAGTTCGCATAAATAAAATTATTTCATTGCATTCCTTATGTATGTTATGGTAAAATTGATACATCCTGTGATTATGCATAATCGCCGGTTATTATCCATAATCACCAATAATCTTGTTAAGTTTGATAAATTTATTTCATATATTGCGAATTAATCACGTTTACCGGTGATTATGCATACTCTCCAGTTCATAATGATAAATATTATAAATCGTACTTAATCAAATTTACCGGATATTATAGTATAATCGCCAATCTGGGATGGTAAATTGAATAAATAATGCATTATCATGGAGTGACCTTTATTTTAACGATAATTAATTGAATTACACTCCTTCGGTAAAAGGTAGTACCTCTATTATTTTGTTAGTAAAGTTCCAGATTGTTTTGTTATCTATTTTTCTTTATATATTTTCCTAACAAAAATTTTGATATTTTTGTACACATAATTCGGTACTTTTCCTTTAGCCTGGCTTAAGTGATAAATCACAAAATATCGTTTAATTGTGCAACAATTGATCCGTGGCAACTCGAATGAGTCCGCTCTCGCTGGCGCCCGCTCACTAAAAAAAATCGCAGAATCTGGTCCTCTGGCTGTTGGAGGTCGCAAGTAACAACAGTTGTTTGTGCAACAGGTGTTCCTTAGCACATAGAGCACAGGCGTCCGCTGCGTGGATGTCAGTTTAATTTTAATTTCAGGCTTATTTTATTAAGTTGCTTTATTAAACAAATAAAAGGTGGACAATTTCATGATATTTTTTAATTTTATGAATTACATTTTGGAAATTATGCAAAAATCGCTTTCAAAGTTATATATTCAGCGAAATTCATCAAACTTACCATATTCATTTGGGAATTACTTGTAATTGCCAGTAAATGGGAGAAATTCTGGCATATTTGTAAAATTCAACAACTTCATTTGGGAATTGAGTAAAAATCACCAGTAAAAGTGAGAAATTTAGGAGATGTATCAAATTCACCAAGATGATTGTTCCAATCAGTTTAAAATGCAAAATTCTAATTTTGGAGATATAATTTTATTTTATTTTTTTTATTCGTATCGTTACTTCATCGCTATAAGCGTTCTGCGAAGAATTCACCTGAATCGGACTCAAACTTTTGAAGATAGAATTTAAAATTTTAATTTAACTGCCCTGGATAAAGTTTTTTTCGCCTCAAAAACAAATGCGACATCGCGATTGGTAATTATCTCAAACCAGAGGTAGTAATTTAAAAAATTTACCATTCCAACTTCTTGTATTTTATAGTTATCGTTTACATTTTTAAAACTTGCCATTTTAAGATTATAAATATCATACTTGAAATATCAAGGATAAGGCGAAAACTCTCTGAGATGGAATGCAATTCTTTATTTATACTTCTCTCGAAAAAAGAAATTCATTAATACTTTTTTACGATTTTAATTATTTTTATGTATTATTCAGAGTGTTTTTAGCAAGTTCAGTGTTCTCCCTTTGCATGCACTCGGAACTATTATTTAGGGTATATTTCGCCCAAGGTTAATAGAATATTAACCTTGAGCGAAATATACCCGAAAATATACCGGGCGAAATATATATAAGATATTCTACGGACCTTGTATTTCGCCCACATTGTGCAATTGGCATGGTTTGCATGTGGGAAAAAAACTGAGCTAGGGAATAATTTTTGTTCAAAAATGGCAATTTGGAAATTGAGTTGTGTTATCTGTACCTGTATTATCTACATAGCGGACTCCTATTTAGAAGTCGGGCTGAGCAATTCGTTCTAGAAATATAAAATGTTATATTAAAAGTTTTTGAGTTATAAAATGATATATTAAGAATATTTATGATTTGTCTTTTTAACACTTTCCAACATAGTTTAAATGTGTATGAGTTTGTCAACGCTTTCCAATATAGTTAAAAAGTGTTTATAACTTTGGTCATTCTGTCTGTCTGTCTGTCCGTTCGCACGATAACTGCCGTAAAAATCACTTTATCAAAATGAAAATTTAGTATGTTGTTCAGACGGTCTGTGGGATGTATGCAAACGTAAATGTATAATATCCCCCAATTAATTTTGGATTGAACCCGGGTTGAAATAATGAAATACATTGAACCCTATGGAACCAAATTTTTCAAACATTTTTTTAAGCGAAGTGAAAAATCTCAAATTGATTTTAAACTTTTAGTAAAAGTCCAAATTATCCTTTGGAATATATATAAAAATTTGAGCAAAATATGTTCGGTAGTTTTTTAAATAAAAATTAAAATAATAATTACACATATTATATGAAGAGATCACGCGGTCCATTTCGAAATAAAATATGGCATTCATCTTTGTTCCCAGAGTCAAACTCGTGATTTTTAAATTTCTTTTAAATTAATATTTAGTGTTGCATCCGTCCTAAAATCGCTTTATTTTTGCGTATTTTCTGCGCATCTATATTCTGCGCCAACGTAATTACGATATTTTAGAGTTTAAATGATCATCAAACTGATTATTTCTGCAAAGAGGCCTAATTTTAACGTATGCAGATTGTAAACAAATCATGCTGTAAGATGAGTTGTATAAGTATTGCTGAATTTGTTTTACGCAAGATTATTTAGCTTTGGAGTCTGGAATATAAGTGATATGAATTAAATATTTATTGATTTTACATAGAGAAACAGACGATATTATAGTATTGCCTTTTTCGATGAAGTTTTAAGCATGGAGTTAGAAAGTACCATTGTTAGAAAGTACCTCCATTGTTTTAAGTTTTTAAGAAAAATAAATTAATGTAGTACAGTGATAATTAAAAAAGTATCACATCTGAATGAAAAAATATCCCCTCATTTTAGCGATGTTTAAGCAAATTTGCATTGCAGTTGAAAAGTGTTTCGTAATCAATGCTTTATGCGTGATTGATTTTTCTTGTTATAAGAATATATTTGTGAAATCTGGAAGATAGCTCTGAAATACATTGAAATATGCTTTGTAATTTTTCATGAAGCTGACGTAGTCATTAATTCACTTCAATTCCTCGCATTTTAAAAATCGTTTTTATGAAATTTTTTCTATCAATGATTAAAGGTAAAGGCAAAGTAATGCAAAATTCCCGGCTGCATTTTTCACTTCAAGAATCAATGTTTTCCTTAGTTTTACTTTTTTATGCTATTGCATTATAGAAAAAAGTATTGTAAATACATAAACACATTTAGAAAACATTCAGAATATGTCCGTCGGAATGTGCATGTGTGTATACACTCTTTGGGGAAATAAACGAAATACCATGAAGAAAGTGACTATTTTTATTGAAATTAAATATGCTTACAGCTCATACACGGGTAATGAAATTATTACAAAATCAAGGCCGCAGGATCTATTAATGGTTAACAATTGCACATTGAATTTTAAAATAAATTGGCGAAACTCCCATTGGCCGCAATGTGATAAAGTTTCCTAATGCCATCCTGCGATACATTCTGCCAGGCATTCTTCAATTATTGCTCCAGATCTGCTACATTTCGGGGGTGCCCGTATCTGGAGGCCTAGCATGTCCTATACATGCTCGTTTGGTTAAAAGTCTGGTGACCTTGCTAGCGAAGGAATAGTATCAACAGTACGGAGACAGTCTACAGGTATGCGAGCCGTATGTGGCATGGCATTGTTTTGTTGGAAAATGGCCCCAGAATGATGTGCCATGAAGGGTAACGCAAACGGCTGCAGGATTTCATCAACATATCGTTGAGCTGTTAAAGTTGTACCCAGGATGACTAGGGGCGATCTGCTGCTGTAAGAGACAGCACCCCCACACCAGGAGTAATGGCTGTGTGCCTGTGTAAAACAAAGGCTGATAGGGACCGTTGGCCCTGGCGTCTCCGCACACTTACTCGATGGTCATCTGCTGAAAGACTGAAGCGTGATTTATCACTGAACACTATGTGATGCCAGTCTGCTGGAAGCTATAATGCTCGGCTACGACACCACTCCAAACGACTCTGTCAATGTTGTGGGGTTATGGGCAGACGTCTTAAAGGCCGCCTTGAGCGTAACCCACCTCAACCGAGCGCCGTGAGATGGTGGAAGGTGCCACGGGTGGTATGGAAGAGGCTGTAGCACGTTGGATGGCAGACAACGATGCCGCTGGACCAGTTCGGGCCTATCGCACAATCATCCGATTTTGCCTCGCATCCGTGCACCTTGGCCTTCCGTTGCCTCCATTCTGCCGACGAGTTCCTTGCAGCAACCATTGCTGCCAGCACCTTTGCACAGCAGTGTCCGTTCGGTGAAGGCGGCGACCTATTGCTTGGTACGACCAGCCAGCTTCAAGCATCCCGATTATAGGACAACATTCGAACTCGTATAATTTCTTATAAGGTCTCCGGCAACGTCGTAACGGCATTATTGGTTGTGTCTCCACGGAACTGCAGCGCCGATAACGAGCAAAGATAAACCGTCCACATTTTTAACCTGTTTTATAGGATACTAGTTGCGCAGTAGAAACGCTCGCTATGACCGAAGTTAACACTCATTGGCTTTGCAAATTTAATCATTTGCATACTTGGTATAAAGGAATTCGCATCCGAAATTTCGAGATGATCGTATTATTTTTTAGGAGTTCTTCGTTTTTTTTTTTTTGCAAAAGAGTGTATATGTCTGTGAGGTATGGATGCAATAATGCAAGAAGAAATGCCCACATCGCTATAAAGTTTTACGTGCACTTCCAATTTTTCAAAAATTTGAACTAAATAGAATTTTTTAAGCGTATGATGGAAATTTCACTTATTTTAAATTTAATGGGAAAATAAGATAAGAATAGGAGTATACGTTCCTTAGTTATGAATTTTTATGTGAACCCCCTTCGCGGGGAGAGACTCTCTTTTCATTTCCATTTGTTGCGACTCTTTGTAATTTCGAATCCACTCAGACCCTCAGTTTCGCCTGGCGTCTCATTCTCGACTCACTGCGTGTTAAACCCTTGTATAATTTTCTGGATATATGGTCCATATTTTCGTTACTTTTGACGACATGTTTATGGGTTGCCTTGTATTTTATGATCTACTGTTATTTATGTATTTTGTAATTTAAATGTTTTTTAAATGTATTGAATTTAGAAATACCAATATGCAAAACTTCTCTCACGGTTGTGGGTGGTGTATAAGAGCTCATGTTCGTCACATCTTGAACACTTTACATTGCCACTGATGAAGGACATAAAACAATATATTATTAATAATATAAACACCTTGATTTATCTGTCTATCTATTTCTGGGTAACGCTGCTACAAAATGTTGCCAAGTGTTTCAATCACGGATAAACGTTTCATGAATCTTGGGGCTTTACGAGCGTATGACATCAGATATTAAAAGTGGGTCTTTAATGTGGGCGGCCCGTTCTCTACATAATGCGATGACTATGCTTCTTTCGCAGCGAAAAACTGTGACAAACCATGGTGCTTTATGAGCATATGACATCAAATACTGAAAGTGAGTCCATAATGTGGGCTGCCCGTAACCTACACAATGCAATGACTATACTTCTTTGAAAGCGAAAAACTGTGAGGAAACCATGGAGCTTTATGGGCGTATGACATCAAATACTGAAAGTGAGCCCATGATGTGGGCGGCCCGTTCCCTACATAATGCAATGACTATACTTCTCTTGCAGTGAAAAACTGTGAGAAAACCATGGAGTTTCATGAGCGTATGATATCAAATACTGAAAATGAGACCATGATGTTCTTTATTTCTGATCATTTTATAAATTTTTATTTCAGATATACGACTCCACTCGGTAAACAAACTCAATAAAAGTAAAAAACTTTCTTGCGTGGTTTTTTTGTGTATTACTTATAGAGCAGAATGCCCGCGGGTCTCACTAGTTCGTTAATAAACTTCAAAATGTTCAATCTAACATACAATCTGAAGCTAATTTGTGTTAAAACATAATATTTCTTATCTGCAACTAAATATACAACTGAAATAGAGAGTTATAACGAATAGTGGAAAAGTTTTTATAGCGGAAATCGACTATTCGGCTTTAGTTACTGAAATTACCTTTGCCTTTAACCTTGGTTATGAAGTTGTTTACTCTGTCGATTTCCTCTATAAAATTTCTTCCCCTATTCGTTATAATTTCATTTTCCCTAAAACTAATCTTGCTCCTTTTTCTGACATCTTGCCATAAAAATCCAGTCTTCCATTCCATACGACGATTTTTCGTCCTCTCATTCAATTTCGCCATGAATGTAAGTTTGAACCAGCCCGTTTCACTGCTATCTCTTTATTTACTCGCATTCGTACTGATAAATATAAGGATAGGAGCAATTTCCTGTGCCAGGCTGGGGTGTCCCTCTTTTATCTCCCGAAAATAAATATAAATTCTATATTAGTAGTACTAAGCGTACCATCGGTATTAGTTTATCTGAACATGCTCGCGATATTAAAAATGTGATGTGGACAGCACATGGCTTTCCTTGCAGACTCATAGTCACGTTCTCTATATTTCTTCAATAATTTATTAAATTGAGTTTAATGGCACAAAATAAAACTCATAATTATTTAAAATACACTGAATTTGTACTTTTAATTCAATTTTCGTTCTCATCTGGTAACTGGACTTGTTTTCAAAAGTGGCGTAGCGAAAATGCGAAAAAACAAAAATATCACCAAAACAAATGTCTTCATCGAAATATAAATCATCTGGCTCTCTATGTAAAAGCGATGAATATTTCATTCATATCATTTTCATTCCAGACTCTAGAGCTAAATAATTTTGTGTTAAAAAAATTCAGCAATTCCTATACAACTTATCTTGTAGCTTGACTTGTTTACATTCTGCATCCGTTAAAATTGGGCTTCGTTGTAGAAATAATCAAAGTGTGATGATCATTTAAACTAAAAAATATTGTAACTGCATTGGCGCAAAATATGTATCCACAGAAATTCGCAAAAATAAAGCAGTTTTAGGACGGATGCAACACTAAATATAAATTTAAAGGAACTTTAAAAATCACGAATTTAACACTGGGAAAAAATACGGATGCCCTATTTTATTTTGAAGTGGGTCACAATTTAAATTTGTTCTAAAACTTTCGAAGTAACTTGTGAATTTTAACTTTGCTTAAAAATGTTTAAAAAATAGGTCCCATAAGGTTCAATGCATTTCACTTTTTTTACCCGGGTTCATTCCAAAACTAATTGGATGATATTATTCATTTACATTTCCATATGTTCCACAGATATATCTCATCAACATACTAAAATTTCATTTTCATAGTCATTTTTACGGCAGTAATCGTGCAAACCGACAGACACAGACAGACAGACAGAATGAACAAAGTCATAAACACTTTCAACTATGTTGGCAAGTGTTAAAAAAGGGAAACTTATGAAAATCTGCACTTAAGGAACATTTGGCCTCTCACATAAGTACCTACATGTTTATTATTTGTTTTATAAGTGTAAAATGTATCTACAGAAAATACTGTACTCGAACTGCTTGAAGGTCCTCCTTGAAAACTTTATTCAAATATATTAAAAAGTCTCGGATATTATTTTATTAATTAGCATTTAGCTCCGTAGAAATCCGCACTTTTCTATGTTAAAGAATCTCTTCTTTTCCGTCTTGTCTCAGTCTCTAGGACCTCTAGGTCGGTTCGTGACGTCACGAGAGCGGTAAACGCTTAACCCAATTTCAGCGGGAGTAGATAACTTCGTCTACTATTATTTTACGATCCTTGGCTTTTAGCAACGAACCCCGCTTCCCTCCCAGTCTTGTAAATCGCTACATCTTCGTGTGGAGGAAGACTGGCCAACATTCCTGTCCAGAATTTACAGCAGCACACGACCATAATTCGCTGTATGACAGTTTGTGGTATCATCTCGTAGAACAATCGTTCTCCTCTAATTGTGCGGCAAGCCAATCCGATATTTTGAAGCTGATTGTTCTGCCTATGCTGTCAAGCCGCTCATGTTCCATTTACCAACAAGACCTTAAACTGCACGACTTCGCTGGACCCTATACTGCACTACTTCGCTGGACCCTATACTGCACAACTTTTTCAAAAATGTCTTCAAGAATATAATACCCTGCCATAGCCATCCAGATCTCCAGATTTATCACCAATAGAACACGTCTGGGACATGCTGGGACGGCAATTGTAGCCTTCTCAGAATACCACTGAATTAGTTTACTAGTTGCAACATTTGTGGCAAAATCTTTCGCAGAGATATAAGCAACCTATTTTGACTCTATGCTGCACCGAATATCGGCTTGTATAGTTGCCAGGGGCGGAATTATCACTAAAATGCCATCTTCTTGTTGCTACCATTTTTAAATAAAACGAGTCTTTGCGTCTGAATTCTAATCATTTGCATATTTACTCAAGTTATACATACATGCCGAGTTTTGCGGCTGCATCTCTAATTTTAATCGGTGCATATATTTTTTGATAGAGCTTATTTAATTATGAAATGGATTCAAATACAGTAAATTGTGTATTCATTTATATGTGATTTTCGCCTGCTTTCTGTAACGGAAGTGAAATGTCAATTAATAGAACTAAAAAGTAAACAATAAATTGCGGAGGTCCTCGAGTAGTTCCAATTAATATTTAAGTAGAAATGTTTCCCCCATTTGAATATTCTTCTTTCTAACAAATATTTAACATAAATTAAGTTGTGGAATTATTTCGTGTAAGTCCCACGCTAATTATGCTATTTTCAGTGAGGCGATTAATTCACGATGTTAAGCTGAAATGAAGAAGAGCAAAATAACTAGACAATAGAATTAGCTTACGTATCTATTCAGATATTAAAGTGTTTGAAACTCGCTGCGAAAGAAACGTATTATTTAAAGTTGCATTAATGACCATAATGAGTATCTGATTTGCATATTATTTGGTTGCTGCTGGAAATGTATACAAAGTGCTTTAATGAAACTAGAAATTCTAAGACAATTTTCGTATGATATATATGTACATAAATATTATTATTAAAATTATTGCTGCTCATTAACAAAGACTATGTCCAAGTCATTTTCTTCCTTTTTAACACTTTACAACAAAGTTGAAAAGTGTTTATGACTTTGTTCATTCATTCTGTCTGTCTGTCCGTCCGTTAGCACGATAACTGCCGTAAAAATGACTTAATCAAAATGAAATTTTAGTATGTTGTTCAGACCGTCTGTAGGACCTATGGGAATATAAATGAATAATATCACCCAATTAGTTTTGAATTGAACCCGGGTTGAAAAAATGAAATACATTGAACCCTATGGGATCTAATTTTTCAAACATTTTTTAAGCGGATTTAAAATTCACAAATTGCTTCGAAAATTTTAGATAATATTTAAATTATTCCATAAAATATATAAAAAAAGTTTCAGCAAAATATATTCAGTAGTTTTTTAAATAAAAATTAAAATAATAATTACACCTCTTATATGAAGCGATCACGTGACCCACTTCAAAATAAAATATGGCATCCATCTTGTCTCAAAATCGTGATTTTTAAAATTTTTTTAAATTCATATTGAGTGTTGTATTCGTCCTGAAACCGCTTTATGTTTGCTTAAATTCTGTGCATCTACATACTGAAACAACGCAATGACAATATATTTGAGTTTAAATAATCATCCAAATTTGATTATTTCTACAACGAAGCCTATTTTTCACTTATGTAAAATGTAAACAGCAAAATATGTACGATGAGTTGTATAAGAATTGCTGTATTTTTTTAACGCAAAAGTATTTAGCTCATGGAGTCTGCATAGCTGATATGAATGAAACATTCATTGATTTTACAAAGAGAAGGACGATTTTTTTCGATGAAATTTTAAGCATAGAGTTTAATTACTTGTAGCTCCATGGTCTTAAGTTTTTAAATAAAATAAATTATTTTAGTACTGTGATGAATTAAATGAATGGAAAAATGTTATGAATGAAATGCTGCTTTTATATAGAGGCGATTTATATTTCGATGACGTCATTTGAATAAAGTTCATTTGTTTTCGATGAAGTTTTCAAATATAATAAATTATTGTAGTATTATGATAATTTTAAAAATATTACCGAGGAATGTATCGCATTTTAGAGATGTTTAAGCCAGGCAATTTATATTTCAATGTCGTCATTTGAAAAAAGTTCATTTTTTTCGATGAAGGTTTAAGTTTTTAAATATAATAAATTAATGTAGTATTGTGATAATTTTAAAAATTATTACCGAGGAATGTATCGCATTTTAGAGATGTTTAAATAAATTTGCATTGAAGTTGGAAAGTGTTTCATAATCAATGCTTTAAGCATGATTGATCTTTCTTGTTCTTTATATTCCGTGTATATGATGGATTTAATACATATTTGTTATGGAATTAGATGTAATAATAAAACAACTAATTTTAAAACAATTAAAATAAACTAAATGCAATAATAAAGCAATTAATTTTGTTTTGAGTCCTAATCATGGAGTTAAATGTAAGGAGTTAAAACTGCATATTAAGAAAACGCCCATACCGTTTGAGACAATAATTCAGGTGGCGCTGGGATAAGTTAATTAATCCTGCATTGCATGCATTTCTATGGCCAAAGGCCTAAAATATTTATTTAAACTGTCAATTTTGCAAAAATAAATTATTCGCGTAATGCAAAGTAGAACTGAAACAATAAAGAATATTCCTACGCATTCAAAATTATTTTACTTTTCAACTGATTTTTATCTCCATCCGTGGTTCTATACTCTATCCTACAACTATAAAAAACATACTGGTTAATTATACTCATAACTAGAGAAACTTTAATTTAAAAATAATCAAAAATACATATACTCAATACTACTGCCCTTTTCTGTTATGTCAACTAATAAGAACAGCTATTTTACCAACACTAGCGACCCCTAGATATAGTTCTCAAAGCATTACGGTATTTTTAAGTATTTCACCCATAAGAGTTTTATCTCAGCCTCTCTAACTCCATGGCCCTAATATTGTACTTGTGGAAGTGTATTGTGTATGTAGTGCCTCAATGAGGCCAATAATAAACTATTTAGAAAAAGTAGATAACTGACAATACGAATAAAAGGGATTTCGAAGAATGATTCAATTTTAGGCCAGAATTAAATGAAAAATAACAAAATGAAGCAATTCAATTAAAAATATCAGAAAAGTTTAAGCAAAACAAAACAGAAAATTATGGAGAAATTTATGAAAGAACCTTGATATACTGGCAAATGCTGTGCACACTTGATTTTTGACTACTAAACATTTTTATTCTCTTTTGTATACTTATTTCCTATAGGTATACAAATTTTCAAAAAACTGGAAGTGGCATCTTCAGAACAGGAATCGGAAATCAGCAGTGAACCCCACTCTCCTCTGGAATTCGATTCTCAACCCATATATGGAGCATTATCTAAGCTCTATTTATAACCAATCTTAGTAAATATATAAACTCTATAACAAAAAAATTGACGCACCAAGAAGGAGTTGTCTGATTGTAATGAAATTTCGTATGCTAAGACATTTTGAGCGAACATGCAAATGAATAAAATTTGGTGTTCAATGAATAAATAGTGGGAGCTCCAGCGCATCGGAACTGCGCATTCAGCAGGTGTACATCTGCAGGTGGGTATGGTCCGGGGTGCCATCTCCTTTGATAGCCGGACCCCTTTGGTAGTAATTTCTGGCACACTGACAGCACAGCGGTACGTAGACAACATTCTACGACCGGTTGTGTTACCGTTCCTTTTGCGACACCCCAGACTTACTTTTCAACAAGATAATGCCCGGCCGCACATGACACGTGTTGCTATAAATTGTCTTCAAGCTCGCCCAACACTTCCTTAGACAGCTAGGTCTCCTGATCTCTCTCCCATAGAGCACATTTGGGACGTTATGGGAAGGAGATTGCAACCATCCCGGAATGTTGACGATTTCGCCCAACAGTTGGAGACAATTTGGCAAGACCTTCCGCAGGACAACATCCGTGAACTTTATCAGTCTATGCCACGCCGGTGACATCTTTCATCCAGGCTAGAGATGAGCCAACGCTTTATTGACTTCCTCCCTTTGTATACGACCAAACTCTAAACCATTAAATTGTTCTAAAATTTTAATCGTTTCTTTTTCTATGTACGAGATGTATGTTCTTCCCCCATTTTTATCACAATCGGACAACTCATTCTTGGAGCGTCGATTTTTTTGTTATAGAGTGTATTTCAAGAAAATGTTTTGAACCAGAAGCGAAAGAAAACGGAAGTGGAAATATTTAGTGAATCACCTACCTCCTCCGAAATTTAATGCCGAATAATCGTCTATAAGCTCTTTATATAACCACTGTTCGAAAATAAATACTTTAAAAAATTCTTTTGAACCAGAAATATAAAAAGAACCTGAAATGGAAATGCTGAGTAAACTACTATACTTTCTTCAAAATTTGCTGCTAAATTCGTATTCGTTATCATTTAAGCTATATCTATGACCAGTATTGAAAAATAGCTGTTTAAAAAAAATGAAAATTTTTGAACTGGAAATTGAAAAAGAACAGAAATAGGAGACCCTTAGAAAACTACCCTACATCTTTGGGAATTTGATGCTGAGTGGCATTATAAAAGTTTTTAAAGCCAATCGTGGGAAATAGATGTTTTAAGAAACTTTTTTGAACAGAAATTAAAACAACAAGAAAGATCAATCATGCTTAAAGCATTGATTATGAAACACTTTCCAACTTCAATGCAATTTTATTTAAACATGTCTAAAATGAAATACATTCCTCGGTAATATTTTAAAACTTATCACAATACTATATTAACTTATTATATTTGAAAACTTAAACCTTCATAGAAAAAAAGGAACTTCATTCAAATGACGGCATTGAGATATAAATTGCCTGGTTTAAACATCTCTAAAATGCGATACATTCCTCGGTAATAATTTTAGAATTATCATAATACTACGATAATTTATTATATTTGAAAACTTCATCGGAAACAACTGAAATTCATTCAAATGACGTCATAGAAAAAATAACACGCCTGGCAGCAGCATTTCATTCATTAACAATTTCCCATTCATTTCATTCATCACAATATTATAACAATTTATTTTATTTGACCATGGAGCTTAAAACTTAATTAAGACCATGGAGCTACAAGTAATTAAACTCTATGCTTAAAACTTAAAACTTAAAGAAATACAGCAATTCTAATACAACTCATTCTACTTATTTTGCTGTTTACATTTTACATAAGTGAAAAATAGGCTTCGTTGTAGAAATAATCAAATTTGGATGATCATTTAAACTCAAATATATTTTAATTGCGTTGTTTCAGTATGTAGATGCACATAATTTAAGCAAAATTAAAGTGGTTTTAATACGGATACAACACTCTATATGAATTAAAAAAAACTTTAAAAATCACGATTTTGAGACAAGATAGATGCCATATATCATTTTGAAGTGGGTTACGTGATCTTTTCGTACCATGGTCACGTGATCGCTTCATATAAGAGGTGTAATTATTATTTTAATTTTTATTTAAAAAACTACTGATTATATTTCGCTGAATTTTTTTTATATATTTTATGGAACAATTTGAATATTACCTAAAACTTTCGATGCAATTTGTGAATTTTAAATTCGCTTAAAAAATGTTTGAAAAATTAGGTCCCATAGGGCTCAATATATTTCATTTTTTCAATTCGGGTTCAATCCAAAACTAATTGGGTGATATTATTCATTTATATTCCCATAGGTCCTACAGACCGTCTAAACAACATACTAAAATTTCATTTTGATTAAGTCATTTTTACGGCAGTTATCGTGCTAACGGACAGACAGAATGAACAAAGTCATAAACACTTTTCAACTTTGTTGTAAAGTGTTAAAAAGGACCAGAAGAGGAAATTCTTAGTAAACCATTCTACCTCCACTGGAATTAGATGGTAAATTTATATGTCATCATTCAAGCTCTATCTATAGCTAATTTTGAGAAATAGATGTCTCCAATACATGAAAAAACAGAAAATTGAAGAACTGGAATAGGAAACCCTTAGTAATCCATCCTTCTTCGGAATTGGAATCTGAATGCATATCAATCCGTAATATATGTACACTGCATAGCCAATTTTGGGAAATACACTTTTTAATGGAACACTGTGTAGTAAAAACAATTGTATGGCAGAACTTCTGCCACCACACCAATTAAAATAGGTTGGTATTTTTAGCAACATGCATGAAATGTAAAGTTTTTAAGAGGGAAATGTAAATGTTTGTTGACAGAGAGCATCGAACTCTGAATCTTTGACCTACATATATAACGTATTACCGACTTATATATCAATAAAGGCTAGTATGTCAGTATGTATGTATGTATGTCAAACCAGACTAGTATGTCAATAAAATAAATTGGGGCATTTCGAAGAGCAAACGCTACAGGTTAGTAGTTAGGAGGAAATCTGTTACGTACATCTCTTTCATAAGACAGTTTAAATTCTGATACAGTATCTGGTATTCCGGGAATGGCTGGCTAGTCCTAGAGTAATGGGGTTAGTCTTATTCTTTTTGTAGTCAAAAATTAAGTATACAACAAGCATTCAATTAATACATTTGAAAATACGTACTCTTTTACTTTAAATGTTTACTTTTTTTGCGGGATTTTTCGAAAATAAGGCATGCTCTTATTTTTTTAATTATGCTAAAATCTAAACGGTATCAGGGTAATAATGACCTAGCTACCAAATATTGTGAAATTTGGTGAATTATTTTTTCAGCTAGAGCGAATGCATACGATTTCTTCAGGTCATTTGGCAAAAAAAAAAGAAATAAAAAAGTCAGGTTTTTTTTTAATTGTTCAAAAATCTAATCAACATCAGGGTGACTGACTTATCTACCAAATTCTGCAAAATTTAGTCGATTAATTTTTCAGCAAGAGAGTGTTTCAGTATATATATTCCATAGGTAGACGCTCACAGATGTCACACTGAAGATAGTTTTTTCGGGTTGTAGAATGCTCAAAACGTGTAGAACTGTTGAAAGTTCGAGCTGTGATTTTCGACACCATTCCAATACTTTCCCTATATTGAAGTATTGAAGGAAAATTCCTATATCCCATATATTGAAAGGAAATTTAAAATAAATCTTCAATGCAATTTTCTCTTTTCACATAACGATTTCGTTTAATGAAACTGTCTTTAGAAAACCATTTCAGAAAAACTTAAAATAAAATATTCACTTAAAATCTTTACATTTAATAAATTATCGACGCAATTAATCGAATTGAAACCACACCTTTTAATTTAATTTCGGAAAATGGTAAAGAATTATTTTTTTCTTTGGAGCGTTTATCTTAAATGAGTTTATTTAAATATGCAGAGAAGATATTCCCAATTTAATAAATTTCATAGATAAATCAAGAGAATATTTTGAAAGTTCTTTTTTTTCAACTTTAATAATTGAGACAAATGCCCGTTAAAACAATTACGATACAGAAATATTGAGAGTTAGCTGCAAAATGATTGATTGTATGAGCCCTGAAAAATATTTTTATATCATTAATTAAGGATAGCTCTTTTTAATGCTGGCTCACAGAGATTGTATTTAAAACCTAATCTGTCAAATTATTTTTTAAATAATTGAGTTTGTTTTTGATTACGCTCAATTTACCGTGAGAAATAATGTGAAAATTTCTCTGATCATTAAAATTCATATATGGACAATACATGCATTTCTCAAATTTATTTATTATTTCGTTTTCACACAGGGTGTTTAGAAACGCTCTTAAGCAAGAGAAAAGTTCTTATCGAGTTCCTATCTTAACACCATCGAAAAGATCGAAAAATTCTCTTTTAAAACTTTAACTGAAGTTCATACGATGAATAGAAAAATTTTAATGAATTTTTATAAAATATATACTCTTCGTGCGATTTAAACATCTCCGATTTTTATATGTATATATATTTAAATTGACGTGCCATTCAAGGGTCATTTTTTTCAATAGTTGCTTAAAATATCGTAGACTACTTCAGAAAAAAAGTAATTTTATAAACCCATACGTTGATTCATTATAATACAACTATTGAAGGAATTAGATTGAGTGCTGGTTCGGTAATCTTCCAAATCATCAAAAACTTCAAATTGGTCACGATTGGATGATCTATAATTATTCCAATTCATAATAATAGACCGGACATTAGGTAATGAATTAAAATTCATATCTTAAATTTTGAAATTCTTAATATAAACCCTTCAGAAACGATTTTGCCAAGTACGAAAAACATAAAACTAATTTGAACTAATACCATAATACAAAAGGGTTGGCGAAATTTTTGAGATTGATTAATTATTGATAAGTTCAACAATTGAGTGTTTCAAGTGCAGAATTCCCAAACAAGTCACTAGGATCGATGTGTGAATTAAGAAACTACCGGTAAAGAAGATAAGCAGAGCAATGATAACAAATGTGTATTGACAAATTCTCTATACCTGCACACAAAAGAGTGCCACATGATATACTAAAACAAAACTTGATTATATAGTAAAAATAAGTAAAACATTGAATAAATATTAAAGTTTGGGGTTACTTAAAGGATAAGAGATAAAAACACTTAAATTCCAGAAAAACTCAATTGCCAGCCGAGAGATGTCAGCACTATACACACATGATTAGCGCTTAAAAGAGTAATATTCCACAGAAATGCTCCATAAAAGAAATAGGTGAATTCACGCCAAGATCACTCTATTAAAGAAATTTAAAAGCTAAGTTTATAAATAATCAATAGTAATCCGTCCAATGACAAAGAGAGGCTGGTAGTATATCGGAATGTTAATACACAATAAAGCGATAATAAACGATAAATAAAAATTAAAGGAAATAAAATTTATGTAGAGTATAAGCCCTGCAATATGCGCAAATGCAGCTTTGAAACAGATATTACTTTTTGTAAAAGTGTTTCTAAAAATAAGAAAATCTGATGTGGGCAACAGATGACTTTCCTTATATAATGTAATGAATTTACTACTTTTACAGTAAAAAAATAGGTTTTTCTTATAGTAGATACTAATATTCTTTCCAAGATATTGAATTTTCGACAATTAGTCGTCATTTTCATTGATTTAGCGTCATTTTTATCCATTTGACGAGATTTTCGTTAATTTAGCAACATTTCAAAAAGTCGCCAAATTGGCGACATTCCGCCAAATTCGTCGCCAAAATCTCGCCAAGCGTTATGGATGGAGAAATAAGTTATTCTTACAGCAGATAAATGACTATTGCCGTTCAAATACAAAAGTATTACTCAAAGTATCTGTTTTCATGAATGGAACGAGCTAGATCCACGAGAATGATGTCACCCAATTTATCGCAATGTATTATATATGAAAAGTGAACATGTTTCTCAATAGGAAATATTGTTTTATTTTATATGACTGTTTGATAATTTTTTTGAAAAATGTGCAATATTTCGGGAACGGTTCATGTTAGCGTTCTAAAATTTATGTCAATCGTTTTCTAATGAAAAATTACATAAGAAATGTCTATTTGCGTAACTTTATTAGCGGTTTTGATTTTTTGACGATTTTTTCAAAATTTCCTTCAAAAATGTAGGGGTGTTCTGAACATTCGATTGCGTATAAAAACAATAGGCTTCCAGTGTTTACGGATTGTGATTTTTGTACCAAATTTCGCTCGAATCGGTCCATTCGTTCGTCAGTTATATTCTCCACAGGCTCACTGACACACACACACACACACATACTTTCACACACACACACACACACAGACATCATTTAAAAAATGTTCGATTCATGATCAGGGATGCTTGAAACGTGCTCTCCCGTCTAAAATTCGAATTCGAATTTTCGACCCCGTCACAATACTTTCCTTATACATTATGTATATAAGGAAAGTAACAAGGATATTTAAGAACGAAAACTATGCATTAACAACCGCAATGATTAACAACCCGACTCTATCACAGATGTAAAGATAAAGTTTTATCTTGGGTAACAATAGATAAATAAAAAACTGTAATTAATAGCTAGTAACTTATCTGTAAAGATGCATATCCACCTTGATAATTCAACAGTGAAAAAATAAAAATAGACGTAACCAATTTGGGAGTTTCACATATCCATTCGCATCAGAGAAAGACTCAAAACAGCTGGCCAAACTGGTATCCGAGGGCATCCTTGCACAGTCGACACCGACGAAGGAGAGACTGTCTGATAATTCTCCTGAGACTCCTGGTGTGGTTTTGCTCTTGTCTTCAGCAACAGCGATCCTTGCAAGAGATTTTCCATGGAGTCCACAGGTATCTCGTATACAAATGTTTTCATGTGCTCCCAGTATAAGAAGACCGTAGAGCTTGGATGCCAATTCTGATATTCACCACGTGCAATCCACGTGCCTTGGATATGTCACATTTATGACCTCTGTGCGTAAACTATATGTTCTTCTATGTGGTGGACGGAATACGCTGTGACAGACCGGGAAGCTGTTGCTCCAGGAACACAAGGTACGCTGCGCCGCTCAAACTTTCTGGCAAGAGATAAGTTTCCACTAGACAATCACCAAGGAATACTGCTCGAATGTTGACGACAAATCTCTGCTGGTGTTTACGAGGGTCACTGGTGTGTGGATTTTTTTTAGCCTAATGTGAAACTACTAATCGATTCCTCTCTTCCAGAGACATCCAGTTTGAGATTATTTAAGGCTTTAAGTCTTATATTTTTAACACTTTACAACATAGTTGAAAAGTGTTTATGACTTTGTTCATTCTGTTTGTCTGTCTGTCTGTGTGTCTGTCCGTTAGCACGATAACTGCCGTAAAAATGACTTTATCAAAATGAAATTTTAGTATTCATTCATACGGTCTGTGGGACCTATGGGAATGTAAATGAATAATATCACTCAATTAGTTTTGGACTGAACCCGGGTTGAAAAAATGAAATACATTGAACCCCATGGGACCTAATTTTTCAAACATTTTTTTAAGCGAATTTAAAATTCACAAATTGTTTCGAAAGTTTTAGAAAATATTCAAATTATCCTATAAAAAATATGAAAATAATTTCAGCAAATTATATTCAGTAGATTTTAAAATAAAAATTAAAATAATAATTATACCTTTTATATGAAAAGATCACGTGACAATTATATGAAGAGATCACGTGACCCACTTCAAAATAAAATATGGCATCCATCTTGTGTCAAAATCGTGATTTTTAAAGTTCTTTTTAATTCATATTTAGTGTTGTATCTATCCTAAAACTGCTTTATTTTTGCTTACATTCTGTGCATCTACATACTGAAACAACGCAATGACAATATATTTGAGTTTAAATGATCATCCAACTTTGATTATTCCTACAACGAAGCCTAATTTTCCCTTATGAAGAATGGAAATACCAAAAGATGTAGAATGAGTTGCATAAGAATTGCTGCATTTCTTTAACACAAAATTATTTAGCTCATGGAGTCTGCAATATAGCTGATATGAATGAAATTGTCATTGATTTTACACAGAGAAGCAGACGATTTTTTCGATGAAGTTTTAAGCAAAGCGTTTAATTACTTGTACCTTCATAGTTAAGAATAAAATAAATTATTATAGTAGTATTGTGATGAATGAAATGAATGGAAAAAAGTTTATGAATGAAATGTTGCTTTTATAGAGAGAGCTAGGTGTGTTATATTTCGATAACGTCATTTGAATAAAGTTCATTTGTTTCGATGAAGTTTCCAAATATAATAAATTATTGTAGTATTATGATAATTTAAAAAATATTACCGAGGAATGCATCGCAATTTAGAGCTGTTTAAACCAGGCTATTTATATTTCAATGTCATCATTTGAATAAGTTCATGTTTTTCGATGACGTTTTAAATTTTCAAATATAATAAATTAAATAAATAATTTGGCATCATGTCTGATGTTATAATAGCAAAAATTAAGCACACATCCACAACAGAAGGTCTTTATTTTACTTCTTATAAGACGTACAAAAGTTTAATTACATTAAACTTTTGAACGTCTTATAGGAAGTAAAATAAAGACCTTCTGTTGTGGATGTGTGCTTAATTTTTGCTATAAGTAATGTACTATTGTGATAATTTTAAAAATATTACAGCGGAATGCATCGAATTTTAGAGATGTTTAAATAAAATTGCATTGAAGTTGGAAAGTGTTTCATAATCAATGCTTTATGCATGATTGATCTTTTTTGTTCTGCTTTGTGGCGAGTATGTTCTGAATTTGTAGTATAGTGCTATCTGTATTATTAAGTAGCTGGAACTTATTTTATGATGGCTAATATTAGTTTAATTGTTCTGAGAATGTCGAAATAAAAATTTAAATTGTGTCATGCAATTTTCACTATTATTTATATGAATAAAGTTTATTTATTTTGTTATTTTATATAACTACCCTGCTTTAACTCCCGGGTAAGCTAAGAATATTTTCCAGTGAATTAATAATATAAACACCTTGATTTATATGTCTATCTATCTATCTATCTCTGAGTAACGTCTGGCGAAAATTTTGGCGACGAATTTGGCGAGATATTGTCAACTTGGCGATTTTTTTAAATGCTGCCAAATTGATAAAAATGAAGCTAAATTGATAAAAATAACGCCAAATCAATGAATTTAATTGCGTTTTGAAAGGGAATAGTATTGTAATGATATTTCAATAGCGTTTGTCTGTCAAACCAACCATCCCACTTGGTGACAAAGTTGGCGACTTTTTAAATGTCATCATATTTGTTAAATTTCGTCAAATCGATAAAAATGTCGACAGATAGATAAAAATGTCGGCAGATCGATAAAAATGTCGCCAAATTGATAAATTTGACGCCAAATCAATGAAATTAATTATGTTTTGGAAGGGGATAGTATTGCAATGATGTTTCGGAAGCATTTATATCTATCAGTTCAACTTTCCCACTTGGCGAGAAATTTGGCGAGTTTTAAATGTCGCCAAATTTATCAACATATCGCCAAATTGACGAAAATGCAGCCAAATCGATAAAAATATCGCCAAAATGATAAAAGTGACGCCAAATCAATAAATTAATTGTGTTTTGAAAGAAGATAGTATTGTAATGATGTTTCGGCATCGTTTGTCTGTCAGTCCAACTGTCCGATAATTTTTGCGAGTTTTTTAAAATATCTCAAAATTGAACAAAATATCCCAAAAATTAATGAAAATGTCACCAAATCGATGGAAATTCAATATCTTGGAAATCATATAAGAATCTACTACAAGAAAAAGCCATTTCTCTGCTCGTCCGTAAGGTTTGGCAAAATATTTAGCAAAGAATTTGATAGGATGATGCAAATGTCGTTAACTTGATAAAAATGATGCCAAATGTGAGGTAATAGTTTGCAAATTTTGAATTCCTTCATATGACGGGCATACCTTCTAGATAATAATAATTATTAACATATTTTAATATGACAGAACGGAGTATATTGCTTAGCAGATGTTAGCAATATTTCGAATTGCCAAATTATTTTTGCGCGAAGTAAGTTAATTGGTTACTTCAAAATAATGGTACAAGTTGTCATACAGAAAAGCGCCCAATATTAGTATATTGCTCAACGTTAAACATATTGTGTCGAGAATCTTGTCCATTATTATTTCGCATTGAAAAATGTAAAGTACTTGCATTTTGTATTAAAAGTCACATGCTGCCCACATCAGATTTTTTCAAAATAATATGCAATACGAAAAATAATATTTATCTACTTTTTAGGCAAGCGAAATATTAAGATCAACTAATTTCGAAATTCCCTGTAGAACCACGAATGCGGATAACTGCAGTGCCGGAATTCACTTCGTAATTAAAGTTTTACGATAAATATTGCTTTCTTAGCAATTAATCCACCTATAATTTAGTCTTGAATATTCATCATTCTGAACCATTTTGTCATTAATGTTTCTTTATGGATAAAAAGAATATTTTTTTTTATATTATTTATCAGTAATCCCCACTCACATCCAAATGCTTGAATATTTTTCATAAATTATTACTTTGTGGAGAAATAAGATTAGTTATTATCTTGGCTTGTGAAATAATTTTATTAGTAGTAAGAATTATTAAAGACTTTTCTCGAATTGAAAAAAATAATTAGGAATATTCCTTTTAGGCTGATTTTGAATTCTGAGGTGAAACTTTATTAAAGGTGATGGCGGCTAATTGGTGAGATTTTCGGTCTCGCCAATAAGCCGTTGTTGGGTTCTCAGAGGTTCGCAAAATCGCTACATATAGCAAGTTTTACAGCTGTCGTTATAGATATAGGCAATTCCTTGCTGAAGACGACTAAAAACCTCAAAATTGATCCACGCGTTATAGTATCTGCAATGGAAGAGAAATCCTAATAAATTACGCAGGATGTCCCAAAAACATTGACCTCAGCTTTTATTCCTTAAATATTGATCTTAGACATATATAATAAATTACAAAGTTGCGTAAAAAAAGGTACAGAGTTTTATGAAATCGATTAAAATTTTCAAGGGAATTATATTTTAAGAAATACAAAATTTAAATTTTTTCTACGGCCCCCGTTAAAAACATTTCCAATGTGCAAAATATGTCCCATACACTAATAAGGTGATTTACAAAATTTCAGAATTTTATCATAAAAAGTCCCAGAGGTATGAAAAGACAAAAATGCTGACTTAAACCACTTTTCGATGCATCTACTTAGGTTCTCAGAGGGGAAAAATCATGTTGTCAGATAGCGTTTTAGGAATCATACACAAATTACGAAAGAAAACAATGATTACATAAATAAAAATCTGATGTGGGCAACACATGACTTTCCTTATATAATGTAATGAATTTACTACTTTTACAGTAAAAAAATAGGTATAGTAGATACTAATATTCTTTCCAAGATATTGAATTTTCGACAATTAGTCGTCATTTCCATTGATATAGCGTCATTTTTATCCATTTTGCGAGATTTTCGTATATTTGGCAACATTTCAGAAGTCGCCAAGTTGGCGACATTCCGCCAAAATCTCGCCAAGCGTTATGGACGAAGAAATAAGTTATTCTTACACCAGATAAATGACTATTGGCGTTCAAATACGAAAGTTTTACTTAAAGTATCTTTTTTCATGAATGAAACGAGCTAGATCCACGAGAATAATGTCACCCAAATTATCGAATGGTATTACATATGAAAAGTGAACATGTTTCTCAATAAGATATATATATATTTTAATTTTATATGACTTTTTGGTAATTTTTTGAAAAATGTACAATATCTCGAGAACGGTTCATGTTAGCGTTCTAAAATTTATGTCAATCGTTTTCTAATGAAAAATTACACAAGAAATGTCTATTTACGGTACTTTATTAGCGGTTTTTATTTTTTGACGATTTTTTCAAAATTTCATTCGAAAATTTAGGGAGGTTCTGAACATTCGATTGCGTATAAAAACAATAGGCTTCCAGTGTTTACGGATTGTGATTTTTGTACCAAATTTTGTTCGAATCGGTCCATTCGTTCGTCAGTTATCGTCTTCAGAGACTCACTGACACACACACACACACACACACACACACACACACACACAGACATGACTTCAACAATGTTTGATTCGTGATCAGGGATGCTTGAAACGTGCTCTCCCGTCGAAAACTCGAATTCGAATTTTCGACCACGTCACAATACTTTCCTTATACATTATGTATATAAGGAAAGTAAAAGTGCAAAATTAGTGTTATTTGGTGCAATTGAACTCAATCTAATGAATTATAAAAGAAAAAATTTGATGTGGGCAACACATGACTTTCCTTATATAACGTAATGAATTTACCACTTTTACAGTAAAATAAATAGGTTTTTCTTATAGTAGATACTAATATTCTTTCCAAGATATTGAATTTTCGAAAATTAGTCGTCATTTCATTGATTTAGCGTCATTTTTATCCATTTGGCGAGATTTTCGTTAATTTGTCAACATTTCAAAAAGTCGCCAAGTTGGCGACATTCCGCCAAAATTCGTCGCCAAAATCTCGCCAAGCATAATGGACAAAGAAATAAGTTATTCTTACAGCAGATAAATGAATATTGGCGTTCAAATACAAAAGTATTACTCAAAGTATCTTTTTTCATGAATGGAACGAGCTAGATCCACGAGAATAATGTCATCCAATATATCGCATGGTATTACTGAAAAGTGAACATGTCTCTCAAGAGGAAATATTTTTTTTTTATTTTAAATGACTTTCTGATAATTTTTTTGAAAAATGTGCAATATCTCGAGAACGGTTCATGTTAGCGTTCTAAAATTTATGTCAATCGTTTTCTAATGAAAAATTACATAAGAAATGTCTATATGCGTAACTTTATTAGTGGTTTTGATTTTTTGACTATTTTTTTCCAAATTTCATTTGAAAATTTAGGGGTGTTCTTAACATTCGATTGTGTATAAAAACAATAGGCTTCCAGTGTTTACGGATTGTGACTTTTGTACCAAATTTGGATCGAATCGGTCCATTCGTTGGTCAGTTATCATCTTCACAGACTCTCACACACACACACACATACTTTCACACACACAGACATCAATTCAAAAATGTCTGATTCGTGATCAGGGATGCTTGAAACGTGCTCTCCCGTCGAAAACTCGATTTCGAATTTTCGACCCCGTCACAATACTTTCCTTATACATTATGTATATAAGGAAAGTAATAGGATTTTCTTATAGTAGATACTAATATTCTTTCCAAGATATTGAATTTTCGACAATTAGTCGTCATTTTCATTGATTTAGCATCATTTTTATCCATTTGGCGAGATTTTCATTAATTTGGCAACATTTCAAAAAAGTCGCCAAGTTGGCGACATTCCGCCAAAATCTCGCCAAGCGTTATGCACTAAGAAAAAAGTTATTCTTACAGCAGATAAATGACTATTAGCGTTCTAATACAAAAGTATTATTCAAAGTATATTTTTTCATGAATGGAACGAGCTAGATCCACGAGAATGATGTCACTCAATTTATCGCATGGTATTACATATGAAAAGTGAACATGTTTCTCAATAGGATTTTTTTTTTTTATGTGACTTTTTCATAATTTTTTTGAAAAATGTACAATATCTCGAGAACGGTTCATGTTAGCGTTCTAAAATTTATGCCAATCGTTTTCTAATGAAAAATTACATAAGAAATGTCTATTTGCGTAACTTTATTAGCGGTTTTGATTTTTAAACGATTTTTTCAAAATTTCATTCGAAAATTTAGAGGGGTTCTGAACATTCGATCACGTATAAAAACAATAGGCTTCCAGTGTTTACGGATTGTGATTTTTGTACCAAATTTGGTTCGAATCGGTCCATTCGTTCGTCAGTTATCTTCTCCACAGACTCACTGACACACACACACACACATACTTTCACACACACACACACACACACACACACACACACACACACACACACACACACACACACACACACACACACACACACACACACACACACACAGACATCACTTCAAAAATGTTTGATTCGTGATCAGGGATGCTTGAAACGTGCTCTCCCGTCGAAAACTCAAATTCGAATTTTCGACCCCGTCACAATACTTTCCTTATACATTATGTATATAAGGAAAGTAATAATAATTTGGCTATTTATTGGTACAAAAGTATCTACACTGTGTAGAAATAATAACTTTACACAAAGATTACAAAGCTTGTTCAAAATGTTTTCCATCCATTCCAAAGATCCATTAAAGATAAGAGGCAGATATTATTTGCTTATGATATATTTCTGCGTTGCGTCATTTGCACTCTTACTGTAAACATTTACATTTTAATGTGTGATTAATCCCTCACCAATTTTGTTTAAACATATCTCTGGGCAAAAATATTATAAATACTTCTAATTGTTTTGAGTTATTATGAAAATACAAACCTTCCTTTTTATTCTCAGTAACAATGCCCGTCAAAACATATCGGGAAAAGTTTTAAAATCGAAAGGAACTAGAGATTAAGGACTACTTTCTATAGGTTAACATGGGCAAAATTAAATACGGGGCTGGTTGAGTAGTATTCTCTTAATGAGCCGTGCTTATGTTAAAATTTGTGAAAACTAATAGCTATTTTGAAGATTATATGGATTTGCTTCATCAGAGCTGAGATTAACAAAGGGTGAGGGAGTATCAATCAGTTAGAGAAAACTTTCCATAGTTTTAAAAACGCAGACGACTTTGTAAGCTTTGTAAGCAATAGTGCAATAGTGATGAATAGCTGTGTGCTGTGCATTGATACTGCATATCAATAGGTATGGTTAGTAATTTGTCGATACTGTATCAATTACGCTGTGCATTGTATGAATACTTTCCCATAGGGTAACAAGGTCCTCAAGTTTAATCTATCAGTAATATTCTTCTCATTAAATGCTTATGGATAGTACTCGACCTTTGGGAGAATCATTCTTATTGACAGTAGTTGATACCTGTTATTTTAATTCTAAGTAAAACATATCTGATGTGGGCAACACATGACTTTCCTTATATAATGCAATAAATTTACTACTTTTACAGTTAAAAAAAATGTTAATCTTAAAGTAGATACTTATATTCTTTCCAAAATATTGAATTTTCTTCAATGAGTCGTCATTTTCATTGATTTAGCATCATTTTTATCTATTTGGCAACATTTAAAAAATTTGGCAACATTTAAAATCTATTTGGCAACATTTAAAATCTCGCCAAGCGCTATGGATGAAAAAATAAGATATTCGTATATCAGATAAATGACTATTGGCGTTTAAATACAAAAGTATTACTCAAAGTATCTTTTCTCATGAATGGAACGAGCTAGATCCAAGAGAATGATGTCATAAAATTTATCGCAGGATATCACATATGAAAAGTGAACATGTTTCTCAACAGTTAATATATTTTTTTAATTTATGGGATTTTTTGATAAATTTATTTGAAAAATGTGCAATATATCGAGAACGGATCATGCCAGCGTTCTAAAGTTTATGTCAATCGTTTTCTAAGGAAAAATTACATAAGAAATGTCTATTTGCGTAACTTTATTAAAGGTTTTGATTTTTTGATGATTTTTTCAAAATTTCACTCGAAAATTTAGGGGGTTCTGAACATTCGATTGCGTTTAAAAACAATAGGCTTCCAGTATTTACGGATTGTGATTTTTGCATCAAATTTCATTCGAATCGCTCTATTCGTTCGTGAGATATTGTCTCCACAGACTCACTGACACACCCACACGCATACTTTCACACACCCACACACATATACTTTCACACACACACACACATCACGTCAAAAATGTTTGATTCGTGATCAGGTATGCTTGAAACGTGCTCTCCCGTCGAAAACTCGAATTCGAATTTTCGACCCCCTCACAGTACTTTCCTTATACATTATGTATTTAAGGAAAGTAAAAACAGGTTAAGTACTATAATTTGTTATTTAAAGTTAGAAAACGAAGAAACACAGTGTTTTAAAGAAAAAGGCATAATCCTAAAACTGCAGCGAGAGCAGCGCCTTTCTCTATGTAATGGCTTTCGACTTCCAGCAGTTTCAATTCACCTGGCCTTTGCAGAGCATATGAAAATGGCGAATCCTAGGGCCAACATAAGGAACACCGTTCACACAGATAGACAGATCTCACCGAATGTGCTGTTTTGTTAAGTAGTAATTTATAAAGGTGCCTATAGCAAACCTGCTATCAGTGCAAAAAACTGAGTCACTTTGAGAAAAATAGCTTCATAAACTTCAGCGAAACCAGGTGTTCAGGCAAACGCTCCAGTTCCCATCTTGATCAAAGTAATGTCGCAGTAAGACAGTGTTGGCAGTAGTGGATTCAGGAGGGCACATATAACCACCACCAGACGTTCCAGAAAGACAAATACTCAAGGGAATCGTGTGATTCCGAGAACAACCATAACGACACCAATGCTTTTCATTTCCTCCATCCAAGGTCATATCGATTTCCCAATCCATCATGTAATATCAGCAAGGCACATCATTCGGCGATGGCAATTATAGGTGGTACTATATTACAGACTTTCCTTAAGACGTCTTCTACTTACAAGATAACATAGCTGCATGATTTGGTAAAGTGAAGAGTCCGGGAAGCCTGAATGATGTCCAATTGGATTCTTGTAATGTTCAGCCAGGAATATTCTTCTCCCTTGGCTCTCTCATGATCACGGTATCCGCATATGGAACAGTCCTGGCTAGAACTTCAATAAGATCGCAGTTGTCGAGCGTTAAATGGTCATTCCACCTGGAGTTACAGTCTACTTCTTCGACCTAGACCGTCCGACCTACCAGAAAGGTAAAAGGTTGGAGTTACAGTCTGGAAGCAATCACGTATGACAGTCGATCTCGCCTAGTTTTCTCTACAAGGTACTTTGACAGCATGTCTGTACGTTTACCATATTCTGCAGCCATTCGTATTATCCATGCTGTCACACATTTCGAAAGCTATTTTTCAGTGTGATGATGGCAGACCTCACCTAACTTTTTCAACAATGTTTCCGAAGCGTTCATTTTTCATATTCTACCATTATGAACAGGATCCACAGACCTCTCCGAACAAGCCCATCTAGAATATGCTGAGAAGGCAATTTTAAATATTACGCAATGTGAGTACAGCCGAACAATTTAGGAACATCCAGCAAAATCTGCAACAGAACAATAGTTGACTGTTATGTGGCTTCATGCCGACCTGTATATTGGCTTGTATCGCTGCTAGAAGTGTTTTTGCAATTTTGCAACGCACTAACGTGTAACTGTTATAATTCCACCACACTGTAATGAAAAGGCTTTAAATGTAATTATTTCTGTACCTGTACATACTTATTACTTTCCTTATATACATAATATATAAGGAAAGTATTGTAACGGGGTCGCAAATTCGAATTCGAGTTTTCGACGGGAGAGCACGTTTCAAGCATCCCTGATCACGAATCGAAAATTTTGGAGGTGATGTCTGTGTGTCTGTGTAAAAGTATATATGTGTGTGTGTGTGTGTGTCAGTGAAGCTGTGAAGACGATATTTCACGAACGAATGGAGCGATTCGAATGAAATTTGATACAGAAATTACAATCCGTGAATACTGGAAGTCTATTGTTTCAAAAACAATGGAATGTTCAGAACCCCCCTAAATTTTCGAGTGAAATTTTGAAAAAATCATCAACAAGTCAAAACCTTTAATAACGTTACGCGAATAGATATTTTTTATGTAATTTTCCCTTAGAAAACGATTGACATAAATTTTAGAACGCTAGCATGAACCGTTCTCGAGATATTGCATATTTTTCAAATACAGTTATAAAAAAATCAAATAAATTAAAGAAAATATTAACTGTTGAGAAACATTTTCACTTTTCATATGTAATATCATGAGATAAATTTAGTAACATCATTCTTATGGATCTAGATCGTTCCATTTATGAGAAAAGGTACTGTGAGTAATAATTTTGTATTTGAACTTCAATAGTCATTTATCTGCTATAAGAATAACTTATGTCTCCATCCATAACGCTTGGTGTGATTTTGGCGACGAATTTAGAGGAATACCGTCAACTTGGCGACTTTTATAAATGTTGCCAAATTAACGAAAATCTCGCCAAATGGATAAAAATGACGACTAATGGACCAAAATTCAATATCTTGGATAGAATATAAGTATCTACTATAAGAATAATCTACTTTATCTTGCATAGAATATAAGTTTCTACTACAAGAATAACCTATTTTTTTACTGTAAAGGTAGTAAATTCATTGCATTATATACGGAAAGTCCACATTAGATATTTTATTATGATACAACATGTTTTTTTTTCTTTTTGTTTCAACAGGGTGTATGCAGCTATAACGATTTACAGTTTTTTTTGTTAGATACACATCCATTTGTGCTATATATTAATATTATTGGGTTGCTTTAGAATTTAGTAAAGAAGTTTAGAAAAACGGCAGCAATTAAATTCAGTTTACCGAAATTAGAATTGCCAAAATTAAAGCTCAAAACTCCGATAGCAGACGATCTTGAAAAACGCGAACCAATTAAAATAATTCAGGAATTCCGAAAAGGCACGAAAATCCCTTAGGCGTCACACCAATCACGGTAAAAAGCGCGCAAAACCAAGAATTCAAAAATGGTCGCATCTGAAATTTTTGAAACGCACTGAACATGGAAATAGCTAGAAACTATAGAACAAACAGAATTTTAGCCAAAAGGGGAAAATGAGGCAAGAAATTAAAGGGAATTTTTAAGGGGAATAAAATAAATAATCATTTTTATAAATTTACAAATCAAAAGTAATTTTAATTTAGGAAGTGGAACATTTTAAATTAAGAATATTATAAAGAAAATTAATTTAGAAGATTAAATATATTCTAATTAACGAATAAATAAAAAAACAAATAACTATTATTTAAATATTACCAAATTGAGAATATTGAGCCAGGGAAAAATAAAGAAAAGTAAATTTTAAACCCCTAAATTACATAAATTCTAAAGAAACCCAACAATATAATTAAAAAGTACCATTTCTCAAATTATGACTCACAATAGATAGAAATAATACAGTAGCGTATAAATAATTCAAACTCCAAATGCTAAGACATTCAAATTAATTGTGTTTAATCTACCGTTAAAGCACGCAGAAATTGCAAACGCATGACACATATTGTACTTTCCGAATTTTATACTTTTTTCAGGCCGAACAACATCAAAGCCAATGTAATTTGTATAAAATATTTTCGTATAAAATAAACACAAATCAGCCAATTAAATCCTATTCACAGGCGTGATAGGATTTAATTGTTTAATTGGCTTTTCAGGCTTGGCTTGGCTTGGATTTAATTGGCTTTTAATGCTTTTGAAGCTGAGCAACATTGAAGCCAATGTAATTTGTATAGAAATATTTTCGTATAAAATAAACACAAATCAGCCAATTCAATCCTATTCACAGGCGTGATAGGATTTAATTGGCTTTTCAGTCTTGGCTTGAATTTAATTGGCTTTTAATACATTTTTCAGGCCGAACAACATTGAAGCCAATGTAATTTGTATAAAATTATTTTCGTATAAAATTAACACAAATCAGCCAATTAAATCCTATTCACCGGCGTGATAGACCTCTTGCAATTTCAAACTTTTTAAAAGAAACTTTACAAAACTAATATGAAATACAAATGCATGTGAAAGTGATATGAAATACTAAGTAATATGAAATACAAATGCATGTGATACAAAAGCATAAGAAAATCCAGTGGAGCCGAACGCTCCAGATTTATAATTCCTTTTCCTATATACAAAGTATAATGGATAAGAAATTATAAATCAATGTTTTCGACGTAAGAAACACGTTTACAGCACGTCTGAACTCTTATAAAAAGCTTATGAGATGCTGTCTGTGTGTATGTGTATCTGTGGATGCGATATCTCACTAACGAACTGATCGTTTTGGACTAAATTTGGTACAAATATTACAATTAGTGAATACTGAACACTACTGATTTTAAACTCAATCGAATGTTCGGAAGATCTCCAAAATTTTGAATGAAATAAAAAAAAATCAGTAAAAATTCAAATTAATTATCCTTTAATAATGTTAAGTAAATAATTATGTCCAATATAATTTTTATTAGTAAACGAATAACACAAATTTTAGAGCGTTAACAAGGACCGTTGTCGAGATATTACACATTTTTCAAATAAATTTATCAAAAAACTCATAAAATTAGAAGAAGTGTCAACTATTGTAAAATATGTTCACTTTTCATATGCAAAATTATGCGATAAATTTATTAACATCATTCTCGTGGATCTAGTTCGTTCCATTCATGAAAAAAGATACTTTGAGTAATTGTTTTATATTTTACCGCCTGAGAATTCGCAATAGTCATTTATATATATAAAAAAACCTCTTCTCTCCGTTTGTCCGTAACTCTTGGCAATAATTTGAAAGCCCATTTAGTGAAATAGCATTAACTTGAAGGGGGGGGGGGAGATTTCGCACCAGATTGATGAAACATTACCAAAATTATAAAACATGACACTAAATTAACAAAAATAACGCTAAACTGATGAATTAATTAATAAAATATTTTAATATTTGGACTATATTACTTATTGGGAATGCTATCAATATGAATAATTGTCAATTTAGAATTGAGCGGAAATTGAGTACTTCGAAATAGTTTACATGTTGTTATCCGAAAAAGAGCCAAATGTACAATTCAGTGTTACAAAACATTGTGTCATGGATCTTATACATTATATTTTCACCGTCAAAGATGTAAATACCTTGCATTATACATGTGCAGCCCACATTAAATTCTTTTGAAATGAAAAAAAAAATCAGACGAATCATTAGTCCATTATCCATAAAGTGAGTTCGGCCGTAAATATGTAAATTTGCGTATTGAAACTTGTAATACTCATCGGTTCCCGAGAGAATATGGCATAAGCAGTAGAATTTTTTTCATACTTATTAAACTGGCAATCCAATACAAATTTTTTTTTCTCAGTGATAAAAGTACATGATAAGAAGCGTGTATTTGATGTATCTTTTTTTCGTGATTAAAATATGAAGTACAACGTAGAAATTGCAGCAAATCCAAATTTTCAGAATTCCCCGAGGAAACCGGAGTTCTTCGTTTATGTGTAAATAGACTGTACTTCATAATTAAGGTTCTTCGGTAAAAATGACTTCCGATGCCATTACTCCTCCCATAATTCAGTATTGAATATTCATTTCGTATTGTCACCAGAGTTCGTTCTGTTACGACAGAAAAGAAAAATTGTATCAATAATTTTCCAATTCCCTATTCGTTTTCAAAAGAGTGTTTAAGAATAAGTAAATCATATAATTACATAAAATTAGCCGGTACACACAAACACACACACACACACACACATACACACACACACACACACACATACACACACACACACACACACACACACACAGGGGATCGTAATCTTTTTCAACAAAACAAGAGGGGTGGTTTTACTACACGTCAAGACGAACGATATTTGCTATGGAACCTAGGTCCGCATTCCACTCATCATACCAAAAAAGGGTAAAGTTACATTTCCACTTTGATCTTTAATCAGTGAAAAAAATAATTGGCTAATTTATTAGTTTCACATTAGGTTCAAGAAAATCCGTACATCAATGACACTTGTGAACTCCAGCAGAGATTTGTCGTCAAAAACTAGGGAGGTTTCTTTGGTGATTGTCTAGTGCTTTCCGGTTTGTTTCAGCGTGTTCAGCTCACCACACTGAAGGGCATATAGTTTATGTACACTTTTTCACCGAGGTCCTAAATACGACGTAGCTAGGGCAGTGAATTGCCCATGGTGAATATCAGGATTGGCCTTCACGCTCACCGGACTTTAATTCACTGGATTTCTACTGGGGACACATGCAAATATTTGTATATAAGACAACGCTCCACGAACCTAAATTCACAGGACTTTTACTGGGGGCACATGCAAACATTTCTATACGAGACAATGCTTCTTGAACCTAAATTCACAGAACTTATACTGGGGGGCACATGCAAACATTTGTATACTAGACAACTCTTCCCCAACCTAAATTTACAGGACTTCTACTGGGGGTACAGGCAAACATTTGTATACGAGACAACGCTCCCCGAACCTGAATTCACAGGACTTCGACTGGGGGCACATGCAAACATTTGTATACGAGACAACGCTCCCCGAACCTTAATTCACAGGACTTCTACTGGGAATACATGCAAACATTTGTATATAAGACAACGCTCCCCGAACCTTAATTCACAGGACTTCTACTGGCGACACATTCAAAAAATTGTGTACGAGATAACGCTCCCCGAATCTTAATTCACAGGACTTCAACTGGGGGCACATGCGAACATTTGTATACGAAACAACGCTCCCCGAACCTAAATTCACAGAACTTCTACTGGGGGGCACCTGCAAACATTTGTGTACGAGACCTTAACTTAAATTCACAGGACTTCTACTGGGGAGTAGATGCAAACATTTGTATACGAGACAACGCTCCCCGAACCTTAATTCACAGGGCTTCTACTGGGGGGGGGGAGGGCACATCCAAGCATTTATATACGGACTCCCTGGAAAATCTCGTCTCGAGAATATCGTTATTGTTGCAGACAAGATAAACACCATACTAGGAGACTGCCCGAGTTGTCCTACAGTCTTGCTTTCGCCGGGTTCGGCTGTGCAACGACGTCCTCGGATGCCAGTTTGTGCTGTTATTTTGAGTTTTTCTGTGATGCGAATGGAAATGTGAAACTTCCAAATTAGTTACGTCTATTTTTTTATCACCGTTAAATTATCAACGTTGATATGCATCTTAATAGATAAGTTACCAACTAATAATTACCATTTTTTATGTGTCTATTATTATCTAGGATAAAACTTTACCTTTACATCTGTCCTAGAGTCGGATCGTTAGTTATTACGGTTGTTAATGCATAGTTTTCGTTTTTAAAAATCTTTTTTTTTATTTATAAATCCATCCTTTTTAATTAGCTGCTTTTGGCCAATTTCCTGAAGAATGTTTATTTACTGTTTACTATTTCATAATTATACGGTTCATTTCATCTGTTATTTCCATTTGAATTCAACAATATTTTTTGATATTCTATTTTATTATTTTAAAACCATTTCTACAAAATATAAAATATGTTATAAGCTGCGTTTGCGCATTTTGCAGAGCTTGTACTCTATATAAATTTTTATTTCCATTTATTTTAACTTATCGGCTTTTATCGCTTTATTGTGTATTAATATTCCGATATACTATCAGCCTCTCTTTGTCATAGGACGGATAACTATAGATTATACATAAGCTTAGCTTTTAAATTTCGGAGGTCGCATGTATCACAGCTATTTGTGCAACTGCTGTTCCGCTGCTTATAGAGTAATGCAGCAGTTCGAACATGAATTTACGCCCGCTAAAAACATCACGGAATCTGGACCCGTTGGCTGACGGAGGTCGCAGGTAGCAATAGCTATTTGTGCAACAAGTGTTCCGTGGCCCATGTAATTTTCATATTACGTCCGTGGCGTGGACCTGAGCCTGTGCTCTCCACGCCACGGACATACACGTTGCACAAACAGCTTTTGCTACTTGAGAGTTCCAACAGCCAGCGGGGCTGTATTCTGACAAAAGACGGAACTGAGGAGAAATTTATAAAAGTTGGTACTTAAAAGCAATTTGGGCACTTTTCGATTAACAAGTCGTTCTCTGTCGTTCTCTGTCGGTGCAAGTCGTTCTCTGTCGAAGGTTGCTATGTGGAAACAGTCGTTTGTGTAATAGTTGATCCATAGTAATTCGATCATAGATCTACGACCGCTTCGCGGGCTTACCTCGCTACGTTCGCCTGTTAAAAACCATCACGGAATTCGGACCCGCTGGCTGTCGGGGGTCACATGTAGGAACAGCTATTCGTGCAACTGGTGTTCCGTGGCTCATAGAGTGATGTAACAATTCGAACATGGATCTACACCCGCTAAAAACATCACAAACCAGCCACGCTGGCTGTCGGAGGACGCACGTATCAACAGCTATTTGGGCAACATGTGTTCCTGGCTCATAGAGTGATTTTAATGTTACATCCGCTGCGCGGACATAAGCTTGTGTCTATGAGCTATGAAACGTACCTGTTGCACAAACAACTTTTGCTACGTGCGAGCTCCGAAAGCCAGCGGGGCTGGATTATGTGATGTTTGTAGCGGGCGAACGTAGCAAGCTGAGACCGCGAAGCGGTAGGAGATAGATCCATGTTCGAATTTCTACGGACCAATTGTTGCACAAACGTCTGTTGCCTTATTGCGACCGAAACCGACTGTTGCCCCGTTAACGGAAATGTACCGAAATTTGGTAAAAAATGATACTTTGATGAAATTTGATAAAAACGGAACTTAGAACATTTGTACTCACTTGCAATCAACCACTTATTCATATTCCATTCAATCACATTCATTTTACTACTATCCATGAAAACCACAATACTAAATCTTTCACACTTCACAGCCATTTAGCATACATAAAACAAATAAAAAAACTCGAAAAACGATGAATAAAGATCTCCAATTCTAACAAATTCCAAAATCAACACGCGGTTGAATCCAAAAATCCAAAATCAACATGTCTCGTTAATCAAAAAACGTTCGAAACGTTCGAGCAGAACACAGAAGCAAGAAATAGGCTTCTATTCTGTACAAGTTTCTCCAAAGAGGGTTCCGAGGTTACCAAAAAGAAGCCAAGGTCGAAACATAGCACTCTATTTATCGCCGATTTGGTGCTACAAAAAAAAAGACCCTGATTGAGCAATATGAACCGTAAATGTTTGTTTTACAAAAGAACTTAAGGTGATCTCTGGTATGGTACATTACCATCACCAAAATGACAGTGTGACAAAGAATATTGCAACGATACAAATATTATTTACTCCCGCCACGGCATGGAAAGTTCTGCTCTGAGATTCAGTAAGGCCTTATGATCTGTAATCTTGCAATGAGCTGGATTGCGAATCTCTCCGTCATAGAGCCGCATGCGCAGAAACCCAAATTTGGTTCAAAGTTTGGCGGGAAAATCCTTCGCCTCCCTAAGATATCGCAATAGATCATTACGTTCTTCATTTCTTTGAAAGGGCTAATAGAGGCTGGGATTGAAAATCATGAATGAAAATGCTGATGTTTTTTCAGGCTTTAGATGCACAAATCGAATTCAAAATTTTCAATCAACGTGTTATAATATTTTGTAGAATGCAAAAGATTTTATTTTAATTATTCCTCCAATTCTAGTGGTCTGGCGGCGCCATGCTGCTAGCCATACCGCAGCTTCTTTATTGGGCATGGTCATAATTCAAATTTTTCAAAGTGTTACAATATTTTGTGATTTTATTTTAATTATTCCTCCAATTCTAGTGCTCTGGCGGAGCTACACCACAGTATCGTCATAGTTCATTGGCTTAGTCATTCAGTACTATTGTAGTAAATGTTATAGCACGGAAAAGATAGCAACGAAACGACCTAACTGTATTAGAATGACACCCAATCAATTTATTGCAGAATATTTTAGATAAAAGACAACCCAATCATAATTAGCATATTTTGAATTTTATGAGACTTAGCAATTTTATTCTAAAATTTTGCAGTAACTCGAGGAAAATGGTGACTTTAAATGAACGGTTTATAAAACATTATTGGCTGTTATTAATTTTTTATATATTTTATAATGGAACGTTCTCAAATTATTGCAGAAGAGATTACTTTTGAACGTTTTATTGCAGTCGAAACCAAAAAGGTTTCGTTAATTCCGACATTATGCAATTTTTCCAATTTGCATTCGAATTACTCCTTCTCTTTCAGCGATATTATGTTTACAAATCCGCACACAAACATAATTTCAAAGATATTCGATTTGAGTAGAGGTCGCTCAAATCGTGTCAATTTTTCGAAACTCGTCTTTAAATTTTCAGCTCCATCACCATAGAGTCAGTAAAAAAAAAGCAATATTTTGAACTGAGCAGATATGCACAAACACATCTGTTGTTAAATATTCAATGCTGAATATTAATATGCATTTAACTTGTGGATCTACTAAATATGTTTATGTTATACATTTGTAAAGTGAAATAAAAGATATGGCGTGAGATTTTTGAAAATTTTCAATGAATCATACCTATATTTATTTACGAAAGCATATGCATATAATTGCCAAAATATTTCGCTTTGCGTTCGTATTCGTATGCGTTTGTATTGTATCGAAAAACATATGTTCGCGAAAATGGTTCCAAGATCGTGTATACTACAAAAAGAACTCATGCTTTTTCATACGTGATTGATTTAAATTTGCTGCATCTTTAATTGCTTCAGCTTTTTGGATGCCGTTTTATTCTAATTGTTTACTGATTAAATGAAATCAATTATTATATAAAATTTACTTTTAAAATATTATCGGTATAAAGGAACCGTGCACAAAAATACTATTTCCCTTTTAATTTTTCCCAATTCATATTCTGTGGAGCAGTAGAATAATATTATTCATTTTGTGATTAATTAAGGGTTATTCGAATGATTAGCGTTGACAAAAAATTACGATCCGACCAGTTATGAAATCCAAATTTTGATTTTATTTTATTTATATTTTACAATTAATGGAAATACAAAATTCACACCGATAAGTAACTTGAATTTTCACATTCTTCATTGGTCACTTTATCACCTGCAAAAGTAGTGATTGGGATGAATTCCTTAGTCAAAAATGTTATGTTCCTCTTCTTTCATATTTATTGCAAATTAGCAGTATACCCGTTCTTCGTACAAAATATATAATATAAAGAAAATTAAAATTCATAATTATGTGCAAATTCTTATAGTATTCTGAATGATATTGCTATTCACAGCATTCTATTAAATATTTAATTGAATTCTCCTAAAATGTGAAAGAATATTTGCTTTCGCAATACAAAACTGTTTTCGCGTGCAGATCTGAAGAATAAAACATCTTGGTCCCTTTTGTAAACGAATTTATGAAAAATATGAAATTAGATCAATATATGCGCTAAAATGAAAGCGCTAAATAGTATTCATATGTACCAGTATTACTTTTATTTTGCTTCAATCGGCTAACATAATATATAAGTTAAACATGATATAGGAGTTTGAACAGATGAAGTAAGAAATTGAAAATATATCATTAGCAGTATATCCGTACTACTTTTATGTTGTTTCAACAATCGGCTAAACACAATATATGAGTTTAAAAAGTTTGCCAAAGTAAAATAGAGGACATAAGAAATCGAAAATACCAATACTTATCCCGTAATTTTCAAACCCAATAGCCTTAATTGGGGTAATCCTGTCAAAAATTCAATTTCGATAAAATTTATATTTATATACATTTTTTTTATTGTTTAAGTCCAAAACATTTAATAAAATCGTCTGTTGTACAAATGCATCGGACTTAATTCCGTTGCTAAGCAACATAATGTATTTTTCTTCAAATCAATTGGCGATAGAAATATCGTCTATTTAATGTTATCTCTATGGGAGTTTCGTCTTTTATTAATACCTGGATAGCCCTTGGTTCTAGAAACTCGAAACATGGACTCAATTTTAAGTGGGGCTATTTCACGGCTTCCCCGAAAATTTCTTCCAATTCGGTGCAGCCGTTCTTCAGATGATGAGACAAATAAACAGAAAAATTTGCAATTTTATTTATATAGATAAACATTAATTCCATGCCCAGAAACAACTGCGAATGGAATAAAATAGGGAGGGGCCATAATGTGGGCGTGGCTAAATACACTAATAATGTATGTAAGACTTAATCAAAAGTAATTTTTACCTTTTTAGAATTAACTGTCATACGATACGACTGATGCGGTGCTGCTTGTAGTACGTAATTAAACGTCAAGTAGAAAGACAAGAAAAAGAAATAGCAGCAGCAGCACCGCATAAGACAGAAGAAACTAATTTAGATCTTTTTACAATTAAATTCTCCCGCCGTCCGTCGTCCCGGCTATTCATATTATAAATATTTTCAAAATAATTTTTTTTTTTCTGCAATTTAGCAAAACTTTTAAGATTTCCTTCTTATAGGAGTCAGGGCTGCCTTTGCGAAAATGTCTTTTTATCCAGATCGTCCTAAATGCCAAAGGTACAAGGTACTTATTTGGACGGCCCGGACCGTGCCATCCGAGTCAGACCGGAACCCAATAGGGGTGGTTACCACTGTGACCGAGCCATCCTTCTCCATCCTCCTCTAATCCATTACCTTTCGGATAGACTTTCGGGCACAGATTTTACGTGCCCATATTTTTCATAGACGAGGAGATTGTTTGGGGCGGTGGAGGTCGAAGTCGGGTTTGCTGTGCAGGATCCCGGTGCCTTAACCACTGGGTTATATTGATCCTGCAGAAATGTCTGAAAATAAATAAATAAATAAATGGATACAATTAAATCCTTGTCAAATACCAATCTAATACCTAAAGATTACAGAAATGAATTATTCATGAATAACGTATTTTACGATTTTTTAAATCGAAAGGGGATTATAAAAAAGGAAACAAATATTAAAAAAAGAAGTTATTCCTTACAATTAAAAAGAAAGATTAGTGACAAAATATCCACTGAACAAATATTCTAGGCTTAATTATAGGAGTATTACTTGTAAAGAATGCAATATTTGTCAAGAAACTTTTACTTTCCTTATATACATAATGTATAAGGAGAGTATTGTGACGGGGTCGAAAACTCGAATTCGAGTTTTCGACGGGAGAGCACGTTTCAAGCATCGCTGATCACGAATCATTTCTGACATTTTTCAAACATTTTCGAAGTGATGTCTCTGTGTGTGTGTGTGTGTCAGTGAGTCTGTGGAGACGATAACTGACGAGCGAATGGACCGATTCGAACGAAATTTGGTACACAAATCACAATCCGTAAACACTGGAAGCCTATTGTTTTTATACGCAATCGAATGTTCAGAACCCCTCTAAATTTTCGAGTGAAATTTTGAAAAAATCATCAAAAATTAAAACCACTAATAAAGTTACGCAAATAGACATTTCTTATATAATTTTTCAGTAGAAAAAGATTGACATAAATTTTAGAACGCTAACATGAACCTTTCTCGAGATATTGCACATTTTTCAAAAAAATTATCAAAAAGTTATATATAAAAAAAAAATTCCTATTTGGAAACATGTTCACTTTCCATATGTAATACCATGCGATAAATTGGGTGACATCATTCTCGTGGATCTAGCTCGTTCCATTCATGAAAAAAGATACTTTGAGTAATACTTTTGTATTTGAACGCCAATAGTCATTTATCTGCTGTAAGAATAACTTATTTCTCCGTCCATAACGCTTGGCGTGATTTTAGTGACGAATTTGGTGGAATGTCACCAACTTTGCGACATTTCGAATTCTTGTCAAATTAACAAAAATCTCGCCAAATTGATAAAAATGACGCTAAATCAATGAAAATGACCACTAATTGAAGAAAATTCAATATCTTGGAAAGAATGTAAGTATCTACTGTAAGAATAACATTTTTTTTAACTGTAAAAGTAGTAAATTTATTACATTACATAAGGAAAGTCATGTGTTGCCCACATCATATTTTTTTATAATATAGTATAAACGAACATATAAATCATGCATTCTAGGAATAACATGGAATTCTGAAAATAAAATGCACATTTTTTTATTTTACTTTTGTAAATATATAATATATATATTTCTTATCGCAAAGTTTTTTAATAACGGATAAATAACAGATTTTATTTCATGCCTCTTGCTGAACTAGGTAAGCTTACGACTGAATACGCAGCGAGGGTTATATAAATTTTATGAAATAAAAAGTAATTTTTTTTTTTTTGGAATTAAAAAAAAATCTAAGTTTCAAAAATATTCTACAATTGGAATTCGCAGAGAGTTTGAAGAAATGGTGCAACTTTCCACTTAAAATGTGTTATCGTCGAATATAGTAAGCGGATTAAAATGAGTCGCGTTGAACTAAAAAATTATTAACTGAAGTGTGTCTTCACGGGTTTGTCTCATATATAAAAACATTTTCATGTAGCTTATGATTTTTTTTTGCAAATGTTACAAGAAATTTTTTAAAAACATACATTATTAAAATTTAATCTTGCATTTCTTTACTTTACAAAATAGTCATCTATGACAGTTTGGTTACAGCCTACGGAATCCTTCAATATCTATCACATTTTCCAAATGAGCCAGGCACATCCAAATGAGTTTAATATTGTGGTGATAGTTTGTTTTAAAACTCTGAATAATACCTTGGTCCAAAGGCTGTAACTTAGAAGTTATGTTTGGTGGTATGAAATAAACTTTCACGGATTTTAATTTCAGCACGCTATTATGCGCTGTATAATTGTCCAAGAAGAGAAAACAATATCGCGAATTTCACGGGACATTTTTCTGTCTAGTTGCTTCAACCAATTCGTTAAAATTTCGACAGTCATCCAAGCTTTATTGGTCGCAAAATAAGTCATTGGAAAAGATTTCTTTCCTGAAAAACACCTGGGTTTAGCAGATTTACCTATCATAAAAGGTTTGAGCCTTTCTGATCCATCCATATTAGTGCGAAATAGCACAGTTAATCTTTCTTTGCTCCTTTTCCAGTCATGACGTGCTTCATCTTTAATGGTCATAGTTTTATCAGGCGTGCACTTAAAAAATAGTCCTGTTTCATCTGCATTAAGCACATTTTTTTGGATCTTATTTTCCAAATGAAAAGATGAAAATGGTAAGATGATCCAAATGGCAAGATAAAAAAAAAAATTCGAGATATCGAGAGTTTGATCAGAAAAATTTCGAGTTAAAGAGTTTTTTTTTACATTAGTTTTATACCGTGCGTGAAGGGAGATGAAAATATTTCGAGATATCGAAAATTTCGAGATACCGAGGTTCGACATATCGAGGTTCACCTGTATATGTATTTATAACCTTCAGAACTGTCTTACAATAATAGATGTTTATGGGCCATTTTGGGCGTGATTCCGGAGGTGGGGAGGGGATCAACTCAAATTTGATGAAATGTTGTACTGTCATCGTAAATACGTTTGTGTGTAAAATTTCAAGAAAGGCTGCTCGGTAGAAGTGGATTAAAAACTGATTTCAAGATTTGACCCAAACAGAGAAGACACCTTAAATAAAACAGTGTACCATTCTTCAGTTCATTACGGGCATTTCGATATATACACTACTTGACAGTGAAAATGAGACAGCAAGGAGGATTGTGCAGAAAGTGATGGAAATCAGCAAACAGAGAGAGACAGCAACGAACAATGAGGGACGTTTATTGCAACATGATACACCCATACACTGAGCGTTCACACCGTCTGATCAGTAGGTTGTGGGACCACCGCGGGAGGCGAGACAGGCAGCAACACGTCTTAGGTACAGAATCAATGAGCGTGCAGATGGTGTCCTGAGGTATGGCTGCTCATTTCATGTCAACCATTTGTCAGAATTCGTCTTCTAAACGCGGCGGTGGCAGCTAGCGTAGGCGACGTCCAATTACGTCCCAGACGCGTTCGATTGGTGAGAGATCAGGGGAGACTGCTGGCCAGGGAAACACCTGCGTACCTTGCAGGACATGTTGGCTGATGCGTGCCGTGTGTAGCCGGGCGTTATCTTGCTGGTAATAGGCATTGTGTACTCCTGAAGGAAGGGTAGTGTCACCGGCCGCAGCATGTTATCCACGTATCGTTGGGTCGTCATAGTGCCCACAATACGGACTAGAGGTGACTTGCTATCGTAGGCGAGGGCGCATCAAACCATGATGCCGCGGTGTGGCGTTCCACAGATAAGGCCGGATTGGACCTGTAACCACTTCGGCGTCAGACTCGTACAAGGCGACTGTCATTGCTAAATCAGAAGCGTGACTCGTCTGAGAACACGACCTTGTGGCATTCTGCCGTCCATGTGGCTCTATCCCGACACCATTGCAAACGGAGGCGCCTGTGCTGTTGGGTCAATGACAGTCTTCTTAACGGGCGCCATGAGTGCAGGTCTCCGGCGACCAATCGGCAGATAATGGTCCTAGTCGATATGAGAGCATCAAGGTTATCCTGCATATTCTGCAAAAGGGCGACGGAAGTGGCCTAAGGGACCGTCAACGCTTGTCGGTGGATGCGTCGGTCCACGCTTGCGGACGTCGCAATGGCCGCACCGATACCCCTCAAACGTGCCACATCGCCTTGTTCCAACCATCTTCGCCACAGCCGGTACACCGTGGACGTGTGTAGGTGGCTGTCTGCTGGACGTGTGTAGGTGGCTGTTTGACGTATAGATCAACCTGCTCTTCTGAGCCCGATCACCATACCCCTCATGAAATCGTCTGCCTGCTGGCACTGCCTCGGTTGGCAGCGGCCTGGCATTCTCTGCTACTACACGTTTCCACTGAGAAAAAAGAATTGCAAAATGATTTCCCTGGCAGACAGAGCGGCGCGACTATTGCAGATTCTGCAGGTTTCTTCTCTTATATCTCACTCAACGTGCGGGGGCAACTGCGCATTTCGCATCATTTACATAACTCGGTGAGCTGCGTCTACCCTGCAATTTGCATATTTTTCTGTCCACTCCTTCTTGGTGTATCATTTTCACTGTCACGTAGTGTATAAATATATATAGTACAGTGGGACTTAGCTTATCCCAACGCCATCTCAATTATTATCTTCTGACGCTCTCAATTATTATCAATAACGCTTCTGACGTTCTCCTAACATGAAGTTTTAACTCATTTTCTTTACTTCCATGGCTTCTTTATTGTGAATTAAACGTAAATTATATAGTATCACGAGTTGTATCTGGCAACAGCAAAGAAATATACTTAATAAAAATATAATCACTAAAAACATGGAGTCAGTCAGTTTTTGAGTACGTAACATCATATACATAACATAAATGACAAACGGTAATAAGATATCAAACTTGAGAAAACTGCAGAATTTCAAGTAGCTTATGTAGTAGCACTTATCACAAGTACTAAAATTGGATTTTTTATGGTGAGGCAAAAAATATAAAAAGGGATATTGAAGCCTTATCTTATTCCGGCCCGTTCTGTGGCTTCTTTAAGCTCTTTCGGTGTATTTATAATATGTCATCCTGATTATGCAAGTGGTTTTTCTCTCTGGAACAGAAGTAATTTCCTGTTGGATTCACAATGGATTCGATGTGGGGAGAAAATTTCACGATATTCTAATTTGAAACAGGTTAAAAACAAAGTGTTGTGATAGAAAAAGCAGAATGTCGATTAAAATAAACTGCTGTGTGACTCAACTCGTATCTATTATCTACTCGTATTGGCTCAACCATAATCTATTTTTAAATAGTTTGTATATATTTTTTTCATTTATAAGAAATTTTTTTAGAAAATCGGCATTGTTAGCCCATATGATTGCAATTATAGCGTATTACCCTTCACTTTATAGGAGTTGAAAAAGTATTTCGATTGATGCCATACTTGACAAAGTCCCCCCATCCCCCCTCCCTGTGGGGATAATCTGCCAATGACGTCACGAACACAAAAATTGTATCTCGGCTATTTTACACAACAATGATTGAAAGTATTAAGTCACGTGACCATTGGGTCATAAATAACCCCTTTTATGTACGATTATGTCAATTTGTGTCCTATGTTGCCATGTTAAAAATATAAAAATTCGAATACATTTCGAATTTTTTACTCGAATTTAAATAAAATTCAATCCTGGTCTAGATATCTTGATAACAAAACCGGATGTAAAATTTCGTAAAAATCCTTTAATATTTGTGGTCGCTATCGTGTAAACAAAAAATCGACCCCAAACAGATGAACATTACTTCATAAATAGTCAAAACGTATTTAGGAGGTCTTAAGACCATTGGCATCGAAATCTCGAATTCGCAAATTTTTGCTAAAACAATATTTTTTCTATACCATGTTACATAGAATGAGAAAGTAAAAATAATAATGGATTAAAAGAATCTTATTAATAGACCATCAGTATACCCGCTTTTCGTATGGAATATGCAATATAAAAAATCTTCACAATAAAATTCACAATCATGTGCTAATCCCTATAATATTCTAAATGACATTTTTATTCAAAACATTCTATTAAAATATTTAAATTATTGCTCTTGAAAAGAAGTTTAAGAATCTCTGATTTCGCTATACAAAATTATCTTCATATGCAGATCTGTTGAATAATATATCCTGGTCCCACTGGTAAGGCAATTTATATAAAAAATATGAAATTAAATCAATATATGCCAAAATAGAAACGCTAAAATTGTATGGGAAGATATATATACCTGTACTACTTATATATCCGAAATTCCAAACATATACCTGTGTATTAGTTGAAAATTACAAATACTACAATATTTGAATTTCAAACATTTTTGCCAAAATAAAACAGATGACGTAATAAAGTGAAAAAAATCTGATGTGGGCAACACATGACTTTCCTTATATAATGTACTAAATTTACTACTTTTACAATAAACAAAATAGGTTTTTCTTATAGTAGATACTTATATTCTTTCCAAGATATTGAATTTTCGACAATTAGTCGTCATTTTCATTGATTTAGCGTCATTTTTATTCATTTGGCGAGATTTTCGCTAATTTGGCAACATTTCAAAAAGTCGCCAAGTTGGCGACATACCGCCAAATTCGTCGCCAAAATCTCGCCAAGCGTTATGGACAAAGAAATAAGTTATTCTTACAATAGATAAATGACTATTGGCGTTCAAATACAAAAGTATTACTCAAAGTATCTTTTTTCATGAATGGAACGAGCTAGATCCACGAGGATGATGTCGCCAAATTTATCGCTTGGTATTACATATGAAAAGTGAACATGTTTCTCAATAGGAAATATGTTTTTTTTATTTTATATGACTTTCTGATAATTTTTTTGAAAAATGTACAATATCTCGAGAACGGTTCATGTTAGCGTTCTAAAATTTATGTCAATCGTTTTCTAATGAAAAATTACATAAGAAAAGTCTGTTTGCGTAACTTTATTAGAGGTTTTGATTTTTTGACGATTTTTTCAAAATTTCACGCGAAAATTTAGGGGGGTTCTGAACATTCGATTGCGTATAAAAACATTAGTCTTCCAGTGTTTACGGATTGTGATTTTTGCACCAAATTTCGTTTGAATCGATCCATTTGTTCGTCAGTGTCAGTTATCGTCTCCACTGACACACACACACACACACACAGACATCACTTCAAAATGTTTGATTCGTGATCAGGGATGCATGAAACGTGCTCTCCCGTCGAAAACTCGAATTCGAATTTTCGACCCCGTCACAATACTTTCCTTATACATTATGTATATAAGGAAAGTAATATTAATTATCCCCGCAGTCTTTAAACTTGAGGGTCGTAATTGATTTTTACTTTCCTTATATACATAATGTATAAGGAAAGTATTGTGACGGGGTCGAAAATTCGAAATCGAGTTTTCGACGGGAGAGCACGTTTCAAGCATCCCTCATCACGAATCAAACATTTTTGAAGTGATGTCTGTGTGTGTGTATGTGTGTGTGTGTGTGTGTGTGTGAAAGTATGTGTGTGTGTGTGTGTGTGTGTGTGTGTGTGTCAGTGAGTCTGTGGATACGATAACTGACGAACGAATGGACCGATTCGAATCAAATTTGGTACAAAAATCACAATCCGTAAACACTGGAAGCCTATTGTTTTTATACGCAATCGAATGTTCAGAACCCCCCAAAATTTTTGAATGAAATTTTGAAAAAATCGTTAAAAAATCAAAACCACTAATAAAGTTACACAAATAGACATTTCTTATGTAATTTTTTATTAGAAAACGATTGACATAAATTTTAGAACGCTAACATGAACCGTTCTCGAGATATTGTACATTTTTCAAAAAAATTATCAAAAAGCCATATAAAATAAATAAAAAAATATTTCCTATTGAGAAACATGTTCACTTTTCATATGTAATACCATGCGATAAATTGAGTGACATCATTCTCGTGGATCTAGCTCGTTCCATTCATGAAAAAAGATACTTTGAATAATACTTTTGTATTTGAACGCCAATAGTCATTTATCTGCTGTGAGAATAACTTATTACTTAGTGCATAACGCTTGGCGAGATTTTGGCGACGAATTTGGCGGAATGTCGCCAACTTGGCGACTTTTTTGAAATGTTGCCAAATTAACGAAAATCTCGCCAAATGGATAAATATGACGCTAAATCAATGAAAATGACGACTAATTGTCGAAAATTCAATATCTTGGAAAGAATATTAGTATCTACTATAAGAAAAACCTATTTTTTTACTGTAAAAGTATAAAATTCATTACATTATATAAGGAAAGTCATGTGTTGCCCACATCAGATTTTAGTATATGCCAAAATGAAAGCACTAAAATTTCATGGGTAGATATAACTGTACTACTTATATTCTCGTAGATTAAAATATATACCCGTGTACTAAAAGATTACCCGTACTACAATAAATAAGTTTCAACCATTTTTACCAAAATAAAACAGATGACGTAATAAATTGAAAATATCAATACTCCCAGTAATATTTTAACCTTAATGCCTTATTTTATCTAATCTAGTCAAAAATGCTATTTCTTTATATATAAATGCTATTATTGCTATAATTGCAAAAATGCTATTTGATATAAATTTCTTTATTATTTAAATCGGAAAATATTTAATAAAAATCGTCTGCCGCATAAACATATTGGATTTAAATCCGTTGCTAAGCGACATGATACCATTTTCTTCAAATAAATTTACCAGAAAAAATATCGTCTGCATAATGCTATGTCTATGAAAGGTTTAACTGTGCGTTTTTAATTAATATCTAGACAACCTCTGGTCCTAGAAACTCGAAACATGGACTCAATTTTAAGTGGGTCTATTCTAAGGCTACCCACAAAATTTCAAGAAATTTGGTTTAGCCATTCTCCAGTGATGATGAGACAGACAGACAGATTTTCAATTTTATTTATATAGATTTATGTTGGTATATTTAAATGCTGTGAGAATGTTCAAAATTTTGATGAGTTGAAAGTACATTTTATTATTTGGGAACTTCCTTTAAGAATACTTGCGGAAAAATAGCGATTTTTGATGTGAAATTTCGTAGACGCTGGATACGGAGTAAATCATGGAAGAAAGGTTCCGGGGATGAAGCAAAATTATGTAACGAAAGTGACACTATACTCGACATCTGCATTATACGGCGGTATACCAGTGAGTCAACCGTACTCTCGTCCGTTGGAATGATTGGGAACTTTTTTCGAAATATTCCATTGCCGATAACATCGTCCGATTTTGTCGAAATAAACTGCAATATGTCGAATCTGTATAATTTACAGAATTTTTTTTTATCTAAACATATTTTTTTTTATATCTCTTTAGATCAAATATTAGCAGTGGCTCCCGTCCAATGGAGCAGAAATAGTTCTGCCAGAATATTATTTTGTAAAATAAAACTTAATAAAGTTCAATAAGTTTATTCGATTTTTTCAGATTCATTTGTTTCATTTACAGGTTTTCAAAGCGCTTCAAATGACTAACTGTTTATAGCTTGCTAGCCTTTTTAACACTTTACAACATAGTTGAAAAGTGTTTATGACTTGTTCATTCTGTCTGTCTGTCTGTCCGTTAGCGCGATAACTGCCGTAAAAATGACTTTATCAAAATGAAATTTTAGTAAGTTTTTCAGACGGTCTGTGGGACCTATGGGAATATAAATAAATAATATCACCCAATTAGTTTTTTATTGAACCCGGGATGAAAAAATGAAATACATTGAACCCTATGGGACCTAATTTTTCAAACATTTTTTAAGCAAATTTAAAATTCACAAATTGCTTCGAAATTTTTAGGAAATATTCACATAATCCCATAAAATATAGAAAAAAAAAATTTCAGTAAAATATAATAAGTAGTTTTTTAATAAAATATTATTTAATATAGGGAAAAAAACAAATTGAATTAAATTCTGACTTTTGGGATATCCCCCAGAAAGAAAAAAAAGATATATTATATAATAAATATCTTTCCAAGAGTTTAATCGTTTTGTATATGAGATAGGCTTCACATTTAAAAATAAATTTGGTAGATAACAATTTTTCAATTTTTTTTTTAATTTTATATAACTCTTCATGATATACTTATTTGATGGCATTTTTAATGCACTTTCCTAAGTCCTAGAGAGTTAAAATTTGGTACACAACTTAAATTTGTTAAACATTTTATTCTACAAAAATTTGGTGGATCTTTAAATATAGATCATACATTTTTTTCGAAATGGCCTGCAAATACTCCCCGTTCACTTCTATAAATCATTGTTGTAATAATGTTAAAAATTCTGATGTGGGCAGCACATGTCTTTCCCTGCAGACTCATATTCACGTCGTTTTCTTTATTTCTTCAATAAAAATGTGAGTTTATCTGCACAAAATAACAGCCATAAGTATTTTAAATGACATTGAATTTGCACGTTAAACTTAAATTTGGTTCTCATTTGATAGCTGGACTTATTGTCAAAGGTGACGTACTTCTATAAATCATTGTTGTAATATTGTTAAAAATTCTGATGTGGGCAGCACATGTCTTTCCCTGCAGACCCATATCACGTGACCCACTTCAAAATGAAATATGGCATCCATCTTGTCTCAAAATCGTGATTTTTAAAGTTTTTTTTAAATTTATATTGAGTGTTGTATCCGTCCTAAAACCGCTTTATTTTTGTTTAAATTCTGTGCACTCAAATATATTGTAAACGCAATTACAATATATTTGAGTTTAAATCATCATCCAAATTTGATTATTTCTACAACGAAGCCTATTTTTCACTTATGCAAAATGTAAACAGCAAAATATGTAGAATGAGTTTTATAAGAATTGCTGTATATCTTTAACGCAAAATTATTTAGCTCATGGAGTTTGCATAGCTGATATGAATGAAATATTCATTGATTTTACAGAGAGAAGGACGATTTTTTTCGTTCGAAGTTTTAAGTATAGAGTTTAATTACTTGTAGCTCCATGGTCTAAATTTCTAAATAAAATAAATTATTATAGTATTGTGATGAATGAAATGAATGGGAAAATGTTATGAATAAAATGCTGCTTTTATAGAGAGAGCCAGACGTGTTATTTTTTCTATGATGTCATTTGAATGAATTTCAGTTGTTTTCGATGATGTTTTCAAATATAATAAATTATCGTAGTATTATGATAATTTTAAAAGTATTACCGAGGAATGCATTGCATTTTAGAGATGTTTAAACCAGGCAATTTATATTTCAATGCCGTTATTTGAATGAAGTTCATTTTTTTCGATGAAGGTTTAAGTTTTCAAATATAATAAATTAATATAGTATTGTGATAAGTTTCAAAATATTACCGAGGAATGTATTGCATTTTAGAGATGTTTAAATAAAATGGCATTGAAGTGGGAAAGTGTTTCATAATCAATGCTTTTAGCATGATTGATCTTTCTTGTTTTATTTTTACCCCGATTTCATCTGGACTTCACATCAAAATGTCAAATTATTTTATAACTTGCCTGGCGGTATAAAAATCAAACTTATACAATATTTCTGACGATATTTTGCATTTAAGTTAAGCTATAAATTCCCATAACGGTATATAAATGCATACTTGAATACGTATATTTCCATCTATTCTGTTTAAATCGCATCAATCATTAAACATCATTATAATCTTCAATCGATTTAACCGCTTCATTTCCTTTAACAAAACAAAATATTTTTTGTTTGTGTACTAATATTTCACCAAGGAATATGTAAAGCTGCAACATTACTTCATCTGGCATTTGTATAACAAGTCTGTACTGTAAATTGTATATTGGTTAATTATAATAAAAGTTATGCAAAGTTGTAATTTTTACTTTCCCTACATACATAGATATTATAATGTGCAAGGAAAATATTGCAACGGATTCAATTAAAGCTAACATTTAGATTTAGTAATGCGTAATAGATGGCGGTACCAGTCAAAATTGGTCTCTCTATTGGGATTTGGGATATGGCAGAGTTTTAACTAAGAAATTCATAATTTCATAATTTGAATTTTTAAAAAATCTCACCGAGGCTCATCGTCCCGGATCCTAAAGTATCTCTGTACTAAATTTCGTCACTGTTTGAGGCTTAAAGTTTTCGCTACATGCGACACAAACAGACAGACAATCTTATTATTATAAATGACAATTTTCGTAATAACTTTTGATACAATTATTTTTTATAATTCTATTTACGACTCATGAAAAGAATTCGAATAATTAAAAGTCCTGCAGGTGTTTGAATCCCCGGAAATCAAGGTTTCTGCAGTTTATAAATTGCAATAATCGTCCCCAAATGGAAATCGATTTGCTCAATTTGTTTGAGGATATCGTGCTTACAGATTCATAAACAGACGACGCATCCACACAGATATAATAAAAAAAGTTTGATTCACTGCCAGAGATACTCATAATACGTAGATCCACCAAAATCCGTGAATCAAATATTTGCTGATATCACAGTATTTTACCTCTTATTATTATGTCTCTTAGGGAAGGTAAACAAATTAAGCACATGCTAAGCAATGTGTTAATTTTAAGTTTGTTATTTTAATATGTAAGCCATTGGAATCTAACTCATCTCAAGGGGTTATTGACGCCTATTTCCTTCCTCGCTAACGTTTGCTCCCTTTCCACAGAAATTAGAAGATATGTTTTTGTTCTGTTCTTTTCCTCAATAAATTTGATCTTTGGTACACACTTTTACATATCATATTTTTTTAAATTTTGATTTTGGAATATTTGAAAAATTTTCAAAAAATATTCCATGAAGGAATGTAAATAAAAAAAAATAATATAAATCATTTTTCAAGTTTTAACATTTTTCTTTAACATTGCTGTGCTAAGGTGTTGATTTGTAAAAGAACAAGAAAGATCAATCCTGCATAAAGTATTGATTATGAAACACTTTCCAACTGAAATGCAATTTTATTTAAAAATCTCTAAAATGCGATAGATTCAGCGCTATTGATATATTATAAATTATCACAGTACTACAATAATTTATTATATTTGAACACTTAAAACTTCATCGAAAAAAAAAGAACTTTATTCAAATGACGTCATCTAAATATAAATTGTCTGGCTCTCTATGTAAAAGCAATGAATGTTTTTATTCTAGACTCTAGAGCAAAAGAATTTTGCGTGAAGAAATTCAACCATCCTTATACAACTCATCTAACAATCGCTTGTTTACATTCTGCATCCATTAAAATTAGGTTTCATTGCAGAAATAATCAAAGTTTGATGATCATTTAAACTCAAAAATATTGTAATTGCGTTGGCACAGAATATAGATGCCTAGAAAATACTAAAACAGTTTTAGGACGGATGCAACACTAAGTATAATTTAAAAGAACTTTAAAAATCACGATTTTGACGCTGGAAAAAAAAGATGGACGCCCCATTTTATTTTGAAGTGGGTCACGTGATCTCTTCATAGAATATCTGTGTAATTATTATTTTAATTTTTATTTTAAAAAAAACTACCGAACGTATTTTGCTGAAATTTTTTTTCATATATTTTATGGGATAATTTGAAGGTGTCCTAAAATTTTCGAAGCAATTTGTGAATCAGTTAAAAAATGTTTGAAAAATTAGGTCCCATAGGGTTAAATGTATTTCTCCTTTTCAACCCGGGTTCCATCCAAAACTAATTGAATGATATTAGTCATTTGCATTCTCATATGTCCCACAGACCGTCTCAACAACATACTAAAATTTCAATTTGATAAAGTTATTTTTACGGCCGTTATCGTGCGAACTGACAGATAGACAGAATGAACAAAGTCATGAACACTTTTCAACTATGTTGGAAAGTGTTAAAAAAGGAATGCCCATTCCTCTTTTGGACTTCGGGTTTGTTGGTTTTCTTGTGCTAGCGAATAGGATCCAGAGCATTATCGAAACATCTGTATGCTGCATTAGTATGTTATTGTGCTTATACGTTGCTTATAGGTTGTTTAAGTTTTTCTAAAGTTTTTCTTTGTTAAGTTTATTGTCTTATGGTAATTTTAAGTAAATGAAAATTATTAGATCAAATATTTATGATTTGGAGATAAATAATTTTAAAAGCGTTGATTTAGATTAAGGTGTAAGAACGTTATTTCAATCTTTACTGTGCAATTCAAATACAAGCATCACAAATAGAAGGCGGAAATCTTAAAAAAATGTTCTTTAATATTTAGAATATTCATTTCATTGTGTGATCATGTCTCTAAAAGCGCAGTGTCAGAGCTCCAAATACAATCTTGAAGGCTGAAAAAAGTTATGTACACTAATTCGATCAGACCTAATCCAAATTTGAAATCCGTTTTACAATTTAATCCTTGGATCTTGAGAAATAGCCCCTGAAAGTTTGACCTTCTTTGCTATTTTTGTGTTTACAATCTCAGGCCAAATGTGCTACCACAACATAATGTAATTGCGTGGCCAATGCGACTTTAATGCCTGAAGAAATAAAAGAAAATTGTATTCAGGTCACGGAGTTTTTTTACTACTCTACGAAAAAAAAAATTAAATTAGTGATGGGAGAATGTTTGGAATAATATATTATTATTTCTGACAAAAATGGTAAACAACGCAGAAAAATAACATGAAGAGGAATTCTGCCCCATGAAAATAAAAAATGATGTCTAAAATTTTGCATTATAGTTCGCTTGTTAATCACAAGGCATACACATTTTTTTATATTGTGTGGAAATGAGAGGGAACATAGATGATAAATGATTATGTCAGTTGCGAATAATTAGAAAGCGTTGTTCTATGAAATCTAACTCTTCTTTCATATTATTATAATATTCTCAGAATGAAAGCAAAGTTTTAATGGTTTCATATATGACCTTAATGCAGATTAGAAACTATTTAACTGTTAGAAACTATTTAACAGCTTTATAGTCTATTTAACCGCTATAGAGTTTATTTAACCGCTATACAGCATATTTAACCGCTATGGAGTTTATTTAACCGCTATAGGGTACATTATTCCTGTTGTAGAGTCCATGCAAAATACTGTTACGAAACGCATCCACTGGATAACCTATGTTTATTCACAAGCACAAAATAAAAAGGAACAGTAAATAATCAAACAACACATAAATGCTCCACTCATTTCGCAGAATAAGCAATATTATTCTCAAAATATTGATAAAAGTAAATTTACAGAACAACCACTACTATTCTCAAAACATTGATGAAAATCACAGTCCAATGTAGCTCTTGTCACGCCCATTCGTCAAATTCCTTGCAACGGAGGGGCGAGTCCCTTTTATAGTCTCTCCATAAAAATTTCTGGAAATATCTATATCTCAAATAATAATCGTTCTATCGAGAAGTTTTTGGAACATTCAGGAAATCGCCAAATTCGCGATAAATCGCCATATATGGAAACCCTTTTTCTATATGGGAAATCCCAAGGTCTATTGCAGGCAAGGTAAATGGAAGTAAGAGTACCTTTCAATAGACCTTGTATTGCAGGTACTCTTACTTCCATTTACCTTGGGGAAATCCTGGGCTCACGTCATGCACTGTATTTTCTTTGCTTGGCCTTTCAGACAGAAGAAAGAGAAGACGCCAAACGGAACATCGCGCTCTCGCAACAATATAAACACAGTGAAATATTATCAAATAACACATTCTGGTGAAAGAAAAGTATAATATGATGCAACAAAAGGGTGTAGAGTCAGGTGGCGAGAAAAGAGTATTTTTACACTTCTGTGCCCCAAAATGGTAAAATCTATTAAATTTCTTATTTTGATTTCAACGGCATACAGGGTACCTCAACTTTAAGCAACTCAATACCTTTATAAGTAAAGTTTTATGAGTGTACTTGTTAGATCTATATATAGTGAAAGGAGCATGCCCTATAGGACAAAAGTGATTGCAGCTCTCCTAGAGGAGAATTAAAAAAAAACAAGAAAGATTAATCATGCATAAAGAATTGATTATGAAACACTTTTGAACTGAAATACAATTTTATTTAAACATCTCTAAAGTGCAATACATTCAGCGGTGATATTTTTTAAATTATCACAAAACTATACAATAATTTATTTTACTTGAGAATTTAAAACTTCATCGAAAAAAAATGAACTCTATTCAAATGACGTCATCGAAATGTAACTCGTCTGGCTCTCTATGTAAAAACAGTGAATATTTCATTCATATCACTTATATTCCAGACTCCAGAGTTGAATAATTTTGCGTGAAAAAATTCAGCAATTTTTATACAATTCATCTTACAATCACTTGTTTACATTCTGCTGTCATTAAAAGTAAGCTTCGTTATAGAAATAATCAAAATTTGATGATCATTTAAACTCAAAAATATTGTAATTGCGTTGGCGCAGAATATAGATGTCTAGAAAATACGAAAAAATAAAGCGGTTTAGGAAGGGATGCAACACTAAATATACATTTAAAAGAATTTTAATAATCATAATTTTGATACTGGGAAAAAAAGATGGGTGCAATATTTTAATTTGAAGTGGATCACGAGATTCCTTCATATTATATGAGTTGTTGTTGTTGAGACCCAGACCGTCCGACCTACCAGAAAGGTGTAAGGTAACTGTATGGACGGCCGGGAAGTGCCACCCAATTTAGACCGGAACCCAGTGGGGGAGGCATCCACAGGGACCGTACCCTCCTTCCCCTACCACCAACCTCTCGGAAGGACTTACGGACCCACATGTTTAACGTGATCGTACTCCGCATGAACACGGCGGCATTTGTGGCAGCGTGCAAATCTAGCGCGCAAACCACGGGGATACCGCACCCGAGATGGCCAACAGCACGCGGCGTTCCGAGGTGGTCACCCACCAAGTACTATCCGCGCCCGATGCTGCTTGACTTCGGTGATCTAACGAGAACCGGTGTTTTCAGCACGGTACGGCCGTTGGCCTTCATATTATATGAGTGTAATTGTTATTTTAATTTATATTAAAAAATAACTTCCGAACATATTTTGCTGAAATTTTTTTTATATATTTTATGGGATAATTTGAATATTTTCTAAAATATTCGAAACAATTTGTGAATTTTAAATTTGCTTAGAAAATGTTGTGAGAATGATGTGCCATATATTTCACTTTTTCAATCCGGGTTCAATCCATAACTAATAGAGTGATATTACTCATTTACATTCCCATATATCCCACAGACCGTCTCAACAACATATTAAAATTTCATTTTGATAAAGTCATTTGTACGGCAGTTATCGTGCGAACGGACGGATAGACAGACAGACAGAATGAACAAAGTCATAAACACTTTTCAACTGTGTTGGAAAATGTTAAAAATGATAGGGTTTCAAACTCGCAACAAAGCAAGATATACAAAAAATGCCAACGACAAAATTGTAGAATATTGTTTCAGGAGTAGGACTCGACACCAGGAACGCACGAAAAGATAATTATTTGTCTTCCATATGGAAGACAAATAATACATTCCTGTTTAAAAGTCTTATCATCAGGGACTGTAACACGCAGAGACCTGCAATGCTTTTCATTCTTTTTTGACACATTATTTGTCGATATATTAAATCCACTTATTATACCCAGTTCATACCCCTATTATACCCACATTACCCCAGTAAGCAATTCTCCACATGTAACGCTAATTAAACTTAAAAACAAAACAGAATTATTGTTTGAATTGCAAAGATTGTTTATACCGGATAAATTTTCCCCTATATAACACTTATTAACACACTATTTAATACTGTAGATTATAAATCGTACATTTTAATTTATTTAGCAATATCTAAAGACTTTTAAAATTTTCACGTTAGCATTTATTATAAAGCGGTTATTTGAACTTTTTTTCTAAATTTATTTACACTTCATTAAATTTGATAGATAAATTAAGAATTTCTTATTTTCGGGTTAAATTATTCTGAGCAGATAATTGAGATAGATATTTAACCAGTTATGATTCAGAAATAGGGCGAAAAATATTTAATTGATGATTTTATGAATATTGTAAGTGCGTAAAATTTTATTTTGTTTCATTAATTTTGAATGTTTATTTTTTCTGTAATCTGATATTTACTTCAGGAATATTTATATAATAAATAATAAGGCGTAATAAGGGAACTTTCTTTTTAGATACAAATAATTATACTTTCCCTTTATACTTAATACAATGCATATGAAAAGTTTTGTGATGGGGGTAGAAAATTCGAATTCGAGTTTTTGACTGTAAGAACACGTTTCAGGCATTCCTGAACTCGAATCGAACGATTTTGAGGTGATGCCTGTATGCATGCATACATGTGTGTTCGTGAAACTGTTGACACGATGTCTGACGAACGAATAAAGCATTTCCAGCAAAATTTGGTACACATATTACAATTGGTGAATACTGCAACCCTATTAATTTTAAACATAACTAAAATTTTCGAATGAAATTTAAAAAAAATCATTAAAAAATCAAAACTTTTCAATCGCGTTACACAAATAATCTTTTCTTATTTAATTTTTCATTTAAAAAAAGATTGTCATAAGCCGTGGAATGCTAGAATGAACCGTTCTCGAGATATTGTACTTCTTCAAATAAATGTATCGAAAAAATCACATAAAAGCACTTTTATATGTAATATTATGAGAACAAATTGTTAATATCCTTCTTGTGGTTCTAGTTCGTCTCGTTCATGAGAGAAGATTCTTTGGAGAAGATGTTTTGTATTTTGACGCCCAACAATTCGCCAATAGGCATTTATGTATAAGAAATGAGCTTCTCTCCTTCTGTCTGTATCGTTTGGCGATAAACTTAGTGAACTTAGAAACTAATTTGGCAAAATATCGTCAGCAGATTGACGTCAAAATTGCAAAAGTAACACTAAATTAATTAAAATAACTCTAAATTGATGAATATATTATTAAAATATTTCAACAAACGGTCTCTATTGCTAATTGCGGTTGCTATCAATATTGATGAAGGTTAATTTAGAGTAGCGCGAAATATAAGTTAATTGGGTACTTCGAAATAGTTTTGTATGTTGTCAACCGAAATAGGCTATGTACAATTAAACGTTAAAAACATTGTGCTATGGATTTCATACATCACACACCAAACCGAGCATTTTTTGCCTTGGTTTACTGGGTCTGAAATGAAACGCAAAGGCGTTACAGGACGCTTACTCGTTGGGAAGCGGCTGCTCCGCAAACTTAAAAGCGTCATTCTGGTTGTTATTTTCTGGTTGAAGAAAAAAACCACGTATGCAAATTTCATCTGGGGAAGAATTCGCAGCTCCAATTTTTGAGACGATGGAGGAATTTGCAAATAGGGAAAACTCCGATATGAATTCCATCTATGGATCTTCTTTTCGCGGGGATATCTCAAGCGTCTCGTCTATGTCACTCCTCTTGAATCTGAAGCGAAACTTGTCTCCAGAATTTCGGCCGCTGCTGCTGAAGTGCGCGACATGCCTGATCTGTTCGATAAAGTTCGCCAATCCTTCCATCGCCGCTGTGAGAAGTGCATTCATGTTGGCAGTCGCTCTTTTGAGTCATTGCTGTAATTATTGTTTATTAAATGTCATTTTATAACTTCTGAGTCATTTTTGTGTTTTCGCCTTACCTCATCGGCTTCACCTTTAAGCGTCCACTGGCGTCTTTACGTTTCATTTCCCACCCGGTAAACTATGACGGTTTGGTGTGTTCTACCACCTCGTAAAGTTTAGCCCAACTTTTTTGAATCACCCTGTATAGAGAAACTCATGTGCTGGCCACATAAGATATTTTTTTTACTTGATATGCATGAAGCGTTTAAATCAATAATTCAATTTCATGTACAAAACAGTTTTCTGAAGAATTCTCAAGAGAATTATTCCTATATATATTTAACTTCCGTATTTTCGGAATTTGCCAATAAAGGAATTCAACTGTTCTACGAACACATTTTTTATCCATTTCCTTCAAGTCCAATCTTAGGTGGGAAACAGTATTTTTCTAGTTTAACGATTCTCGCCAAAAATATATCTTCGTTTTGAGTGGCAGCAGCGAAATGCATGGTAGACGATAAACTTTTTAATTAAAAATAAAGTGTGATAAAAAATACTCAAGCTGACTGAAATCTCCTTTGAAGTTCATGGACAATTTATTTTATCTCATTTCCTTTTTTCATTTCTATTATCTGTTAAATTTCAAGATTCAAATCATTTTTAACATCCATTACATTTTCGTTTGACAGTTCATGCGAGAAATTCATGGAATATTTTTTAGATAGAATTTTTTTTTGGAAGTTTCGTTTATGTAAAGAATGGAAAAGGAAATAACAGAAAGCAGTAGATGAATTTTGCTAGATTGTTTTTGGCCATGAATTCCTTTAAGAGATGCTATTCATCTTGAGACATATACTTGAAATAAAGATATTAGGAAATTTTGCCCTATCTTACATAATAAAAACAAGAAAGATCAATCATGTATAAAGAATTGATTATGAAACACTTTCCAACTCTAAATTTGTTTAAACATCTCTAAACAGCGATACATTCAGCGGTTATATTTTTAAAATTATCATAGAACTGCAATAATTAATGATATTTGAAAATTTAAAACTTCATCGGAAAAAACAACTTGATTCAAATGACGTCATTGAAATAGAATTCGCCTGGCTTTGTGCGTAAAAGCAGTAAATATTTCATTCATACACTTTTATTTCATTCAACACAGTACTACAATAATTTATTCTACTTAAAAACTTAACCATGAAGGTAAAAGTAATTTAACTCTTATGCATAAAACTTCATCGAAGAAGTCTGCCATTATATAGTCTGCTTCTCTATGTAAATTCATATGATCTATATTGCAAATTCCTGAGCAAAATGATTTTGAATTAAAGACGTTCAGCAATTCTTATACAATTAATCTTACAGTCGAATCTGTTTACATTTTCCATAAGTAAAAATTCGGGTTCGTTGTAGAAATAATCAAAGTTTGATGATCATTTAAACTCACAAATATTGTAATTGCGCTGTTTCAGAATACAGATGCACAGAAATTAAGCAAAAATAAGCGGTTTTATGGACGGATACGACACTCATTATGAATTAAAAAGAACTTTAAAACTTACGATGTTGACACAAGATGGATACCATATTTTATTTTAAAGTGGGTCACGTGATCTCTTCATATAATGATCACGTGATCTCATCATATAAAGGGTGTAATTATTATTTTAATTTTTATTTAAAAAGCTATTAACTATATTTTGCTGAAATTTTTTTTATATATTTTATGGAATAATTTGAATATTTCCTAAAACTTTCGAAGCAATTTGTGAATTTTAAATTCGCTTAAAAAATGTTTAAAAAATTAGGTCCCATAGGGTTCAATGTATTTCATCTTTTCAACCCAGGTTCAATCCAAAACTAATTGGGTGATATTATTCATTTATATTCCTGTAGGTTCCATAGACCGTCTGAACAACATACGAAAATTTCATTTTGATAAAGTCATTTTTATAGCAGTTATAGTGCTAAAGGATATACAGAATGATGAACAAAGTCAAACAATTTTCAACTATGTTGTAAAGTGTTAAAAAGTGTCTGTCTATGCAGTCTGTAGTGGGAAATCTAAGTGACGTACATCCATGAAATTTGGTACACAGATTTCGAATTTGTTTTTAAGTTACAATTTCGAGTTAATATTTTAGTTATTTTATATTTTTGCCCGATTTACATCGATTTTGAGCAATAGTCACACAAATCTATTCTTTAGCAACTTAAAATATTATTACACACTTTTTATCTTGACACCAGTCGAAAGATAGAAAAATTATCTTTCAAATAAACTTTGTACGGAATCCATGCAATTAATAGACATATTTTAATGAATTTTATAAATATATAATTTTATATATACTTTCTTGCGTTTTAAAGATCTCCGATTTTTCTATTGCGATATAAAAAAATGACGTGCCATCCAACGTTTATTATTTAACAGCAGCTTCTAAATAATTACGGACTACTCCAGAGAGAAAAATATTTTTTTTAACCCATTCGTTGATGGATTATAAATTTTTTAACAGAGCCATGTCTTAGATATTTTACGTTTCACCATTACGGAACGTATCCCTTTTTCGGAGCTGTTCTATCTACTGCAGACAACCCTATGCATGGCGGAAGGAACTTTTCTATTTAGAGAACCAACAACACTAAAAATTTTGCTTAGAATTTAGCTGTGAGTTTCAGTGCAGTATTTATCAAAGTGCATTTTTTAAGTTTCTATTTTAAATCCCAAACGACGCTGGTACATTTTCTAGTCATTTATAATAATAAAGGAAAATGTTTGTCTGTTTGTTTGTATGTTCGTCTGTGGTGTCTGCTGTGGAGGAAAATTGAAGTCTCGTACGGCCATGAAATTTGGTACACAGATACTTCAGGATCCGAGAAGGTGTACATCAGTGATATTTTTTTGACATCCGAATTAGTTGTTGACCTATTTTATGTTTTAGCAATATTTAGCACGATTTTGAGCCATTTTCAAACAAATCCGTTCTTTAGTGGCTGAAAATATTATCACAGAGTTTCGAACTTAACACCATCGGAAAGATTGAACTCTTTTCAACAAAATCTGAATGAAATCCATACCAATATTATTAATAGATGCATTTTCTTGAATCTATGCCAATATTATTAATAGATGAATTTTCGTGAATCCATACCAATACTATTAATAGATGAATTTTCGTGAATCTATACCAATATTATTAATGGATGAATTTTCGTGAATCCATACCAATATTATTAATAGATGGATTTTCGTGAATCTATACCAATATTAATAATAGATGAATTTCCTTGAATCCATACCAATATTATTAATAGATGAATTTTCGTGAATCTATACCAATATTATTAATAGATGAATTTTCGTAAATCCATACCAATATTATTAATAGATGAATTCTCGTGAATCCATACCAATATTATTAATGGATGAATTTTCGTAAATTTTTAAAATATATATATTTTCGTGTGTTTAAAACTTAATCTACCGATATATAGGACGCTGGATTTTGTTTTTAAGAATTTAGTGTGAATTCCCGTGTGATTTGAATCAAAGGTTTGCATCTTAAATCCCGGGTTACGTCGGATAAATTTTCTAGTTACTACATAAAGTGGCGATTTTAAAGAAAATATAATAAAATAACTTAACAGGAAAGAAATTATCCGATTTTCACTAGTGATACCTGTAAAGAACCTTGTCGCCATAACCGAGTTTCGAACCACGTATCTTCGTACTGGCTAGCATACGCTTTACCGTTGATCTACTGGGATAGAATTGCGAGTGCTTATCATCCAAGTGGACTCTGCATTCTCCACCCTCTAATCTCAGATTGACGTGCAACTGACAATCTGACTGATCATTATTTGCTATTTTTATCCCAGGTTAGTTTCCTGACAGGCCTTCTACTTCTCGGTTTGAAATCGGTGCTCAATATATCAGAGTCCACTGAATCCGTGTTAGTCGTACTAGGCTCACTTTCAGACCTCCGGCATCTTTCCTCTAACCTACAGGGTTGATTTGTTCGGACGCTACTGTAAAGAACCTTGCTGCCCCAGCCGAGAATCTTACCACGGGTCTTCCTACTCACTAGGCGACTCAACCTTTGAGCTGCTAGGGCGGAATTTGCAAGTTCATATCGTCAAAGTGGACTTTGCATACCTGACTCTCAAACAAGCATTTAACTTTTACATTCTAGAATATTAAACCTTTTATTTCCGATTTTGACGATTTTTGCTGATCATTTCGAAAAAGAAAATGACGTGTTCTATTTTGTTCAAATCGTATTAAAATCTAATCAGCATTAGAGAAATCCAAGAGTGACTGCAAAATTTAAAGAAATTTAATTGAATAATATATTTTACAGTATAAAATATCGTCAGCTCCTTAAAATTCCAAGAAATTTAATATTTTCGGAATAGTTTGTGAATAGAGTAACGAGGTTGGTCCTATTCGCTTTGTCATCAAATATTACGTATGTATAAACAAGCATTTAATTTCTATTTTCATGCATATTTAGTCTTTTATTTGAGATTTTGACAATTTTTGAAAAGCATTTTGCAAAAAATAAAAAAATAAGCCCCTTTCATTCTTTCAAATTGTACCAAAATCTAATCAGCACCGCAAAATACTTTCGAACCAAATTTTGTGAAATTTCGCGGTATTGTTGAGATAAGGTGGATGCATGCATTGACACAAACACACAGACAGACATACAGACATCACTTTAAAAATAGTCGTATTGAGCTCTCCAAACGTGTAAATCCGTCTAAAATACGAGTTCTGATTTTAATAATTACCCTATAAATTACTATCTATTGTAGGTGTGATGAGCGAAGTTATCTTTGTTTACATTTTGATTGGCTGCAGCCTAAAAGGCATTTTATGACCCAATACGTCAAGTACCAGAAGGTGGAAATAAACTTTGTACGTCCCAAACGATGGACTTTCGCCAGTGGTTGACATTTAGTTTAAATAAAGTATGTTGGAATTTCCTCACACATCGAAAGGTCTGGTGGTCCTTGCGAGTCTGGGGATCTCAGGCAGTTATGCTCGGCTATCTCCGGTCAATGACAAATTTTTCGCACCAGTTCACACCATTGAAAGAATTGATAAGATGGAGAATGGGCGAGGTCGTCTGTTAGTCAAGGGATGATGATCGTCGGTGAGAATCAGTGAAAGAGAAATGAACGATATAAAAGTTTTAAAATAAAACTCTATCTAGACATTATAGACAAAGTGTTGCCATCTCGAAAACGGCCCTAAGATTTTTTATGACATTAGGTAAACTAATAAGGAACAGGGAAGTGGTTTTCGTTCCAAACGGCCGTTTTGGAAATCGAGTGTTCTTATCCGAACTATTTACGTAGCGGGCGCTTATTTAGAATACGGGCGTTCTAGTATAACATATTAAGTTCTCAGCTCGACTCTCTGATTACAAGGCTTTTAATGTTTCATATCCCCTAGTATCGAAAATTATTCATTTGAAGAGAAAGCCAAGTACTGGAAAAATCAGTTTATTATTTGAGTGCAAACATTGAAGCTAACAGCCATTTCTCTAAGTTAGATATTTGAAGTTATTAATCTCCAAAAGTCAAATTTAAGTCTGACAACTTTTATTTGAATAGGCTCTACATTTCGCCGTTCTATTTGTTTTCTTTCTTTTTAATTGAAATTAGAATCTGTTTAAATATTGATATTCCCTAGTGCGAAAAGTAAATTTACTTATGACACAAAGGCATTACTACGTAAAAGTCTATTTGTGCAATATCAACCTGTTTCAAAGGCATTAAAAATGTGATGTGGGCAGCACATGACTTTCCTTATATAATTCAATGAATATACTTCTTTTCAGTCGAAAAAGCAGTTTACAGCAACTTTAATAAACAATTATCAATATGGATAGATCTTCAAAAAGCGTCCGTATATTAATATTTCAACAATCAATTCATCCATTAGGCGTCATTTTCAATAATTTAGCGTCAGTTTTGCAATTTTGACGATATTTTCGCAAATCTGGGGCGAAATATCGCCAAGTAGGCGAAACTTTGCAAAATTATTCGCCAAGTTCGCCAAATGCATCACCAAGTGTTACAGACAAAATGGAGAGAAGAGCATTTCTTATATACTGCAAGGTATGCCCGTCATATGACGGAAATCAGAATTTGCAAACATTACTTCCCATTTAGGATCATTTTTAACAATTTACAACATAGTTAAAAAATGTTTATGACTTTGTTAATTTTGTCTGTCTGTCTGTCTGTCAGCACGATAACTGCCGTAAAAATGACTTTATCAAAATGAAATTTTAGTATTTCATTCAGACGGTCTGTGGAACCTATGGGAATATAAATGAATAATATCACCCAATTAGTTTTGGACTGAACCCGAGTTGAAAAAATGAAATGCATTGAACCCTATGGGACCTCATTTTTCAAAGACGTAAAATTCACAAATTGTTTCGAAAGTTTTAGGAAATATTCAAATTATCCCATAAAAAATATGAAAACAATTTCAGCAAATTATATTCGGTAGTTTTTAAAATAAAAATTCAAATAATAATTACACCACTATTATATGAAGAGATCACGTTGTTGTTGTTGAAACCCAGACCGTCCGACCTACCAGAAAGGTGTAAGGTAACAGTTTGGACGGTCGGGAAGTGCCACCCAATTTAGACCGGAACCCAGTGGGGGAGGCATCCACAGGGACCGTACCCTCCTTCCCCTACCACCAACCTCTCGGAAGGACTTACGGACCCACATGTTTAACGTGATCGTACTCCGCATGAACACGGCGGCAGTTTTGGCATTGGCTGGAATCGAACCCGGGCCTACCGAGTGCAACTCCAGCGCGCTAACCAATGGGCTACCGCGCCCTGAAGAGATCACGTGACCCACTTCAAAATAAATGGCATCCATCTCGTGTCAAAATCGTAATTTTTAAAGTTCTTTTTAATTTATATTTAGTGTTGTATCCGTCCTAAAACCGTTTTATTTTTGCTTAATTTTTGTGCATCTACATTCTGAAACAACGTAATTACAATATATTTTGAGTTTAAATGATCCTCAAACCTTGATTATTTCTACAACGAAGTTTAATTCATTTTTAGAGAATGTAAACACATCAAGCTGTAAGATGAGTTGTAAAGAATTGCTGATTCTCTTTAAAGCAAAACTATTTAGCTCTTTAAATCTGAAATATAGCTGATATGAATGAAACATTAATTGATTTTACATAAAGAACAGACGATTTTATAGCAGACTTTTTCGATGAAGTTTTAAGTGTAGAATTATATTACGTTTACCTCCATGGTTTTTAGTTTTTAAATGAAATAAATTATTGTAGTATTGTGATGAATGAAAGGAATGGAATAAAAGTGTAGGAATGAAATATTTACAGCTTTTACATAGAGAGCCATGCGATTTATATTTCAATGATGTCATTTGAATAAAGTTCATTTTTTCGATGAAGTATTAAGTTTCAAATGTAATAAATTATTGTGGTAATTTAAAAAATATTACCGCTGAATGTATTGCATTTTACAGATGTTTAAATAAAATTGCAATGCAGTTGGAAAGTGTTTTATAGTCGATGCTTTATGCATTATTGATCTTTCCTGTTACCAATTTGATGACATTTTCATCAATTTGGCAATATTTAAAAAATCAGAAAGTTAGAGCTATTCTGACAAATTCGTCACCAAAATTTTGCCAAACGTTGCGGACAGGAAAATTAGGTTATGTTTATAGCAGATTCTTATATTCTTTCGAAGATATTGAATTTTCGTCAATTAGTCGTCATTTTCACTGATTTAGTATCATTTTTACCAATTTGTCGACATTTTGGTTAATTTGGCAACATTTAGAAAAGTCGCCAAGTTTGCGAGATTCTGCCATATTCGTCGCCAAAATCTCGCCAATAGTTATGGCCCGAGAAATTAGTTTTTCTTATAGCAGATAAGTGACTACTGTCGTTCAAATGAAAACGTATTACCCAAAGCATCTGTTCTCATGAATGGAACGAGCTAGATCCAGAAGAATGATGTCACCCAATGTATCGCATGATTTTGCATATGAAAAGTGAAAATATTTCATAGTAGTTAATAATTTTTTTTTATTTTATGTGATGTTTTGATAAATTTATTTGAAAAATGTGCAATATCTCGAGGACGGTTTATGCTAGCGTTCTAAAGTTTATGTCAATCGTTTTCTAATGAAAAATTACACAAGAAATAACTATTTGCGTAGCTTTATTAAAGGTTTTGATTTTTTGATAACTCTTTCAAAATGTTACTCGAGTATTTAGAGAGGTTCTGAACATTCGATTGCATTTAAAAACAATAGGCTTCCAGTATTCACGGATTGCTATTTTTGTACCAAATTTTGTTTCAATCGCTCCATTTGTTCGTGAGATATCGTCTCCACAGACTCACTGGCACACACACACAGACTTCCCCTCAAAAACCGTTCGATTCGTGATCAGGGATGCTTGAAGCGTGCTCTCCTGTCGAAAACTCGAATTCGAATTTCCGACCCCGTCAAAATACTTTCCTTATACTATGTATGTAAGTAAAGTAATAAAGTCCCATCAGAAATATTTATTAACGGTGGCAATCAAATTTGTCATTTATGTTTTTAACAAATGTTTTTATTGTAAGCATCGATTTTTCAGGATCTACTATAGATACAGTGTAGATGATGAATGATATGGATTCAACATATAATTTCGAAGGATATAGAGGGAGAGGGGTTTCACTAAAGATTTCCGGTTCTTGTTTTATTTCCGATTTAAAATATTTCATTTTCCTTTAAATATATATATATATATATATATATATATATATATATATTCAACACTGACTGTATTTAAAGGAGGAGGTAGGATAGATCGCAAAGAATTTTTATTTCCTTTATAAAATTTTCCTTGAAGCATATATTTCTCAAGATTGCCAATAGATAGAAATTCGATAATGACTGATATTGATTCAGCAGGGGGTAGAATAAATTACTAAGGTTTTTTCTTTCAGAAACAGGAGGTTTGGTAGTGTTTTATATAAAAATTAAAATAACAGTGACATCCATATCACATGATGGGCGCGATAGCCCAGTGGTTAACGCGCGGGAGTTGCACTCGGTAGGCCCGGGTTCGATTCCCGTCATTGCCAAAACTGTCGCTGTGTTCATTCGGAGTACGACCACGTTAAACATGCGGGACGGTAAGTCCTTCCGAGAGATTGGTGGTCGGGGAAGGACGGAACGGTCCCTGTGGATGCCTCCCCCACTAGGTTCAGGTCTAAATTGGGTGGCACTTCCCGGCCGTCCAAAAAGTTACCTTACACCTTTCTGGTAGGTCGGACGGTCTGGATCTCAACAACAACAAATGATATAACATAAAGAGATTACATAACCCACTTAAAAAATCTGATGTGGGCAACACATGACTTTCCTTATATAATGTAATGAATTTACTACTTTTTCAGTAAAAAAATAGGTTTTTCTTATAGTAGATGCTAATATTTTTTCTAAGATATTGAATTTTCGACAATTAGTCGTCATTTTCATCGATTTAGCTTCATTTTTATCCATTTGGCGAGATTTTCGTTAATTTGGCAACATTTCAAAAAAGTCGCCAAGTTGGCGACATTCCGCCAAATTCGTCGCCAAAATCTCGCCAAGCGTTATGCACTAAGTAATAAGTTATTCTCACAGCAGATAAATGACTATTGGCGTTCAAATACAAAAGTATTACTCAAAGTATCTTTTTCCGTGAATGGAACGAGCTAGATCCACGAGAATGATGTCACCCAATTTATCGTATGGCATTACATATGAAAAGTGAATATGTTTCTCAATAGGAAATATTTTTTTTTCATTTTATATGACTTTTTGATAATTTTTTTGAAAAATGTGCAATATCTCGAAAACGGTTTATGTTAGCTTTCTAAAATTTATGTCAATCGTTTTCTAATGAAAAATTACATGAGAAATGTCTATTTGGGTAACTTTATTAGTGGTTTTGATTTTTTGACGATTTTTTCAAAATTTTATTCGAAAATTTAGGGGGCTTCTGCACATTCGATTGCGTATAAAAACAATAGGCTTTCAGTGTTTACGGATTGCGATTTTTGTACCAAATTTGGTTCGAATCGGTCCATTCGTTCGTCAGTTATCGTCTCCACAGACTCACTGACACACACACACACACTTTCACACACACACACACACACACACACGCACTCACAAACACAGACATCACTTCAAAAATGCTTGATTCGTGATCAGGGATGTTTGAAACGTGCGCTCCCGTCGAAAACTCGAATTCGAATTTTCGACCCCGTCACAATAGTTTTCTTATACATTATGTATATAAGGAAAGTAATAATCTGAAATAAAATGTGTTTCATCAAAACCAGTATAAAAATCTGATGTGGGCAACACATGACTTTCCTTATATAATGCAATGAATTTACTATTTTTACAGTTAAAAAGAATGTTATTCTTATAGTAGATACTTATATTCTTTCCAAGATATTGAATTTTCTTCATGAGTCGTCATTTTCATTGATTTAGCGTCACTTTTATCCATTTGGCGAGAATTTTATTAATTTGGCAACAATTAAAAATGTCGCCAAGTTGGTGACATTCCGCAAAATTCGTCGCCAAAATCTCGCCAAGCGTTATGGACGGAGAAATAAGTTATTCTTACAGCAGATAAATGACTATTGGCGTTCAAATACAAAAGTATTACTCAAAGTATCTTTTTTCATGAATGGAACGAGCTAGATCCACGAGAATGATGTCGCCAAATTTATCGCATGGTATTACATATGAAAAATGAACATGTTTCTCAATAGGAAATTTTTATTTTTTATTTTATATAACTTTTTGATAATTTTTTTGAAAAATGTGCAATATATCGAGAACGGTTTATGTTAGGTACATTCTAAAATTTATGTCAATCGTTTTCTAATGAAAAATTACATAAGAAATGTCTATTTGCGTAACTTTATTAGCGGTTTTGATTTTTTGACGATTTTTTCAAAATTTCACTCGAAAATTTAGGGGTGTTCTGAACATTCGATTGCGTATAAAAACAATAGGCTTCCAGTGTTTACGGATTGTGATTTTTGCACCAAATTTTGTTCGAATCGGTCCATTCGTTCGTCAGTTATCGTCTCCACAGGCTCACTGACACACACACACAACTCGAATTCGAATTTTCGACCCCGTCATAATAATTTCCTTATACATTATGTATATAAGGAAAGTAAAAACTGGAACCCTAGGTGATAATGATGCATTTTGGAGGAAGTTTCCGTTATATATTTTATTAAATATGTTTTTTGTTATAATTATATCTTAACAATTACCTAATGCAAATTAAACTCTTGTACATAAGCTAAATGTATAATCTACTTCAAAAGTCTACATAATTATTATTCTTTCTTCAGAACCCTTCCAGTGTATCAAAGAGCACCCTCTGGCTGGGCAATTTGGGGCAGGGACTTAAATCAATAAAACATTTATTAATTGTCAGCTTTTCAGGATTTATCGCCTACCTTAAATGACTAACACAATAGATTCTTTATTTAAGAAGATACGTTTTACATATGAACATTTAGCGTATGAAAAATTTAGATGCTTCTTGAGTAACAAAGGCTTAAATTGAACATCTACAGCAAATTTAAATCACTAGAGGGCTCCGCCCCCTGCTCGCCAACCCTCGTCACTGCCTTGGCAAGTCGGCAGGCTTCGCCTCCTACTCATCGACGCTCGCTGAGCTCGCTACGCGAAAAAATTGCGTACCTCTTAAGGTGCAATACTCCCGTTGGGGAGTGTTCTTGGTTAATTGACTTTCACCAGTTCTGGAGCTCACTTTGCGAGTTCTTTCAATCCGGCCGGCTACGTGCCCTATGCTTGTTGATGCTCGCAAAATCCCGGAGTCCGCCCTCCATTAGCTACCGCTCATTATTCAAAGCTCGACGCAGGCGTGATGCACCCGTTGGGGCTTCGCCCTCTTATTATCTGACGGTCACCAATTTCCTTAACTCACTTGGCGAACAATTAATTTAAATCATAACATATTTTTCTAACAGTCACCGTAAAATTAAGGCCAATGAGGTGCCCCAAGGTGCTCCAAGGTACCCAAATATCAATGTGCCCCAACTGGCTAGATTCTACTTGCAGACTCCCATGGTTTTAGGTTTAACTCTACGAAGAACATTTTACATTTAATTTTATAATAAACATGCCTGTTTCTGATATGCAGTTTTATGTAAGTAAATTAATTTCAAATCCGACTATTACTGTTTACAAAATTTACATAAAAAATTGTTGACTGTTCTAAAAACTACAAAAGGTTAATAAATTTTTACCTCATTGCTGCAGAGCTTTCAAGACACAGTAGCATATCCACAGGAGGATCATCTAGTAGTGCATAAAAGAACAAGATGTTAATCTAAAATTTGATTTTAAAATTTAGGGTGTACCAAGATGCCCCACTCTCGTCTACTATGATTTTAAATTACATCACTATTAGACCTTGAATTATTTGAATCATGAAACTATAGGGAGGGTAGTAGAGTGTTTCAACGTAGACAACGTCTCGATCCAAGCTTTGAGAATCGATTTCAGAAACATTCAGTCGAATTGGATTAATGAAATATCGGTTAAAGGAATACCCCGCTTAATGCAATACATTTTCAATGTGCCAAACCGTAGTATACACTTCCAATTTAAAGGTTTGTTAAAACGAAGTATGAATTTCTTTGATATCGTTTTCTCCCGGTAGGCGGTATTTTAATTTCAACTAAGTTCGAAATTTTGATTGGAACTAAATTACGGATTATAAACATTTCACTGAACCATCTCAATTCGCAAATTACACGATATTTTTTTTATTTATATTCGCAACTTAAAATTGCATTATGAATATTCATTGGCACTTAATTATATTTGCGAGATATTTCCACTTTGATTAACTCGAATTCAAACACCAGTCAGCTAACCAAACTAAAGAAATTCAAAAATCAAATTCTGTCTATATAATTTGAATTTGAAAACTCATTACATACTTCTGTGAATTTATTTTCCTTACTTTTAAGTTCGAGTTTCTCTGATTAGCTGAACTTTTTTCTTAGTATGAAATTTCCCTCAAATTCATATCGCTAGTGATCTGCCATAATAAAATCTGATGTTGACAACATAGGATTTTTCCTGCATAATGATATGACGTCACTTCTTTCTCAGTGCACAATACAACATTTTAACGTTGAATTGAACACTAAAATTGAGAAATTTTATGAGTTACAACATGAAAAACTATTTGAAATATCAAATTAGTTTATATTTTGGGTAAATTTAACTTAACAATCGAAAATATTGCTGCATTTGCTCAGCAATTTAGTGCATATATAAAAAAATCTGATGTGGGCAACACATGACTTTCCTTATATAATGTAATGAATTTACTACTTTTACAGTAAAAAAATAGGTTTTTCTTATAGTAGATACTAATATTCTTTCCAAGATCTTGAATTTTCGACAATTAGTCGTCATTTTCATTGATTTAGCATCATTTTTATCCATTTGGCGAGATTTTCATTAATTTGGCAACATTTCAAGAAGTCGCCAAGTTGGCGACATTTTGCCAAATTCGTCGTCAAAATCTCGCCAAGCGTTATGCACTAAGAAAAAAGTTGTTCTTACAGCAGATAAATGACTATTGGCGTTTAAATACAAAAGTATTATTCAAAGTATATTTTTTCATGAATGGAACGAGCTAGATCCACGAGAAGGATGTCACTCCTCAATTTGTCGAATGGTATTACATATGAAAAGTGAACATGTTTCTCAATAGGACTTTTTTTTTATGTGACTTTTTCATAATTTTTTTGAAAAATGTACAATATCTCGAGAACGGTTCATGTTAGCGTTCTAAAATTTATGCCAATCGTTTTTTAATGAAAAATTACATAAGAAATGTCTATTTGCGTAACTTTATTAGCGGTTTTCATTTTTTGACGATTTTTTCAAAATTTTATTCGAAAATTTAGGGGGGTTCTGGACATGCGATTACATATAAAAACAATAGGCTTCCAGTGTTTATGGATTGTGATTTTTGTACCAAATTTGGTTCGAATCGGTCCATTCGTTCGTCAGTTATCGTCTCCAAAGACTCACTGACACACACACACACACACATACTTTCACACACACACACACACACACACACACACACACACACACACACACACACACACACACACACACACATACACACACACAGACATCACTTCAAAAATGTTTGATTCGTGATCAGGGATGCTTGAAACATGCTCTCCCGTCGAAAACTCGAATTCGAATTTTCGACCCCGTCACAATACTTTCCTTATACATTATGTATATAAGGAAAGTAAAAATATTTGCCAATTTTAAGACGCATCCCCTAATTTAGTACCATTTAAAAATATCGCCGAGGTAAAGATATTTAGCCAGATTTGTCGCCAATCTCGCCAAATGTATCGTCAAGCTTACAGATAGAATTTTAAGTAATATTTTAGGAAAATTTATTTGAAAAATGTGCAGTACGGAACGGTTCAAGGCTTGAATTTAATATTTAAACTCTGTATCATTTGTTTTCTAATGAGAAATTACTTATAAAATGATTATTTATTTTCATTACTGAATGCTGGGATGTTTTTGATTTACTTTAAAAAAAAAGGGGGGGGGGTCTTTTGTATGTTTGATCGCTTTTAAATCAATAGAAGTTCAGCTAACATTGATTGTAATAATCGTACCAAATGTTTTTGATGCACTTATTCGTAAGTTATCGCCTGTACAGACTCACGGACACACACACACACTAGTAAACTTTCACGCACAGTAGTATACACAAACACACACACACACACACACACTAATATCCAGAGACACACACACGCACAAACAAATATCACCGTGAAAACGTTCGATTCAAGTTTAGCGATGTATGAAATGTGCTCTTTCATCGAAAACTCGAATTCGAATTTTTTACCTGATCGCAATGCTTTCCTTATATATTATACAATGTAGGGTGGGAAAGTACTGGGCGTTCTAAATGTTTATATGGTCCCATGAACATAAAAGGGTTTAACTAGAAAAAGTTGCGCTGTGCAATAGTTAGTCTAAAAAAAATACCTGCTGCAATTGTCTGCAATATTCATGAAAATATGTTTAAAAGAAATAATGCAAATAAATTGGCTGAAATGGAAAAGTGGCAAGTGGATTTTGCTCGCATTATAGCAACGAAATGTTTATTTATATTGATGATAAAGTATTGCACCAAAATATCTTTATCAAAGTTATTAGACAAAATTGGTACTTATTATCTACCAAGGAAAAAGTCTCAAGGTGAATAATTTCTCAGATTTCTAAAACAAAAGAAATCTGATGAAATTCATCTATTGAATTTCTATTACGTATATGGGTTATTTTCTGTAAGCGGGAGTTTTACATTTCGCGGGTGTTTTAATAAAAGTTTGCACGACTTGGGACTGATTTTGGATACTGATCAGATTGACTATATTGTAGTTCATATTTGTCACCCATTAACTAAAAAACAATTTATATTTTTAATATTTAAAAATTTAGTTGTGTTATTAAATTTCATTCCTGTGCGTGACCAGCTAAGTAATAAAATCACAACTTTATTTGCAAGCCTTCATTTTCTAGTTTTCTTTTAATTTGATGTTTTATATTAAATAAGATAATTTAAAATAAAAGCAGTAATACAAAATCCACTGTGTATTAGAGCAATATTTTCAATTCATGTTTTACAACTGTCCCTTAGCTTTTTTGTCATTCACCTGTCCTTAAATTTTAACATCGCATTCTGTACATAGATGACAACACAATATCCACATAGATGACAACACAAAGTATTACTAGCAAAATACCCGTTGAAAATTAACGGCCTCGCAATAAGCAAGCCCTGAAAAATGTAAATTTTTGAATAATTCGCTTTTCACATTTATTCGGCAAATCAAATATTTTGGGGTGCAGAACCCCCTACAGAGAATAATATTGGAGAACTTTAATTGCGCACTTCTTCCTTTCGAAATATCTACCCATACACCAAATTAAAGTCTCTATCTCATCCCGATGCATAATATTATATCATTCCCCCTTTCGAACGTATTTCTGTGGAGCACATCGGTAAATTAACATTTTTGGAAAATGCTGTTCATCTTGGGTTTTTTATAAGATGATTGGCCCATATACCAAATATCAAACCTCTATCACATTTGAAAAAAACATGTCTCATTTATCCGGCAAATCGAACATATTGGTGTGCGGCACCCCCTAAAGTAGCAAATATTGAAAATCTGAAATTGCACACTTTCTTCCTTTTAAACTATCTACCTGTACACCAAGTTTTTATCCTATCGCGAAGCATTTTTTTTCTTTCAATTAATCTTTCGAACGTTTCGAGCACACCCTAAAATGAACATTTATAAAAAACCGTATTCATCTAGGGCTTTTTTATCAAATTATTAGCCCATATACTAAATTTCAAGCCTCTATCACATTGTAAAGGACGAGTTTTTCATTTGTTTGTCAAATCGAATATTTTAGTTAGCGGCACTCCCAATAATAGCAAATGTTGGAAAACTAAAATTGCACACTTTCTTCCTTTCCAACTATTTACCCGTACACCAAATTTGAAGTCTCTATCTCATCGCAAAGCATGCTTTTTTTTATCATTTCACCTTTCTAATGTTTTTGTGTAGAGTACCCCCTTACAAGTACATTTTAGAAAAATATCTATTTTTCTTCTGTTTTCTATCAAATGATTAGCCCTTATACCAAGTTTCAAACCTCTATCGAATTTTAAAGGAGCCGTTTCTCACTTATTCGGCAAATCGAACATATTAGTGAGCGGCACCAAGTAGAAAATATTGAAAATTTGAAATTGCAGAATTTCTTGCTTTCGAACAATTTACCCATACACCAAATTTGAAGTCTCTATCTCATCGCAAAGCATGCTTCTCTATCATTTCACTTTTCGAACATTTTGGTGTAGGGCAACCTCTCTATAGAACATTTGAAAAAAAAATAGATTTTTCCAGGGTTTTTTATCAAACGATCGACCCGGGTACCAAATTGCAAGTTTCTATCTACTTGGGAAGTGCCTAAAAAGCGTAACAGACAGACGGACAAACAGACGGACACTTGGCAATTAGTATATAAGATTATTTTCTGCTCCATTTTCTACCCCAAGTCCATATTTCCAATTTTTTTGATACTGTTAATGTGCTTAGTTAAAATGTTAATGTGCCTATTTTAAATGTGCTTAGTTAGTGTACCAGACTGAAAATCAAGTTAGACTTAAATGCAAATAAAACTCATATACTCAGAAAGTAAAATCACATGATTTGCCATTCCCTTGTCGTCATTTACCTGTCTTCTTGGTTTACAAAGGAATAACATTAGATCAGGTGAATTACATTTAAACTAGATTTTATTTTTTGATGATAAAACAAATAAGGAGTTAGTTCTAAATATAAGATTGCAATTAAACCAAAACAAATTCTTATTTTTCTAATGATATATGTATATATATATATATATATATATATATATATATATATATATATATATATATATATATATATATATATATATATATATATATATATATATATATATATATATATATATATATATATATATATAATAGTTTGAAAGTCCACTGATAGAAAAGTGTGAAGCTGCAACTTGAAAAACCTAACTTTCTAACAAACCAACAAAACAAAAGTATAAAACAGCAAATCTTTAATCAAATGGAAAAAAATAGAAATTTCGAGTCATCAAGTTAAAGAAAATCAAAAAAATTTCAAAGGCATGGAAACGATAATAGAATAACATAAAAAAGTCAGACATTATTGCTATACACGTGGACAAGAGCTAGGCCTTAAAAAATGTAATTGTTCACTTCGCTAAAACTCTTCATCGGGTCCAAGTATTTTGTCGAAGCAAACACAAAATATGTATGTTTCTGAAGAAATAGATAGATAATATCTATAAACTATTTCTACTTGGACAACATATATAAAGAAGGGAAAATATAAGAAACAATAATACCTGGAAAAACACTGCATATTCTCGAACTAGTGGAACCCTGAAACCCTGGATGAAGAGACCAGTGTTGTCATTCGCAAAGGAAAAGGAAATGAACTACTGTTTTGCGTAAGAAATTAAAAACAGTAATACGAAAAGGTAAGAAAAAGAAATAATATGCAAAAAGAGCTACAAAAAAGTGGGGTTAATAATAGTAAGGCTCATGTTTATGAGGATGTAAAAATAAAAGTATTATTAATACAAGATAAAGGTGATGTCTGGCTAATATAAGATACTATGAATAGAATTCATGAAAATCCAGCTAATCTAAACTTTTTAACTATACCATTTACTAAATAAGAAGGATATTTATATAAGTTGCTGGTAATTTTGAGATTATTTATATGCATGGCATGAAATTTTTTATCAGATAATCAGCTTTTTAGAATTTATAGATTAAGTATAATATTTCTAAACAATTGAATCGAGTTACAGGAATTAAATGGTAAGATTTTATTAATGTTAAAATTAAAAAGTCTTTTATCATATAAATTAGTAACAATTCTATTAGAAGGATCAATAAAAATATTTAAATCCAAAATATTTATATTATTACTAATAGTAGCTTCATTAGGAACTAATTCCAAATTGTCTGGATAGAAATCTATATCTATGAGATAATTTTCACTATATACTAAGCAAATCAGATCATAAACATATCTGTAAAATGTATAATCAATTGAAGTAAAAGACGTTTCATAATGATAAAGGTATAAATTAGCTAACATGCTGCTACTGCAGCCACCCTGTGGAACTCCCTATACTTGGTAAGTATAATTTATTTCCTTGAAGAATATTATTATTGAAAATAACAAAGTGAAGAAGTTTAGGAAAATTTATAAAATTTGTTTGAGCTGATAGATTAGTAATATAAGCATTATATCGAGCTAAAATTACATCATATAGATCAGAGATCTTAATATTGTAAAAAGATCTTTAAAATCAAAAGTTTGAAATCCTATTATTTTTCTAAGTAATGTTAATTTATTCTTTAATTCTTTACTAGTATCATTTATAAGGTAATTATTGCTAGACTGACGAAAAATATCATTTATTAGATTAAATAATTTATTAGTAATTTACTCGCAGTAGTAGAGTAAGTATTATGACCACTAGTTACTGTTCTAAATTTAATAGGATTTTTATGAAATTTTGAAATACGCACTATATATGGAAATTTAAGAAATTTATATTTAATATTTAAATCACTCTACATATTGATAATTTTTAATTTCATACTATTAATGGAATGTAAATAAAGTTTAAAAAGACTATTATTTTTTAAATAATCTAACAAAAATTGTATATAAAACTTTTTACAGATAATAGCATAATTATTTGAGGCTTTATCAATATATGTGATAACAAAAGATCTTTGTGTAAATCATTAATGGAATGTTTAATATTATCAATATTATATAAAGATCTAGACAATTTAATACTACTAATAGCATTTTTAATAGATTCTAATAAAGTAAATTTCCACCTATTAAATACCTCTAAAGACAGAATATATTTAGAAGCTAATTTATATATATATTTATCAAGATTAATTGATTTTAAAACTTTAAAAGAATTATTACAAGAAGGTATCCTGAATTTAGTGCCAAATGACATAATGGTTATTAACGTATCGCCTTTAACTATATCTAAGTCTCCTGTAACTATATGCCCCAAGTCTGGATTTAGAAATTTAGCATATTTGTTTACTTTACAAATACATTCATTATCTACAATTGACATAGAATCCTGATCTATAGAGAGAGATTGTGAAATATATATGTTATATACATATATTATATACATATATATATATATATATATATACTAACAAAGCAGTTACCTATATTATATGTCATTCCCCTGTCATGCTGTCATTTACTTGTCTTGAAAATAAAAATTTGCATTATCTATTTAATTTTCCCAAAAGGATCTCTGCTACTGTTTTTTTCTTAGTATAAAACACCCGTCTTAAAATATAGTGCAGAAAACAGGTTGCCAAATAGAAAAATAAAAATTGCAAAAAGAAAGATGAAAAAGCCCGTTTAGAGAAAATGATTCATATACGTGTTTAATCTCCGTATACGTGTTTAATACGTGTTTAATACGTGTTTAATCTCCGTATAGTATAAGAAATATCCATGTCCTGACGAAAAAAAATTGCATGACAGTTGTATAAACTGAAATTCATAAATCGGCCGAATGCAAAAACCGATTCAATTTTCAATTTCGTTGAAAATAGAAACAAAATGAAAAGGTATGGAACAAAATGTTTACGAACTTCTGAAATGGCGAAGATTTTTTTTTTTCCATCGCAGCTTCTTTTCTTTACATAAATTTATTATTTGCTATGAATTTTGATGCTGCTACTCAATACCCATATATATTTTTACCGAATGTTGTTGACTAGAATACAGATATTAAGATTGTTTGGAATGAAATTTGATTAAAAATATTTTATAGAACTGCTAAAATATTTTTATTAACATCAATGAATTCAAAATGTAAATAAATTTACGAATAATCCCCAAGTCTAACATCACTGTATACATAAAATGGAATAGATAATTAACAAGAAAGATCAATCATGCATAAACCATTGATTATGAAACACTTTCCAAATGAAATGCAATCCGATGAATGTATCGCATTTCTAAAATGCGATATATTCAGTGGTGATATATTTTTTAATTATCACAGAACTATAATAATTTATTTCACTTAAAAACTTAAAACTTCATGGAAAGAAATGAATTTTATTCGAATGGCGTCATCGAAATATAAATCATCTGGCTCTCATTCATATACTTTTATTCAAGATTCCAGGGTTTTGCGTGAAAAAATTTAGCAATTCTTATACAACTCATCTTACAATCACTTGTTTACATTCTGCATCCATTAAAATTAGGCTGAAGAAATAATCAAATTTTGATAATCTTTTAAACTCAAAAATATTGTAATTGCGTTGGCGCAGAATATAGATGCACAGAAAATAAGCAAAAATAAAGCGATTTTAGGACGGATGCAACACTAAGTATAAATTTAAAAAAACTTTTAAAATCAAAATTTTTACTATGGAAGAAAAAGTTGGATGCCATATTTTATTTTGAAGTGGATCACGTGATCTTTTCATATTATATGGATGTAATTATTATTTTAATTCTTATTTAAGAAACTACAGAACCTATTTTGCTGAAATTTTTTTACATATTTTATGGGATAACTTGAATATTTCCTAAAATGTTCGAAGCAGTTTGTGAATTTTAATTTCGCTTAAAAAATGCTTGAAAAATTAGATCTTATAGGGTTCAATGTATTTCATTTTTTGAAACCGGGTTCAATCCCAAACTAATCGGAAGATATTATTCATTTACATTCTCGTCTGTTCCACAAACCGTCTGAACAACATACTAAAATTTCAGTGCGATAAAGTCATTTTCATGGCAGTTATGGTGCGAACGGACAGACAGAATGAACCAAAGTCATAAAAACTTTTCAACTATGTTGTAAAGTGCTAAAAAGGAGATTAACATAATACGATTGTAACTATAATTAATTAATTGTATAAAAAAATTGCGGGAATATTATGTCTAAGAAAATGGAATGATAACGATAAAGCTATTTAAATCGCACTGTTTTCATTTTACATTAAAATAATTGCAAAATTATAATGATTGTATATGCATTTTTAATACTTTACAACATAGTTTAAAAGTGTTTATGACCTTGTTCATTCTGTCTGTCTGTCTGTCCGTTAGCACGAAAACTGCTGTAAAAATGACTTTATCAAAATGAAATTTTAGTATGTTTTTCAGACGGTCTGTGGAACCTATGGAAATATAAATGAATCATATCACCCAATTAGTTTTGGATTGAACCCGGGTTGAAAAAATGGAATGCATTGAACCCTATGGGACCTAATATGTCAAACATTTTTAAGCAAATTTAAAATTCACAAATTGCTTCGAATGTTTTAGGAAATATTCAAATTATCCAATAAAATATATAAAAAAATTTTAGTAAAATATGTTAGGTAGTTTTTGAAATAAAAATTGTTTAATATAGAGAGAAAAACAAATTCAATTAAATTCTGACTTTTGCTATATTCTCCAGAAAGAAAAAAGAGATATATTTTATAATAAATATCTTTCCAAGAGTTTAATTTCCAAGAGTTAAGAGCAACTGATCAATCAGCACCCTCTGCAGAGCTGAGTGCCCAAGCAATCCTCTGCACATGCTACATATATCACCCAGTGGACATATTGCTATTTTAGATGGGGGGGTGACATAGGGGCTCCGAAAGGATGCCTCTTGGCTTGGCTTTTTTTTTATCATGCATGAGTAAATTATTTTCAAAAATCATAACCAAGTAGGTCATATAGTAAGAAAGATAGAATCGATACCGTTATAAGTAGAAATGTGTGAATAACACTTTTCTCGAATTCGAGGATTCTAATCAGGCTGTGTAGAGTTAGTGAGTTTGTCGCAAATGAGCGCTATTTTGTAAAAATGTTAAGATATTACATAAAATAGTTCTTCACTTCTGCTGGTCTCTCAAATTGTGGGCTGCAATCAAAAATAATTTTGCCATTCGCAAACCCAGCAAGCTTTTAATATAACGAGAAATTTATATATTTTCATTTCTACAATTTCTGAATGAAATTCTAGCATATATTATAAATGTATATATTTAAGTGTAATTTTTGACAAGGGGAGGCGTGTTGGCATGCATTTTATTAGTATTCCTACTTTTCAAGTGTTTGTAAAATGAATTTAAACTTTAAATGTTATTAAATTTATTTTCCAATCTACATTTTAAACGTGTTTTAATATTTATTAGCTGCGCAGGCTCTTTTTCGGCAACTACAGCAAATGATATAGTTCGCCGAGAGATGCAAATGATATAGTTCGCTGAGAGATAAAATAAAAAAAAAAATATTTCCTATTGAGAAACATGTTCACTTTTCATATGTAATACCATACGATAAATTTGGTGACATCATTCTCGTGGATCTAGCTTCCTCCATTCATGAAAAAAGATACTTTGAGTAACGCTTTTGTATTTGAACGCCAATAGTCATTTATCTTCTGTAAGAATAACTTATTTCTCCGTCCATAACGCTTGGCAAGATTTTGGCGACGTATTTGGTGGAATATTGCCAACTTGGCGACTTTTTAAAATGTTGCTAAATTAACGATAAACTCGCCAAATGGATAAAAATGACGCTAAATCAATGAAAATACCGACTTATTGACGTAAATTAAATATCTTGGAAAGAATATAAATATCTACTATAAAAATAATCTATTTTTTTTTACTGTAAAAGTAGTAAATTCATTGCATTATATAAGGAAAGTCATGTGCTGCCCACATCAGATTTTTTTTACGTATTATCTGTTTATCTAAATTCTGAGCCAAAGCAATTACACTATTTTTTATTTTAAATGATGGAATATTCATTGATTTTACATATAGTGGCATTTATATTACAATAGCGTTATTTGAATGAAGTTCATTTAGTGTAACTAGCATGGAGTTAGAAAGAAGGAGATAAAACTCCTATGTAAGAAATGCTTAAAAATGCCATAATGCTTTGATAATTATATGCAGGTGTCGCCAGTGTTAGTAAAGTGGCTGCTATTGCTAATTGACACAACGGAAAAGCGCAGTATTGAGTATATGTATTTTTGATTAGTTTTAAATTAAGAGTTAACTAATTATGTGCATAATGAACCAGTATTTTTTCATAGTAGTCGGATAGAGTACAGAATCTATGGAGATACAAATAAGTTGAAAGGTAAAATAATTTTGAATGAGCAGGAATATTCGTTATTGTTTCAGTTCTAACTTGCCTTGCGTTAATTATTTATTTTTACAAAACTGACAGTTTAAAAATATTTTAGGTCTTTCGCCATAGAAAGTGATGCAATGCAGCTTATCCCAGCGCCACCTAAATTATTGTCTTACACGATATTGGCGTTTTATTAATGTGAAGGTTTAACTCCTTACTTTTACCTTCATGGTTACTGGCATTGTATTTTTTGATTGTCTTTTTTGAATTTTGAAGTTTTCAAATATAATAAATTGCTATAATATTTAAAAAAATATCAGAGCTGAATGTATCATAATTTAGAGACGCTTAAATAAAATTGCATTTCCAGCTGGAAAGTGTTTTATAATCAATGCTTTATGCATGATTGAACTTCTTGTTATTTTAACTTTTGACGTTTTAATAGGGTTACATTTAGTTGGAAAACTTACTATATATAAGTATAATTTTATTTAATGCGGTTACAATTTTCGAAAAAGTTCCAATCATCCTTGCCGTTACGCATTACAAAAGTTGCTTGGAGGTCCGTGACGGGCCCCTTAAACAGGATGGGCCCCGGGTCTCTATTCCCGCATTCATCCAATCAGGTTAGCCCTTCTTATCCCAACCAGGGAGTCTACTGATTCTCTACCAGGGAGCCGCGAATGCTGGTTGCAAAAGCTTTTAATAAAGAAAAACACAATTTCTCATCATTTATGTAATTAAATAATAAAGTTAAATTATTAAATACGGTTTTAACTTAAACTATTAACAAAACAATGTGAAAAATTTTGAAAGTTCAATTTGGTTAGAAATTCACTGGGTTGTTAAAATTCAAGTAACAAGACAAAGGTACATTCAAAGGAAGTTTTCTTGAAGCGGGGAATTTTTGCAGTTGACAATAATGGACATTATCAGCACTGCTGACAATTCCTCATAGGATTGCCAGATGTAAATTTTTAAAAGAAACCAAACAGTAATAGAAAAATGCTAAACTAATTACAATGTATTTTTCATAATCACACATCACATGAAACACATGAAAATTTTAATGTTACTGTTTTTTGTTATTAGTATTCTGAAAAGCAATTATATCAGCACAAAACTATGTGGGCAATATGTGTATCCACTTTAGTTAAAAAACTAATTGACCCTATTTGGAGAAAAATTACATGTATTTTTTTTAAAATTACATGTATTTTTTTTAAAATTACATGTATTTTTTTACAAAATGATCCGCAAAAATCGTATGTATTCTATCTGTAAAACTAATCGACCAAATTTTGCTTAACCTTTTGCTTACGAGTGGGACAGGTATATCCATTGGCGTCAAAGGACGCCAATGTCCGCAAAGGGGGATCGAATTGATAGGGTATATCAAATACCTGTCTTTTTGAGAGGTTCTTCGTTTGGGATGGACGCTGTACCACCTCGAAGCCTCGAATGTTCAGAACCCCCAAATTTTGAAATGAAATTATGAAAAATCATAAAATAAATCAATACTTTTAATAAAGTTACGTAAATAATTTTTTCTTATGTAAATTTTGATTAGAAAACGATTGACATAAACTTTAGAACTAGCAGGAACCGCTCTCTAGTTCTACCACATTTTTCAAATAAATTAAAAAGTAAATTAATATAAAATTTAAAAAAAGTATTAACAATTACGAAATATGTTCACTTTTCATATGTAATATTATGTGATAAATGTGTTATCATCATTCTCGTGGATATAGCTTGTTCCATTCACGACAGAAAATACTTTGGGTAATAGTTTTGTATTTGGTTGTCATTAGTCTTTTATTTTCTTAAGATTAACCTATTTTCCCATCGATAACACTTGACGACATTTTGGCGGCGAATTTGGCGGCATATCGCCAGTTTGGTGAGGTTTTCTTAAACGTTGTCAAATTGACGAAAATGTTGCCAAATTGATAAAAATGACTCTAAATCAATGAAAATGACTACTAATCGATGAAAATTCAATATCTTGGAAAGAACATAACCCATTTCTCCATCCTTCTGTAAGACTTAGCAAAAAAATTGTCGGGATATCGTAAATTTGGCGACTTTTTAAATATTGTCAGATTGACGAATATGTCGCCAAATTGATAAAAATATTACCAAATTGATAACAATAACGCCAAATAAGAGGCAATTTTTTGCAAATTTTTAATTCCGTCATTTGATGAGCTTACCTTTTAGTACATGAGAAATGCTCTTCTCATGTAGTAAAAGGTACTGCTTTGTTTGTAACATTTATCGATACATAATAATCTAGCGAATTTTCTAGCTAGTACTGTAGCGAAATATCGCCAAAATTACAAAATTGACGCCAAGTTGATGAAAATGACGCCTAATTGGTGAATTTATTATTAAAATATTTTAATATATGGACTATATTGCTTATTGGGGATGCTATCAATATTGATAATTGTATAATTGTTAATTTTGAATTGCGTGAAATATAAGTTAATTGTGTTCGAAATAGCTTTACATGTTGTCATCTAGAAAAGTGCCAAATGTACAATTCAACGTTACACGCACTATGCCGTGAATATTTTCATCATTTTGTAATTGTGAAAGAAGCAAATTCATTGCATTATATATGGAAAGTCATGTGCTGCTCACATCAGATTTTTTTATTGGTTCGGTTAAGCAGACCAATGAACTGGCTAACTAAGTTTCTGCGATACTGTGAGGAAGGCAGGGACGAAGCTTTCGATTCGGTTGCAACGGTGGTGATGGGGAATCAACAATTCATGGATCTAAGCCCGACCCGAAAAAAGGTCGATTGTGGCAACTGCGGTTTTGTTCGAGATGAGCTACTAAGATGCAAGAACGGTTCTCCTGAGAAAGTGGAAGTATTGCATGAGCCTCAATTGATTCCAAGCATAGTATCAAAAGCTGGGAATCTTTAGTTGGATGCAGGTAAGAAATATTTGAATATTTTTGCGAGTACGCGAAGATCGGCGGTATCAACAAGCTTAGTATAATCTATTTTGAGTTCCATCAACTAATTGGATTGTGCAGTAGTTTGTCTTTAAATTGCGCAAAATATGTGTTTAATCAGCCAGTAGATGTCTCTGTTTAGTTCTGTAAATAAATTAGCTTGATTTTAAATCCAAGTCACTGCGTGATCTTTCCTTGGCCATACAAGGCATAAAATTTCTTTACAACTTACAACACTATTACGATTTCCGCCTGATTCTCTTTTTATGACCTCTTAAAAATGCGCAACTTTTTTGCATATAGTGGTAATAGGACAAACATTTTATCTATTATTGTCCTATGAATATGACTCTACAGGAATAATCTTGGTTAATACAATTTCTTGAATAAAATCATTCTTGCAAAATGTATCTAGCGCGTTTCTGTTAATTTTATGTTTATCCTCGACATAAACGAAATTTCGAAATTGTGCCAAAATAAAATTTCATGAATTTCTTGATTGATCTGACAGACAAAAACGTAATCAATCCAAAAAATGTACTTCAGCCTTAAAATTTCACTGATAATAGAAAAAAAAAGAAGACGAGAAGGAATAAGATATTTACGAACTTCAAAGTAGATTTCAGAAAGCGCGAAGATTTTTTTTTATAGCAGTTTCTTTTTATTTCAGAAATTTATTATCTGCCATGCAATTTGTTTGTTCCTCTCAAAACACAGATATACAGGATGATTTAAAAGGACTTTATGAGTTTGAAAGTTTATAGAAATTTAATCAGAAGACTTACAGTATCAGTTTAGGCGTTTATTTAGGGAAAACACGTTACGTTTTACCACTTGACCTCTTGAGATTGATATTTAGAACTGAACACCCTCCCCCCTCCTCCAAATTGAATTTCAAAGTACGCCACTACAGGTATATGTTATTTCACAGAGTACTTATTCTATAATTAGCTAATTTGTGAAGTAGCTGTATTGTATTAATTATTTCTAATTAGCTAATCTGTGTAGAATATTATGCGTCGGATATGTTTTTTTACTTCCTTGTAATACATAGTAATATATAGGGAAAGTATTGGAATCATGTCGAACATTGCAACTCGAGTTCTCGACGGATCTACACGAGTTGGGACCTCACGAACACAAAACCACTATTTTTAGCGTGGTGTGTGTCTCTGTGTGTGTCTGTCTGCTTGTCTGTTTATGCAATGTATGCATCCGCTCTAACTCAAAAACTAATGGACCCAATTTCATAAAATTTTATTGGTGACCTTGTAGGTGACTCTGGTTCTGATTAGAATTTAATACGATTTAGGAAAAAGCAACCTGCCTCTCTTTGCGAAATGGCCCTTAAAAATTGAATGTATCCACGCAAGTTAAAAATCTAATATAGCAAATTTCACAAAATAGTGTGAGTATTGTATATTTCACAAAGTATTGTAAAGGAGTCTAAAATTAGAATGTGATTTTTCGATGGAAGAGAACGTTTCAAGCATCCCTGAACTCGATCGAGCCTTTTTGAGATATATGTGTATACGTATGTGTGTAACCGTAAGTCTGTAAATAACTATAAATGTTTATATATTTGCTATTTTTACAGATATTTTATTATCACAAATTATTGCATAATTTTGTGATCGATTTCAAATTACAATTACTCCGGAACTAGTTATCATAGAGTACCTAATACATCATAGATGTAGTAAACTAATAACGTAGTAAACTAATACTCGTTGTAAACTAATATCATTAGATGACATATAAAGTTCCATTTATAACAGTATATGTTTCAACCCTTTATTTTTTTCTTAACTCTTCGATACAATTGTATAATTACGTCGATTAGGTTGCATTTATGATACTTTTTGTACCCAGTTTACCTCTTTTTTACCTAGTTCTTTTAAAACTGGATAAAAAGAAATGTCCGTTATAGTAACTAAAGATTAAATTAAAATATAGTTTTTTCAAATTGTCACCTAATATACGACCCTTTAAATCTTCGTCATGATGAATATTTAAATATAGCGAAAGAACTACAGCCAGCAAACAGTTGAAATTTTGCATACTCATATAAAATGTATATTATGAATAGATTTTCATCAATATATGTCAAGGTTCATATATTTATTTAAAAGTAATAAAAATCACGTAATTGTGTTTGGGTTGCTTAGTAGCAACGGAATAAAAAAAAAAAAAAAAAAAAAAAAAACTGATGTGGGCAACACATGACTTTCCTTATATAATGCAATGAATTTACTACTTTTACAGTAAAAAAAATAGGTTTTTCTTATAGTAGATACTTACATTCTTTCCAAGATATTGAATTTTCGACAAATAGTCGTCATTTTCATTGATTTAGAGTCATTTTTATCCATTTGGCGAGATTTTCGTTAATTTGGCAACATTTAAAAAAGTTGCCAAGTTCGCGACGTTCCGCCAAATTTGTCACCAAAATCTCGCCAAGTGTTATGGACGGAGAGGTAAGTTATTCTTATAGCATATAAATGACTATTGACGTTCAAATATAAAAGTATCTTTTCTCATGAATGGAACGAGCTAGATTTACAAGAATGATGTCACCCAATTTATCGCATAATATAACATATGAAAAGTGAACATATTTCTCAACAGTTAATATTTTTTTTAATTTATGGGATTTTTTGATAAATTTATTTGAAAAATGTGCAATATCGTCTGAGCGGTTCATGCTAGCGTTCTAAAGTTTATGTCAATTGTTTTCTAAGGAAAAATTACATAAGAAATGTCTATTTGCGTAACTTTATTAAAGTTTTGATTTTTTGATAATTTTTTCAAAGTTTCACTCGAAATTTTGGGGGGTTCTGAACATTCTATCTGTATAAAAACAATGAGCTTCCAGTATTCACGGATTTTGATTTTTGTGCCAAATTTCTTTTGAATCGCCCCATTCGTTCGTGAGATATCGTCTCCACAGACACACTGACGCACACACACACAATGTTTGATTCGTAATCAGGGATGCTTGAAACGTGCTCTGCTGTCGAAAACTCGAATTCGAATTTTCGACCCCGTCACAATACTTTCCTTATACATTATGTGTATAAGGAAAGTAATAAATAAATAAATTAAGTGGGAAGCTATTTATTACATAAAATATGAATCAAAGTCTATGTAATGAATCATAAGATATGAATCAAAGTTAAAGTAATGTAACACCAGGAATTCAAAACTCATCACTCTGAAACGCTTCATCAGATGTTAAATTTTGCTTTAGATTCGAAGTTGTCAAACTTGGGTGTTGTAATGGGAAATTACAAAAGTTTTTAAACGAGTTTAGACCATGCATTTGCAATGCAATAGAGATTTGCAGCGATGCTAAATAAAGATTTCTATCGTAGAAATTTTTACGATGTTTGAGTCAGAAGTGAAACAGTGAATTTGTTGTTCGAGTGTCATGCATCGTGTAAAATGGCCGTTACCATAACTGGTAATTGTTGCTTTTCTATCATGTAAGTGCCTGTCATGTATTGTCATGTGTATAGTCATGTGTATTGTCTTCCTGCAATGACCATGTAGCTGAGATTCAAATAATAATTGTGAACGGGATTTTTTCCTAAAATATACATTTGTTCATGGTTTCAGGTCTTCTGTCCTTAACAAAAAGACTTCAACAACACTCTAGATCATTATGAGGAAATAGAAAAAAAAGCTTGCTATCATGATAGGTTTCGTTAGGTAAGGTATAAGTGAAATGTGTAGTTCTTAGTGAAGATTTGCAGATCAGGCATTTTAACTTAAGTCAAATGTTGCTAGTAGCGTCCTCGCAGGCTTAACCCAAGGTCAGACAGTATATTAAAGGGTTCAAAATTTCGAATTTTTCAATTTTGGCTTTAATAGACCGGAAGAAGACGATTCCAAAATATATAATGTATATAGCTTTAAAATACCCTATTGCAAAAAATATAGGCTCCCGTAAGACATAGAGCTATAGCCGCGAAACTCGGCATGTATATCCCGTTTGAGGAGATATGAAAATGATTAGAATTTGGAAGCAAAAAACGTTTCATGGTGGCAACTTAAATGATGGCAACTAAAAGATGACATTTTAATAAAGGTGAAATCCTCCCCTGGCAGCTAATAAAGCTGATATTCGGTGCGGTATAGAGTCGATTAAGTTGCTTATATCCTTCTGTGGAAGAGAATGCCGCAATTGTTCAGCCAATTCCGTGGTATTCTGAGAAGGTAGCAATTGCCGACCGAGCATGTCTTAAACGTATTCTATTGGTGATAGGTTGGGAACCTGGATAGCCATAGGAAGATATTAAATTCTCGAAGGCATTTTTGAGAAAGTCGTGCAGTATGTGGTCGAGCGTTGTCCTGTTGGGAATGAAAACTGGCAAGCTTGACAACATAGGCATTGACTGCAACATTTGACTGCAGAATATTGTTGACTTACAAGCAAGCTGTTAGATTGGCTTGCAGCACAACTAGAGGAGATCTGCTGCTTCACGAGATGGCTCCCAGACTATCAGATTACGTGTGATGGCCGTGTGCTGAACGACAACAAATGCAAGATTGGAACGCTCGTTAATTGTTAGTAGCGCAGTCGAGTATATCTAGAAGGCATTTTTATACACAACTGGCAGTATCTCCTGTCCAATTGTCTGTGAGTAAGATCCCTTTTCGTTTTAAATGCTGTACGATGCGCTGTTCTCATACGCGAGCACTATAACATCATTGCGCTGCCAGTTTGATCATTTGCGTAATTCTTAAAACTTCATTTGCATAACTCTTGAAACTACATTTGCATGTCGAGTTTTGCGGCTGTAGCTCAATTTTTTATGGACGCATGTATTTTTTTTTTGCAACGGAGTGTATTTAAATAGTCAAAATACAGAATTTAAATATGTAAATATGTACTAATGTATCTGCGTAATTATATTGTTTCACCCATTTTTCTCAAACTGTAGGGGGATTTTCCTATGTTTAGGTCTTTTATGAATGTATTCATGGTAAAAATTAAAATTTTCCACATTTGTGCAGCAAACTTCTTTCATTAAAAGTACTCAAAATAATGAAAGTACAGAAATATTAACAAATTTATGTGATTTTGGGATCATTTCTCTAGGAAAATTCAAAATTTCTTTCTTCTTGCCCAAAATATAACACGATTCTTCTTATTAGTGACTAATATCATTTTAGCCACCACAACAAATTTGAAAGAGTTAGAGCAATATGTATTTAGAAAAGTGTAACTAGCTTCTTTCGTTAAAAGTACTCAAAATTATAGATGAAAGTACAAAAAAATTAACAAATGTCGGGGATTTTGGGATCATTTTTCTAGGAAAATTCAAAATTCCTTTCTTCTTGTACAAGATGTAACATGCTTCATATTATTGACTTATATCATTTTAGCCACCACAACGAATTTAAAGGAGAACACACGCAAAGGAGGAACACACGATTTAAAAAAGTGTACATAAATTGTACTAAAATTTATGTGGTGGATTTAAGACCTAATCAAATACAGAATTTCGTATAAATACAGGAAGAAATAAATACGTGCATTATTGATTTCCGCTGAAAAAAATCTGTGCATGGTTGTTTGGTTTTAAATTTTCTTAACAAACCTCCAATTTAATAAGGGCAGTTAAATTTTGTGCCTTCTCAGAACGTCCTTCAAAAATTATTCTTAAAAGTTTCAAATGCTGGCTTCTTTATTGGCTTCTTTAGTTGGCTTCAATTGGCTTCTTTAGTTAAAGAATGAACATGGCTCGTGTGAGGATTTCATTATTTAATATAATTTTATTCTAATTCTACTTTTTCCTTAAATATATGTCCTGAACTTCTCAACTTTCATTCGAAAGAATCGCACACTCACGATTGGCCAGATCTATAAGAAGGGCAGACTTTAGAATTACGTATCTGCCGTTCTGCCGTGTGTGTGTGTTCTAATCGTCCATGGAAGATAACATCGACAGTTATAAAATGCAATCTTGTGAGTACATATATTGTGTAGTAGTTTGATCATAATAGTTTCAGTTTGAAAGTCGGTTTAGTAATAAGTTAGGTTTGAAGTTTATTGTAGATTAGCATGTCTTGAGTAGAATTGTGATGCTACTGTTGTAAATAATTTGTATATAGATTTGTATATATATATATATGTGTGTGTGTGTTTTGAGTTCCCAGCGAAGCTAGCTGTAATAAAGCTGTTTACGTGTTGTGATTCCTTCGTCAAATTCTAGTCATTATATTATTGGAAGTTTAATTTAGAGTTTAGTAAATTGTAATGGTTCATACAAGAGTCATAATCTTGGGTTAAAGTAGTATAGTACTTTATACTCTTTCCATCTTCAGTTTAAGCGTCACCGGAAAGCCAAAGAAACAGGATTTTTTGGGAGGGCAATTTTGACAATTTCCAAAAAGTGGAATTATTCAGCATTGTGTTATTTATAAATCTACTGCGTTTTCTATTATAAAAATTTGCATATGAAAGTAAGTTATTCAGCATCGAGAATTGTGTAAAAGTTCTTATAATTTCCGTGTTTTTTTGCAAATCTAGCGGTGGTATATCAAGAGCACTGTGCAAGGGAGATACACTGTTGTGCTATGGCATGTGTTGGCGAATATAGCACAGCAATTTGGGGTATTTTATGAAGTATATACACATAGAGGTTTCAGAGTCTAATTCGACGATACGAGCAGTTTCGTCCCAGTAGCTTAACAGTAGAGCGTCGGCTGGCCAGTTCGCAGATCCAGGGTTCGATTCTCAGTTGGGGCAGCAAGGTTCTCTACAATAGCTCCCGAACAAATCAACCCTGTAGGTTAGTGCAAAGATATCGGAGGTCTGAAACCGACCCTGATATGAATAGTACGGATTCAGTGGACTCTAGAAAATTGAGCGCTAGATTTCAAAATTGAGAGGATAACGACCATGCAGGATACTACCATGGCTAAAAATATTAGTAACAGGAGTTGGTCAATCAGATTGTTGCCTGCCAATCTGACATTAGAGGGTGGAGAATGCAGAGTCCACTCCGACGATAAGAGCTTGCAATTTCGTCCCAGTAGCTCAACGGTAGAGCTTCGGCTGGCCAGCTCGGAGATCTAGGGTTCGATTCCGGTTGGGGCAGCAAGGCTGTTTACAATGTTACGTCTGTTCTGGCTTTTGCAGTGGCTATAACTAATATCTTTATATTTAACTAAAATACGGATAAATGTTAAATTGTGTATTAAAATTGCTTTTTTCCCCCTCCCGAGATGTGCTATCTGCCTTCAAAAGGCCATTAAGGCCTTTTGGATAAGGGCAGCAGATGTGTGTATGTTTATGGAATACATTCCAAGAGAATGCAAATATTTACGAACTACAGTTATATAAAATACAACATACATTTATTTTAGTATATATGTAAGAAAAACAAATTCTTTTATCATGCCTTTAATGTAAGCCAATAGCAAAACACAGGATGACTTTTGAAGACAATTTTTAATAAAAACATAACATTATTTATTCAAACAACAACATCGTAATGGAAATGCTCGAATAAGAACGACATCTCTTGAAGACAAAAATATATGGCACAAATGAAACGCTTCAAAACGAATCCTGCGAAAAAGGTGCATACAGAACATAATCACATAACACATATTCTTTACATTTACATATACTTGTATGTCCACAATAAATAAATTATGCGAATACGAAAGCAAATGGCAGAAAACAGATGATCTCCGAAATTATTTTGGTGCATCTCTTTTTCAGTTAGAGGGTGCTTCTACAGGGGAGTCCGAGTGCCACAGGGGGTCAGCTCTGCGTCCGAATCTCAGTCTGAGAGAGGGGCTTCGGCCACCCTTTCGTTCCATCTGGTGGTTGTATGCAGACATGGGGGCCGAACCTCCTTCTATTGCCTCCTTGCGAAGCAGGAGCTCGTAAAGGTCACGGAGGTCTGGAAAATAGACAGAACCAATAGGGGTAAACGTCATAATATGTTTGTCACAAAGGAAAATATTAAATAACACCAGAATAAACAACAGAAATATTTGCATAACTATTAATTTTAATATTTAGTACAGTCAAGCATGGTTAATGCGAACATAATGGGAATTACTTTTAACGCGAACTGTATATAAAAATTTCATAACTTCTAACCGAATTAATCTGCAAACGTAAATGCATTTGAATAGTGTACAAGGTTGATTAAACGTATTAGCTAGTTTCGGCAGCAAAGAATGGTATTCTTCGTCAAGATTTAAAAATAAAATTAATAGTTTTAGCCTGGAATGTTTATAAACTGGAATTTTTCCTGTAACTTGGGTAAATATTTTTATAAAAGTGACGCGGAGGTTTTAAAACGACGTTCTCCAATTTTTTAGTAATTCTGATATAACTTTGCCTATAATGTCTATGACGTCTATATAAAATATGAAAAAAATTTTTAGCTGATATTTCGGGTATTTTTTAAATATTATTTTTTTATTATTATCAATACTGCCGCATTTCATGTAAGAAGACAAATTCTCCATGAACAATACTTTTGTAGTTATAGTTATAATTTTTTTTCGTATTATTCTAACATCATTATAAATAAAACTTAGCGTGGATTTTAAAAGTGAGTAAATAGTTCGAGTTTTGCTATGTGAATTATAAAACTTTTAGTAATAATAAAAACTGCTAATGCAACAAGTTTGGCTATTGGCGTTAACGAGGTTTGGTGGTATAAAACATAAAATAATTAGCTCAAAGTGTTATACTAATTATTTAAAATTACAATCTTCAATTTTATATGAATTACAACACGTCTTAATTTTACTTACTCTTAATTATATATACTCTAATTATAAAACTTTTAACTGCCTAGAGATAAAGTGTTATAAATATAAGTGTTTTGAATATTATAGTTCAAAGTGTTATAAATAATTTGTTATAAATATTATAAATGTTTAACGCTTTAACATGATATTTTTTATCATGTTTTATAGCTATTAGCTGATAAATTAAAATTCAAACGAAAGTCGGATATATTTACAGGAGTTTTCCCAAAGTATATGAGTCAGTCTGATAGCCATTTACCGCATTAGGCATTTAAAATGATTTAATGTAATACTGGTAGAAAATGAAGATATCTCAGATAATCAATATTTGTACTCATACGCAGAGAAATATACATTCTTACAATATTCTGTAAATAATTTTACAAATACATATTCAAATCTATTATCATGCTTATATGCAATATCATTAAAAAATATTAAAATCAAAATGTACAAATATTACTTTATGCAATTTACTTTAATTTTTACCAATTTCCTTATGATTTTTCTTAAAGACATGACCACGCAAACTGTTAGTCATGCAACGTATAAAATTAATTCCTTTTCATCGTTCTCTCAGTGTATCAACAAGTATCCATTTATGAATTTCACGAATATTAGCACCACTCACTGAATAGCCGATAACTGCATTCACAGCAAGAAAACTTTCTATGTGCCGTAATTTTAAAACGCCGTATTTATATTTTGCCGTATTTTTGTGGCCATGTATTTTAATATTTTCCGTTAACAAGTACATTTACAGTTGATTTAATATTTATGTACAAAACTTTTGTTAAAAAACTTTTCTCGTTGCTATTACGTTTACATTTTTTTTTTAAATTTACGTTTATAGAATATTGTAAATAGTGTTATGAACGTGTAAAACGCTCTCACTGGGGTCTCTTTCAAGAACCAGATGGAGAAAATACCCGTACAGTCAACCTTTCCTATGACGTGAACATGGGGTTGCTATATGCTGATGTTCGGAAAAGAGATGGCAAATTTGGCGAATTATCGCCAATTTGGCGACATGTGGCGACTTTTCGAAGGTTCAAGAAACGCGTGGAAACGTGGCTTTAGAAATTTGAACAGCGAAAGGAGAGAGATTTTTTATGAGAGATTTCAACAGAAATTATAACATGTTATATGGATTATTCAATATTGAATTTTAATTAAATGAATCACATGTATAGCACATATTTAGAAAAAAATAATTGACAGTATAATAGAAATTTTACTTCTACATATACTCGATTACTTTCGGATACGAAACTAGTCTCTCAAAAGGTCTATCCTCAGTTGCTCTAGCTCTGAAAAAAGTAACAATCCCACTAGATGTCATTCCGGCGCTGATAAACAAATGCCAACAGCGAAAACCTGAACCATTTATTGATTTTACATTTCCTTGGGTTTGCCGTTGTTCTAGTGACAATTTGTGAAACGCTAGAAATTTCAGAAGCATATCAAATTCAACGTCTGATGTCATAAAGTGTGACAATGGGAGTAGACAAGGAAGTGTTAGACTCAAGAGTCTGTTCTGGAAATAGTATTTTTTCCCTTATATAATGCTTTGCGTACTTGTTTTTCTGTGTTATTCGGGTAAAATATAAGAAACGTTTAGAAAGAGGAATAAATACTTTCATATTAAGACATGATATATAAATGTAGCTCTTTGTTCAGGAATCGGAAAAAATATGGGACTATTTCGGTTATGGTTAAATAGGAAGGTTTGAAACTTATTCTGCATTTAATTTTAATCTTCTGTGTGTCATTATAATAACATATAGTGTCATATAGTTGATACTATGGTGTGCAAAGATTCAGCCTTTTAAGCAACAGGAGGAACGCTTGAGGGTTTGGGAAAGCAATGAGAAATCCACACTCCTCACTCCATTAGGGATATAAAATCCAAACAGTCTAGGACTTATCTAGGGTGATACTATAAGTGTGCAAAGATTCAGCCTTTTGAGAAACCGTTAGTGCTGCTTGAGGGTCAAGTAAGACATTAAGAAACCTATAATCTCCACTTCAGGGAGATAGAAAATCCGAATAGTTTAACGTTTATGACTCATTCGATAGTCGATCCGATAGTCCGATAGTCAAAGATTCAGCCTTACAAGCAACCGGAGGATTACTTGAGGGTTTGGAAAGACATCAAGAAACCCGGCGTAATCTTCAGTCCTAAGGAGATAGAAAATTCAAATAGGTTAGATCTCATTTAAGCAACCGAAGGATAACTTGAGGGTTTGGAAAACATTAAGAAACCCATAATCTCCACTCCAGGGTGATAGAAAATCCGAACATGTTAGGACATATCCGATGGTCGATACTACAAGCGTGCATCGGTTCAACCCTCTAGATTGCCTGGGGGACTTTTGGAAAGTCTAGAAATATTTTCAAAAAAATTCTCATTTTCGCTGTCCCTGGGGTTTTAGTTTTGTACGAAGGCCAATACTAATTATTCAGAGATACGTCATTCTAGATGATCAGTGGGTTTCTGAGGGGTGCTGAAAATAATTTTAAAGATACCGTCTCCTGGAGAGGTAAAAGAAAATTCTGCATCCGTTTGGTTCTATACCGTAACTCATACTAAAAGTTTGCAAAAAAATGAGCTTTTAGGTCACCGCAGGTCTTCTGGAGGGCCTGGAAGGACAAAATACGTTAGACGTGTTAGAAAATTACATATGGTGATTGCTTATACAGGGTGATTAAAAAAAGATTGGCAAAAACTTTATGAGGTTGTAGTACACACCAAACCAAGCATTTTTCGTCATAATTTACTGGGTTGGAAATGAAACGTAAAGGCGACAGTGGGCCCATAGTTTGGCCTCCCACGATCGTCCGATCTGTTGTGTATTGACTTCTTTTTTGTGGGGATATCTCAAGAGCTTCGCCTATGATATTCCCCTTGAATCTGAAGAGGAATTCGATGCCAGAATTTCGGTTGCTGTTGCCGAAGTGCGCGACATGCCTTATCTGTTCGAGAGAGTTCGCCAATCCCTCCATCGCCACTGTGAGACGTGCATTCAGGTTGGCGGTCGCTCTTTTGGACCATTACTGTAATTGTTGTTTATTAAATGTCATTTTATAACTTCTATGCCATTTTTGTGTTTTCGCCTCACCTCATCGATTTCATTATTAAGCGTCCACTGGCGCCTTTACGTTTTATCTTCGATCCGGTAAACTATGACGAAAATTGCTTGGTTTGGTGTATATTACCACCTCAAATTTGGCCCACCTTTTTTTAATCACTCTGTATATGGCGATTGCTTTGGAGTTTAATCAAATGTGACCATTTTTTATTTCAGTTATACGATGTAAATAATAAGAAAATGGATAGAACACTATATTTTATAAATAAAATGTATTATATTATTTTTCCTAGATACGTATTATAATGTATAGAGAAAGTATTGTGACGGAGTCGCAAATTCGAATTAGAGTTTTCGACGGAAAATCCCGTTTTCAACATTCCTAAACTCGAATCCAATGTTTTGAGTTTATGACTGTGTTTGTGTGCATGTGCATTCATGTTAATTTGTCCGCCTGTGTGTGCATGTATATTAGTTTGTGTGAATGTATATTAGTTTGTGTTTATGTATATTAGCTTACGTGTATGTGCGTGTGTCTGCGAATTTGTTGACACGAAATATCACGAATGAATATCATATTTCGAAAATAATTTGTTCGATTATTAAAATCTGTTAATACTGGAACCCTATTGTTTTAAAAGCAATTGAATGTTTGAAAGCCTTCCCATGTTTGAATGAATTTTAGAAAAATGATAGAAAATCTGGACATTTAATAATGATATGTAAATATTTATTTCCGACTTTAAATATCATCATGAAAAAACGAATGATACATACGTTAGAACGCATGGTCCGTTTACGAAATATTACACAGTTTTTGAAAGAATTAAAAAAATAAAAATTATGACTTTCCATGCTATTAAACAAATAATAATTTCAGACGTAAATTTTCATTGGAAAACGAATGATATTAACTTTTGAAGACTAGCATGAATAATTCTCGATATATTGTACGTTTTTCTAATATTTTGAACAAAAATATCATAAAATACAAAAAAAGCATCATCTAATATGTATTTGTTTCACAAGTAATATAGTGTGACAAATTTGTTAACATCATTCTCATGAACCTAATTCATTCTGTTCACGAGAGAAGATACATTCTGTACTAGTTACTTTCCTTGTATACAATAATGTATAAGGAACGTATAGTGACGGGATAGAAAATTCGAATTTGAGTTTTCGACGGCTGAGCACGTTTCAAGCATCCCTGATCAAGAATCGAACATTTTTGAGATGGTGTGTGTCAGTCAGTGAGTCTGTGGAGACGATAACTGATGAACGAATGGACCGATTCGAACGAAATTTGGTACAAAAATTACAATTCGTGAATACTGGAAGCCTATTGTTTTTATACGCAATTGAATGTTCAGAATCCCCTAAATTTTCGAGTGAAATTTTGAAAAAAACCTCAAAACCTCTAATAAAGTTACGCAAATAGACATTTCTTATGTAATTTTTCATTAGAAAGCGATTAATATAAATTTTAGAACGCTAGCACGAACCGTTCTCGAGATTTTGCACATTTTTCAAAAAAATTATCAAAAAATTATATAAAATAAAAAAAAAATACTTTTTATTGAGAAACATGTTCACTTTTCATATGTAATATCATGCGATAAATTGGGTGACATCATTCTTGTGGAGCTCGTTCCATTGATGAAAAAAGATACTTTGAGTAATACTTTTGTATTTGAACGCCAATAGTCATTTATTTGCTATAAGAATAAATTATTTCTCCGCCCATAACGCTTGGCGAGATTTTGACGACGAATTTTGCTAAATGTCGCCAATTTGGCGACTTTTTAAAATGTTTCCAAATCAAAGAAAATCTCGCCAAATGGATTAAACTGACACTAAATCAATGAAAATAACGACTATTTGATGAAAATTCAATATCTTGGAAAAAATATAAGTATCTACTATAGGAATAACCCATTTTGCTTTTACTGTAAAAGTAGTAAGTACATTGCATTATATAAGGAAAGTCATGTGCTGTCCAGATCAAATTTTTTTTTGTATTTGGATGTCAAAAATTCATCAATAGGATATTTCACGGATTATTCATTAACAGTTAATTCAATTTTTATGAGGATTTTTCTCGTGGGTATGTATAAATCTCTTGTTTGGACTAATACTTTTCCGAAAGCGTTTAATTTAAATTTACGTGGTGTTAATTTAGTTCCAAAAACTTGCCTGTCGTGAATCTTGTGCATCATTACTTTGTTTATAAAAAAGCAATGTTGTCATTGCATTATGTAGGGCAAATCATGTGCTGTCCGCATTAGATTTTTATTGGGTTATATCAGTTTCGTCCTTGGATTATAAAATTAAGGGATTAATTGATATTTCCTTATGCTTTAGTCATATTTTGGAAAATAATTTTTTAATTAATATATATTCTATTGCGTTTAGCTGATTGTTGAAACAGGATAAAAATGGCATTTTTTCCCTACCATTTTAGACCTATATTCAGATAGTTATAGGTGTTTAAAGGTGCTATACTTCCACATTTCTCTGATGGCATCATCATAGAATAAGGGCAGGTAAGAGTGCATAGAACTTAAATATCGAACTGATTAAAACAAATATCGATACATATCGAATTAAAAAAAATACATCAAAAAAGTTGAGAACATACATTGAAATATATTCTTTGGAGTAACTTATACGAAAATTTTATTACATATATCGCGCTGACAGGGCCAATAAGCCTCTGTTGACATTTAGTTACATTAGACATCGTAACTAGTAACTACATATCCGCATGCCAGTGACTTCTTAATACAAAAAACCAGTAGAAGATTGCTTTTCTAATGTCGTTGTTTAAAAAAATTGTAAAAATGCCTTCATACGTCTTTTCCGCCAGCGGCATATAACTGATACATTTTTTTTAATCAAATTTCGTAGAGTTCAATTTGCTCCTGTGTCACAAATTTAAGAAGCATATCAGGTTCAACTTTTGTTTTATCATTGGATGTTGAATTTCAGCAAGTATTCGATTCAATGTCTGTATTGGTAACAGCCATTTTTATTTTATCACATGAAATATAGATATAGATGTTTTTTTGCAGGAATTGGTATAATTTAGGTGGAGTTTGGGCACAATGAAAAGAAAACTTTTGAAAATTGCATAACATCGGTTTCTTGCTGTTTTAATTCTTATTGGTGGCAAACATTTTGCAATACCATTGTGTTTAGTAGAACCTTTTTTTTTTTATAAAGAATCTACTTCTCCGCAGGATTTGCTACAGCTATATATTTGTAGATGATGACTGATTTTGATTCAGCATCAAATTCTGGAGGAGGTGGGGTGATTCACGAAAGATTTCAGCATTCAGTTGACAGTTCAAAATTTTTCCTTTCACTTGAAACACATGTTCCTCAAGATTGATTATAGATAAAGCTTAGATGATAATTGGTATGTATTTAGCATTAAATTCTGAAGGAAACAGAGTCGTTTACTAAGGATTTTCATTTCCGGGTCAAAGACCGTCTTGAAGCATCTATATCTCAAGATTGGCTACATCTAAAATTTAGATGATGACTAATATGGAATCAGCATCGAATTTTAGATGTGATAAGATGATTTATTAAGGATTTTCACATCTGGTTCTGGAGTTCACTTCCAGTTTTCAGAAAATTCGCATAAGTGTACGAAATGCAAAAGTGTACAAAAATGTTTAGAAGTGTGCCTGCACACCATTTGTTATCATATGAAGGCCTCCTTCATAAATTTCCTATTAAATTTGCAGTATTGAATTCACCTTTTCTTAAAGTACTTTTATCTATGTATTTCCCCGTCTTTATGATGCACATATACCACAAGTTTTATCACAGAAGTTTATTTAAACGTCATAGAGTTCATCGATAAACATAGTGAGTGGACAATTGTAAGAAATTATTTTACGATACTTCCTTGAAGAAAGCACGCATATGTCAATTCACTTTACTGACATACATATGACTGCTTTTTCAAGGAAGTATTGTAAGATGATCTAGTTAGTTGAGTTCAGTGTGTCCGTATATTATATGATGTTTTGAAACTGAAAGTATAAATTGCCACATTAGTCGTTATGCAATAGGAAATAATTTTTTGAGTACAAGCTGTATAAAAAAGTGAAATCTTAATCCCAGTCGACAGAAAAATGCACGTACACAAATTTGCTTTTTAAAAATATTTTTGCTCACAGTTTTCACAATATTGTTATGGTTACATATATTAAATTAAAAAAAATTACATTTATAGAATATTAAAAGAAAGATACAAAATAAATTTATGCTGTAAAGGGAGTATTTAAAACAAGAATGATCAATCATGCATAAAGCATTGCCAGTCTCAGCCAGTCTCAGAGAGTTGGAAACTTCCCTATTGGAGGAATGGCCATTACCATCTGCGAGGGTTGATCACCTCATTGAAAGCATGGAAAATCGTTGTAAAGTTTGTGTGAAGGCCCGGAGTGGTCACATACCATATTAATGTAAGTTTTGTTTGGTTTGTTTGCCTTTAAACATCATTTTGCTAATGACTCAAATTTGACGTCATCATATAACTTGCAAAAGTAAATATTTTTTTTATCGTTGTACATAATTCTTGTTTTCTTTAATGCATAAATACATTTGCTACCTTCATGTACAATTTTGAGTTAATCAAAGCTTTACTTTTCTATTTTTGTTGATTTTTACCGTCCGTGCTTAACTTTTGGAAGCCAGTGTATTTCACTTTTTCAACCAGAGTTCAATCTAAAACTATTTGGTTGATATTATTCATTTACATTCCCATATGCCCCACAGACCGCCTTAACAACATACTAAAATTTTATTTTTATAGTCATTTTTAAGGAAGTTATCATACGGACGGACAGACAGAATGATCAAAGTCATAAACACTTTTCAACTATGTTATGAAGTGTTAATGAAAACATTTTTTTTCTAAAGCGTTTTTAAAGCGTCAAGTTATTTTTTACTTTATTTATAACCTACTTAATTAAATTGAATTATATTTTGTTTCATGAAACTCAATATTTAATTTTGTAAATATATCTTGTTAAAATTTATATGTAGATATAGTTTATAAAGTTATGTTGATTCCAAATAATATTTTTAAAGTGATAAATTAATGATTAATTAGATGTAAGAAAATAAATTGAAATTATAGTGCCCTATAATTTACATCCTATATGTAAAAATATATGTATATTAAACATGTATACGAAAAAAGGCTTCTTAAATAGACTACAACATTTTTTTTTCATTTATATTAAAATTTTTATGGCGAATCTCTAAATTTGAAATATTTTTCTAAATAGCATGTATACTTTTACATGAATTAAGAAAAATAACTTCGCAACTAATTTCGTAATGTAAATAATTTATATTTTGTTATGCTTAAATATCATTAAACTTAAAAAAGTGAGAATTTATTTTTTGTTTCTCTCCTTTTTTTCTGTGTAAATATATTCAAAGGCGCATTCATAAATTCCTAAAGTCTAACTGTAACGTGAAGTCTAACTGTGACGTTATTTTATTAAGTCAGTTTCAAATTTCGAGGTGTATAGTTTATCATAGATGTTCGTAAAATTGTGTCACATAAAAAGCTTTTGCGCTGATAGTGCAGTTATAGTCTATTCCGTGCTGAGGATCAGTAAAAATAACTATCCAATCTACGGATCCTGGTTGCTAAGTTAGGATTGTAATAACATGTTAATTTTACTTGGTGTATATTTCACTTAATAAAGGACGATGTCTGTCTGTGTGTGTCTGTGCAGTCTGTAGTGGGAAATCTAAGCGTCGTATGGCCATGAAGTTTGGTGCACAGGAACTTCAGGAACCGAATAGGTGACCCTCGGTGTTTTTTTTTTTCAAATTTCGAATTTGCTTTTCATTTATTTTATATTTTAGCCCCGATTTTTAACGAAGTTCACACAAATCAATTTTTTAGCGATTTATTATCATGGAGGTTCCATTTTGACACCATCGGAAAGATCGAAAAATTTCTTTCAAACAAACTTTGAACGCAATCTATGCGATCAATAGACGAAATTTCGTTTACATTTAAAAATTATATACTGTTCCTGCATTCTAAACTCTTCGAATTTTATATTACGATATAAAAAAAAATAACGATCAATCCATTGGTTATAGTTTAACACCAGTTACTTTAAAAATCGTATACTGCTGCAAAGCAGACAATAATTTTCTAAAACAATTTTTCAATAATTAAAACTTTTCAAATCGAGCAAACTCTTCACATTGCTGAATAATTTTCTTTCGTCCAGACCGTCCGATAGAAGTTTTTTGACCTATGAAGCCACAGATACCACCGTGCATGCGCATAAGCGAGAGGGTCGAAGTCATTTACTTTTTTTTGGGTTTTCATGAGCAGTGTGCGGAACATATGATTTATTGTGATTCTCATTTGGTGATTTGGAGATTTTATTTATATCGTGAGAATCATTTTTGTTCAAAACAGGCGATGTGGAAATGATCTGTAAATGTTCAAAACAGGTTATCTGTATCTGTACTTTTTAAGTAGCGGGCACTTATTTTATTTATTAGTGGGCGTTGATTTAAATCCCGGACAACGACGGATATTTCATTGTAGTCTTATATAATAAAATATGTCTGTGCCATTTGTAGAGGGAAATCGAAGTCACCGGCAGTCAAAAAATTCATTACAAGGGTAGCTAACCTCTCGATTCGAAACGCTTCGTCGATATTTAAAAATAAATAGAATTAGTTTAAAAGGTATGAATTTAAACTCCAAACTGAGCCCCAAATTTTATCATTTTACAATTAATTTATTCCAGCAGATCAATTTTCGAGCACAAGAGATATGGATGGCAATCTGCAGACATATGTCTGCATTTGGAGAAGTTTCCAGACGGGTAGAAGGTTGTAATCCCTTCTCGATGGTTGTATTTATAATATAAACACTTTGATTTAGCTGTCTGTTTATCTATCTATCTCTGGGTAACGCTGGGCGAAATCTTGGTGTCGAAATTGGCGGAATATCGCCAACTTGGCGAGATTTTTTAAATGCTACCAAATTGACGCAAATGTCGCCAAATTGATAAAAGTGTTGCCAAATTGATAAAAATGTAAACAAATTGTTAAAAATGACGTCTAATTGATGAAAATTCAATATCTTGGAAAAAAATAAAGAATTTGTTATAACCTATTTCTCAGTCTTTAACTATTGGTGAAATTATGGTAACGAATTTTGATGGCATATTGCCAACTTGACAAAAGCCGTCGCCAACTTTGCGGCATATCGCTAAATTGACGAAAATGTCGCCAAATTGATAAAATTGACTCTAAATCAATGAAAATGAGGACTAATTGATGAAAATTCAATATCTTGGAAATAACATAACAAAGAACTATATGAATAAAACATTTCTCTACCCGTCCGTAATAATTAGCAAAAAATTGGCGGGATTTCGCAAACTTGGCGACTTTTCTAAATATTTCTAAATTGACGAAAATGTCGCCAAATTGATAAAAATAACGCTAAATGGAAGGCAATGCTTTGCAAGTTTTTAATTCCGTCATATGCCGGGCATACCTTCTAGTCTCTAATGCAAAGAATATGTTTGTCCCTGATGCCGCGTGATATCTACAGCGATTACAGGTCTAAGGTTTTTCACACAGTTGCCTCTATACCTGGACTAATGCACCTTAAAAGCCTTTTTCCAAATTTTAATTAGATTTTTTTAAACTAATTTTTAAAGACTGCAATTAACTAATCTTCAACTACAGATACGATCTAACAACTAGCGTTCTGCACCGTTCCTCTCCTAGTGGTTCCAACACTTTTATTTATTTATCTATTTGCTTTGCGGAGAGTGCGTATTTATTTATTTACTTTTGTTCGATAGTTTAAGTCTTTACAGTCTACACCTTTATAGTCTACGCCTTTATAGTCTACGTCATTTTGGCTCTGCATATAGTGTTTGAGAATTTGGGAATGGTTTAGAATTCGAAGAATATTGAATAGTATTATCTGTAAATGAATTATTTTAGACACGACACGGTAAATGCATTATTTTAAATACAACGAGTTTATTGACGACACGGGCAACGCCGGTTACTTCATTCTAGTTCATAAATTATACTAAATAAAACCAGACGTCCTCTTACCTTTGCGAGAGAGTTGTTATGGCTCTTTACCCTGAAAAAGGAAACTGTTACTTGTCTCCGAAACTAGTTGATATTCTTAGTCAATCTTTTACGTCGTTATTAGGGAATTATTTTAATTTCAGACCATATATATATATAGTTTATAACAATTATCATGCTCCAACGATTCATATGCAATGTTTATGAATATATTTGTTTCCAATATGTATTAATTCTACTTCTTTTTATATCAAAACGACGGATATGTATTAATTCTACTATCTTTCGTATCAAAACTGAAGCTAGCAGTTATTTAAAAACCATTTTAAATTGCAAAGATGCATACATATTTTGAGTCATAAAGAAACAGCTCATGGCAGCTAGTTTGTCAAGCAAGGGTAAAGCAATTCCATTTCAAAATATTAATAGTCTTGATACAAATTGTATTTCGTACAACTTCCAGACGAGATTGTGTTTCGATGCAAACTATTTCCCCATGGATTTGCGACAGGTTTATATCGTATACCCGCGAAGAGTTGATTAGTTTAAGTTTAGATCTACTCTCATGGCATGAATTATAAATCCCAATTATAGTATTAATCCAAAAATTTGTTTTTTAATTAGAATTATATTAAGAAATAAGTTATTGAAAGGAACATGTTGATATCATTGAGCATGAGTTTGTTTGTATATACGTAAGCGGAAGAGAGGGGGTACATAATAGAGAACAATAAATTAATTATTTTAAATAACTATTTCAATTATTTTTTAAAAGCTCATAAAAGAAAGTTCTTCCAAAAACTTATTTTTGTATTTAACCGCGAAGAATACCATCTAACCGTAGGTGCTTTACAAATTTCGCTGTGACGTGAATGTCACATTGCAGAAGCGTCACTTGACGTAATAGCAATGTTACGAAATCGCGGTACAGAGATATTACAATGTGACGCCACAAACAACTTAAAGTACGACGTCACAAAGTGCCCTGAATATGACTTCGCTGTGATGTGAATGTGAACTTGCCGAGACATAATGCGACGTCCTGTGACGTCGCAAAGTCACAGTGTGACATAAATGTTACGTCACTGTAGAAAAAATGCTGTTAGGGATGTGTGTCGTCTGATGATGGACGTATGGTGTTCTTACGGGCAAAAGGCTGAAATGTAATATAATACGTCTAATATGTTGTAAATCAGATTTAGTGGATGTGCAGCTAAAATCTATTTAATTATGAAGATAACGGTTCCATCATTATACCATTCTTAAACACAGAAAGTTTCATTATTTGTCCACAATATACTATCATGCGCAAAAGAACATAAAATCTTGTTTTCAGATAAACGCGGTTAAAATTTTTAGATAAGCATCAAAACACGATGCAGAGTGTTTAAATTTTTAAAAAATAGCTCATGATTGAATGAAAATGTGATAAAAGATTTGAATTTCACAACATAACAATGTTTTAGGCTATAAAATGATGTTAAATGATGGGTATGGTATGAAATGATGTGAAACGGTTAGTATGATGTGATGATGTGAAAAGATTCAAAAATACGTTACTTTAAAGTTTTAAATGTCTTTTTAAAGATATAAATAGTTCAAAATATCTTTGTTTAGTATACACGCCATTTAACTTAACGTTGTTAAAATTGTCTGTTAAAACAAACAAACCTATCGTATTTAAAATTCCATCCATTTTCTGGTGCTTTTTAGTAAAAAAATTTAGCGAGAGCGAAACATAATATAATTTAGGAAATGTCGGCATAGTTGTACGATTACATTTGTCAAGATATCAAAGAGCTGATCAAAGTGTCTTTTGTTATAATTTTGAACCCCGAAACTGCTTACAAAATAGCAAAATTTCGCCCCGAAACTGCTTACAAAATTCCATTTCGCGCGCGCTTCCTGATTGTGCACAATTTGAATGGGATAACATTTGCTCCTTCAAAATGACTTTCCTCTGTCGTTGCTTTATTGTATACTGTTGAGAAAGTGTAATATTCTCATACTGGCGCCCTCTGTCTTGCCTTTCACCTCTATCGCAGACTTAAAGGTGCCATCGGAATGTTTCTTCAGAAGACAGTGATACGAACATTCTTTCCCTGAAGTTACTCTAAGGTTTTCAGAATTTCGAGTCATAAGAAGGGTTTCCAGATTTGGCGACTTGGTGTCAGAAGTGGGAACCGTACCCACGCCCATAGAAATAGGCGTCGATTCTACAGAAATAAGGATCAGTTAGAAGTAGGTCAGAATATGTTACGAAACGTATCCTCTAGAATCGTGGGTGTGCACACGCAGGATTTAAGAACGAGGCCAAGGTTCTTGATAACTTACGTTTATTCACAAGCACAAAGTAAACAGGAACAATATACAATCGACCAGCAATTAAATGCTTCATTAATTACACAAAATAGGCGATATTATTTTCAAAATACTGACGAAATAATTTCACAAAACAATAACTACTACACTGACAAAGATCAGTGGTACGCATACCACTGTTTGAGACCCGTGAGAAGGCAACTGAGGGTATGTGGATAATTTGTGCAATATACAGTATTAAAATTTCACCATCCAAAGGTAATTATAGAATAGAAAATTGGATTAGGAAAATATTTTCTTCTGATATTTATTTTCTTCTAAATCAAAATTACGACTTATATTTGATGTTGTAGAAATTTAATGTATAATTTTAAAAACAAATCTTTATACATTTTCTGGATAAATAAAAAAAATCTTTAATTTCAGATAGGGCAATTCAGACGATAGGGCAATTCAGGCTTTAATTCAGACTTTTAATTTCAGATAGGGCAATTATACGTTGAATGCATTTGGTTCGATGTTATAGTGAAGCACATTTTTTTTCAAAAATACAAAAATTTAGAACGAAATTCGACTTGGAGTCAAATGTACGTTAAAAGTGAAGCAATATATAACCAGATATGAAATATCTAATTCCTTTCAAACAAGTAACACATTAAATTATTTTGTTAATCATACTGTTAATCAATAATCGCATTGTTTATTGTTAATCTTATTTGTTAATATTTATTATTTTGTTCAACTTTTGTATTAGAAACGAAGTAAAAATATGTGACAATAACTTAATTAAGTGTGTACTAGTCTTGCCCTTTTTTTGCATACAAAACGAATAACACCAATGTAAATATTTGTTGGTGTTACTGAAATTGGTGATTTCAATAACATCCATGGGTGGGGTTTCTCTGGTGAGCGTTACGAAAAATGTAAATACTGTGGACGTTTATACCCCGAACTTAATAGATAAAAATGTGAATATTTTTCTTGTTTTGCCATAAATAGGGTTCAGATTATGAATATATAAAAATAATTTCAATATTTTAATTTTTTTTTTTGAGGAAACTTAAAGTAGCTCTCTGAGCGAGTGTTTTTTTCAGTTTTCTAATTTTTCCTCGAAATATATTGTAAACTATAAAGGATAGATATAAATAGTAACCGACCAAAATGTGTACTAGAAAATCTAGTATAAAATTCTATATTTGTTTTAAAAAAAAGCTCTTATAGTTTTCGGGTCTTATCAAATTGAAAAAAATTGAAAATTTCCGTATTTCTAGTTTGTGTTTGTAATAGTTGTTTGTTCTAGTTCTAGTTGTGTTTGTCTAGTTTGCGTTTGTTCTAGTTTGTAATGCTCATATCTCAAAAACTGAAAGAGCCAGCTTTGAAGTTGTTGTTTTTTTATAAGAAATAATTTGCAGATCTTTCAAAGCCCTAGAAATGTATATAATTGACTTCATAGATCGAACTCTATTAAAAAAAAAAGAAAAAAAAAGTATCCATCCTAATGATTTTCTTTTTATTTTTCATACTTTCACTGGAAATATCTCTGAAACTATAAAAGATAGATATAGATAGTAAGAATATGTAGGAGGAAATTTAATTTCTGAATCTATATTTCATTTAAAAAAAGCTCCTATAGTTTTCGAGTCGCCTTCTCAAGATGAAGAAGTATGAAAATGTTACGTTGTTAAAGTTCTTAATGCTTATATCTTAAAAACTAAAGGTGATAGCTATAAATAATAAGTGTATATAATCAGATTTTAGATGAGTTTTTTTCGATATTACAGAAGTTGAGTTTTATGTTATAAAATGTTATTCACGCAAAACCATTTCGCCTCCATCAGACTGGAGTCACCGGCGATTTTTTAATTTGAGTTTTAATGGTCGTATTTATGACAAGGTTGTGAACCCCTGCGGTAGGCAAAGGTTAGAGAACATGGCTATAAATACGATCCTAATGTTAGGATAGGATTCCTATTGCAAATAACAACATCTACGGACCTGTTTCGCAGTTTTTAGATGCTTGCCAGCATGGGGTAGCTGATATCTAGTTGGCTGTTGTAGCAATATGAGCTGCAAGTTTCAAGCATGTGCTATCCGCTGCGTGGTTCAGAAACGTATACATGTAATAAAAGCATTTATTCGATATTAAATTAACCTTGATCCGTTTATTTCTCTTTATTACGATAGAAGTAAATTAAATAAGATTCAGAGTTCGTGATAAAGCCCTTAAGCACCCCAATAACTTTGTAAGGAAACGGCTATGAATATACACTTTAGGTTTATCTATAGTGAAATGACCTTACTCGATCGAATAAAAGTTGTTGCAGCGCCTTTGATGGAGGATTTAAAAAGTAAAGATAACGGACTCTGCCAGAATGCAAGGAAGTTGTAGTTATAGAACCTTGTCTACCTACTATAAATCGATACCAGAAACGAACAAAACGCGTATACAGGCAGCAATGAACACCAGTAAAAAAGTCGTGTCATCAAGGCTATTTACAGTGACACCTGCAGTGTCTGTCAAAGTATTCGGTAATATTCTTTTTGGTATTGAAATGTGCATTGTCTCTGATGGAAAACATTTTAAACAGACTTTACATTAGATTTTTGTGCATATGAAATGCTGTTTATTGTATCATTTCTGAATAGGACAGAAATGAGTCAATAAACATATTGTGTCCAAAAAGCAAGTTCTGTGATAGTTTTAGAGTCCATTTCTACTCATTAACCAACGCTCTACAACATCGCAGTTTGCATTTTTTAATCTATATAGCTTTGTTTCCCAATTCATTATCTTAATTTTTAACGCTTTACAACATAGTTGAAAAGTATTTATAACTTTGTTCAGTCTGTTTGTCTGTCTGTCTGTCCGTTGGCACAGTAACTGCCGCAAAATGACTTTATCAAAATGCAATTTTAGTATATTGTTCCTACGGTCTGTGGGATACACGGGAATGTAAATGAATAGTATCACCCAATTAGTTTTGGATTGAACCCGGGTTGAAAAAATGAAATACATTGAACCCTATGGCACCTAATTCTTCAAAGATTTTTTAAGCGAATTTAAAATTCACAAATTGCTTCAAGAATTTTAGAAAATATTCAAATTACCCCATAAAAAATATGAAAAATATTTCAGCAAAATATATTCGGTAGTTTTTAAATAAAAATTAAAATAATAATTGCACTTATATTATAGGAAGATATCACGTGACCCATTTCAAAATAAAATATGGCATTCATCTTATGTCAAAATCGTGATTTTTAAAGTTATTTTTAATTTATATTTAGTGTTGTATCGGTCCTTAAAACCACTTTATTTTTGCTTAATTTCTGTGCATCTATATTCTGAAACAACGCAATTACAATATATTTGAGTTTAAATGATCATCAAACTTTGATTATTTCTACAACTAAACCTAATTTTCACTTATGGAGAATGTAAACACATCAAGCTGTAAGATGAGTTACAAAGAATTGCTGAATTTTTTTAACGCAGAACTATTTAGCTTCGAAGTCTCCAATATAGCTGATATGAATGAAACATTAATTGATTTTACATAGAGAAGCAGCCTATTTTATAGCAGACTTTTTCGATGAAGTTTTAAGCATACAGTTAAATTACTTTTACCTCCATGGTTTTAAATTTTTAAATAAAATAAATTATTGTATTACTGCGATGAATGAAAGGAAAGTGTTTCGTAATCATTGCTAGTGATTGATATTTCTTGTTTCAATTTTCCACTAGGGGCAGTACAGTCACTTTTATTCATTCGCGAATTGTCACTTTACTATAGATGAACTTAACGTGTGCAGTCACAGACCTTTCTTAATTTTTTTTATTCTCCACTAGGAGTGCTTGAGTCACTTTTGTTCACCCACGAACTGTCACTTTACTATTGATAAACCTAACATGTGTAGTCATGGAGCTTTAATTACGTAATAGGATTTTTCATTTGAAGAGGGGAAATTAAATATAGTCGCTTCCTTCGTGTATCCAATATGCCGTCTCACTCGAATTCTTTAAAGTTTGTCTCTGATTTTAAAATTTCATCATTATATGAATTATTGGCTTAAAGTTACACGTTTGCCCCAAAACTGTGGAACAAAGTTTCTCATTCTGATTATTTAGAATTAAAATAAATTATTTAGAACTCTGTAAAACCACTTGCGAATTCGCAACATTTGCTGGATACACACAAAAGCCATATTTTCCTTTGCACTCCATTTCGCGAATGCATCCTGAATGTGAATGGCATTTCATTTTCTCCTTCAAAATGACTGTTCCATGTCGTCGCTAATTATCATTGTATTTTTTTCGCAATGACATTTAGAATTCATCTATTGCACATAGAGGATGAAGGGTGAGATGAAATTTTGGTGGGAATGTAGAGAGAATGCGAAATCATCAACTTGGCAGTGTCGGGGTTTGATCCCCGGTCAAACCGTGGTAGGCCAGTATCATAGCTTTGAGTTAAAGCCGTCTCCAGCTCAAAGCAATTAATACTGCTTTATGAGCGTTTGCTACATGGATATAGTAATTTCTCTTGCTCCGATTGGTCTGAGTCTCAAGAAGCTGAGATAATGCTTTTAGACTGAGCTAAATTCAAAGATATAAATTTTTAAACTGGGTACAGGATTTCGAACGTATGTCACTGTGTAACATGTTTCAAATTTGTAAAATTTACGAAACACCTAGTAGTTCTTCAGTCTCTGTGGATTTTGAGACTGACTGTATTAATGTTACATAGTGTGATACAGTGACGCAAAAAGTATTTCATATTTTAGAAATGACTCTGTGACGAAATGGCACCAACCTCAGGCACTAGGACGCCTAATTTCACAATGGGCGGACAATTTATTTATGGTCAATAAATGAAGGGTGGCATCACGAAAATAATAACTATGGATTTAAGCGAAGCTGCGGTCTACATGAATTATCCAATGGATGCCGGCACAGGCCATGCCCAGATGACTGGAGCAAATAGTCATACAGATACGGAGGAACCAATGAAAGTCAAGAGGAGAACTCAAAAATTATCCCCGTGCAACAAATTAAATTTGAGATACACGCACTCTTCAATTTCGTCGTCGACTAAGTCAAACTGTTTTTTTAACTCGTCTCTAAAATTTCGTCGTTAACTAAACAATTCAAAAATGTTCTTCTTGAACAATTTTGAGAATAAATCGAAGACTAAGCAAGTTTATATGCTTCTTATAAAAGTCTAGAAATTTAAAGCTCTCTAGGACGTAGGTATGTATGTTAAAAATACCATCAAAGGAGTTCAAACAGAAGTCACACCGGTCATATCGAGTTCAATAAAAGCTTTTATAAACTATAAATACTTCATAAGTTGGTCTACTATTAAAGGGAACATTTCTATATACACGTTTCTTAATTGCATTATTGTACCCATTCCGTAATGGTATTTATTCTCTTTTGCTCAAAACAGTGACGTTACATTTTGTTTGGAAAGAAAATTCCATTATCTTCTTTTTTGTTAGAGTGTAACTGAATTAGTATATGGAATACAGTCCTGTACTACATAGAAATAGTCTCTGGATCAGTGAATTAAAATTGTCTGCAATTTTAAAAATGTTTATTTAATTCTATTCATGGATTTAGAAGAGAACTGGATGGATATCATGATGTTAAAAAGAAAGCTGCTGTGGTAGCAAACGATTTTGGAACAGTAGGAAGTGTATGTAATTCCCCCATTGAAATATGTTGAATTTTTAAGGGTAAGGTCTTATTAATAACATAAGCTCCTCGATTTGTCTGTCTGTCCTGGGTAGCGCTGCTACAACATGTCGCCAAACGTATTTCAATCACGGATAAGCATTTCAATTTTTACGATATAACCATGGAACTTTACGTACTTTACGCAGTGTATGATATCATGTACTAAAAGTGAGGTCATGATGTGGGCGACCTGTTTCTTACGTAATGCAGTGACTATACTTCTTACACAACGAAATTATGATGTAACTATGGAGCTTTGCATAGCGTATGACATCAGATACTGAAAGTGAGACTTGACAAGTGAGACAAAAATGTCGCCAAATTAATGAAAATTCTATATCTTGGAAATAATATAAGAATCTGCTGTAAGAATAACTTATTTTTCCGACCATAACTCTTAGTAAAAGCCTGGCGACAAATTTTTCCGGTATATCGACAACTTGGCGAGTATTTTTAAGTGTTGCTATATTGAATAAAATGTCGCCAAATTAAGAAAAATGACACATCAATGGAAATGGAATCAATGGAATGTTGCTCTAAGTCCTCTGGACGATCAATGGAATGTTGCTGTAAGTCCTCTGGACGAGCCGGACGGCCTGGGGCTTTCACATCAATGGAAATGACTATTAATTTATGAAAATTCAATATTTTGGAAAGAACATGGTAAACGACCATAAGAATAACCCATTTCTCCGTCCGTATTTAATGCTTAGCGAAAAATTTGGAAAGATGTCGCAAACTTGGCGACTTTTTAAATATTGCCAGATAGACGAAAATGTCGCCGAATTGTTAAAAATGGCGCTAAATAGGGGACAATGCTTTGCAAATTTTTATTCCGCCATATGACGGGCATACCTTCTAGTACTTTATATATTTTAATTTTCACTTATTTCGGGAGCCAAATAATTAAATGGTATTTAAATTTGAGTAAATACGACTTTATTTGAATTAAAAATTAACACCAAGCTAATAATGCTACACTATACGACACAAATCACTCAAAACGCCCACTCGCAATTTTTCGTCTGCTTCGGCGGCTGCAATTTTGAATAGCACGTAGAACAACTTGTTATCTATCCAGTTTCTCTTCCTAGATCCCTTATTTTCCCCCGTTTGTTTTTACTGTAATTAATTTTTTGGAAAGAAAAACTAAACGAGTGGGAATTGACAGAGTCACGCGAAGAACTTAAATATGAGTGATAACACTGTGGATTTTTTAATATAAAACCAAATTCCTTAAATTTTCTTTTCTAATACAAAATTTGTAATGTAAGAAAGAAATACCAATATATCTGTCTATTTATATCTGTCATGTTTGACGATAAATTTAGTGATTGACAAATCTGTCGAAATATCGCCAATTTGGTGACTTTGCGGAAATGTCATCATGTTGGCGACAATTTAATATCTCCGAAAATTAAATTTAATTTCTGATGATCCTTGTCGCTTTATGGAAGCGATATTTTTGATGTTTAAAATATAGTGAGTTGCACTCTTTGATGAAAAGGCACTTTTTGTTTGGGGTCGTCTAGATCGTTGTATACAGAGGAGTATTACATTAAAAAGCAACATAACAGGCTGCCTAGGGCGGCAATTATTTTAAACTATATTGTTGACCATGTTATTTTAAATCACATTGTTGCCCATTCAAGTGTTATTTTCCATCTCCCCTGGGGGAGCAACTGATTTTAACTCTAAAGTTACGTTTGAAGAAGTCTTATTATCATAATATATAATTATTTAGAGCAGTGATTTAAAAAATTGTCGAATTATTGTTATACAGAATAAAACAAAAATAAGAAAGATCAATCATGCATAAAGCATTGATTATGAAACACTTTCCAACTGAAATGCAATTTTATTTAAACATCTCTGAAATGCGATACATTCAGCCATAATATATATTTTCAATTATCACAGTACTACAATAGTTTATTATATTTGAAAACTTAAAACTTCATCGAAAAAAATTAGGTTTATTCAAATGACGTCATCAAAATATAATCTAAATATAAATCGTCTGACTGTCTATGTAAAAGAAATGAATATTCCATTCATATCACTTTTATGCCAGATTCCAGAACAAAATAATATTACATGAAAATAAAGCAGCAATTCTTGTACAACTCATCTTACAATCACTGGTTTACATTCTGTATCCATTAAAATTAAGCTTCGTTGTAGAGGTAGTTAAAGTTTGATGATCATTTAAACTCAAATATTGCGTTGACGCAGAATATAGATGCGCAAAAAATACACGAAAATTAAGTGGTTTTAGGACAGATACAGCTCTAAATATAAATTTAAAAGAACTTTAAAAATCACGAATTTGACATTGGAAAAAAATATGGATGCCATTTTTTGTTTTAAAATGGGTCACGTGATTTCTTCATATAATATGGGTGTAATTATTATTTTAATTTTTGTTTAAAAAACTACCGAATATATTTTGCTGAAATGTTTTTCATATATTTTATGGGATAATTTGAAAATTTTTTAAAAATTTTGAAGGAATTTGTGAATTTTAACTTTGCTTAAAAATGTTAGAAAAATTAGGTCCAATAGGATTCAGTATATTTCATATTTTCATCCCGGGTTCAATACAAAACTCATTGGATGATATTATTCATTTATAGTCCCATATGTTCCATAGACGTTTTAAATAACATACTAAAATTTCATTTTGTAAAGTCATTTTTACCGCAGTTATCGTGCGAATGGAGATAGAATGACCAACGTCAACATTTTTCCACTATAATGTTGTAAAGTGTTAATAAAAATTCTTACATTATTTTCGCAATGCCAAAAATCTGATAGTTTCAGTAACAGAAGATAAAACGGCATTCATACGCTATGAAATGCACTAAATTGAATTAAATAAAATAATTATTATACAAATTCCTATCATCGGAAAAATTCATCCACTTTATTTTCTTGGCAAATAATTTTTATCGTTCTAAAAGATTCCAAATCGAGCGAGCTTAGCATCAATAAAAGATTGTTATTCCCGAAATATGAAAAGTCTTCAAATTTGTTTCGGGTCGCAGAGTGCATTTAAAAACCTGCTAATTTGCAGAATATTGCTGTGAAAGGAATCTGATTTTTCCTTCCTTTCAATGCAAAATGCATTTGTGCTTATTTAAAACCCCTTTTACATTCTATCGGCGCGTATGGATAATAGCATTGTAATTCAACTGCATCCGTTTCAAAACAACATTAGATTTTTCACATTTGAATGATATGCGGATAGGATGTTATATTTAAATTTCACAGAAATTGGAGGCACTTTTCTTTCTGACTTATTTTCTGTTTAGGTACTTGGGAAATGATTTAAATGGAATATATATTTATAAAATAATCATTTGAATTTCCACTTATATATCGGCTTATATGCATAGTGAAATATAATGCTTTACCAGAAATTAATATACAAGATTATCGAAGGTTGTGCACATCTCTTTTTAAAATTATATAATATACCGAAAAATTGAAATAGTAATTTTTGTTTATTTAGATGGCACTAATATACTGCTGCGAACGCGCTATGTTCCGTTTGGCACCTCCTCTTTCGTCTGTTTCGAAGTCCAGGCGAAGAAAATACAGTATATGACGCCAACATGCTGTGAGCCCAGGGTTTCCAGAATTTGCAAGTTAGAAGAAGGGTTGCTAGATTTGGTGATTTATAGCCAATTTGGCGACATTTGGAATGTTCCCAAAATTTCTCGGTAGAACGATTATTACTTGAGATATAGATATTTCTAGAAGCTTTTATGGAGAGACTATAAAAAGGACCCTAGGTTGCAAGGAAGTTGACGAATGTACGTGATACGAGCTACATTGGACTGTGATTTTTGTCAATGTTTTGAAAATAATAGTGGCTGTTTTGTGAAATTATTTCGTCAACATTCTGTGAATAATATCGCTTATTCTGTGAAATGAGAGGAGAATTTAAATGGTGTTTGATTTTATATTGTTCCTGTTTACTTTGTGCTTGTGAATAAACGTAAGTTATACAGAAACTTGGACTCGTTCTAGCATCCTGTTTACACACCCACTATTCCAGAGGATACGTTTTGTAACAATACTTTAAAAAATCTGATGTGGACAGTGTGGTCTAGAGAAGTACTGCTCTTAAATAAAAAAAATTACTTTTTAAAAATGCCATGTTCTTTGATTGATAAAAATGAGGTCTGTAATGATCGTATGACGTATTATAAGCAGAAGTCTATACATAATGACATTTTTAGGGTATATTAGTGCCATGTACTTGAAAAAATATCTACAATTTCTATTTCACTGTATATAATATCTGATTTTAAAATTTGATATGTACGCCTTTCCGGTGTCAAATATTACGTATATAAAACAATCATTTAATGGATACTAGCCGAATACCCGTTGAAAATCAACGGTCTCGCAATAAGCAACCCCTGAATAATGTAAATTTTTGAATAATTCGTGTTTCACATTTATTCGGCAAATCGAATATTTTAGTGTGCAGAACCCCCAAAGAAGAAAATATTGGAAAATTTAAATTGCGCACGTCGTCCTTTCGTATTATCTACCAATACACCAAATTAAAGTCTCTATCTCATCCCGGAGCATACGATTTTATCATCTCCCCTTTCGAACATTTTTCTTTGGAGCACCCCATAAATGAACATTTTTGAAAAACTCTGTTCGTGTTCTGTTTTTTATCAGATAATTGACCCATATACCAAATATTAAGCCTCTATCACATTTAAAAGCAAGAGTGTCTCATTTATTCCGAAAATTAAATATATTGGCGCTCGGCACCCCATAAAGTAGCAAATATTGGGAATCTGAAATTTGCACACTTTCTTCCTTTCAAACAATCTGCCAGTACACCAAATTTGATGTCTCTATCCTATTGTGTAGCATGTTTTCTATCACTTCATATTTCGAACGTTTTTACGTTTTTCTGTGTTGCACCCCCTTAAATGATCATATTTGAAAAACCGCATTAATCTTAGGTTTTTTTTATTAAATGATTAGCCCATATACTAAATTTCAAGATTCTATTACACTCTAAAGGAGCTGTTTTTCAGTTGTTTGTGAAATTGAACATTTTAGTGTGCGGCACCCCCTACAATAGCAAATTTTGAAAACTGAAATTGCACACTTTCTTCCTTTCAAACTATCTACCCGTATGCCAAATTTGAAGTCTCTAACTCATCGCGAAGTATACTTTTTCTATCATTTCACCCTTCGAATGTTTTTCTGTGGCGTACCCCCCTTAAATATATATTTTTGGGTTTTCTATCAAATGATTCGCCCATATACAAAATATCAAGCCTCTATCACGTTCTAAAAGGGATACTTCTACTTCATTCCGAAATCGAAAATTTTTGTGTGCAACACCCCCAAAAGTATAAAATATTGAAAAACTGAAATTGTACACTTTTTTCCTACCAAACTATCTACCCGTACACCAAATTTCAAATCTCTATCTCATACCGCAGTATGTTTTCTTATCAATTCACCTTTCGAACGTTTTCCTCTAGAGCACCCTCTTAAACGAAAGTTTTTGAAAAACTATATTCGTGTTGGGTATTTTCATCAAATGATTAGTCCATATACCTAATTTCAAGCCTCTATCAAATTTTAAAGGAGCCGTTTCTCATTTATTCGGTACATCGAACATTTTGGTGCGCGGCACCCCCTTAAGTATAGAAAATATTGGTAATCTGAAATTGCAAACTTTCTCCCTTTCGAACGAGTAACCCATACACCAAATATGAAGTCTCTATCTCATCGCAAAGCATGCTTTCCTATCATTTCACTTTTCGAACGTTTTGGTGTACGGCACACCCTTAAGTAGAAAATATTGGAAATCTGAAATTGCTCACTTTCTTCCTTTCGAACGATTTACCCATACACCAAATTTGAAGTCTCTATCTCATCGCAAAACATGCTTTCCCATCATTTCACTTTTCGAACGTTTCGGTGTGGGGGCACCTCCTCTATAGAACGTTTTCAAAAAATTCGATTTTTCCAGGTGGTTTTATCGAACGGTCGAGCCTTGTACCAAATTGAAAGTCTATCTATTCAAGAAGTGCCTGAAAAAAATTTGACGGACAGACGGACACTTGGCAATTAGTATATATAGATATTCAAGCATACGCAATCTTTGATTTTAGATTTGGACGATTTTTGCGGGTCATTTCATGAAGAAATAATTCCAATTTTTCGACACAATTCCAAAACTTTCTTTATACATCACCGTGTATTGTAGGGAAAGTAAAAATACATCATTAGTAACAGCATAAACAGTTTATAAAATGCGCCAATCGGTTTCAAAAGAAAAATTGAGCGTTCGTCATCAGGATAAATAAACAATCACCCCCCTCAAAACTAGGGAACATACCCCCTAAGTCATCTTATTTGATTTCTTTCAAAAATTGGTAAAATAAATCAAAACTTGTTAATTTAGTGAAAGTCATGCAGTAGACGTAAGAATTGATTTTAGTAAATACACGGCGACTTAGTGAAGAGTTCATGCGTAACAAAATCCTGCACAATATCGCACTTAATAGTTATTCTAACAAAAACTATTTAATATTATATTGTATATTGCATAATTTTTACGCATAACCTGCTTTATCTACGCATTATTAAGCAATATAAGGCTTTTATTATTTCGGTAATGCACTGTCTTTTATTAGTTAATTCATAGACAGTATAAAAAGTTTTATGATGTGCTTGTCATCGCCATTTTGTGTAATGGCACTTTGGATTTAACGCCCATGTTATGGTTTATGGTGCATATGAATGGAAATAGTAATATTCAGAAATTGCTTCTTCATGCTGTAAAATCTCTGTATGCAAATGGAAGTTATAACAGGGTATAAGTATTGAGAGAAAGCCTTTGATAGAACTATCGAATAAAATAACCAAATACAGTTATCCGAGCTAATACACAGCTACTGTGGACATCTCGGAAGCGGTAAAATTCGGTTAATACGGAAATACATGTTTATACTGTACAATATAGTGCTGTCTTTGTGACTGTCCATCCCTCTAGTATCTTCTTTATTCCTAATATTAAAGTAGGAAAAATAAAATCTTCTTATTTTATAAAGGAAAATGTCGTGTCTGTCTGTGTGGTATGAAGCGGGAAATCTATGCATGGTACTGCATGTTGCTGCCAGATTTTTAAAAGTTGAATTAGTTTTCTAGTTATGAATTTTTAAAGCCTAAATTCACGATTTTTCGCCCTTTTGTCAATTTTTTTTTCAAATGGCCAGGCACTATAATATTTGACCGTCGTCATTCGCCTTTATTACAGCGGCCAGAGTGGGAACCATTTAGCCGTCCATTGACGTTGCCCCAGGCGCACCAGAGGGGGGCGGATCACATTGCGCCCACAACACAAACATCCATGCCTTACGTGGGGCTCGAACCCACAACGTGGCGGTCGAGCGATTGCTACGGAAGCGCTTGCCTTGACCACTCGACAACTTCGACCTTGACCACTCGGCCCTTTTGTCAAATTAAATTTATTCCTTCTTTGTTGTTGTAGATTCGCAGACGATCGAGGAGTTTGACAGACATTTAGTGGCTGATGGGCCCCCAAAGTGCATTTATAGTTTTGGGTTTTCTAAATCTACGACTTTAAAATATGTCATCTTAATTTGTTTTTATTTGGTATTATAATTTCATTATGAGTATTGCGCTAAAGTTTGATTGAAATTGGACGAAAATTCCCTGAGATTGCAATAATTTTCAGGTTTAAAGGAACTTTTTATAACTATAGTGTTTTTATTTATTTGTGTCGCGAGAATGACTTTAGTTCAAAACAGACGATGTGGAAATTGAGTGCTGTTATCTGTATCCATATTATTTAAGTTTGTAGGGAGCACTTTTTTTATTGGAAACAAGAAAATGTACCCGACGTTGACCGGGATTTAAAATGAGCGGTCGTGCGGCAGTTTTTAATTTGTTTTTGTTATAAATTAGCGAAATATTAAAACGTTATTTGGTTTAAAATTCGGATTAGTGTTTTAGGTATTTTATGTTTTAGAACGATTTTGAGAGATTTTCACAGTGTTCACACAAATCGTGTTCTTAGTTACCGAAAATATTATAACTAAATTTCCATCCGGACACCATCGAAAAAATCGAAGAATGCTCTTTCCAACGATGTTTAAACGGAATTCGTAGGTCAACTCCCTCATATATTTTTTAAATACACCGAAATTTGCATTTTTTTATGTTATCTGATACTTTTTTCGCTGCATCCAAAACACTAATATTAGCATAATTCTATATTTAAGCAAAAGATTCTGTGTACATCTTCGCATTCTAACATTTATTTTTCATTTAATACGTTATTTAATTTTCTGTGATATTTCAAGCGGACGATCCTGTGAAATATTATCGATCTTGTATGATACTTTTGATCCATTGTATTATTTTCCCCCTATCTGCGGTCGGTTGTAATCGGCTGAGCATGTACTTAAGTCCTTTTCTCCTAGAGAAAGGTTTCTACGTTGAATCTTTTATTACATCATTTTTCTGCTCTGAGGTTACTACGGTTACGGAAAATGCAAAAAGGTCTCGAGGGAACAGAAACACTTTAAATTGTATTCTTAAGGGGGGAGGGGGGTGATAATTTCTAATTAAGTATGTATTGAAATCTCACAACAAAATTCCTTTCCCTTCACTTAAAGAAACATTCTTGGCTTGAGCCTTTGAGGTATTTATAATAATCTATGCAAATCTCTTAAATTTTGAGTTAAGAAATACATGAGCTATGTTTCTAAACAGAAGGTATATAAGTCTTCAATCGCTGAATATTCTTGTAAATCTAATCATGTTTTTAACTTTTCGGAATAGGATATGTAGTTTGTGAATAGTATTTTCTGAATTATAATTCTTAACTTCTGTAATTTTTCTATTAGTAAACTCCATTTTGTATCACTTAATTAGCATAAAATTTTCAGTCTTTACCTATGCGGATTTTATTTTTCTAATAACTGTAAATGTATGCTATTTATATTAATAACTTTACACGTACATCATGATCTTTATACTTAATGACACTTTAATAGTCCTTAAAAAGTCAGTGAACTTTGATTGTTTAGTTGGCATATTCTTCTCGGTGAGCTTGAAAGTAGGTTTATACAAGACATTTTAATATTGCACTTTTTCATACATTATTTTCATTCATACATTGCCCAAACTATCTCCGTGTTCACGAAGAGTACGGGGACGTTAAATATGTGGGTCTAAAAGTTCTTCCGAAAGTGTGGTGGTGGTGTAAGGAGGGTACGGCCCTTGTGAATGTTGCCTCCACTGAGTTCCGGACTAAATTCGTTGGGCACCAACTAAGTAGTATCTATCTATCTATCTATATATACTAATTGCCAAGTGTCCGTCCGTCTGTCAGTCTGTCACGCTTTTTTAGGCACTTCCCGAATAGATAGAGACTTGCAATTTGGTACACGGCTCGGTTGTTCGATAAAACCCCCTGGAAAAATCGAATTTTTCGAAAACGTTCTTTAGAGGGGGTGCCCCACACCAAAACGTTCGAAAAGTGAAATGATGGGCAAGCATGCTTTGCGATGAGATAGAGACTTCAAATTTGGAGTATAGGTAAATTATTCGAAAGGAAGAAAGTGAGCAATTTCAGATTTCCAATATTTTCTACTTAAGGGGGTGCCGCACACTAAAACGTTCGAAGAGTGAAATGATAGGAAATCATGCTTTACGATGAGGTAGAGACTTCAAATTTGGTGTATGGGTAAATCGTTCAAAAGGAAGAAAGTGTGCAATTTCAGATTTCCAATATTTTCCACTTAAGGGGTTGCCGCACACCAAAATGTTCGATTTACAGAATAAATGAGAAAACGCTCCTTAAAAATTTGATAGAGGCTTGAAATTTGGTATATGGGCTAATCATTTGACGGAAACACGCAAGAAGAATATAGTTTTTCAAAAACGTTCGTTTAAGGGGGTGCTCCAGAGTGAAACGTTCGAAAAGTGAATTGATAAAAAACCATGCTTCGAAGTGAGATAGAGATTTCAAATTTGGTGTAAGGGTAGATAGTTTGAAAGGAAGAAAGTGTGAAATTTCAGATTTCTAATATTTGCTACTTTAAGGGGTGCGCACACTAATATGTTCGATTTTCCGAATAAGTGAGGCAAGCTTCCTTTTAAATGTGATAGAGGCTTGCTATTTGGTATATGGGCCAATCATCTGATAAAAAACACAAGACAAACAGAGGAAGAAATGCGCAAATTTAGTTTCCCAATATTTTCTTCTTTAGGGGTTTCTGCACACCAAAATATTCGATTTGTCGAATAAATGTGAAACGCGAATTATTATAAAATTTACATTATTCAGGGATTGCTTATTGCGAGACAGTTGATTTTCAACGGGTATTCGGCTAGTTATATACTAATTCGTTGGGCACAATCGAAATAGTATAGTATAGTAACTCGTTTGGTGGCCGTGACTTACAGATACCTTACACCTTCGGGTAAGTCGAACGATCTTGTTTGAAATGAAATAAAGATTCAGGCTCGCACAGGAATTATTCTCCTGCGCCCTTCCCAGTAGTAGTAAGATTCAAAAACGGCATCTTTATTCAAGAAATGTCCCTTCTATTGAGTATTACATTTATGAGTACACATATGGGTTTTTCCATATGGTTGACGTTCTGCATAAATAAACACAAAGTTTGCGTTTTTGTAAGGGGATTACTTTGAGGGGGTATTTTTAGAGGTTGTATTTCTCTAAAATCGATTAAAAAAACTTTTAACATATAACATTATTTTATACATTTAACATTTGCTTACGGGTGGGACAGCGTCCATCCCAAACGAAGAACCTTTCAAAAATATAGCTATTTGACATACTCTATCTCAAACAGTTTGATCCCCCTTTGCAGGCATTGACGTCCATGGAAATCGTACAATGTTTCTGTCGGCGATTTCCATGGACGCCAATGCCTGCAAAGGGGGTCGAACTGTTTGGGATAGGGTATGTCAAATACCTGTCTTCTCGAGAGGCTCTTCGTTTGGGATTCACGCTGTTACACCCGTAAGCAAAAGATTAAAATCGACAGATATTTTTATCGTATTATCAGAGATCTTTCCTCTGTAGCTCTTAAAATGCGGGAAAGTCATAATAATGAATCGGTTAATAATGAACGTTAATTTGTTAATTAATTTGTACATTAAATGAATGCCCTAATTCAGCCTTATTTTCGTTTTAGCTGTACTGGTATTAAGTGAGTTCGTCTCTATTTACTACCAGTAAACATTTTAAAGTTTTACTCTATATAAACTTTGCATGTATGATTTTAACTAAAAATGCACACCCTCAAATAACAATACAAGCATGTGAAAGCAAGGTTCGCTGAAACGTTTTTCATGGCTGTCAACATGTAATAAAAGCGTTATTAGATGCTATTTCACACACCACCAGCAGCTATGATCATAAACACCTGGCAGAGAAGGTTATTATAGTGGTTCATAATGTCATATATAGAATAAGAGCATGCAATAATGCGCCATTAAAAGAAATGACAATAGCTTATACGGGGAAACCTTCAGGAAATATGGCTGAATACATTGTAAAGGAGGCTACACTGTGGCAATATTAAATGCTTTCATACCAAATACAATTTAGGAAGTGTTTAGTGTGATAAAAGGCAAGTTTGATTAGTAACTGAGTAAAAGTAACTGTGTATTTGTAACGGTTACTTTTCCTGTTACGGAGGTACGCTGCTCGTTAGTTAAAAAAACCTTCATGGTATATAGAGCGAGAAAAACACACTCCTTTGCATGGGGTTGGAAAGAAGGAGATAACACTCCTATGAATGAAAAGCTTGAAAATTCCATAATGGTTTCAGAATTATATCCAGGTGTCGCTAGTGTTAGAAAAGTCCCACCTGTTCTCATTTAACTCAACAGAAAAGCATAGTATTTAGTACAGCCAACTCTCCTATAACACGATTAATTCGTACCGCGTTATATAGAAACCGCGTTATAGGAAACTCAGCTTAGGGCAAATCAGATTAATTTGTTCTGTGGTTATGGAAACCGGACACCGTGTTGTATGGAAACCACTTTATAAGAAACTAAGAATTAGTACAAACAGAACAATTCGTACCGCATTATATGGAAACCGTATTAAGTGAAATTCGGAACTTAAAAATCAGGCTGTTTCGTTCTACGTTATATAAACTACATTTTTAGAGTACTATGCTATTATGAATACGGTTATGAAATATAATTTCATAGATACCAAAGGCAATAAATATATGTTTATATATTTCGAATTGTTTTTATTAAGACTTCATATAAGTAAATTAAAAAAAAAGACAATGTGAAATATAAACATAATAACCTTTTTCCAACAAAAGAAAGGAATTTAAGCTTGAAAAAAAAATCCTATTAACATTCATCATCACTGTCAAATATTAATGACCTAATTCTTTTTATTTTAATATCCTCTTCACTTTGCATATCCTTATTTTCGTTTTCAAATGTTCGCATGTTTCTGCATTTACAGGGGATTTCCCTGATAACTGAAATTGAAGGTGATGTACGCGCGCGCGCGTGGATGAAAATACAGGGGAATTTCCCATTAATTTCAACCTTAAAAGTGTAATAGAAAAATTCATTCTATAAGGAGACTGCTTAAGCTAATTGAGTTGTATTATATAGAAACTGCGTTATAAGACTACCGCGTTTTATAGAAGCCGCGTTTTATGAGTACCGCGTTATGGGTGGACTGTCACAATTTTTGTTCCTCGTTGTAGGAGAGTTGTGACTGTATATGCATTTTTGGTTATTTTTAAAGTAAATTTCTTTAATTATGAATAGATGTAATCAATATTTTTTGTTTGTGGTTGTAGAATGGAATAGAATATGTGGGGACAAGAAAGTGTAATGTAAAAAAAAAATCGAATACGTAGAAATATTCTTAATTGTTTGAGTTCTAACTTACATTGCATTGATAATTTTTCTGCAAGATTATAGTTCAAATAAATATTATTTAATTAAATATGGGACTTTCGCCATAAAAATGTATAAAATACGCTGGAACTTACCCAGCGCCACCTGAATTATTGTCTCAAATGAGTTTGGCGTTTTCTTAACATGGAGTTTTGATTTCTTCTTTTACCTCCATGCTCGTTAGTTTTCAAAGTACTTAATATTTTGTTTAACTAGCGTTACTCAAAAGAATTCATATAAATTCGCATTATTCTAATAATTCAATGTAAAAAAAAATCATTATTTTATACTTTCGTATCTTAATTTGAAATAATTTTACATGAGCATAAAAATAACATTAATCACACATTAATAACATTAATCACACTTTCTTTTCACAATTTTAAAAAATAGTAATGCGTTCATAAAAACTGCTGTTTTTTAAAATAACCAAATTACTTTTGATTTTACTTAAATTAATGTTTTCCCAATCTGGGCAAGTTTCATCGAATAAATACAAATAGGAATTAATTTGTCGTAGCTTCACAATGATTGAACTTTAAGAAACTTATCTCTAAAAAATACTCTATCATTTTAATTCAACAGCCCTTTTCCCATTATTGGTTGGAATTTTCAAACATTCTCAGTTCATTTATCAAGAAAATGACAAGTTTTCGGGAGTTTGATAAATTTTTCGTTCCCCGTACAAGAGCCATTTGAGTGCTACCAACAACATTTCCGGTAGAACAGTAAAATGGTTATTGGAAAGGTTTTCGCTTCACCACAAAATATGATTGAATGAAAAGTGTGCTCTATAAAGTTCTTATGTGTCCAGACCACGGCTTTCTTCACGATTTGATAAATTTCGATACAACGAAATTCGGACAACGAAAATGTGTGCTTATGATTCAATCTTTCTCAAACTTAAGACTTATTGATGTTGATAATTAAAACAAGCTTATTAAATTTCACGAAAATAGCTTTATTTTAATAGATATCGCGAACCTTGAAAAAAAACAAAACATCTAGATCAGCTTGAGCGCTTACACTATAATATAGTGGTAACCACTATAATATGTGGTTGGAAAAACTACATTTTTTGTACTGAACTACAACTACTTTAAACCAAATGTAGTTAACTACAACTACTTTTTTAAAAAAGTAGTGACTACAAACTACTTTTAGAATGTAGTCATTACTTAACGACGAATTTATAAGACGAATTTCGTCACAGCTTCAATTTACACAAAAAGTTGAGGATATGTATATACTGTAGTATTTTATAATATTCTGAATACATAAAATTTACTGATTCCCAAATTTACTGGTCAACTTACTAATATTTACGCTTCTACCCATTTCTAAAAATAATAAAATAAAGCAAAAGTATAAAATAAAATAAAAGCATAAAATAAAAGTGTAAAATAAAATAAAAGTAAGAACTATTTATTTAAAAACACGTTTGTTCATTTATGTGAAAAAACTATACTGTCAAAAGTTTCCAAGCACCTAGGTTGAATTAAACTTATTGACTGATAATTGGGGGGATGGTGGGGGGGGGGCGTATAAAAGTTTTACTAAAGATAGGTAGGTACTCATGTAAGTTCTCAAATGGAAATTTATCTAACGAAATTCAAGTTTTGTACGACTCCTGAAATCTACGTTTTGGCCGTTTCTTTTGAGCGGTTCAAAATGGTTAAAGTCTTTTCTTTAGTCTTTGACAATTTTTCACAGCAAACTTCGCATATCAGAGAATCATTGAGTTTCGTAAAATTTTACCGTACAGCAAGTTATCTCTTGATGAGCGCATAAGTGCGAAACTAGTCTGTGAATGCGGCTATATACAATAGGACTGCAGTTTTAACTTTGAAATATCGTTTGTAGTCGGGTTCTTTAACAACTTTTAGTGTTACCATTAAATTGGTGTTTAACCAACGCCATCTTGTTGCAGATCTTGACGTAACTTTCAATTATACGTGTTTATTATTATACGCTTTTATTAATACTTTCAAACATAGTTGAAAAGTGTTTATGACTTTGGCCATTCTGTCTGTCTGTCTGTCTGTCCGTTCGCACGATGAATACCGTAAAAATGACTTTATCAAAATGAAATTTTAGTAGGTTGTTCAGACGGTCTGTGGGGCATATGGGAATGTAAATGAATAATATCATCCAATTAGTTTTGGATTGAACCAGGGTTGAAAAAGTGAAATACATTGAATCCTATAGGACCTAATTTTTCAAACATTTTTTAAGCAAAGTTAAAATTCGCAAATTGCTTAGAACATTTAAGGAAATATTCAAGTTATCCCATAAAATAAGTAAAAAAATTTGAGCAAAATATGTTCGGTAGTTTTTAAATAAAATTTAAAATAATAATTACACCCATAGTACATGAAGAAATCACGTGACCCACTTCAAAATAAAATAGGGCATCCATATTTTTTCCCAGTGTCAAAATAACGAAACTGGGAAGTTAAATTCTTTACTTAATACTTTTAAATTTATATTTAGTGTTGCATCCTTTCTAAAACCTTTTTATTTTTGCGTATTTTCTGTGCATATATATATCTGCGCCAACGCAATTACAATTTTTAACACTTTACAACAAAGTTGAAAAGTGTTTATGACTTTGTTCATTCTGTCTGTCTGTCTGTCTGTCTGTCTGTCTGTCTGTCCGTTAGCACGATAACTGCCGTAAAAATGAGTTTATCAAAATAAAATTTTAGTATGTTGTTCAGACGATCTGTAGGACCTATGGGAATATAAATAAATAATATCACCCAATTAGTTTTTTATTGAACCCGGGTTGAAAAAATGAAATACATTGAACCCTATGGGACCTAATTTTTCAAACATTTTTTAAGTAAATTTAAAATTCACGAATTGCTTCGAAATTTTTAGGAAATATTCACATTATCCCATAGAATATATAAAAAAAAATTCAGTAAAATATGTTAAGTAGTTTTTTAATTAAAAAAATTATTTAATATAGGGAAAATAACAAATTCAATTAAATTCTGACTTTGGGATATCTTCCAGAAAGAAAAGAGAGAGATATTATATAATAAATATCTCTCCATTTGTTTAAACGTTTTGCATATGGGAGTGACTTCATATTTTAAAATAAATTTGGTAGATAACAATTTTTCATTTTTTTTAAATTTTATATAACTCTTCTTGATAAATTTAATTGATGGCATTTTAAATGCACTTTCCTACGTCCTAGAGAGTTAAAATTTGGTACACAGCTTAAATTTGTTGAACATTTTATTCGACAAAAATTTGATGGATCTTTAAATATAGATCATACATTTTTTTCGAAATGGCCTGAAAATAATCCCCGTTCACTTCTATAAATCATTGGTGTAATATTGTTAAAAATTCTGATGTGGACAGCACATGGCTTTCCCTGCAGACTGATATTCGTTCTCTTTATTTATTCAATGATAATTTGAGTTTATCTGCACAACATAAGTATTTTAAATGACATTGAATTTACACGTTAAACTTAAATTTGGTTCTCATTTGATAGCTGGACTTATTGTCAAAGGTGGCGTAGCGAAAACGCGAAAAAACTAGAATATCTCAAGAACGGCTAGTCCTAGAGTAATGGGGTTAGTCTTATTCTTTTTGTTGTCAAAAATCACATATAAAATCGGAATTTAATTAATATAATTGAGCACACGTAGTCTTTTATTTTTATATATAACGATTTTTGCTGGCCATTTCGCAAAAATAGCCCGTTCCTTTTTCCCGAATCGTAGTAGAATAACCTACAAATGATTTATATACAAAATTTTGTTAAATTTGGTATATAAATCACTTGTAGGTTATTGAAATATTATACTCCAAATTTTGTTAAATTTGGTTCATTAGTTTTTAGCTAGAGTGGATAAAGGCAATTTCTGCGGCCATTTCGCAAAGAAGGCAGATTCTTTTATTACGAATCGTACTATAATCTAATGAACATCAGGATTTCCCACAAAAAACATACCTACCAAATTGTATGAAATTCGGTCCATTAGTTTTTCAATTAGAGTGGATGTAATATCCACACAGACACACAGAAACATACACAGATACACCCTTACACACACAGACGTCTTCCTAAAAGTAGTTTTTTCGTGTTCTAGAAGTCCCAAAACGTGTAGATCCTTTGAAAATTCGAGTTCCGATCTTCGGCACGATTCCAATACTTTGAGTACATACACATACACATATATATTATCTGTGTATTATCTGTGTATCTAAATTCCGTGCCTATGCAATTACAATAGTTGTGATTTTAAATGATCCCTAAACTTTTATTATTTCTTCAAGGAAGCCTAATTTTAACATATGCAGAATGCAAATATCTCAAGCGATTGTAAGATGAATTACATAAGAATTGCTGAATTTTTTTCACACAAAATTATTTAGCTCTGGAGTCTGGAATACAAGTTATATGAATGAAATATTCATTGATTTTGCATAAAGAATCAGATGATTTATATTTCGATACAGTTTTAAATATTTAAGTATAATAAATTACTGTAGTACTGTGATAATGTAAAAGATATTACCACTGAATGAATCACATTTTAGAAATTTTTAAATGAAATTACATTTCAGTTGGAAAGTGTTTCATAATCAATGCTTATGCATGATTGATCTTTCTTGTTTTTAGTTTAAATGATTATCCAACTTTGATTATTTCTACAACGAAGTCTAATTTTAGCGTATGTAGAATGTAAGCAAATCAAGCGATAAGATATGTTGTATAAGAATTGCTGAATTTTTTTTAACATAAAATTACCAACCTCTGGGGTCTGGAATGTAGATGATATAAATGAAATATTCATTGATTTTACATAGATAAGCAGATGATTTTATAGCATTGACGCTTTCGCACGTTTTAAGCACGGAGTTAGAAAGTACTTTTACCTGCATGGTTTTAAGTTTTTAAGTAAAATAAATTATTGTAGCACTGTGATAATTTAAAAAATATCACCGCTTAATGTATCGCATGTACCGCTTAATGTATTTCAGAGATGTTTAAATAAAATTGCATATTTTAGTTGGAAAGTATTTCATAATTAATTCTTTATGCATAATTGATCTTTCTTGTTGCTGTTCTCTTGAGAAACGTATAAACTCTGAATTTACTTTCGTTAACAAATTAGGTCAAGAATTCCACTGAAAATTTTCGTGTATCCTCTAAGGTCTGAGTACCATATATTGGAAAACATTGATATGGAACCATGGGTATTAAAGCTCATTTTCCAAATAGTTTATTTTGAAATTATACCCGCGCTCCATTATTTTCATGCACAACCGTGCTAATTGTACCACGCGGGTGTAACATGCCCTAGGTAAGCTCCTTTGATATGTCCTAAATAAGAGACATAAAACACTTGAAATCGTTTCTTTTAGTCAGCAAAATTAGATTTTCGTATTTTCATCCAGTTCGTGTCTAGCTATTTCTGTGATTGAAGTTTACGTTTCCGAGCTGATCAAAAAAGAAAACCGAAAGTTCCATTCGTCTGTTGGAATAAATTGAATTTGAAGCCAAAAGTTAAAATAAAATTTTATATGCTGTTTTCAAAACTTTACGTTCGATTGAAGTCAAAACATACTTGTAATATTGAAATTATTTTATATTCCAAAAATCGAAAATTTATCATTAAAATACGCGAAATTAGAAAATTTTAAATTTTGTAAGACTCAACTGTCTAGACCCAAAGTCTGAGATATTGTTTCTGTGAAATATATTGCATCTGTGAAAGAAAGTTTTCGCATTCGTGCAGAATTGTCTGCTCGATAAATTGAATTTAAATATCTCGAAATTTTTGCCGAAATTCGACATTAAAATTCATAATTTTTAAAGGAATTCGAATTTAAATAAAAAATATCTCATTGTGCCGTATTATCCGCGAATCTAAAATACCGATTTACTGAATTTCGCAGCTGTCCGAAGCTTCTATTTTTCGTTACAGTGGAGACACACACACACACACACACACACACACACACACAAAGGTATATTCTTTAATTATGTAAGATTTTTGGTTAGATTAAAATAGTTGTTATAGATATAAAATGCACTTTTATGAAGTATATTAAAGAATAGATGGTTTTTTTTTAAATACGTGGCTTATACTGCGTTTAAAATACAGACAAATATGTAGATGTATATACAATATATTTACAATAAATTTCTAAACATTTTATAAAATGCTAATCGATTACTGTCCTACCCATAAGATATATATTTTACGAAGAAACATTATCAATTAACGCTTGATTTATCTACCACTCAATTTTAGAAAATGACGTTGGTTTCTTTGTTTATCAATCTTTTCAATACAGTGAGTCCCTTTCTTTGACAAGATATAAGTACTTAATCATGTTACTTGACATCCGGTATAATAAGTCTCCTTTTTGGAGACTGACGGTTTCTAAAATGTTAATGATAAGCTTGTCATGCTGTGACGCAGTAATATTTGTTCTAATTAATCACTTGAATTAATTTTAACGTATTTCACTTTGATTTTGTTATCTATTTTAGTTTCTGTCTCTTTTTACAATCTGCATATAATTGAAATAAAAGTAAAACTAAATATAATATAAATATATGAAAAATTTGAGTGGAGATACATACTCGAGATACGTATGACAAGAACAAATTAGTTAAAAGATATATATATATTTGAGTATCTTGGAGAATATATATCAGTAAATAACTTGGATAAAATAAATGCTGTCACTCATGTAGTGAATATAAAACTGAAATCGATAACAAAATCAAAATAGTTTTATATTCACTTCTCTTTATGTATGAGTGAAGAGGAAAGATATTAACAGAAAAAGAATTAGGCTACTTATATTTGACAGCGACGATGAATATTAATAGGATTTTTGTTGAAAAAATGCTATTAAGTATATTTCACATTGTTTTGTTAATTTTCTTATATGAAGTTTTAATAAAAATAATTCGAAATATGTAAGCATATATTTATTGCCTTTTGTATCTGTAAACTTATATTTCATAACTGTATGCATCATAACATTCTGATCTAAAAATGCAGTTTTATGTAAAGTAGAACGAATCAGCCGGATTTATATGTTCCAAGTTTTACTTAATGCAATTTCCATATAACGCGGTACGAATTGTTCTGTTTTGTACTAATTCTGCGTTTCTTATAACGCGATTTCCATGCAACACGGCATGCGGTTCACATATAACACTTTACGAATTAATCTGATTTGCACTAATCTGAGTTTTTTTATAACGCGGTTTATTTTCTTATAGCGCGGTTTCCATATAACGCGAAACGAATTAATCGCGTTATAGGAGGGTTGACTGTATAAGGAACTTCTAGTCATAGTACAATTGTACTAGACTTAGTGTTTTGGGCAGGACGGTATATTAGATAATGCAAAAAATGCAAATTTTGACATATTTAAAAAAATGAATAAATATGAAGGAATTATCCTTCGGATTCGGTTCAAACATTGTTGGAAAAACCGTTCTTTGATTTTTTCGATGGAGTCAAAATGGAAATCTTGTTATGATATTTTCGGTCGTCAAGAAACAGATTTATCTGAAAATAATGAAATATAAAATAAATAAAAAAACTAATTTTAAATTAAAAAAAATAATAATAACGTTGAGATGTACCATTTCGGGTCCTGAAATCAGTGTACAAAATTTCATGGCTGTACAATGCTTTCTGGCTACAGACTGCCCAGACAAGACATAACACACACACACACAGGCATACATCTTAATTTATTATGTAAATTAAATGCTGTGTTTTGAGAAGTTTCTTAAATGGCTCTCGAGTTTCTTACATGCTTACGCACGATTTCAAGCATCTTTGAATACGAATCAAATGTTTTTGAGGTGATGTATCTCCCTGTGTGTGTGTGTGTGTGTGTGTGTGTGTGTGTGTGCGTGTTTGTGTGTGTGTTTGTTTGTGTGTCAGTGAGACCGTGTAGATAATATCTCACGAACAAATGGAGCGATTCGAGCGAAATTTGGTACACATTACAATCCGTGAATACTGCAAGCTCATTGTCTTTAAACGGAATCGCATGTTCAGAACCCCCACTAAATTTTCGAGTGAAATTTTGAAAAATCATCAGAAATCAAACCTTTAATAAAGTTACGGAAATAGCCATTTCTCATGTAACTTTTATTAGAAAACGATTGACAAACTTTAGAACGCTAGCATGAACCGTTCTCGAGATATTGCACATTTTTCAAATAGATGTATAAAAAAATTACTTAAAATAAAAATAAATATTAACTATTGCAAAATATGTCCACTTTTCATATGTAATATCGTGCGATAAATTTGGTGACATAAATCTCGTGGATCTAGCTCGTTCCATTCATGGAAAAATATACTATGGGTGATACTTTTGTATTTGGACGTCGTCATTTATCTGCTATAAGAATAATGTATTTCGTCGTCCAAAACGCTTAGCGAGATTTTGGCGATGCATTTGCTTTTTTATATGTCGTCAAATTGATCAAAATGACGCTAAATCAATGAAAATGACGACTCAGTGACGAAAATTCAATATCTTGTAAAGGACTTAGGAATCTACTATAAGAATAAACTATTTTTCCGTCAGTAGTGTTTGGTAAAATTTTAGTGACGAATTAGTGGTAATATCTTCAACTTGCTGACTTTTCAAATGTTGCCAAATTGACGAAAATGTCACTGATAAAAATTTGCCAAATTGATGAAACCGACTCTAAATCAATGAAATGACGATTAATGCATGAAAGTTCAGTATCTTGGAAAGAACATAAGAATAGGCTAAAGAATAACTCATTTCTTCGTCTGTCCGCCATTAACGTTTGGCGAGAAATTTAGCGGGACGTCGCCAACTTGGCGACTATTTTAAATGTTGCTAAGTGACAAAAATGTCGTCAAATGGATAAAAATGTGGCCAAATGGGAAGTAATGTTTATCAAGTTCTGATTTTTTCTTTACTGTAAAAGGAGTAAATTTATTGCATTGTATAAGGAAAGTCAACTATTGCTCACATCAGCTTTTTTATGTAAAATTAAATGCTGTGTTATTTTGTTAAATTTTCTGAAATAGATGCTGAGTTTCTTGCAACAAATCCAGAAAAAGGTTATATGTCTGTAATTTATATTTAGATTTTTTATATTTGGAAATCCTTTCAGATTTTTTACACTTGTAAATTATATTTATCTTCATTATTTGTAGCTATATCTACTAAACTATAGGCACACCGTATGAAGATACAAGCTTACAATTTTTTTTATCACAAATTTTAATAAGAAGTAATTTCAAACATTTATTCAATAAGGAATTAATGAAATTAATTAAAAAAAGGAGCAATGCTGAATAAATAATATTTTTTACTGTAGTTTAGCATCGTGCTTATTTCTTCTTCATTACTTTATTTTAATCCCATAGAATATCCATAAAACACAAGTAACAATTAGTAATAAATTCGTAAAATTATTTTAATTTATTCTCTGTAAATTGAAACAACAAATCTCAGACAGAGATAGCAAAATAAGATCATGAATAATTCAAAAAGTAGAGTACGTTTGATCGCTTTTGAAGCTACATGAAATTAGTTATTAAAAGCAAAGCACTCTTAAAATGCGACATCTAATGAATATGAAAACATTTTTTTACGACTGAAGAAAAGTTTTATTTACGACTTGCGACTTTTTTTCCCAGCTAGTTTCTAGCAAATTCTGAGCTCTTGTTTTGTCACCTCTGACAATAAAGATAAAAAACGGCCCGAGGTAGGCCTTAAAGATTTACTCTCAACCATCTTTAAAAAATACATTATTTGCTTTTTATGATAGCTTTAAAGGGAAAGGATGCATAAAAATTATTGATCGCGAATATCGAGGTGGTATTTAGATAAATGCTCTGTTAGTAAAGTTTTTTTTAATTAAAATTTACTTAATTATTGCCAAAAATATGTTTCTAGATTTTAACATTTTATTGCCGTTGAACTACGCATATAATTAATTATTTTCTCTGCATTATATATTGTATGTAAAAGGAAAGTATTGTCATATGGGGGAGGGTCAAAAATACGACTATTGGTATTTCATATATTTGCACGTTTTGAACATCTCTGAATACGAATAGGTCATTTTTCAATTGTGTGTGTGTGTGTGAGTGAGAGAGATAGAGAAAGAGAGAGGCAGAGAAAGAGAGGCAGAGAAAGAGAAATATAGAGGCAGAGAGATAGAGAGGAGAGATAGAGGCAGAGAGATAGAGGCATAGAGATATAGAGGCCGAGAAAGAGAGAGGCAGAGAAAAAGAGAGACAGAGAGACAGGGAGGCAGAGAGACAGGGGGGCAGAGAGACTGTGAGAGTGAGTGAGAGAGAGTGTGAGAGTGAGTGAGTGAGAGAAATAGAGATAAAGAGAGGCAGAGAAAGAGAGAGGGGGTAGAGAAAGAGAGAGAGAGGGCAGAGAAAGAGAGAGAGGAAGAGAAAGAGAGAGGCGCAGAGGCAGAGATGCAGAGAGAGAGGCAGTGAGAGGCAGAGTGTCAAAAAATTTTTACGGCTATTGCAATCGGTGAATACTGGAATCCGATTGATTTTAAACGCAATCGTAAGAGTCTCTAATTTTCGAATCATTATTTGACACAATTATTAGAAAATCAAGACTTTCAATAATGATAAATAAATAATCCTTTCAGACAAAATTTTACATTAAAAAACAAATGAAAAAACTTTAAAACGTTAACTTAAACCGTTCGTCAGATACTTACTGCTGTACATTAAAAAAATTTCATAAATATCACATTCAATTAAGAAAAATAGTGAAACATCAATCCATTGGTTCACTTTCCACATGCAATATTACGTAACAAATCTGTTAATATTATCTCGGGAATCTAGATCCATTCACGAGAGAGGTTACATTTTGTAGCAGCTGTGTATTTTAACGACACCCAAGAACTCATTAATCGTGGTTTGATTCATGGGAAATTAATGTAATGTCAATTTTGATAAAGGTTTTGCAGATGCATTTTGCACTTCGAAGAAGAGTTGCAGTATAAATAATCCATTCTGTTTGGACAGAAATGTTGACAAAGCGTTCAATTTCGATTTACATTGTATTATATCCAATACCGAAAACATTACGCTGTGGATATTGTATACAATTATTTCTTTGTGAAAAAAGTAAAATCATTGCATTACGGTTTTTTTTTCATGCTGTGTCTGTGCTTTCACAATGCAGCATTCATCAATAATCTCCCATCATATAAACAACTCTACCGGCCTTGGTAGCAACTCCATCATATTAACTCCTTTAAATTTTCCCATCAGATTTTCAATAAGTTCATATTAAGTGTCCTTATTATTCCCAAGTAACTTGGTAAAAACACTTTTAAAGGAAATCAAAGCATCTTTTTCTGCTTCAGTTACCGCAGACAAGAAGTTTTTTTTGTCTGATAGCAATGTCTGGACCCAATAGTGGTGAAGTAAAATTTACATCAATACACTACTAATGCTTACCCATAGTGTCCCCCAGTTGAACCTGTAATAGAATAGTGGGATCTGAAAAGATCAAAGTACACTTGCGTTTCACTAAAATAACCAGTCGATTTTGTGGCCACTAACACATTTATTAACACATTTATTAACACATTTATTTACACTTATAACAATAATACAACAATGAACACAATTGCAATACATTTAAATCTACCCAGCTTGACCTCGGGGGGGGAGGGGTGCGAGATAATTAAGATAATTCCTATTGCAATTCTCATTAATTTAAAACACAAGTAGTTGTGCAGCAAGGGGGAATGTCCCAAAACTTATTTTACACTGACACCTTGATTATATTAACACACAAATAACACATTACCATTACAATTGAACTTAAATATTACGATACCACCTCCCAGATGTCTCGTAATCCAACATGGAATAATTCACATTTTATAGTGACGCGGTCTCGGGTATTCAAGAAATCACTGTTCATCAGGATATATGGTTTATTTGGGATATAGCTGAATTCTGGATTCCATCACGGATTAACACAGATTTGGTAACCACAGTCAGCTACACTCTCCTTCACCCAATTGTCGGTTGACCCAGCGGTTTCTGGAGATCCGTGAACTACGTGCAGGTCGATGCCGGTTGGGTCACATCCCGCCTAAACTGGTGGTCGTTATCTCACCCAGACCGCAGCGATGCCGGTTGATGCACTCAGCTGACGCGTGTTTTACACTGCATAGAAACCAGGATTGACGCCTCGCAAACATTCTATCCATGTATACTCGTCTGTGAGGTGAGATATTGAGATATCCACTGAGCGGTCGATTTCGTCCTTGCAGTCCCCACAGTTGTCATGGCTTAAATGTAGTTAAAGGGTCCAAACGGTAACCCACACTACGCCGTCTATATTTAGAGCTGTGTAGTACTGCGTAATAAAAGTGGCGACTTACTCGCTGCTTCGATGATCGCCACCGCCCGAAGAATGTAATACTCTGTCTGATTCCGTCTTAGTTCGATTTGGCTTAGGGCAGCCATAGACTTAATTTGCGGACTGGTCGAGTCTGGTTACGCGCTACACTTGCGTATATGTATTCGTAGCATGGTACAAAATGGGCTGGTTCCGTACTATAGGCATGAGACTGCCGCTCAAAAGTGGCGACGAATACCGGTGCCCAAAAAATGCGTCACAAATTTTCGAATTGGGCTTTAAACAAGTGCACATCTACACTTGGAGACCTTTCCTCACGAGATCAGAATGGAGTCTCATTTTCATTTTAAAGTTGAGCCCCTTCAGATTTTGAAGAGGGAGGTACAAAAAAATATAGGGTGGAAGTCACCTCATCCTCGCATTCGATATTTCACTTATGTGCTAGGAAAGGGCGGTTCTATTTCCGACCAAATTACTGGACGGCGAAGTGACGCTCATTTCTTATGCGTCCCAATAGAAATTGATGACTAGAGGGTTTCCACAGCCGGGAGGTCTCGAACCGGGCCTCGAAGTGAGCAACACCTGACAGGGGCTATACATTTCTAGAGATTTGTAGTTTTACAATGTGACATTTGTTACAAGCTCTCTTTTATGAACATTTACAACCACTGTCATGAACCATTCAAAACATGGCTCCAAACTGTTCCATCATGTCTGTGAGGAAGCATCTCAATACAAAATATTACCATATACATTACTTACATTGAGTAATTTATACTCCCGCCCCCTTTCATTCCTGGGGCTAACGCGGGTCATGAAATGTATTTGCACCTAAGTGTAAATAATATGTTATGCTCAATAACACCAATAAAATACTCCTTTTCAGCTTTGTTTTTGATTGGTTAGGGAACTTCTTGTAGAGGTGTCAAAAGTATAAAATTTGTAAAAATCGAATAAAAATATAATATTTTTAAAAGTTTTATTTGTAGTAGAACATTTCTAATAAGTGTTTGAATTCAGCATCAAAATTGCATTAAAAACAGCTATAATATTGATAAACATTTCATTTCTGGCTTGTATAATACTTATAGACATTATTTGTATGTACAATACTTATGTAATCCTTATATACAATCCTCATATATAATAATAAGACTTGCTTAATTTGACTCTATTAAGTATGCTGTTAATTGAAGTATTATATGCTGTTAGTTGCGTTAAAATGTGAATTAAATTTAAAGTTTTATAAGCACTGTTTTATAAAAAAAATGAATAAATCAGCACCATTGCGTTAGAATAAACTGTTATACTAGAATAAACTTGGCATTAATTATAAATGCATTAAGTTGCTAAATGAAAAGGATATTATTCACAACTGAATAGGTATTCTTTAAAATCTATGTAATTGAAATTGAAAATCTGTGAGTCTATATGCGTGTGTGTCTGATCATCACGGGAGAACGGCTGTAGCGAGTTTTATGAAATTTTGTGTGTAATCGTGAAACAGCCTTACTTAAAATTTACTCCATGCTTTAAGATTCTTGGACCAGGGGTTGTCGAGATATTAATAAAAATCTCTCAATCTTCCATAGCAATAGCATTATGCAGACGATATTTTAATCCAATTTATTTGAAGAAAATTATATGATGTCGCTTAACAATAGATTTAAATCTAATGTTTTTTTGCGGCAGACGATGTTTATTAAAACTTTTTCGATTCAAATAATAAAGTAAAGTATTTGAGATAAATTTTATCGAAATTGCATTTTTGGCTGGATTATATCCACTGATACCTTTAGGTTTAAATATTACGGGGATTATTGATTTTTGCAATTTATTGCGTCATTTGCTCTATTTTGGCAAATATTTTTAAAACTCATATATTGCAGTACGAGTAATCTTCTACTAATACACGAATATACCTTCTAATTTACGAGAATACAAGCAGTACGGGTATATCTTCCCATACACTTTTAGCGCTTTCATTTTGCATATACTGATTCCATTTCATATGTTTTGTAAATTTTTTAACAAACAGGACTAGGATGTTTTATTCTTTACCGTCCTTTTTTTTCTTTTCTGTATCCTGATATGTTTGCATAAAATTAAATATACAGGAATTTTTAGAGTAGGTTTTTCATTTCTACAAGATTAATATGATATTAAAAATATAAAAGCGTTTGTCTTATTTATAATCTACTTAAAATAGCATGAATAGCAAAAGTTTGTATCATAAATATCTATTAAATATAGCAAAATGTATATACATCACATAAATACATAGCTTATTGTTAAAAATCATTATTTTTCACAACTAAAATACGTAGAAAATATTATTTAAAAATTAAATTGAAAACCAATGAACATTTTTTTATTTTTTGCGAAATACTTCTTTGCCATATTTTTTGAATTTTTTTCTTCTATACTTGCAAGAACCTCGTAGTTTTAAAATAGCAAAATAGATGTTTTGAGGTTCTCTTAAGAACATTTTGCGCAACCTATAAAACATTCTGTTTTGATGTTAAAAGAAAAGCTTAAAAGAAAAGGGAACGTGGGTTATATTTTTGCTTTGCTTTTTCTCGTATGCGCAAAAACATGAAATGTACATTTTAGAGGAGTAAGTTAATAAAAACAAATATGGCATTGCTTAAAATTTTCCATACAAATATTCTTTATCGGCAATTTTTTAGAATAATTCAAATTGTTAAAAAGGAGAGTACTAGCAACAACCAAATAATATGTTTGAGTTTAATTTTAACATTTCTCTTTTCTAGAATATTATTTAGAGATTTTTTAAAATTATACTGTTTTTACAAATTAGTTTATGTTTACATGATATCACATTGGGAGCCATTTTAAATGTAATAGTGCATATAGATAATACATATTAGTGTATATACATTATTTTGATTATGGATATAGTGTATATATGTAGATTTATATCATATCCATATAGTGTATATATGTAGATTTATATTATATGGATATAGTGTATATAGATTTATATTATATGCATATAGTGTATATAGATTTATATTATATGCATATAGTGTATATAGCTTTATTCAAAGCAGAATTTTAAGCAACGTACACAATTTTAATTTTTTCTTTTTCATACTATGTAATATAGTACTATGTAATACTAGGTAATGGTGGCTGCACATATTAATGTATTTTTACTTTATATCCGGCTTTATTATAAAAAAAAATCTAGTACTAGATAGAAGGTTTTTAAATTAGAGAGAAAATTTCAAAATTCGTTCGAAATTATATATTTTTAGCGTGGCAGCATAGGCCAAAATTTGACGTAATCATGGCTAACAAATGGATTCTGGTATGAAAAAGGCGAGTTGAGCTGCACTCCAGCTACAACGCAAGTCTGGATAAAATATCGGATGTTGGCAGCATATGATTTTCTTTATAGACTTAAATTCATAATTCATTAAATTGAGCATAATTATTACGAGTATAATTATCTATCTATTCAGTATAATTATTAATTGACACGGATCCTAATTCGATAATCAGTGACATCGCAAAGGGGATGCCAAACACCTAGGAACGCAGCGAAGCCCATTCAAGTTTGGAGAAATGATATTTGAAGAAATAGGCAAAAAATATTGGTTAATCCCTTATAACTTATTTTCTGCCGACGGTACTGTTGATATTATATCTCGTTTGCAGTTTTAATACACCTTCGTTTCATTAAGCCACATAAAACATTTTAAATCGTCCCCCTCTCAAAATTCCGTGAAACTTCAACTTTGTCCTAGAGTAAGGAGTTGGCCTTATTCGTTTCGTTGTTAAAAATTAAGTATAAAACAACAAGCATTTAATGAATATTTTTAAGTATATTGAGTCTTTATTTCAGGTTTTGGATTTTGACGCTTTTGCGGGCCATTCCGCAAAAAAGGCTAGTTCTATTTTTTCGAATCATACGAAAATCTAATCAGCACCGAGGTAATCCACAAATGATTTACCTATCCTATAACGAGAAATCTCACCCCCTCTTTTACAGAGTTTGCCGTGCAACTTGCCAACACCCCTCTGGAGGGTCTTTTCGAAAGATCACCCTTTTCTTTGCCTCTAAGAAGTCAAATTGCAAATCCAATTTTATTGGGTTCTGTCCTATTGCATATACTGTAACTGTTGAAGACGCAGACCGCCCGACTCGTCCGAAGACTTGAGCAGCTATTTGGGCGACCGGACATATACTGTAAGTGTCGAATACCCAGACCGTCCGGTTCATCCTTGGACATAGAGCAGCAAAGTGGGCGGCCGGATTTACTGTAAGTGTCGAAAGCCCAGGCCGACCGACTCATCCTATGATATAGAGTAGCTTAATGGGCGGCCGGGAAAAGGATATACTGTAAGTGTGTAAAAATTGAGACTTCTGGGTCACCGAGAGCTCAGGAGGGGCTTGAAAGACTAAAATCATGCTAAATAATTATTATATTGACTAGAACGAATGACTCGGCCGTGCCTGTGTCCTAAAAAATAAGTACCCGCTACTTATATAATACCACTCAGTTTCCAAAACGACAAATCAGTTTCAATCCAAATCACAAAATAATATGCGAAATTTTTAATTTAAGCGCGCAAAGAAAGATCAATCATGCATAAAGCATTGATTATGATACACTTTCCAACTGAAATGCAATTTTATTTGAACATCTCTATAATGCGATACATTCAGCGGTGATATTTTTTAATTATCACAGAACTACAGTAATTTATTTTACTTGAAAACTTAAAACTTCCTCGATAAAAATGAACTTTATGCAAATGAAGTCATCGTAATATAAATTGTCTGGCTCTTTATGTAAAAGCAGCGAACATTTCATTCATACACTTTTATTCCAGTCTCTAAAGTTAAATAATTTTGCGTGAAAAAAATTCAGAAATTCTTATTCAACTCATCTTACAATCACTTGTTTACATTCTGCATTCATTAAAATTAGGCTTCGTTGTAGAAATAATCAAATTTTGATGATCATTTAAACTAAAAAATATTGTAATTGCATTGACGCAGAATATAGATGCACAGACAATACGCAAAAATAAAGCGGTTTTAGGACGGATGCAGCACTCTAAATTTAAAAGAACTTTAAAAATCCCGATTTTTACTCTGGAAAAAAAAATAGATGTCCTATTTTATTTTGAAGTGGGTCAAGTGATCTCTTCATATTAAATGGTGTAATTATTATCTTAATTTTTATTTAAAAAACTACCGAACTTATATTGAAGTGTTTTTTATATATTTTATGGGATAATTTGAATATTTCCTAAAATTGTCGAAGCAATTTACGAATTTTAACTTCGCTTAAAAAATGTTTGAAAAACCAGGTCCCATAAGTTTCAATGTATTTCATTTTTTCAACGGGGTTTAATCCAAAACTATTTGTCTGATATTTTTCTTTAACATTCCCATATGTCCCACAGACAGTCTAACAATACACTAAATTTTCATTATTTACGGCAGTTATTGTACGAACGGACAGACAGACAGAATGATCAAAGTCATAAACATTTTTTAACTATGTTGTAAAGTGTTAATAATCGAAAGGGTCCCCCCTTCTATAAGCGTGGTTTAAATCCCGACGTCGTATGGGTAGTGTATGCGCAGTCGGCGGGTTAAAAAAAAAGGAAATTCATTGTGGAACGTAAAAAAAAAATCTTACAGGTTTTCCTGCTTTGAAGAATTACAGAAAAATAAATTATTTATGGAATAAAGAAAAATTGTTTGAATGCTGAGATATACTACAACACAATTTTTACCAAACTATAGAGTTGCGCTAAACTTAGTTTTTCGGATGTGAAGAAAGAAGTGTCCCAATACCTAGAAAATGCTAATTTCGATGTATTTTTAAAGAATAAATAATTATGAAGGAATTGTTTTAACGGTGTGGTTCAAATATCGTTGGGAAGAAATATCGTTGGATCAAATATCGTTGGGTTCTTTGTTCGTTCCGATGATGACAAAATGGAAACTATGTCATAAGATTTTCGGTCACTAAAGAACCGATTTGTATGAATATCGCTCGAAATAGTACTAAAACATAAAATAACAAAAATACTCTTACGATATTAAAAAAATATTGCCGAGAAGCACCATCCCGGTTTCTGAAGTATGTGTGTACCAAATTTCATGGCTGTGTGAAGCTCAGTTTTCCCGATACAAACCGCACGTGCATGCACACACACTCACAAACATCTTCTTTTATTATGCAAGATTATTTAACGATATAGAAAACGATATAGTATTTATGCTTATCTTTTAGTGGAATCTAAATAAAAATTTATGCAAAAAATTAGAAAAGTTTTGAAAAACTTGTCATTTAAAGCATAGAAGGTAAAAAAAAAATTAAGCTCATTTTTGGTAGCTTTCTTCTTTGGACTTTGTTGGATTTCATTAGATTTATCTTTTAACACTTTCAGCTACATTCAAATCTCCTTTGAGATCGATTTATCATGCTTTATATTAATATTTTGAGTAAATGCACTACACAATTAAAGGCATTAATGAATGGCAAACACCTCTAAAACCTTCCACTTGCTCGTCAAATTAAAACCCTGATGAATCCTTACGATAACGACGTTATTTACCTAGTACCATAGGAAATATGGGTTCAACAAATCACTCTCAATATTTTCTCGATAAGAGTGGAGTGGGTAGACATCTGGCCGTGATAAAGAAAAGACGTGATGGGATGAAGGGGCTGTATACATATTCATTGATAAAAACATTAACAAATGTTTTTTTATCAACACATGAATATACTAATTGATACTTTCCGCTGCACACATGAACATACTAGTCGATACTTTATATACACATGGACATAAACATGAGCATACTAATTGATTTTTTTGGGGTAAAAAAGGGATCTAGCTGTTAAGTTAGATCAAACCATAAAAGAGCCAAGTTAGCTAATAAGGTTCACAGAATAAAAATTAGAGTGCATATTACCTAAATATACCTGTTATTTAGAATTTTATTTGAATATTTAGTACTATTTCATCATTAGAAAAATTTTATTCTGATATAATTATTTCTCTAATTTTTAAAGTGGTTATTAATTTATTTTTATTTCTTACACGCCTTCTGCGTATGGATTTCAATGGATCTACTCGGTGTTGAATGAAATAAATAATATAATATTAAAAATAAATTATTTTAATGTGATAAATAAAATATGCTGTATCATCACTTTAATGGAATTGAAAGGAGTTTCTACATAATGCAAATTTACATATTTTGTACATATGAAAATATATTTAAATTTGAATTCTTCATGCTGAGACTAAAAGTTAAGATATAGAAACATTCTTGATTATATATACTATTCAAACAAATTAAAATAATTCGTGTAAAATAATAACACCTTACAAATAATTAATAAATTCAGAAATCATTATAAACCAGCTGCAGTAAAAACAATTTCACCGGAAAAGTAGAAATTTATCTTGAAGCATATTGAGAATGCTGGTGTTTAATTCGCTTGAAAAATTGAAAACAACATTACATTTGCTGAATTGATGATACCTATATATAAATCGAGATATTCTATTTTATGAGATATTTATAATTTTATGAAGATATATTTTATAGTAAAATTTCCGGTATATAATTTCCTTAATTTCTAATCATTAATATAATTGCTTTCACTTCAATAAGTTGTAGATGTATAGAGTATCCCCCCCTCCCCCAGAAAAAACTTGAGGTATATATAAAGGTGGCTTTTCTATTTCAGATTACGCTTTCTCACGAACTAGTACTAATTTAGTCTAAGTTAATCGTAATCATAATGGACTCTATCACATTTCGATAATTTTATTTAATCTCCCTGAGCCCCTTTCGCCCTTCAATGTTCACTATTAATGCTCAAAGAAAGAAATATAACTCGAAATGTATGAAGGTGCTTTTATATGCAAGTGGTGTATACACTTCATTTTCGAAGCAGCTATTAAGTATTTTTAACACTTTTCAACAAAGTTGAAAAGTGTTTATGACTTTGTTCCTTCTTTCTGTCTGTCCGTTCGCACGACAACTATCGTAAAAATGACATTTTCAAAATGAAATATTAGTATGTTTTCGTGACGATCTGTGGGATATATGGGAATGTAAATGGATAATACCACCAAATTAGCTTTGGACTGAACCAGGGTTGAACACATAAAATACATTGAACCCTATGGGATCTCATTTTTCAAACATTTTCTAAGCAAAGTTAAAATTCATAAACTGCTTCGAAAATATCAAGAAATATTCAATCTATCCCGTAAAATACATAAAAAAAATTCACCAAAATAGGTTCGGTATTTTTTAAATAAAAATTAAAATAATAATTACACTAATATAATATAAAGAGATCACGTGACCCACTTCAAAATAAAGTATGGCATCCATATTTTTTCCCCAGTGTAAAATTGTAATTTTAAAGGTTTTTTTTAAATTTATATTTAGTGTTGCATCCTTCCTAAAACCGCTTTATTTTTGCGTTTGTTCTGTCCATCTGTATTTTATGCCAACGCGATTACAATATTTTGATTTTAAATGATCATCAAACTTCGATTATTTCTACAAAGAAGCCTAATTTTAATGGATGCAGAATGTAAACAAGTGATTGTAAGACGAATTGTATTAGAATTGCTGATCTTTTTCACGCCAAATTATTTACCTCTGGAGTCTCGAATAAAAGAGTGATATGAATGAAATATTCATTGCTATTACATAGAGAGCAAGACGACTTATATTTCGATGACGTCATTTGACGTTCATTTTTTTCGGTGAAGTTTTAAATTTCCAAGTAAAATAAATTATTGTAGTAGTGTGATAGTTAAAAAAATGTCACCGCTGAATGTATTGCATTTTAGAGCTGTTTAAATAATATTGCATTTCAGTTGGAAAGTGTTTCATAATCAATGCTTTATGCATGATAGATCTTTCCTGTTTTATTCTTTTGTCCACTTACCATTTTGTACACTTTGTCCATATAGTCATACGGATTTTCGAAAAATCCGGATGTGAGATATTCCAGAACATAAGTGGAATCCTTATAGTCAATCCCCTACCGCATGAAATTCAAGGCTAAATTCAAACCTGTCATTATCTGAGCTCAATCTTTATAAATAAGTGATTCAAGAAAAACTTTGGAACCAGAAGTGAAAATGAACCGGAAGTGGAAATTCTTAGTGAATGACCCAAATCCCCCCCCCCTGAATAAAATACTTAATACATATCAGTTATAACATAAGCCTATCTATAACCACTCTTGAGAAATATATATTTCAAATTAAATGGTATTTTTGAACTAGGTATGAAGAAAATAATCCGCGGTAGAAATCTTTAGTGAATCCTCTCACCCCCTTTAGAATTTAATGGCGAACCCATATCAAATATCGCTAAAGCGGCGAACCCATATCAAATATCGCTAAAGCTCTATTTATAGGGGATTTATAGGGGATATATAGGGGATTATTTATTCTGGAAAATAGATGCTTCATAAAAGGTTTAAATAAAAATAAAATAATATGGCAAAGTTCATGCCTCCAATAAATCAGTATTTAACTATAAAACATTATTTGGAAAACAAGACTGTTCAAAGCTTTTCACATGGCATATTGTGACTTTCAATACATAAGTATACTGCATGAAGAAAGTGTTGTGATGAAGTAAAAAATTCAAATCCAGTTTTCAATGGAAGAGCAGCTTTCGAACATCCCTAAAGGCGAATCCATCGTGTTTGATGCGATGTCTGTGTGCATGTGGGTGTTTGTGTCCGTGAGTCTGTGGGTGAGATATCTCAGGAACGAATAAATTGTTTTGAAGGTAATTTGTTGCGAATATTACGATTTATGCATACTCGAACCTTATTGATTTTAAATGTGATCGAATGTTTGGAAGATCCCCAAATTTCAGAATAAATTTTAGAAAAAAATTAAATTAAGACATTTAATAATGTTAAATAAAGAATCATTTTATATGCAATTTTTTTAATTCTCAAACGGATGACGCAAACTTAAAAATACTAATTTGAACTGTTTTCGAGATATTGTACGTTTTTCAAATAAGAGTATCTAAAAATGACATAAAAAATAAACAATAGAAGTATTATCAAACATGTAACACTTGTCGATAAATTTGTTGACATGGACGACACATTTGGCAAAATATTACTAACTTAAAAATTTGTTAATCTGGTACTAAATTGATGAAAATGTCCTCAAATTGGCAAAAAAGACGCTAAAGTTATGAAAACGACGCCAAATTGATGAATTAATATATTTTAATATAATGCAATATATTACTTAGCAGATGGTAGCAATATTTCCAACTGTCAAGTTATATTTGAGTAAAATATAAATTAAACTTGGTATTTCAAAATATTATTAAATATTGTCATCTAAAAAAGCGCCCGATGTGAGTGCACTTTTAAAGGTCAAAAAGATCTTGTCCATTATTTCACATTGAGAGGCAGAAAGTAGTTGCATTGTGTAGCGAAAGTCATGTGCTGCTTACATCAGATTTTCTTTTCTTCATCACCACATTGATTGATATATTCTAAATATGCATGCCTCGTTCCAAAATTCTTATCCACCAACACGACAATCTGACAGAACATGGCTGCTTAAGAAATGCCAGCTCACTAATGGGACTCTTATGATAATTAATTTTCTGAGAACTTTTCTTTTCGGAGGAAATATTCCAAACGCCTAATAGAATTCATTTTCGAAAGCAAACAAAATTAGTGGTGAGAGGTGGGATTTTAGGAATATATTCAGTTTTGCGGTGTTCAAAGGTTTATATCAAATAGGTAGCGTAGATATAGAATGCTTTGCGGACTAGAAACAGTTTGATTTTTTCTCCCATTTGTGTAAAAAAAAAAAAAAAAAAAAACTGCGTATATACATGTTTACCATGCATAGCATTCTTATTTTCAGATTTAGGATTAACTCAGAATACAGCTAAGCGTTATAAATTGTACAAGTATGAATTTCCTGACCTACATATAGAATACTAAAACTTCCTACTTGAAGACGAAAATGATTGATTTTCTTCTAAGAGAAATAGTTTACAGTATGCGCAATAGATGGCGCTGTCCGTTGACAAATTTACAGAAAGACTGCGTCATCTATTGCTCATCCGACGAACTATTTCTCTTTGTAACAAATCAATCATTTACGTCCTTTTCGAGTAGGAGCAATTTTAGTTGCAGATTAAAAAATATCATGTTTCAACACAAATTAGGTTCAGATTGTATGTCAGTTTCACCATTCTCAAGTTTATTAACGAATACTATATTGTTCTATGTGGCTAAAAAATAATGTTTCCATGTATAACAGCTCCTGTTTTATTTAGTCATCAAATTTTTTTTGCTATCCTTCATAATCCAACCAAATTGTATAAATCTAAAACAAAAGTCATTCGTTCCATTCACCGTACTCATAATTGTTCAGCTCATAAAATTTCTGTCAGCACTTCGGGAGTGATTGGGCAAATTATTTTCACCAGGTTTTGTTTATCGAAACAAAAATGTTTAGAAACAGTTTTAGTACTGTTTCAGATGCGTTTTTCAATTTCAGTGACTGAACAAATGAAAAAAAAAAGTATATTTTCTTTGTCTAAAATAATCTTAATATTTTAAAATATATTTCAATTCTTATATTTCTATTCCCTTACATTTTTACCCCCTCTTTTCCTCGTGTAGGTTGGACAGTCTGGGTCGAAGAAAAATATATGTCGTGCAAATAAACTCACAGACAATCATACCAGAATTATTAAAATATCTGTTAATTCGTTTTCTTAATTGATCAAAAAGTGCAAATCTTTCAAAATGTGAATGGGAATTTTGAAACATTTCAACATTCACATAAACCTCCAATGATAAGATTGATAAGAAGAACACATCAACGATATTTACCCTATTTCTTCGTTCTTTATGTCAGGTTCGACATTCTTATTTTCAGGCTACGCTCACAAAAACTTTTCTGAATTTCTCTATTTCGCAATAGTATGCTTCGGGCAACACTATATTGTCTCTAAGAAGCACATTTTGTTCGCAAACTTTTCTAAAATCAATATGTATCCATATTCTACAATAAGGTACCAAGAGAAAAGTATTACAGTAATCTATAGGCTCTAATATCCGGTCCGCATATCCAGATGACCGGATCTATCCGGGAGGTTATGCCTACCTCATAAAATATCCAGTCGGCAGTAAGAAGTTGTTTTTAATACAAAACGTATGATACACAAGGCCTGATTAACGCACGGGCCTCCAGGACCGTGGCCCTGGGCCCTCAAATTTTAGAGGTCCCTAAATTGTGTATGCGTTAAAACATTTTAATCAGAAATAATTATATATTTAATTATTCGAATAATATAGGCTGATAATATTAGTTTTTATTTTAAATTTTGAAAATATGTTAATAGTTTTAAATATTATACATCTTTTAAAGTTTTACTTTTAAATAAATAAAATATTCTACATGTACAAAATTGCCATCGGGAACTTGGTCCTAAACTTTCAAATTTGCTTAGTGATTTTTTTTTGCAAATATTTGGTATGCCGTGGGTGTATGGGGCCCCCAATTAACACTAGGCTTGGGCCCCACATTAGCTTAATCATGCCCCGATGTTACACGTGGTATTCTTGAGGGAAACTCGATTCACGGTCGTCTACCTTCATACATGTTTTCTGTCACTTGCTTATATCGAAATTGTCTCTGAAATGCAGTTTTAATACTTCCTGGTACATATTTACTTTCATTATATAAATAATATAATGTATAGGAAAAACATTGAGCCGGTAACGAGAATTCAAGTTTTTAACGAAAAAGCACATTTCAAGCATTCCTGAACTCGAGTCGATCGTTTTCGAAGCGATTTCTATGCGTGTGTGTGTGTGTCCATGGAGACGATAGCTCACGAAAGAATGGAGCGTTTTAAACGTAGTTTGGTATAAAAATTAAAATCCGTGAATACTGAAAGCCTGTTAATTTGAATCAAATGTTCGGAAAACCAACAAATTTTCGAATAAAATTTTGAAAAAATCAGAACCTTCAATAATGTTACGCAAATCGTCGTTTCTTATGTAATTTGTCATTTGAAAACGATTGTCACCAATTGTTGAACACGAAACGTGTTCGTGATATTGCATTTCTTCAAATAAATTTATAAAAAAAAATCACATGAAATTAAAAAAGAAAGTATTTACTAGTACGAAATATGTTCACTTTTCACGTGTAACATTATGCGATAAATTTGTGAACATCATTTTCGAGGATCTAGTACGTTTCATTCACGAAAGAAAATACTTATGCTTTGTGTTTCTATTTTAACGCCTAACCATTCGCCAACAGTCATTTATATATTAGAAATTCTCTTCTCTCCGTTTATCTGTAACCCTTCGTGTCAAACTTCGCGAAATAGGTGACTCATTTAGAGAAATATCGCCAACTTGGTGCTATTTCGCCCCAATTTGACAAAAATAACGTTAAAATTGTTGAATTCATTATTATAATATTTTAATATATGGACTGCATTGTATTTTGCGGATACTATCAATATTGAGCAGTGTTAGAGTTTCTGGAAATGTAAGTTAATTGGGTACTTCGAAATAGTTTTGCATGTTGTCATTCAGAAAAGCGCCAAATGTATAATTCAGCGTTAAAACACTGTGCTGTGGATCTTATATATCATTTTTTCACTGTAAAGGAAGTAAATTCATTGCAGTATATAAGGACATTTATGTTGCTGCCAACATCAGATTTTTACTTTCCTTATATACATAGTATAATGTATAAGGAAAGTATTGCGACGGGGTTGAAAATTCGAATTCGAGTTTTCAACGGGAGAGCCCGTTTTAAGCATCCCTGATCACGAATCGAACATTTTTGAGGTGATATCTCTCTCTCTCTCTCTGTGTGTGTCAGTGAGACTCTGGAGACGATATCTCACGAACGAATGGAACGATTCGAATGAAATTTGGTACAAAAATTACAATCCGTGATGACTGGAAGCCTATTGTTTTTAAACACATTCAAATGTTCAGAACACCCCCTCTCCTAAATTTTCGAGTGAAATTTTGAAAAAATCATCATAAAATCAAAACCTTTAATAAAGTTACGTAAATATACATTTCTTATATAATTCTTCCTTAGAAAACGATTGCCATAAACTTTAGAACGGTAGTATGAATCGTTCTCGAGATATTGCACATTTTTTAAATAAATTTATAAAAAAATCACAAAAATTAAAAAAAAAAATTAACTGTTGAGAAACATGTTCACTTTTTATATGTAATATCATGCGATAAATTGGGTGACATCGTTCTCGTGAATCTTCCTCGCTCCATGAGAAAAGATACTTTGAGTAATACTTTTGCAGTTAAACGCTAATAGTTATTTATCAGCTACAAGAATAACTTATTTCTCCATCCATAACGCTTGACGAGAGTTTAGCGACGAATTTGGCAGAATGACACAAAAAAAATGTTTTGTAAATGTCGCCAAATTAACGAAAATCTCGCTAAATGGATGAAAATGACGCTAAATCAATGAAAATGGCGACTCATTGACGAAATTTCAATATCTTGGAAATAATATAAGTATCTACTATAAGAATATGCTATTTTATTTTTACTGTAAAAGTAGTAAATTAGTTGTACTATATAAGGAAAGTCATATGCTGCCCACATCAGATGTTTTATTGTGCAAGGTAACCACATTGTGCCACATTGCAGAACATTTTCATTATGCCTGCCCCGTTCCAATTTTATTACTCGTCAAGAGGACATGTTGACTGAACAAGCACGGTATCCCAAGTTCAGTAGTTCGTTAATGAGACTCTTACGATAATTAATTCCTAGAGAATTTTTCTTCCGTGGAATATTCCATAACCTAATGGAATTAATTTTCGAAGGCAAACGCAAATGGTGGCGATGAGTCGATTTTTAGAAATGAATGCAGTTTAGTGGTATTCAGAGACAGAAATTGCTATGCTGCAAATGTGAATGCCCGAATGTCGTTTGGAGAAAATGAGGTGGGATGTTAAGGAGTGATTTCATTTATGACTAGAAAGTGTATCCGGCTTAATCTGGGAATGAAAGCAGGGATTCATTACCTTCATTCCTTCAATTTTTCAAAAAGAGTATTCGCCCGCTGCGTGGACGCACCTGCGGCTGCGTATTGTATATGCTTGTCGATGTAAAATTTCTTGAAGTTGGTCATGGGTTGTGTGTATTGTGGCTGAGTCTGATTTAGATTATTATATTTTTAATTGCCCATTAGCAAAGAAAAATTCGTTTTCAGCAAACCATACATTAATAATCTGTGTAAATGGATTAAAATCATATCATAAAACAAATTTAATAATAATAAAATAAGAAATTTATATGACTTTGTTAAAGAAAATGAAAGTAATTTTTGTTCCAACTTTAACAGTAATGTTATTTATTAATATATAAATCTCATTGAAATTTGTTAGTAATTTTAGTAAATATTATTTAAAGTTTTTATATTTTTTCTTCTATCGTTAAGTATTTATAATATATGGTAATATTGTTCTGAAGAACTTTAAATATAGGACTTTTTTTCCATAAATTATATTATAATATGTTTTCTCATTATTATTATATTTTGTATTATTTATTATATAATGTATATTGTGAAATTTATCATTGTTATTTTATATTGTATATGTTTTATATATTGTATGTGCTGGTGAATATAAAAATATCTTGAAGTCTAAATAAACCCATGCCCATGACCAGTAATTAGTAAATCTTATATAGAGGTCGAATAGTCATGGATTACGCGAATTGTACATTGCGGCTGCGTTCTCCTCCCTATTTGTACGACCCAAATAAGCGTCTAAACACGCCTTCGACCACTAATACGACCTCATATGATCATTCTCTTCAATTTGACACAATAATCGGTCAAATTAAACACGTTTTTCAATTTTGAATACCGTATTACAATATATATATATATATATATATATATATATATATATATATATATATTTAATGGTGTTGAATGGTAAGATCTACAGCAGAATGTTTTTGGTATTAAATTAACACCATTTAAATTGAAAGTTGGAAGTTCTGACAACTTCTTTGTCGAAGCACGATGACTTGTCTACATCCATGTGCTTCATCAAATTGGATTGTAAAATGTTGCAGAGTTCACGTCAACAATAAGAGCTTGCAATTCTGTCTCAATAGCTCAACGGTAGAGCGTAGGCTGGCTAGTATGAAGATCCGTTGTTCAAAGTCCGGTTGGGACAGTAAGGTTCTTTACAATGGCGCTAGAACAAATCAACATGTTAGTGCAAAGATGTCAGAGTACGGATTCAGTGGACTCTGAGATATTGAGAGCCGATTTACAAATCGAGAGGACAACGGCGACGCATCTAACTTAGAAGGTCAAAATAGTATCAGGATTCCAACCTTGGGTAAAAATAGCAGGAGGTGATCAGTTCGATTGTCAGTTGCTCGCCAGTCTGTCAATAGAGGGTGAAACAAGGTTCATTACGAAATATTTTTTCTTGTAAATGGAACGAACGAGATCACGAGGATAATTTTAACAGATGTGTTGCCCAATATTGTATATGGAAAGTTAACATGTTTTATAATTATTACTACTCTACTACTACTAAATTTGAGGTAATTTTTCGATATATTGTAAAAAGTACAATATCGTGAGAACGGTTTATTCTAGCATTCTAAAGTTTATGTAATTAATATTCAAATGAAATATTACATATGAAATAATTTTTGTTATCAATTTTGAATTTTCAAATCATGTGAGGATTTTTCAAAAATTCATTGGAAACTGAGAAAGGAGATTTTGAATATTCTATTGCGTTTAAAATCATTAGGATTTCTGTATGCATCGATTGAAATAACGAAATTGTTTCCGAAACGATTTATTCGTTCGCTGAATATTGCTTGATTGCAAAATTGATCCACGCGTGATAGTATCTGCAATGGAAGAGAAATCCTAATAAATTATGCAGGATGTCCCAAAAGCATTGACCTCCGCTTTTATTCCTTAAATATTGATCTTAGATATATATAATATATTACAAAGTTGCGTAAAAAAATATACGTAATTTTTATGAAATCGATTAAAATTTTCAAGGGAATTAAATTTTAGGAAATACAAAATTTAAATTTTTATACGGCTCCCGTACAAAAACATTTCCAATGAGTAAAATGTGCCTCATACACTAATATAAGGTGATGTACAAAACTTCAGAATTTTATCATAAAAAGTACCAGAGATATGTAAAGACAAAAATACTGACTTAAACCACTTTTTGGTGCATCGACATGGTTTCCTAGAGGGGAAAAATCATGTCGGGAAATCGCGTTTCAGGGGACATACACAAATTACGAAAGAAAACAATGATTACATAAATAAATAATAATTTTGCTATTTATTGGTACAAAAGTATCTACACTGTGTAGAAATAATAACTTCACACAAAGATTACAAAGCGTGTTCAAAATGTTTTCCATCCATGCCAAAGATCCATTAAAGATAAGAGGCAGATATTATTTGCCTATGATGCATTTCTGCGTTGCGTCATTTGCACTCTTGCTGTAAACATTTATATTTTAATGTGTGATTAATCTCTCACGAAATTTGTTTAAACATATCTCTGGGACTTTTTATGATAAAATGCTGAAATTTTGTACACCGCCTTTTACTCTTTGGAAATGTTTTTGTATGGGGGCCGTATAAAAATTTAAATTCTGTATTTCTTCAAATTTAATCCCCTAATATATTTATCGATTTCATAAAATTCTGTACCTTTATTAACGCAACTTTGTAATTTATTATATATGTCTAAGATCAATATTTAAAGAATAAAAGCCGAGGTCAATGTTTTTGGGACACCCTGTATATATGTAAATTTTACAATGTTATTGAATTTCTTTCTTACTGTACTGCTTGATATAAGTATGCACGTCTCATTCCAAAAGTCGTCATCAAAACGACAATTTGTCAGAACATCGCAGCCTAAGAAAAAAAAAACCACTTTAATGAGACTCTTACGACAATTAATTATCCAAGAAGCCCTCTATTAAAAGAGAATATTTCACCTTCCGATGGATTTATTTTCTACATACACGAATACAATAGGGGTGTTCAAAGATAGAAATTTCTATAGTACAAATGAGGAAGTTATAATAATGCTGAAACAGATGAGTGAGAAATTATTTATTAGTTAGGTGATTTATGTAGGAAGTGTGTTGGTAGCTAAATATTACTTTCTGCTTACATTGTAGTATAATGTATAGGGAAAGTATTGTAACGGGATCGAAAATTAAAATTTGAGTTTTCGACGGCAGAGCTTATTTTAAATATCTTTGAACGTGAATCGAATTTTTTTAGGTGATTTTTGTCTGTGTGCATATGTTCATTCGGTCTGTCTGTCTGTTCGCATGATAACTCCTGTAAAAATGATTATCAAAATGAAATTTTAGTATGTTGTTGAGCAGGTCTGTGGGACATATGGGAATGTAAATGAATAATATCACACAATTCGTTTTGAATTGAACCCGGGCTGTAAATACATTGAACCCTATGGGACCTCATTTTTCAAAAAGAATTTAAGCAAAGTTAACATTTACAAATTGGTTCGAAAATTTTAGAAAATATTCTAATTATCCCATAAAATATATTATAAAAATTTCAGCAAAATATGTTCTGAAGTTAAATAAAAATTAAAATAATAATTACGCCCATATGAAGAGATCACGTGACCACTTCAAAATAAAATATGGCATCCATCTTTTTTTCCCAGTGTAAACATCGTTCCTTTAAATTTATAGTTAGTGTTGCATCCGTCCTAAAACCGTTTTATTTTTGTGTATTTTCTGTGCATCTGTATTCTGGGCCAACGCATTTACAATATTTTTAGTTTAAATAATCATCAAACTTTGATTATTTCTTCAACGAAGCCTCATTTTAATGGATGCAGAATGTAAACAAATGATAGTAGGACGAGTTGTATAAGAATTGCTGAATTTTTTCGCGCAAAATTATTTAGCTCTGGAGTCTGGAATGAAATATTCATCACTTTTACATAGAGAGCCAGACGATTTATATTTCGAGGACGCCATTTGAAAAAAGTTCCTTTTCTTTTTGATGAAGTTTGAAGTTTTCAAGTAAAATAAATTATTGTAGTTCTGTGGTAGAATTGACCAATCGCAACTCGAGTTTTCGACGGATCTTCACGTTTCTAGCACTCTAGAACCCAAACAACTATTTTTAGCGTCAAGTTTTTGAGTGTGTGTGTGTCGACAAAATTTCATAAAGTTTGGTAGGATGACCTTGGTGCTGCTTCGATTTTGGTACGATTCGGAATGAAAAACCTGCATTTTTTTTGAGAAATGACACGCAAAAATAAAAGACTACATTTACTCAAATGTATAAATCAAATATTTGTTTCATACATAAATTTTGACGAAAAAGTAATAAGACGAGCATTATATTTTTAAAACTATGCGTTCTAGAGATAGTTTAGTGTTTTCGCATTTTTTAAACGTCACCTTTGAAAATACATCCAGTGGAAATCCAGTGTCATTTCAAATAATTATACGTGCTATTTAGTGCAATTAAATTTACTTTAATGAATTATGAAAAAAAAAGAGAGAAAATGAATTTGAATCTGTAGGGAAAAATCATGTGCTGTCTCCATCAGATTTTTATTTTCCCTACAAAACATGATAATTTATAAGGTCAGTATTGTCGAAAATCGCAATCCGAGTTTTTGACGAATCTACACGTTTCGAGCACTCTAGAATTCGAAAAATCTATTTTTTAGCGTGACGTTTGTGTGTGTGTTGTTGTTGTTGTTACCCAGACCGTCCGACCTACCAGAAAAGTGTAAGGTAACAGTTTGGACGGCCGGGAAGTGCCACCCAATTTAGACCGGAACCCAATGGGGGCGGCATCCACAGGGACCGTACCCTCCTTCCCCTACCACCAACCTCTCGGAAGGACTTACGGACCCACATGTTTAACGTGATCGTACTCCGCATGAACACGGCGGCAGTTGTGGCAGCGTGCAAATCCAGCGCGCAAACCACCGGGCTACCGCCCCCGAAATGTGCCAACAGCACGCGGTGTTCCCAGGTGGTCACCCACCCAAGTACTAACCGCGCTCGATGCTGCCTGACTTCGGTGATCTAATGAGAACCGGTGTTTTTATCACGGTACGGCCGTTGGCCCGTCTATGTGTGTGTGTCTCTCTATGCAATGTATGTATCCACTCTTGCTGAAATAGTTATTGACCAAATTTGGTAAATAAGTTAATTAGGGATTACCCTGGTGCTGATTAGATTTTGGTACGATTCGAAAAAAGAAAAAGAGCCTGCCTTTTATTGCGAAATGGCCCGCAAAAGATTATGACATCACTGTAGTTCAAAAACTAATTAACTAACAGAACCCTATTTCTGACGAAGCAATCAGCATTTTTTTACATTTTTACCTTGGTTTGGAAATATAAGCGTCCAGAATGTTTACATTTTTGCGTAATGCTCCGATTTCAACCAGATATATTCCAAACATATATGTTATAAACACAAACACACAAACACTTACGGTGAAGACAAATCATTCATTTGTAATTTATGGTTTCTTAAACGTGGTGTATTAGAAGCAACCTGTTCGCGCCCAGAGGATGTCTTGTGTTTGCAGAAGGTGTCCCCCCTTTATGCGTCGAAGCTGGACAGACTGACCGGATATTAGAGCCTAAATATTTTAGAAGATTTTTCTGGCATTTTATCGCAAAAGTTCTTTGAAGTGTGTTGACTGTGCAAAGGTTTGCGAGCAAAATCTGTTTCTTTTAGGACCGACATTGTGTGCTTTACGACAGCAAATGTTTTGATTTCTTTTCTCGAAAATGGGAATGCATGGTGGAAAAGCAAGCTAAGGACAGAAAATAGGGTCCAGAAGATGTAGGTTTACTTTTGTATTAATTTCTGGGGAATACGGTACACTCAAATGTTTTGTAACTTTCATAGCACAATTCATAAAGCACTTGTCTCAAACAATTTTCTCGAATTTGTAAGTTGCCTTTTACAAGCTATAATGCTATAACTTTTTCATATTATCGAATATAGTATGTATGGGGAAAAGTATTGTTTTCACGAAAATTTTAGTTCGAGATTTTGATGCAAATATATGTTTCAGGTCTTCCTGAACACGCTTTGACTATTTTTAGAGGGATGTCCGTCTGTGGTCGACTTTTTATGGACACGATAACTACCACTAATATTAACGGATTTTTACGAAACAATATATCCAGCTCTGTTATCAAAACCTCTAGAACTAAATATAATTTTTTGAAATTCGAGCGAAAACATCGAAATTTATTCCAAATTTTAAACTTTTTAACATGGTAGCATAGGACAAAATTTGACAGAAGTATAAGAAGCTTAGTTTTGATCCTGAAGTTACTAAGAGGAAAAATTTTTGTATTTATATAAAATAGGTTGTAACTCATTTAGTTAGAATTAAAAGTCTTTAGGTTTAAATCATCTACATGGTAAATATTTTACACATCGCTTCATTTATGACATTCTCTTGTACCCGATATGAGTTTCTACAGCACTTTTGAAATGTGCAATTAGTATTTTCACTAATATCTATATAATAATAGTCTAACGCGTGTGTGAGTCTACCTAAACCACCCATAGAAGTCCCCTACTGATCTAGAAGACTGAAACTTTGCATACTTATAGTTTATATCTCTGGATTAGAACCTAACTGAGTCGAGTGTTTAGGTTTTTCGCCGGAGCAGAGAAAATGCGTTTCTTTTTAAGTCTATCCATGTCCTCCGAAAGTTCTCCTCTCCCTGGTTACGTAGATGAGTGAATCCTTGCACCCATTTAGTATAGCCCACGTGTATACGTATAGTATTGTCCACTGTACAGATTCAAATCCAGCAGGATTACTTATTATCTTTCCCTCCTCGTTGGATCGTAAGCTTTAAGCGGATGATTATAAAAGCATTTCCAGACCTCTAGAAAGTCCAAACTTAATTCACTTACTATATTTTCTACAGTACAGATTTATATCCAGCGGGGCTTCCAATTGTCTCTCTCGTAAGACGCAGAAAAGAAAATCTACGGAAAATAGGTGTTGGGGGTTAGAAAAGTATTTCCCGATCCTCCATAAGTCATATGGTGATCTAAAAAGCTGAAACTTTGCACCTTTATAGTATCATCCATGGGATAAAACTCGATTTTCCCTTTAACCCACCCCCGGGTGTGGAGAAAATGGGTGCTTTTGAAAGGTATTACTAGACCTTCGTGAGCCTTTCCTCCTCTCAGTGACCTAGAAAGCTGATACACCGCACATATTTACATTATTGACCACGAAACAGAACTTTTTGAGCTAATTTTCAATTTAGACGAAGCTAAACACTTTACATTGTTGAACAAAACAAACATTTAAAAAGTTGCAATTTCGTATTTTAGAAACTTAATTTTCCCGCTCTTTGACAGGCTTACATAATAGTTAACTGTATAATTTAACATTCCAAAACATGATATTTAAAACAAATACTGAATGGAACGCCACATACGGCTTTTATTCATTACGTAGTTTTATAACAACTTAAACCTTGTTCTATATTACCATACTGAAATCTCCAAGATCTCTCATATCTCAATTTGTCAATTCATTAGCCCATTCTGCATAATTAAACGCTCCATGCCTTAATTACTTTACTTGCACATACATGGAGCTAGACAACAGCATATCATAACACACCGCTGTCTGAAATGCAAGATTAATTAAATATGCCGTATTAAAAATAAGCGCCCCCTTCCGGGAAGATCGGTTGTATTTTAAAGGGCGATTTCGTCGCTGGATGTACTATGATTGCATATGTTGACCGCAAAAAAGAGATAATACTCCTATGGATGAAACGCTTGAAAATGCTTTAATGGTGTGAAAATCATATCTAAGTGTTCCTAGTGCTAGCAAACTAACCCCTATTGTGAGTTGACACAATATAAATAGGATTTAGTATATGTATTTTTGATTATTTTTTAAATCAAGGGTTTCCTAATGATGAGTACTATTAACCAGTATTTTTTCATAGTTGTCGGATAGAGCACAGAATATAGGGAGATAAAAATAAATTGAAAGGTAAAAGAATTTTGAATACGTACGGATATTTTTTATTGTTTCAGTTCTAATTTGCATTGCGGTCATAATTTATTTTTTACAAAATGGACAGTTTAAATTAATATTTCAGGTCTTTCGCCCTAGAAATGCATACAATGCAAGATTAGTTATCTTATCCCAGCGCCAGTCTCAAACAATAGTGGCGTTTTCTTAATATGAAGTTTTAACTCCTTACTTTTATCTTCATGGTTGACCGGATATATTGTTATCTACTGATTATGGTCATAATTTTTCTGTTTTTGTTTAATATATAGCTAGAGTTGGTGGAAACATTTTGATTTATATCAGCAAGCGTTTCAAAGCGAAATTTGTTTCTCTTAAAAGATGATATGGGATGTTTCGCCAATTGTAAAATTGTGAAGTACAGACGATTAATGAAATTAAATGTGAAATTCTTCACAGGTTAAACAAATTGAAATTTTTTTTGCAGGTCTAAAAATAAAAGTTTTCTGTGAGAATGAAAAAATATTGAAACTGATGGCACAGCGAGTAAAATTGCTCCATTAAAGTCTTTGTCAAGCAAGTCAGAGAATGACTGCAGTAATGATGAATAGTAGATGTCCTATTTTTAATTAGAAAAGTACTAGAGTAAAATTATTTAGGAAAACGAGATGAAAATTACGATTTTTTTTAATTTACCTGAGTAATATCACCAACCGCGTAAAAAAGAATCTGATGTGGACAGCATATGACTTTCACTACAGAATGACATTTATTTTCTCTGTCATAATCCATTGAATTGAGTTTAACTGCACAAAATAACACGGACAATTATTTGAAATGACACTAAACTCGCAGTTTTATTTAATTTTCCTTTGCATGGGGTGATCGGACGTATTTTCTAATAGGCGACGTGGTAAAAATGCTAAAAACTAAAATATCTTGAGAACGGTTAATCCTAGTGTTATGAGGTCGATCGTATCTGCAAAAATATCGAATAAAAAATGCATTGAGCTGATACATTTAAGCATGTGTAGTTTTTTCTATTTTAAATTTTAACGATTTTTGGGAGACATATTACAAAAAAGACGGGTTCTTTTATTTTCTGAATAGTTCCGAAATTGAATCAGCAGAGTAAATAATAAATGACTTATCCATCGAATTTTCTGAAATTACGTCAATTAGCTTTTACAGCTAAAGTGGATACCTACATTGCACAGGAAGACAGACTGACACGCATACGTTACGCTAAAAATAGAATTTTCGGGTTCTAGAGTGCCCGAGACGTGTAGATGCGTCAAAAACTCGAGTTGCGATTTTCGACACGTTTCCAATACTTTTCCTATACATTACTATGTATTGCAGGGAAAGCAACAAAAAAGTACTTGCACGTAATTTGTTTTAAAAATACTTGTATATAAAAGACTAGTCAATTACGTAGGACATACAGAATTGAACAATATTAAAAAGAAATTCCATTATAATTTTTTAGCAAGATTTTTGAAGTTGTTGATGATGCTTATGTTGTTTTGAAAACCGGTTACTTTACTATTAATTCTATCATACGGCACTTAAATTCGCAGTTTTATTCACCGATAAAGAGTTTTGAATTCTGCTGTTGCTTTTCCCTCCCTCCCTATTTTGTTTTCCCCTTTCATTTCTTCTTTTTTTTTGGCAACGATTTCCGTCCTAAGTCATGTGATGCAACTTATGCTGAGAGACGTTTCTTAATACTTCTCTGGTGTGACTGCACTGTATTTTTGTTACCGTGAAGAAGGAGTTATTTTGCCTCCGAAAGCGATGAATATTTTTCATTAACTGTTTACGAGTATGCTCTTGATATATTTTAATTTAAGATTTTTTGTTGCTCCACTGTTCGAAATGTATGCCAGAAATATATCTTCGACTGTTCTTATCAGAGCTCTCTCCGAGTATGTACCCCATTTGCGCATTCTCAAATATTACGAAATTCAGAATTCAATAACTCGTAATTTTCTAAAAGTTCTAAAAAAAAAAATTACCTATTATTATTAATTAAAGATTGGAATCTTTTTATTTCTGGCTAGAAATGTGATGGATTTGACGACACAATTTGGGAAATATCGCCAGCGGCAACTTTCGGCAAGTTTTGGAGACCTCGAGAAGCGAAGTTATTGAAATAGAATTTAATGAATGTACTAGCTCTTACGAGAGCTATTTACAGATAGTTTTCTTCTTGGGTAATAGTCTAGAGCAGGCCAGTGCTGTCCCGATCAGTTTTTGCCAGCGGAATATATCAGACGCCAATTGCCAATTCACAAAAGTTGAGTCATTCTCAACATTGGCAAGCCATGGTGGGGAGGGGGCATCTTTTTCTGACGCCTGTTGGTTCACTAAAGTGATTTACAGAGATTAAATAAGGATTACTGCTATTCAGAGAGCCATGTAGCGTTGTTGTTGTTGTTGAGACCCAGACCGTCCGACCTACCAGAAAGGTGTAAGGTAACTGTTTGGACGGCCGGGAAGTGCCACCCAATTTAGACCGGAACCCAGTGGGGAAGAGCCATGTAGCGTGAATGAGTAAAAGTGAATTCTGAATACAGCAGTCTTTTGATATGATGTTCTGTTCCTTGACAATATGAGCATTTAATTGATGTGTCTTTGTTTCTGACGATTCTTTTTTGTTCTGCTAGATAACAGGAAAGTTATCAACTGTGCTATTATTCAAGTTTGTCAAAGAAAAGGACATGATTCTTTAAAGGTAAGCTTGCAGTTTTTGCTAAATATTTTTATTTTGTTTAAAAATGTATGGCGATTAGTGTCGAAAATAATCGCTATAACCGAAAGAAAAAACTCCGGTTGTATCTCGTGGTTGGTACTATAAATGTGCAAAGTTTCGGCCTTCTAGGTCATTATGAAGCTATTGGGTAGTCTGGAAAGAATTTTCGCCAATCCCTATTTTATCAACCCCGGAGGGCGCGTTCAATTGAAAATACGGCTTCGATAGATTTTATCCTGTAATAGATACTATAATTATGCAAAAATTCCGCCTTCTAAGTTACCAGATAGATGACTTCTGGAGGATCTTGAAGACTTTCCGAAACCATCGATAATTTCTTCCCTCCCATGATGGAAATCAAAAATCCGATACTGTTGTGTTCTATCCTGTCAATACTGAAAGTATGCAAAGATGCAAGCCCCTAGGTCACCAGGGGTCTTCTACAGAGTATTGAGATACAAATACTTTAGACAATTATTTTACAGATATTGTTCCTGTCAGTGCTGCTTTGAATAAAGTTATCCAGAAATTTGGATTCCTCTTTGCTTTCCGAATCTGGAGGATATGTTGAAAGAGTATTAATAAAAGTCCCTTGACTTAATTGACCCATTCGAAGTGTCATAAAAAATGCTTCTACGGAGCATTTCGAGCGAGAAACATAACCCGCTGATGTCTAAAATACCCGGTTTATTAAACGTGCTATATTAAAAACAACTGGCTCCTGCTGCCATGATGGGTAGTATTAACAGAGGGTAGTCTAGTTTCCATACTGCGCCACGGCAGGATGTACTGACCGGATATTAGGGCAAATATTGCAGAAAGATTTTTCCTCCTGTACCCGGCGTCTTAATGCAGACGGCGGTAAAAGTGCTGACTTTTCGGATAGTTTTCGAACGAAATTTGTTTCTTTAGGACTACATGGGGTGTTTTGTAAGGAACATGGCAGGGTTAAAGATGCGCAAGCGAATATTTATTCGCTCCTTCTGGATTGAGAGTTTCGGTTAAAATAAAATGGAGAAGATCAGATAAAGAAATTGTTACCTTATATATAACGTATTGTATAATATATAGTGAAGTTAGCGAGATGGGGTGAAAATTCGAATTTGAATTTCGCGTATTTCTACATTTTGAGCATCTCTCGTTCGGATTAATCATTTTAAAGGCATATGCGCCTATAAAACGTTTAATCCACATGGGCAGGGAACGTTTAATCAACAGTCCAGAGAGGGTACTTACCCTCTATGGACATTCAAGTTCATAAAGGAAGACATTAGAAGCACACATTTGTTAAAAATGAAAAAAAAAAACCCGAAAATATTCTTAGAGTTTATTGATTGCAAACACTTGAATTTGTAAATATATCCCTAAAACGGCGGTTTTTCGTAATGCTATAGAATCAGCATATGCAAGATAATTAAAAATCCTGCACTTGGTTTGTTTAGGAGTGAAAAGGCCTCTCCTCCGCCTAATCTCTGTATTTTCTCCACCTCGAGTTGTGTTCAAAAGGCGTTCCATGGTCTGTTTCTACCGACGAGATAGTATATACCTCAATAGTATATACCTTATAATACTACCTCGATGGTTGCTACGCTGTTTGCTACTTGGTGTCATGTTACCTACAACTTAGCAATATCTTGTTTGATGAAAACTGGATAATTCTAGCCTTACCAAGCCAAAGATTGCAAATCTATTTGGTCCGTTGTAAATTCTCTATACATTTTGTGTGATCTGGACGGTCTGGTAAATAAAATAAAATAAAAAAATCTCATGTCGGCAGCACATGATTTTCCCTGCAGACTCAAATTCATGTTTTCTTTATTTCTTTAATAACTTATTGAATTGGGTTTAATTGTACAGATTAACACCAAACTTGCACTTTTAATTCAATTTTTGTTTTTATTTGGTAATTGGACATTTTTCCGAAGGCGGCGTAACAAAAATGCGAAAAATTTCAAATATCTCGAGAACGGTTAGTCCTAGACAAATGGAGTTGGTATTATTATTTTTCTCGGGAAATTACGTATAAATCAAGCATTTAGTTGATACATTTTTTGAGCATACGTAGTTTTTTTTTAGATTTTTGCGATTTTTGCAGGCTATTTCATAAAAAAACAAGATTGTTCTTCTTTTAATCGTACAAAAATCTAATTAGCACCAGAGTACCCTACAAGTAACTTATCTACCAAATTTTGTGAAATTTGGTCAATTAGTATTTCAGCTAGAGTGGATACATGAGATTTTTTCGGGCCATTTCTCATAAAAAGCGGGTTCTCTTTTCTCGAATCGTACCAAAAACTAATCAGTACCAGGGCCGCACCCTACCAAATTTTATGAAATTCGGTTTATTAGTTTTGAGTTAGAGTGGATACACACATTGCACTGACAGATACACACACAGACGTCACGCTAAAATAGGTTTTTCGTATTCTAGAGGTCCCAAAACGTGTAAATCCGTCGAAAACTCGAGTTGTGATTTTCGGCATGATTCTAATATTTTCCCTATACATTACCATGCATTGCTGGTAAAGTAAAAAAGCATGTTTGTTCTTCAATATATTCAATTCCGATAATAATTTTTTTGGAGAATAATTTTAGCATTGAAAAAGGTTGATATAACGCAAGCATTTTTCACCGTGACTGTTATAGTCGCTGTGTCATATGAAATATTTTATTATAATTTATTCACAATATACATTCAAGCTCAATAAAACTACTCAAAATTTTGTAAGATAAAAATATCAAGATTTCAGGAGGTGAGTGCACCATATCCTTGAGTTTGACCCTCTGACGCCAGTGATTTGCCCCCTCCTGGGAAAAGTTCTATGGGCGCCCTTGATCCAAACATGTACATGTGGCGACCGAAATAAGAAGAAACTTATTATTTAACATTTAATATATGTGAGACCAGAAATTGTTCTCACATGAAACACTTTTATTTGAGTATTTATGGTGGCCAGAACGGCAAAGAAAGCGGTAGTCTGGCTGGCACCGGGGTTTATGACAACGTGAACTTTAAGGTCATAATACTATAAATTTAGGGGTGCCAGACCAGAGGGGCTGAGAGGGGCCTTGCTAAACGTGAAATGATGCCATTGGGTTGAGAAGAACCAATGAGCGCCAGAAAGAAGAAAGGAGGAGCTGCCCCCCCCCCGCCGAGGGAACCACAGCTTGGAAAGAAAAAGAGTGCAGTTGTAGACGAAATCAGATGCAGGCAACGAGAATAAGGGATGGAGAACAGACATGACGAGAAGATGGTCCAATTTTGAATTTTGTAAATGTCTTTCCATTTGATTATCATTAAATTTTCTGCCATTATTTCATTGCGATAAATTGCATTAATTTCCATACGGTCACAATCCTCCTCCATAATTTTCTCTAAATGTTCAGCATATTCTATTGCCTTGTCAAAATTTTGACAGCCTTTAAAAATTTAGACAACATTAAATTGTTTTTAACTTCGCACATCTCATTATTTGCGTAATTTCCCAATAAAATCATTTGTCGCATTTGAAATATTTAATGCCAGCTCAGCTACCTTCATACCTGGTGACATTTTAAATTTGTTTAAATTTGTTTGCTTTTGAAGCATTGTCAAAGATGTTTTAAATTGTTTCATCAATATTTGTTTAATCTCTCCCATATTATTTGCCATCTGCAATTCTCTTTTTTTTGACAAAAACTCCAAAGCTTTCTCCTTTAACCTAGTCTTTAAAATTACAACTTTATTTTCTTTCGACCAGTCGGCCATTTTTGCGACATTTTGAAATTGTCCGATAAAAAATTCAATATCCTCACCTTCCCTTCCATAAAAATTTGGCAATAAATTAATTAATCCAAAGTTCTCCATTTTAACTCTTTGATTTTCAATAATTTCTCTCTGTGACCTGTCCGGCGACTTTTGTCGTCTTAAATTTCTAGTTGTTTTTTGAGGCATTTAAAACAAAATTTATCCCGTCCAAAATCCTACTTAAAATTAACAGCATACAATACACTTAAAAAATACTGCACATAAAAAACACTTCAACATGCAAACTAAATATTCTTACTAATAATAAATTTTCAAACACTATTTTCAATTATGTCAAAATATATTCAACTTCTTTTCACTTCAAAGTGATTGTGCATATTTAAATTTAACAATGCAAAATATCTGGTCAACACATGCTCCTCCAAAATTTTCATTCATTTCTTTATTTAAATTATTTCTATCCACCTCAATATTATTAATTAAACTTTTAATTTAAATTTTGACTTACACAAAAGCGTCACTGAAACCAAATGTGGCGACCGAAACAAGAAGAAACTTATTATTTAACTTTTAATTATTAAATTCATTATTTTTAATCACATTAACATTGCCGTAAATTCATATATAGTGGAATTAACATTTAAACGTACATTGCTCATTGTTGTGCCGCAATAGACCCTCCAATTATTTTTGCCTTTTGTGTAAGTCCTGAAAAGAATTATTAATTAATATAAAAAGATTAGACTATTTAAACTTAAGCAATATCATGTATTAACAACATCAATTTATCAATAACATCAATTTTCATTAATTATTTTAGCGAGGGGACATATGCGACCAGAATTATTAGATTTACGATAGTGTCTAGGACCTGTGATAATCTGATCACATACCTTCCAGTTTAGTTTTGGGCTTATCATCTCTCAAAGGCTTGCATCAGTCTTAGTGCTGAAAGTACTGCCATAACTCTGTGGTGTGTGGCTCCTACTCGTACTTTTAATGCACTCGCACATAGATCACCTCTACGGGACACTCTACAAATCTGCTAGGTTTTTCATTTTTTTTCTACTCGTGCTCTAGTCAAAATTGGATCATCTTCTCGTCATGTCTGATCTCCATTCCTTATTCTCGTTGTCTGCATCTGATTTCGTCTACAACTGCACTCTTTTTCTTTCCAAGCTGTGGTTCCTTCGGCGGGAGGGGGGGGGAGGAGGGGGTAGCTCCGCCTTTCTTCTTTCTGGCGCTCATTGGTTCTTCTCAACCCAATGGCATCATTTCACATTTATCAAGGCCCCTCTCAGCCCCTCTGGTTAATAATAATGGCCCCTAAATTTATAGTATTATGACCTTAAAGTTCACGTTGTCATAAACCCCGGTGCCAGCCAGACTACCGCTTTATTTGCCGTTCTGGCCAACATAAATACTCAAATAAAAGTGTCTCATGTGAGAACAATTTCTGGTCTCACAGTATATTAAAATAATTCGTTGGAAACCGCAAAGATCCAGAATTCGAACGAACAAAGCAAAAAGATTCAGAACCGGCTTCAAGCCGCAAAGGGGAAAAAAATAGTAAAATGTTCGTTTGTCGTATTGGCTTTAGGAAGTAATATACGAGTATTTAATCCAATTGATAGAGGAACGAAAAGGAAATTTTGGAAATTCCTGCCCTCGCGTAAAATTAACTCAAAATATTTACGCAATGTAATTAAAACATGGGGTAGACAGGGGAGGTTGAGTATAATTACTTTAGAGTTTTAATTAAATTGGGAAAAATATTAAATCTGAGTTTGGGTGTGAGAAAAACGTGTTAAAATGTAAGGTGCAAACATTGCTACAATGTGGACTTAAGTAATACTATAATATATTATAAACAAGTGGACTTAAGCAATATGGACTTAGTGCAATAGTTAGTTCCATAGGACTTAGTATAAACAAGTGGACATAAGTAATATGGACTTTAGTAATATTAGTATAATAAAGTGGACTTAAGTAGTATGGAACCTTGCTTAATATAGGAATATGTCTTTTGTGTTTCTCTGTTTCCGTGTGTGTCTGTCTGTCTATGCAATCTCTAGCGTACAATCGAAGCGTCGTACTACCATGAAATTGGGCACGCAGGTGCTTCAGGTTCGGAATAGGTCCACCCCGCCGTTATTTTTTTAAATTTTAAATTATATTTTTATTTATTGTATAGGCTGGAATTGCCTTTGCCATCGCTAAAAACTCAATAGAATGCGTAGAGAAAAATGTTGCTTGAATTTCATTCGAGGCACGGTGGCAAGATCATAGCTAGTCTCTGTCGCGAAACAGGGAATTCCAGACGGATAACGGATCCTTCAACAGAAATTTATGTTTCAGGTTAAGGCAAGTATTTTAGTGTTCGTGAATGAGAATGTCATATTCTGAATTATCCAGAACCGTATATACTAACACCCGAACAATGAAGAGACTTACAATTGGTGCTCAGAAGTAAGAAAGGTCACGACAGTAGTAAATCTCCATATGTTACGGGGTGCATACAGATATCGGCGGAAATGTGTGTTTTGTGAGCGATTGAATATACGGTTAATTGTAATTCTCATATTTTTACTTTCCCTACAATACGTGATGAGTTTTAAAATTTAGTAAGGAAAGTTTTAGAATCGTGTCGAAAATTGCAATTCGAGTTTTAAATATAAAAAGAATTTCAGCAAAATATGATCGATGTGATTATTATTTTAAATAAAATTAAAATAATATAATATAAATATAAGATGAAGAGATCACGTGACCCCTTTCAAAATAAAATATGGCATCCATCTTTTTTACCAAAGTAAACATAGTGATTTTTAAAGATCTTTTACATTTATATTTAGTGTTGTATCCGTCCAGAAACCGCTTTATTTTTGCGTATTTTCTGTGCATCTATATTCTGCGCCAACGCAATTACAATATTTTTGAGTTTAAATGATCATCAACCTTTGATTTCTTCTACACCGAAGCCTAATTTTAATGGATGCAGAATGTAAACAAGCGATTGTAAGATGAGTTGTATAAGAATTGCTGAATTTTTTTCACGTAAAATGATTTTACTCCGGAATCTGGAATAAAAATGTATGAACGAAATATTCACTGCTTTTACATAGAGAGCAAGACGATTTTCTTCGATGACGTCATTTGAATAAAGTTCATCTTTTTCGATGAAGTTTTAAGTTTTCAAGTAAAGTAAATTATTGTAGTTTTGTGATAATTAAAAAAAAAGTATTTTAGAGATGTGATGCATTCAGAGGATTACGTTTCAGTTGGAAGGTGTTTCATAATCAATGCTTTATGTATGATTGATTTTTTTCTTCTTCTATCTGAAACATTTCACACTAAACTCAGACATCAATTCCCCGCAATTTCGCTAATGCTTTCATCCCAGGTTGCAGACCATTACTGTATTCTGCATTATTAAAATCCCTACACATTAATTAACTTATTCTCATCATTATGGGAAAAAACACATATGATGTAAGGCGTCCAGAAGTCAGTATGAAATTCCCGGTTTATATTAAACCTGTTGCAATTGAAACAACTTACTGCCACCCATGGAAATAAAAGTAAGGATTTAAAACTTCAAATTTAGAAAACACCAACATCGTTTTAGACAATCATTCAGGTGGCGCTGGGATAAGATAAGTAGCCATGCTTTATATGCTTTTCTATGGTAAAATGCCTGATATGTATTTAAACTGCCAATTTTGTAAAAATAAATTATAAGCACAATGCAAAGTTGAGCAGAAACAATAAAGAATATTTCTATTCAAAGTTATTTCATCTTACAATTTATTTTTATCTCTCTATATTCTGCACTCTATCATACAACTATGAAAATATACTGGTTAATTATACTCATAATAAGGGAACCTTTAATTAAAAAATAATCAAAAATTCATGTACTAAATACGACGCCTGTCTGTTGTGTCAACTAGCAATAACAGCTACTTTCTCACACTAGCGACACCTAGACATAATTCTCAAAGCATTATGGCATTTTCTAACGTTTTATCCATAGGAGCTTCATCTCCTTTTTAACCCATGCCTCTGCCGCATGTTTGTAGAGTACGTTCCTGACTTACGGATTCGCTACGGTTGGATATATTGACCGGATATTAGAATCTACAGATTACAGTGGGATTTTCCCCTTCTTGTCTGGATGTTATCGCAAAAGAATATATAGAAGTGTGTTGACTTTAAGGAATGTTTGCGAACGAAATCGGTTTCTTTTAGAACGCTTTAAGATTTCTTGTGGTAAATAAGATAGCGGAATATAGAAAATTGGCTGAGTGCAAATATGAATTTTTGATATGTCGGTTTAAAATTGAGCGTTTTGAAAAAACGCTAGAGGATAAGAAAATGTTTAAAACACTGACAGAAGTATTCTTTTCAAATGTTTTTGATGATGTGCAAAAATAATATCTATATAATTTCATTAAATTTTGTGGGCAGCCTTGGAATAGCTCCGTTTAAAATTGAATCCACGCTTCGAGTTTCTAGGACCAGAGATTGTCGAGATATTAGTAAAACCCCACAATTAAATGTTCCATTATGCAGACGATATTTTTTTCCGCCAATTTACTTGAAGAAAACTATATCATGTCCCTTAGCAACGGACTTAAATCCAATGTGTTTATGCAGCAAATGATTTATATTAAACATTGTTCGATTTAAATAATAAATAAATAAATAAATATATAAAATAAATGTTATCAAAACTTGACATTTTTGACTGGATTATATTCATTGTGGTCTTCAGGTTTAAAGATTACTGGGATTATTGATAAATTATTATTACTTCATCTGTTTTATTTTGGCAAAAATGTTTGAAACTCATATATTGTAGTACGGGTAATCTTTGACTAATACAGGGGTATATCTGATAATCTACAAGAATATGGTTATATCTTCCCATAGAATTTTAGTGCTTCCATTTTGGAATATATAGATCCAGTTATATAATTTTTGTAAATTTGATTATAAACGGGACCAGGATGTTTTATCCTTGAGATCTGCCTATGAAGATTATTTTGTACAGCAAGAACATAGATTCTTTAACTTATTTTTAGGAGCATTAAATTAAATATTTTAATTGAATGTTTTGAATGACAATGTCATTTAGAATACTGTAAGACTTTGCACATGATTGTGAATTTTAAGTTTCTTTATAATGCATGTTCCGTATGAAGAACATGTATACTGCTAGTGCAATAATACATTTTGGGAAATTCAACTTGCGGATCAAATCTGGCCTGAAACTAAGTATAACTGTAAATAAAGTTTTTGAAAATTTGAAATTAACTTTTAATTGATCTCTATTTTGCTGAATATTTAGCACTTTAAATAAGATGCCATACAGAAAACGTATATAGAACAAAACTTTTGATCCCATATTTAAAATCTTATTATTTTCCTTCCATTTAATTCACAAAATATTTTTAATAAACTCAATTCTGTTTAATAGCTTTAAGTCTAATCCCCTCCGTACATTAGTTTAAATTTTTTATTTAAATCATTTCCTGAAATAACCACCCAATAAGCTTCAAATCTCTGAAAAAAATATCGTTTAAAAAATTTTCACATAATAGATATCAGCGACAGAGTTGAAAAAAAAAAGATTAAAAACGCGAATGTTTTTAAATGAAAACGAGAAAATCTCGTTAGCGATCATTTTTATATATAACAGCAATTTGGATCTTGCTCTCTGTTGATAGCTGACGAAAAGGGTGTGTTTTATAAATCCCCGAGTTTCGAATTGAAGGAAAATGCGGTGCAATTTCGAATAATTCTATTAAACATTTTCATTGCTATAAACCTTTTATTTCTAAATCTCCTGCCCGTTCTACAGTCTATTTTAAATGGAATTTCAAGTAGATTGTATATGGAGCGAATTGTATGTGCAAGGAATTTATACGCTATAGGTATCAAATGGTTTGTAGGATAAAATGAGCGAGAGAAATTGTAGAAAGGAAAACTAGTTATTCTGGAGATTACTTCTATAAATTTCTTGATTGATATGAATGAAATAATTTAGTTGCTTTTTTAGGATGTATGTATATTTAAAATGCATTCGACCAATTGTGTGGGTATTCAAGGTGTGGGTTTCCAATGTATTCCCAATATTGGACAAATATTAGGGTTACATTGGCCTCCAATATTGGCTAATATTTTCATTACAATATTACGCCAATATTGGTGTTACATCAGAAATATTGGTGTGATATTGTCTCATATTTTAAGCCAATGTTGGGATAATTCCGTCAAAATTTCCACTTTTTCGTATTGGTCCAATATTAGAGCCAATAAAAAGCCAATATGGGATTGCTGCCAGGGATACTATGGTATTCTACCTGAATTTTCTTAATTAGAACCAAGGGTCTATCAATCATCATTCAAGAGATCAAATAATTGCTCAAAAAGGGCTCTTAAATTATTTCGTATTAAGAAATCGAGAGTTATGTTTCCAAACAAGAGCTATCCAAATCTTCAATCGCTGAACATTCTTGGATCTCTAATCATGTTTTCAATTTTTTGGAAGTCAAGATAATTCTTTTTCTTACTCTATTTTTTTTCAATATAAATCCCCTGTTAACCTTTTGCTTACGGGTGGGACAGCATCCATCCCAAACGAAGAACCTCTCAAAAAGACAGATATCTGACATACACTATTCCCAACAGTTCGGTCCCCCTTTGCAGACATTGGCGTTCTGTTTGGGATGAACGCTGTCTCACCCGTAAGCAAAAGGTTAACGATCATTGTATCTTTTTCTTTTCCGCTCAGAAATCTATATTTTCTTCATTCTGGTTATCTCCCTTCTTTTCTCGTTTATTTGCTTACTTTTTTCGGTTTTTATTTACTTTTTACATTATTTTTTGATACAGTTAGCTTATATGGTCTCCAAAAGCAGTTGTTTCTTAATTTTTCCTGTTTGTTCTAATTGGTTTCCTGTCATTTTCAATTTTTATACTTATTTTTGCAGTTAGTTTGTTTCATGTTTTCTTCGTTACTGCATTTTGCAAGATTTTTCTCTATTGAGCTGATTCCTTTATTGCATTCACGAAATTTCTATTTATTGTGTTCAATAGACATTTAGTTGTGCAAGGTTTTTTTAATACGTAGTATAACAAACTGAGTAGCTGAAAATGATTCGCTATCGTATTCGTATATCGTGTATTAAAATATGTTTCATTTAGTCTATAATTAAAATACTTCAGTGTAACACTTTAATAAGTTAAGAATTTATCGATTATTTATTATACAAAGTCCAGCCAAAAAATGTTTCTAACGTGTTAACTTGAATGTATAATTTTCTATCATTATTCACGTCATGAAGCTCCTCTTTTAAAAAGTTGTTCCGCATATATATTTTGAAGTGATAATAAACTTAGTTAAAAGTTAAATTTCTATTCTAAATTCATTATCACGTACTTGTCCCCGCTTCGTATGCAACACGTATAAGCTCTAACTTTCTGAAAAAATGATAATATTTCTTTTAACTATTGAATTCCATTTTACGGGTTAGATATTTTGATGTTCATAGAAGAGTGAAAATTTATTCTCGAAGGAACATTGTTTGCTCAGTTGTGCTGAAGAATTACACAATATTTAGATTTTTCCCAAGATATTAAAGAACTCAGTTTGCGGAAAGAGCGCTGATAACACGTATCGTCTTTGTTTATCTTAATAGAAAATGATAAGTTCACGTACTTAGTTTTTCAAAGATAAGAAATATAGTTTTAGAAGAATATTCGTTTAATAATTTTATTGAAGATTATCAAAAGAGAATTGATATGAAATGGATATTGACTAAAGACGAGAAACGAGCTTTATACAGGATATTTAATTTAAATAAGAATTGGAGATAATGTGTCCCTTGTTTAGGCACGAATCGAACGGTGGGTCTGTGAAGATTTCCAGGTGTGCCGGTTCCACTGGACATTTATAAAATCAGATAAGGATCTGTTTTTTTCCTTACTGATAATGCGTACGATAGATCGAAGTTAAAAGGGACAATCATGTCCCATTTTTCCTGCGTCAATCTCGGACTTCGTATAGGGCCAACCCTTATTAAAAATATTTTCTCTATATCGCACAACTAAATGAGACCAACTGATTAAGTGATGAATTTACAGCTCAAATTTCTAAAGTTAAAATCATTGCACACAAGTGGTTTTGAGTATCTATCTTAATAGTAATCTACTTATATATATAAGTATCTATTTAGTCTTAGTAATCTACTTATATCTATTATATAAGTATATATCTAATCTTAGTAATCTACTTATCACATTTTTCTTACTAATAATATATATATCTTGGAATTTTGTCCGAAAAATTTACAAATATCTGAACTTTTTTCTTCAAACAATTTTGTAGCTATAACTCGAGAACTGTCTGACATACAAAATTTAATTTCATAATATTATGCGCAGAAAAGTATATCCTACATTTTCCTTATTGACTCTATTTGTTTACAGCCCACTGCTCGTAAGATATTTCGATTCATAGTTATAGTAGACATTTTTTTTTATTATATTTTACAATTAAATTTATATACAGATTGTAGTTATATCGGTAACCATAGTTATATAGTCACTTTTCAAATACGGAAATAATCAATTGGCCATTGTTCTAATTTAATTATTGAAAAATAATCTTATAACTCCCTGCGGTGCAGCTAGTGGTCAAAAGTTTTAGCATCCACATTTTTAGCTATCCCATTTTTAGCACATTTTTAGCAATTGCATTTTAAGCAATCAATTATTAAACGAATAATAAAAAATAAATACGTCCGATACGCGGGCATATAAGGCCCACTTATGCCATCCGAGTATACCGGATACTTATTGGGCGCATAGTCCATTCTACCCCCTTTTGCGATCCGGGTGACCCTCACAGGGGACCTTGATACTTAATAATAATAATGAGCTTGTTTGGCCAGCTATGCAGCCAGGGAAAAAAATAAGAGAGAGAGATTATATCCCCAACACCCCAAAATAGAAACCTCCACTGCTCTACCCCAAATAGCACATTAATCGGGGTGATAGAGACTAAGATTGAGCATTACCGGCAGGGCCCAAATGCAACCTAATCTATCTTCTTCAATATTATTAAAAGCTGATCTTAACACCAATAATTTTTTGAAGATTCCCCACTCATCCCAGGGCTCGGAACTGACATACCGGAAATGACATGCCGGCCCGAGTAGGGCCCTTAAATACGACACGTGACGGGAGAAAGAATCCTTATCACTGACCCTTGGGGTATCGAAATAAACTCCAATAAATGTGAGGACATTAACTTCTTAACTTGATTGTCAAAAATGACCAAATGGAGTTTGAAACACACTTATTCTTCAGAAATAAGGAATTAAGTTTGATGCTGACACATTTTTAAGACCGTATCTTGTAAAAATTGGGCGAGGTCGTCATTTAACAAGAAAGATCAATCATGCATAAAGCATTGATTATGAAACATTTTCCAACTGCAATGCAATTTTATTCAAACATCTCTAAAATTCGATACATTCAGCGTTGATATTTTTTTAAATTATCACAGTACTGCAATCATTTATTTTACTTAAAAACTTAAATCCATGGAGGTAAAGTACTTTCTAACTCCATGCTTAAAACTTCATTGCAACAGGCAATGTTATAAAATCGTTTGCTTCTCTATGTAAAATCAATGAATATTTCATGCATATCACGTATATTCCAGACTCCAAAGCTAAATAATTCTGCGTTAAAAAAATTCAGCCATTCTTATACAACTCATCTTACATCTTGATTTGTTTACATTCTGCATGCGTTAAAATTAGGCTTCGTTGTAGAAATAATCAAAGTTTTATGATCATTTAAATTAAAAAACATTGTAATTGCGTTGACGCAGAATATAGATGCAGAGAAAATAGGCAAAAGTAAAGCGGTTTTAGAACGGATGCAACACTAAATATAAATTTAAAAGAACTTTAAAAATCCCGATTTTTACTCTGGGAAAAAAAGATGGATGCCCTATTTTATTTTGAAGTGGGTCACGTGATCTCTTCCTATTAAATGGTGTAATTATTATCTTAATTTTTATTTAAAAAACTACCGAACATATTTTGCTCAATTTTTTATATATTTTGTGGAATAATTTAAATATTTCCTACAATTTTCAAAGCAATTTGCGAATTTTAACTTCACTTGAATAGATTTCGCTTTTTAGCTATCCACTCTAACTCAAAACTAATGGACCAAATTTCGTAAAATTGGTAGGTAAGTCACTTGTGGGAAAGTCACCTAGTTCTGAGTTGATTTTGGTACCGTTCTGTATGAAAGAACCTGCCTTATTTTGCGAAATGCCCCACAAAAATCGATGTATCTATCCACTCTAGAAAAAAAAACTAACCGACCAAATTTCATAAAATTTGGTAGATAAGTCACTTGTGTGATATCCTGGTACTGATTAGATTTTGGTACGATTCTGAAAAGAAAAACCCACTTTTTCTTACGAAATGGTCCTCAAAAATCGCCAAAATCTAAAATAAGACTACGTGTGCTCAAATATATCAATTAAATGCGTGTTATATAAGTAATTTTTGACGATAGAATAAGACAAAAAGAATAAGATTAACCCTATTACACTAAGCCTAGCCGTTCTCGAGATATATTAGTTTTTTCGCATTTTCGCTACGCTACCTTTGAAAATAAGTCCAATTACCAAATGAGAACGAAAATTGAATTAAAAGTGCAAATTCAGTGTAATTTAAAATAATTAGGGATATTATTTTGCACAATTAAAGACATTATTTTGTACAATTAAAGTCAGTTTGAGGAATTATTAAAGAAATAAAGAGAAAATGAGTTTGAGTCTGCAGCGAAAGTCATGTGCTGCTCACATCAGATTTTCCACTTTATAGTACAAATTCATTCTGTGCGATAAAATATTGATTAACGTAATATTGATGAAAGAAAAAAAATAAATTTGAGTCTGTGAAGAAAGTTTCTAACTCCGAAGGAAATTCAGCCAAAGAGTTCAGTCAAAAAATTGGCTACCCATATCAAATTCTTCATGCCAGTTTATACTACATTTAATACAAATAATTCTTTCATACATAATTATATTTTGTGACAAATTTTGGCGCTGAATTTTAAATATTTCTATACAATGTACAAAAGTGTATGCATATTATCTCCTAATTCAGTTTTGTCGTAGCTAAAACGCAGTCTGTGTGGCTATTAAAAACATTTAAAACTTTAGAAATACATACATTTTTTAATTTTAGTTATTTGCAAAAAAATTTTAATTCCGTAAAATGCGTTTTCGATTTTATAAATTTTAAAATTTACCTGTTTAACACACATTATGAGATAGTATTAATTCTTGCATAAGATGACAAATTCTTTTCTAAAGTCACTTCTAATGCAAAGTTTGAAGGAAATAAAGCTGTTGAGAGAATATATTTTTCTTTAAAAGTTGAGAATAAAAACGTTAAATAAGAATTAAAATAAAAAAATAAAGATGTCAGAGATATGTTTTTCTGTTCTTATTAAAAATCCAAAGTTTCGTGTGAAAAAAACAGTGGAAGAAGTATGTTTGTATGAGAAAAATATGCTCTTATTTTGAAAATTAAACGTGCTTTCATAGACTTAAATGCTATTATTTCGAATACAATCATTCCAATATTGAAATTCTTAATTATTACTTTACTTATATACATAATGTATAAGGAAAGTATTGTGACGGGGTCGAAAATTCGAATTCGAGTTTTCGACGGCAGAGCACGTTTCAAGCATCCCTGATCAAACATTTTTGAGGTGATGTCTGTGTGTATGTGTGTGAAAGTGTGTGTGTGTGTGTGCGTATGTGTGAAAGTATGTGTTTGTGTGTGTGAAAGTATGTGTGTGTGTGTGTCACTGAGTCTGTGAAGACGATATCTCACGAACGAATGGAACAATTCGAATGAAATTTGGTACAAAAATCACAATCCCTGAATACTGGAAGCCTATTGTTTTTAAACGCAATCGAATGCTCAGAACCACCCTAAATTTTCGAGTGAAATTTTGAAAAAATCATCAGAAAATCAAAACCTTTACAGTTACGCAAATAGACTTTTCTTATGTAAATTTTTCTTAGAAAACGATTGACATAAACTTTAGAACGCTAGCATGATCCGTTCTCGAGATATTGCACATTTTTCAAATAAATTTATAAAAAAAGCCCATAAATTAAAAAAAATATATTAACTTTTGAGAAACATGTTCACTTTTCATATGTAATGTCATGCGATAAATTTGGTAACATCATTCTCGTGGATCTAGCTCGTTCCATTCATAAGGAAAGATACTTTGAGTAATACATTTGTATTTGAATGCCAATAGTCATTTATCTGCTATAAGAATAACTTATTTCTCCGTCCATAACGATTGGCAAGATTTTGGCGATGAATTTGGCGGAATGTCGCCAACTTTGCGACTTTTTCAAATGTTGCCAAATTAACGAAAATCTCACCAAATGCATAAAAATGACGCTAAATCGATGAAAATGATGACAAATTAACGAAAATTCAATATCTTGGAAAGAATATAAGTATCTACTACTATAAGAATAACCTATTACTTTCCTTATATACATAATGTATAAGGAAAGTATTGTGACGAGGTCGAAAATTCGAATTCGAGTTTTCGACGAGAGAGCACGTTTCAAGCAACCGTAATCACGAATCAAACATTTTTGAAGTGATGTCTGTGTGTGTGTGTGTGTGTGTGTGTGTGTCAGTGAGTCTGTGGAGACGATAACTGACGAACGAATGGACCTATTCAAACGAAATTTGGTACAAAAATCACAATCTGTAAACACTGGAAGCCTATTGTTTTTATACGCAATCGAATGTTCAGAACCCCCCTAAATTTTCGAGTGAAATTTTGAAAAAATTGTCAAAAAATCAAAACCGCTAATAAAGTTACGCAAATAGACATTTCTTATGTAATTTTTCATTAGAAAACGATTGACATAAATTTTAGAACGCTAACATGAACCATTCTCGGGATATTGCACATTTTTCAAAAAAATTATCAAAAAGTTATATAAAATAAAAAAAAATATTTCCTATTGAGAAATATGTTCACTTTTCATATGTAATACCATGCGATAAATTGGGTGACATCATTCTCGTGGATCTAGCTCGTTCCATTCATGAAAAAAGGTACTTTGAGTAATACTTTTGTATTGGAACGCCAATAGTCATTTATCTGCTGTAAGAATAACTTATATCTCCATCCATAACGCTTGGCGAGATTTTGGCGACTAATTTGGCGGAATGTCGCCAACTTGGCGATATTTTTAATTGTTGCCAAATTAACGAAAATCTCGCCAAATGGATAAAAATGACGCTAAATCAATGAAAATTACGACTAATTAAAGAAAATTCAATATCTTGGAAAGAATATATGTATCTACTATAAGAATAACATTTTTTTAACTCTAAAAGTAGTAAATTCATTGCATTATATAAGGAAAGTCATGTGTTGCCCACGTTAGATTTTTTTTTTGCTGTAAAAGTAGTAAATTCATTGTATTATATAAGGAAAGTCATGTGCCACATCATATTTTTTATTATAAATTTTATTGAGGATTATGTTTTATTGATACAATTTTAACTTTTTGATTTTTGTGTTTGTGATATTTAATTTAAAAATTAAAATTTTTTGAGCTAATTTGATACAGCTCTGGCGAAAGTTGAAATAAAACTAGAGAAACGAGTAGGAATTGGACATCTGACTCAAACAGTATATATTAAAAAATAAAAGACAATTCTGCATTCACAATTTACAACCCAAATAGTGAATGGTATTCAAATTGCCAAAATCGCTTCAGTAGTTTTGGATGGAGTCACTGATTTTAGCAGCATCTCGTTTCATAATTAAACTATATACATTTCTTGGATTTTTTTACTTTCCTTATATACATAATGTATAAGGAAAGTATTGTGACGGGGTCGAAAATTCGAATTCGAGTTTTCGACGGGAGAGCACGTTTCAATCATCCCTGATCACGAATCAAACATTTTTGAAGTGATGTCTGTGTGTGTGTGGGGGGGGGGGGGACGATAACTGACGAATGGACCGATTCGAACGAAATTTTTTTCGAACGAAAAATTTGATACAAAAATCACAATCCGTAAACACTGGAAGCCTATTGTTTTTATGCGCAATCGAATATTCAGAACCCTCCTAAATTTTCAAATGAATTTTTGAAAAAATCGTCAAAAAATCAAAACCTCTATAAAGTTACGCAAATGGACATTTCTTATGTAATTTTTCATTAGCAAACGATTGACATAAATTTTAGAACGCTAACATGAACCGTTCTCGAGATATTGTACATTTTTCAAAAAAATTATCTTAAAGTCATATAAAATAAAAAAAATATTTCCTATTGAGAAACATGTTCACTTTTCGTATGTAATACCATGCGATAATTTGGGTGACATCATTCTCGTGGATCTAGCTCGTTCTACTCATGAAAAAAGATACTTTGAGTAATACTTTTGTATTTGAACGCTAATAGTCATTTATCTGCTGTAAGAATAACTTATTTCTTCGTCCATAACGCTTGGCGAGATTTTGGCGACGAATTTGGCTGAATGTCGCCAACTTGGCGACTTTTTGAAATGTTGCTAAATTAACAAAAATCTCGCCAAATGGATAAAAATGACGCTAAATCAATGAAAATGGCGACTAATTGTCGAAAATTCAATATCTTGGAAAGAGTATTAGTATCAACTATAAGAAAAACCTATTTTTTTTACTGTAAAAGTAGTAAATTCATTACATTATATAAGGAAAGTCATGTGTTGCCCACATAAGATTTTTTTGCATTCTCATCTAGACAATACACGCAGTATACCACTCAAATTTCGTTCAAATTGCTTCATTGGACTTTGATATTACAAAAGGCCAAGGATTTTTACAAAATCCTGTTATATAACTACATTATACATATTTTCCGAATTTTTTTTTTCTTTTGCGTTCCTATCTACATCTTTGTGGCCTTAAATCACCCTAGCACAGATTACTCCGTATTTCCCAGGCTGGAATTTGCTACAAAATCCATCGGTAGAAAGATGGAATTCATGGATCACACGGGGAGCTCGAGAAATTTGGTTGTTTGGGATCACTTAACGCGACCACTTAAAAAATTATAAAATTTGAAAATATTTATAAAATTGAAAAAAAAAACATGTTTTGTTAGAATGCTGAAAGATATACAGAACTTTTAGCCACATTATTGAACTGTGCTAATCTTAGTTTTTCGGATACTACGATATATATATCAGGCAAGGTAAAAATTCAAATTTATATATATATATATATATATATATAACCCATCGGTTTTTCCAATTGTGCCAAGTTGGAAACTCTCTTATAATATTTTCTGTCACTAAGTGACCGATTTGCGTGAAAATGCTAAAATACGACCTACCTAAAACAATTAATTTGAATTTAAAAAAATGTAAAAGGCACACCTTCCCGGGTTCTGAAGTATGGATCATTTTCTGTAAACGGGAGTTTGACATGTGCCGGGTGCTTTAATAAAAGTTGCATGACTTGGGACTGATTTTGGACACTGATCAGTTTTACAGTATTGTAGTTCATATTTGTCACATATTATCTAAAAAAAAACCAATTTATAATTTTAGTATTTAAATATTTAGTTTTTTTAACACTTTACAACAAAGTTGAAAAGTGTTTATGACTTTGTTCATTCTGTCTGTCTGTCTGTCTGTCTGTCTGTCCGTTAGCACGATAACTGCCGTAAAAATGAGTTTATCAAAATGAAATTTTAGTATGTTGTTCAGACGGTCTGTAGGACCTATGGGAATATAAATAAATAATATCACCCAATTAATTTTTTATTGAACCCGGGTTGAAAAAATGAAATACATTGAACCCTATGGGACCTAATTTTTCAAACATTTTTTAAGTAAATTTAAAATTCACGATTTGCTTCGAAATTTTTAGGAAATATTCACATTATCCCATAGAATATATAAAAAAAAATTCAGTAAAATATGTTAAGTAGTTTTTTAATTAATAAAATTATTTAATATAGGGAAAAAAACAAATTCAATTAAATTCTGACTTTGGGATATCTTCCAGAAAGAAAAGAGAGAGATATTATATAATAAATATCTCTCCATTTGTTAAAACGTTTTGCATATGGTAGTGGCTTCATATTTTAAAATAATTTGGTAGATAACAATTTTTCATTATATAACTCTTCATGATAAATTTAATTGATGGCATTTTAAATGCACTTTCCTACGTCCTAGAGAGTTAAAATTTGGTACACAGCTTAAATTTGTAGAACATTTTATTCTACAGCAATTTGGTGGATCTTTAAATATAGATCATACATTTTTTTCGAAATGACCCGCAATTAATCCCCGTTCACTTTTATAAATCATTGTTGTAATATTGTTAAAAATTCTGATGTGGACAGCACATGTCTTTCCCTGCAGACTCATATTCGTTCTCTTTATTTATTCAATGATAATTTGAGTTTATCTGCACAACATAAGTATTTTAAATGACATTGAATTTACACGTTAAACTTAAATTTGGTTCTCATTTGATAACTGGACTTATTGTCAAAGGTGGCGTAGCGAAAACGCGAAAAAACTAGAATATCTCAAGAACGGCTAGTCCTAGAGTAATGGGGTTAGTCTTATTCTTTTTGTTGTCAAAAATCCCATATAAAATAGGAATTTAATTGATATAATTGAGCACACGTAGTCTTTTATTTTTATATATAACGATTTTTGCTGGCCATTTCGCAAAAATAGCCCGTTCCTTTTTCCCGAATCGTAGTAGAATAACCTACAAATGATTTATATACAAAATTTTGTTAAATTTAGTATATAAATCACTTGTAGGTTATTGAAATATTATACTCCAAATTTTGTTAAATTTAGTTCATTAGTTTTTAGCTAGAGTGGATAAAGGCAATTTCTGCGGCCATTTCGCAAAGAAGGCAGATTCTTTTATTACGAATCGTACTATAATCTAATGAACATCAGGATTTCCAACAAAAAACATACCTACCAAATTGTATGAAATTCGGTCCATTAGTTTTTCAATTAGAGTGGATGTAATATCCACACAGACACACAGAAACATACACAGATACACCCTTACACACACAGACGTCTTCCTAAAAGTAGTTTTTTCGTGTTCTAGAAGTCCCAAAACGTGTAGATACTTTGAAAATTCGAGTTCCGATCTTCGGCACGATTCCAATACTTTGAATACACACACACACACACACATATATATATTATCTGCGTATCTGTGTATTATCTGTGTATCTAAATTCCGTGCCTATGCAATTACAATAGTTGTGATTTTAAATGATCCCTAAACTTTTATTATTTCTTCAAGGAAGCCTAATTTTAACATATGCAGAATGCAAATATCTCAAGCGATTGTAAGATGAATTACATAAGAATTGCTGAATTTTTTTCACACAAAATTATTTAGCTCTGGAGTCTGGAATACAAGTTATATGAATGAAATATTCATTGATTTTGCATAAAGAATCAGATGATTTATATTTCGATACAGTTTTAAATATTTAAGTATAATAAATTACTGTAGTACTGTGATAATGTAAAAGATATTACCACTGAATGAATCACATTTTAGAAATTTTTAAATGAAATTGCATTTCAGTTGGAAAGTGTTTCATAATCAATGCTTATGCATGATTGATCTTTCTTGTTGCTTAAATTCTGTGCATCTACATACTGAAACAACGCACTGACAATATATTTGAGTTTAAATGCTCATCTAAATTTGATTATTTCTGCAACTAAGCCTATTTTTCACCTATGTAAAATGTAAACAGCAAAATATATAGAATGAGATGTATTAGAATTCCTGTATTTTTTTAACACAAAATAATTTAGTCCATGGAGTCTGCATGGCTGATATGAATGAAATATTAATGGATTTCATAAAGAGAAGGACGATTTTTTTCGATGAAGTTTCAAGCATAGAGTTTAATTTTTTGTAGCTCCATGGTCTTAAACAAAATGTTTAAATAAAATAAATTATTATAGTATTGTGATGAATGAAATGAATGGGAGAAAGTTATGAATGAAATCCTGTTTTTATAGAGAGATCCAGGCGTGTTATTTTTTCTATGACGTCATTTGAATTAATTTCAGTTGTTTTCGATGAAGTTTTCAAATATAATAAATTATCGTAGTATTATGATAATTCTAAAACTATTACCGAGGAATGTATAACATTTGAGAGATGTTTAAACCAGGCAATTTATATTTCAATGCCGTCATTTGAATGAAGTTCATTTTTTTCGATGAAGGTTTAAGTTTTCAAATATAATAAATTAATGCAGTATTGTGATAAGTTTCAAAATATTACCGAGGAATGTATTGCATTTTAGACTTGTTTAAATAAAATTGCATTGAAGTTGGAAAGTGTTTCATAATCAATGTTTTAAGCATGATTGATCTTTCTTGTTTAATAAATGTCATTTCCCTGCGTGTCCCAACAGCTAAATAATAAAATCACAGCTTCATTTACAAGCCTGCATTTTTAACACTTTACAACAAAGTTGAAAAGTGTTTATGACTTTGTTCATTCTGTCTGTCTGTCTGTCTGTCTGTCTGTCTGTCTGTCTGTCTGTCCGTTAGCACGATAACTGCCGTAAAAATGACTTAATCAAAATGAAATTTTAGTATATTGCTCAGACGGTCTGTAGGACCTATGGGAATATAAATGAATAATATCACACAATTAGTTTTGGATTGAACCCGGGTTGAAAAAATGAAATACATTGAGCCCTATGGGACCTAATTTTTCTAACATTTTTTAAGCGGATTTAAAATTCACAAATTGCTTCGAAAATTTTAGGTAATAGTCAAATTGTTCCATAAAATATATAAAAAAAAATTCAGCTAAATATATTCAGTAGTTTTTTAAATAAAAATTAAAATAATAATTACACATCTTATATGAAACGATCACGTGACCATGATATTAAACGATCACATGACCCACTTCAAAATGAGATATGGCATCCATCTTGTTTCAAATTCGTGATTTTTTAAAGTTCTTTTTAATTCATATTGAGTGTTGTATCCATCCTAAAACTACTTTATTTCTGCTTAAATTCTGTGCATCTACATACTAAAACAACACAATGACAATATATTTGAGTTTAAATTCTCATTCAAATTTGATTATTTCTACAATTAAGCCTATTTTTCACCTATGTAAAATGTAAACAGCAAAATATGTAGAATGAGTTGTATTAGAATTGCTGTAATTCTTTAACACAAAATAATTCAGTCCATGGAGTCTGCATGGCTGATATGAATGAAATATTAATTGATTTTATAAACAGAAGGACGATTTTTTTCGATGAAGTTTTAAGCATAAAGTTTATGAATTGTAGCTCCATGGTCTTAATTTTTAAATAAAATAAATTATTATAATATTGTGATGAATGAAATGGAGAAAGTTATGAATGAAATCCTGCTTTTATAGAGAGATCCAGGCGTGTTATTTTTTCTATGACGTCATTTGAATTAATTTCAGTTGTTTTCGATGAAGTTTTCAAATATAATAAATTATCGTAGTATTATGATAGATTTCAAAATATTACCGTGGAATGTATTGCATTTTAGAGATATTTAAACCACGCAATTTATATTTCAATGCCGTCTTTTGAATGAAGTTCATTTTTTTCAATGAAGGTTTAAGTTTTCAAATATAATAAATCAATGTAGTATCGTGATAAGTTTTAAAATATTACCGAGGAATGTATTGCATTTTCGACTTTTTTAAATAAAATTGCATTGAAGTTGGAAAGTGTTTCATAATCAATGCTTTAAGCATGATTGATCTTTCTTGTTTAGCTTTCCTTTAAATTGATGTTTTATATTAAATTAGACAATTTAAAATAAAAATAAGTGGCACTTCGTCACTGATCAGTGAAGAAATATCATTTATGAAGGACATAGCTATGGCCGTATGATTTTTGTACGTCGTAAAAAAGAGGTTTTAATAAAATACTTTTAATTCTGGCAAAATATTTTGGTTGTCTTTATTTTTAAAGTATTAAATATTTTGATGTGTTACCCTACTATATTATTCAGTAAAAATGTTTAAATTGGATGGAAATGTGTCAGTTTTAAGACGATTTCAAATCTTGACCTCATTTAAGTAATAAATAAGTGTTATTTTAACGATTATGTAAATACGCCAAACAATTCCGAAATGGGGCAGAAAAGGTTTTTTTTAATTTTATTTTGTTTAAATGGGATATATTCGACAAAAGAAGATTAATAGCACTTGGGGGGTCAGAAACTTGACCTAGAAAGACAGGCATACCGACGTCTAGTCTGCAAAACATTTCTTCATCTTTCTTTCAAACTTTATGGGGATTCTTTTTCGTTCACTGACTGACCACTTAAGAAAATGAGAGTACTTCTTGAGCGTCATTTTTATTAGTTTGCTTTACAGTGGCCTTATAAATTTATTACTACTTAACAAGATGGCCGTTTTATGAAAGACTTTGATTTACTTTTAGATTGGCATCACTTAAATATTCCTCCATCGTCTCCCATATTTAAGATGTTGTGGTTATAAATATATGATTGTTGTGGTTATTTACCGTTACATTATTGCCAATGTAAGTAAGTACCGTTACATGATTGTTGTGGTTTCTGGTAGGTCGGACGGTCTGGGTCTCAACAACAGCAACATGATTGTTGTGGTTACTTACAAAATATTTACATGATTGTTGTGGTTACTTATAAAATATTTAAATGATTATTGTGGTTACAAATCCGCTTTATTTCATAGAAAGAGGAAATTAGAGTAAATTGATGAAAATTAAAAAAAAATCAAATAGGGACAGCACATGATTTTCCCTACATAATATAATGCTTTTATTACTTTTAAAACGAAAAATGGTGCACAATATCCGCTGCACACTTTTCGTAGCATTGATGTAACATCTTATAAATTGAAGACTGTTGTTTTGGTAAACACGAAAGTCTAAAATAGAACGACTTATTCATGCTCAAGTGTGAAATTCTCAACAAAACTTCATTGATATTTAATTATTATATTGCAAAACAAATAACTATTGGCGTCAAAACACAAAATTATTACACGAAGTATCTTCTCTTTTGAATGGAATGAACTAGATCCACAAGAATGACTTTAATGGATTTATTACATAACAATACACATGAAAAGTGAATATATTTGATCATAAATTTTTTTATAAATGTATATGAAAATGTATTTGAAAATGTGCGATATTTCAAAAATGGTTTATGCTAGTTTTCCAAAATATGTGTAATTCATTTTACAATTAAAAACTAAGCATAAAATAATTATTTATTTAGCAGATAAAGATCTAATTTTTTAATTATTTTTCAAAAATTTATTTGGAAATCGCGTACTATCTCGAGAACGGTTTAAGTTAGAGTTCTAAAATCTATATCATTTTCTAATGGAAACTTACGTGTGAAATGATTATATTTTTATCATTATTAATTATCCTGAATTTACAATAACTTTTTTAATAGTTCGCTTGAAAACTGTTAGTTTTCTTGTAAACTGTTGCTTCCAAACATTCTATTGCCATGATAATCTATGCGGTTCCAGTATTCACCGATTGTAATAATCGCACCTCTTTTTTTCAAATGCTCCATTAGTTCGTGAGATATTGCTCCCGCAGTTTTATGGACACACATTGGCACAATTTCAGAACCGTTTGATACGAGTTCAGAAATGCTGGAAATGTGTTTTACCGTTAAAAATACGAAATTTCGTCCTCGTCACAATACTGTTACTATGCATTATACTATGTAGGTAAAGTAAAAAAGGGTATTTAAAGTTCCTTGTTAATGAATCTTACATTTCTGAAATGATTCCAAAAAAGTTCTGTATTTACGCCTCTTGATCTAAATAGACCATTTTCGACAAAAGAAGATGAATTGCATTTTGAGGGCCAAAAACTTGACCTAGAAAGACAGACATACCGACGCCTTTTTTGTAAGACATATCTTCATCTATCCTTCGAACTTTATGGGGGGGGGGGGGTTCTTTATCTTGTATTGACTGACCTTTTAAGAAACGGAGAGTACTATTTGAAGACATTTTTTATTAGTCTCCTTTGCAGGACTTTATAAATATACTACTTAACAAGATAGCAGTTTTATATAAAAAAAATTTTACTTTTATATAGGCATCACCTAATATTCTACCACCGTATTTTAATTTCCCTACAATGTCTGGCAATATACAGGGAAAGTATTGGATTCGTGTCGAAAATCGCTACTCATCTTTTTGACTGATCTACACGTTTTGGAACATTTAGAACACGAATAAAATTCTTTTAGCGTGAAGTGTGTGTGTGTGTGTGTGTGCGCGCGCATGCGTAATGTAGGTATTATTCTATACTAAAAAACTAATTGATTAAATTTCACAAAGTTTTATAGGTATGTTACTTGTGGGAAACTCTGGTGCTGATTAGATTTTTATACGATTCGGGATTAAAGAACCTGCCATTTTTTTCGGGATGAGCTGCAAAAATAGTATGCATCCACTCTAGCTAAAAAACTAATTTTCCAAATTTCACAAAATTTGGCAGATAAATCAGTTGTGGATTACCCTGGTGCTAATTAGATTTTTGTACGATTCGGGATTAAAGAACCTGCCGTATTTTGCAAAATGCTCTGTAAAAATCGTCAAAATCTAAAATAAAAGATTGCATATGCTAAAATGTATCATTGAAATACTTGTGTTATATGTAATGTTTAACAATGAATAGAACCAACCCCATTATTCTAGGACTAGCCGTTCTCGAGATATTTTAATTTTTTTTCGCATTTTTGCTACCCCGCGTTTGAAAATACCTTCAGTTACGAAAACGATAAGTGAATTAAAAGTGCAAATTCAGTGTCATTTCAAATAATAATTACTTTTATTTTGTGCAATTAAATGCAATCTAATGAAAGGAAGGAAGGAGAAAATAAATTTGAGTCATTAGGGAAAGTCATGTGCTGCTCACATCAGACTTTTTTTCATTTAATATGTTAATAAAGTTGTTGTTACAAAACCGCATTATATAATGATATAAGAAAATTAGAAATCGACTTTGTTCTAAATATGGATTTCTGGTAGCAAAAATTTAGCCATACAGTTGTTTCTACTATTAAAAATTTCAAAGCATCTATTTTTCAAGATCTGCTATTGATAAAGATCAGATTGTGACTGATATAAATTCAGTTTTAAAATTCGGAAGAGGGAGGGGCTTTTCTTTAGATTTTCAATTCTAGTTTGTTTTCTATTTCTGATTCAGATATTGAATTTTTGCATGAAATATATATTTTCCAAGATTCGCTATAGATAGAGCTCAAATGATAATTGTTGTAAATTTACCACCGAATTCTAGAAGATATAGAATGGTTTATTAAGGATTTCCACTGCCTTGAAACTATTTTTATATATTCATAATCTAAACTCTATTTCCCACAAAACAAAAAAATATATTTACATTTATATTTATTAGCTTCGGAGATATAAGCGATCAAGGTGTTTACATTTTTCATAAAGCTACGATTCCTACCCAGAAGCATAGATATTATTCACATCAAAATTCGCTAATATCATTCTCTTGCATTTAATTTGTTCCATACACGAGATAAGATACTTTTTGGACTGGTTTAACATACTTTAGAAATGTAAATTACTAAGCCAAATGTAATTAGATAAAAAACTATACATCATATAAATTGTAAACAAACATATTGAGAGTAAGGTAACATATTGATGTAATATATTGAAAATTCCCAAACAGGTGCATTTAACTAAAGTTGGGTAACACAAATATTATAGTATTTTATATAAAAATCAGTATAAAAATATGATGTGGGCAGCACATGACTTTCCTTATATAATGCAATGAATTTACTACTTTTACAATAAAAAAATAATGTATAAGATCCATGGTACTGTGTCTTTATAGTGGAATTGTACATTTGGCAATTTTTCGGATGACAACATGTAAAACTATTTCAAGGTACCCAATTAACTTATATTTCGCGCGCCTCTAAATAAACAATTATCAATATTGATAGCGTCCTCAATAAGTGATAGAGTTCGTATATTAAAATATTTTAATAATTAATTCATCAATTAGTGAAATTTTCGAGTGAAGTTTTTTCAAAATTTTTCAAAGTTTCACTCGAAAATTTAGGGGTGTTCTGAACATTCGAATGTCTTTAAAAACAATAGGCTTCCAGTATTCACGGATTGTAATTTTCATACCAAATTTCGTTCGAATCGCTTCATTCGTTCGTGAGATATCGTCTCCACAGACTCACTGACACACACACACACACACAAATGCAGATATAATCTCAAAAACGTTTGTTTCGTGTTCAGGGATGTTTGAAACATGCTCTCCAGTCGAAAACTCAATTTCGAATTTTTGACCCTGGCACAATACTTTCCTTATACATTATACTTTGTATATAAGGAAAGGAATAATGACATCGATGTTAAAAGTAGTCACAGATACGATAATGCAGTTTAGCTTAAAATGTAAACAATTGAATAATTTCGTATCTAAGTATAATTAAGTCATAATTCTGTATAATTCTGTATGGGTCTTCTGTATAGGTCTTTCATATAATTCTGTAGGGACTTATAAGTTGCCAAAAGTGCCAAATTTCAATGTATGGGATATTAGTTCAAAACCAAAAACATCGCTCCGTTTATCTTGTACACCATTATTTCGCTGTGAAAAAAGTAGAGTATTTGCATTATGTAGTGAAAGTCATGCGCTGCTCACATCAGGTGTTTGATATTGCATTCAGTACTCTTCTGTTACATATACTGTGTATTGTAAGAACAGTAATAACATGAAGAGACTCTGGAATTATCACAGAGACTAAAAATCTGATGTGGGCAGCACATGACTTTCTCTGCAGACTTATATCCACATTCTCTTTATTTTAATTAAATTTAATTCACTTTTAAATCAATTTTCTTTCTCATTTCTTAACTGGACATATTTTCAAAGGTGGTGTAGAGAAAATACGAGAAAACTAAAGTATCTCGAGAACGGCTAGTCCTAGTGTAATGGCGTTGGTCTTATACTTTTTTTCGTTAAAAATTACGTATAAAACAAGCATTTAATGGATATATTTAAGCATACGTAGTTTTTATTTTACATTTTGACGATTTTTGCGGGCCATTTTGCAAAAACAAGGCAGGTTATTTTTTTTCGAATCGTACCAAAATCTAATCAGCACTAGGGTGACCCACACGCGACTTATCTATCGAATTTTGTGAAATCCGGACCATTAGTTTTTCAGCTAGAGTGGATAGAGGAAATTTTTTCGGGCCTTTTTTTATAAAAAAGCGGATCCATTTATCCCAAATCGTACTCAAAACTAATCAGCACCAGATTCGCTCACAAGTGACTTAACTACCAAATTTTATGAAGTTCGGACAATTAGTTTTTTAGTTAGAATGGATACAAAATCCGCACAGACAGACAGACAGACACACACACAGATGTCATGCTGAAAATTGTTTTATCGTATTCTAGAGGTTCCGAAACGCGTAGATACGTCGAAAACTCGAGTTGCGATTTTCGGTATAATTCCAATACTACCCCTATACATTACCATGTATATTGCAAGGAAAGTAATAAAATACCCCTTTTATTCATTATAATCATTTTATCTCTCTCTCATTCATTTGAATCATTCATCTGTTTGCGACTCATTTAACAAATGTCCACTCATGTGGCAGTACGCTGAAAAGAATTTTTTCTAAACTAATGATGCATTCCATTGGAATGCTGGGCTGACCCCAGTTGTGAGACAAATCTTTTCTTCTGCTCCTAAAGCATCTATCACTGATGACGACTGAAAGGAAGATTACGAAAAATCACTTGACTGAGCAGTCTTTGAAAGAATTAGTATATATCATTTTAACCCAAAAACTCGTTCTTGTGAAAATTGAATTGTAATTCAGAAATATTTGTATGCAGCAGGAATATAAAGTAAAAAGCTGTAGTTCACTTTCTGATATATGCATATTTCAAAAATTTTAAGTTCACTTCTATCAGTATTATTGCATAGCCCTGTCATCTGCGCTTAACGTGTTGTCAATGGTTAGTGATTTTTAAATGTAACACCTACATACTTAATCAAATTTGTTAATTTGCAGTTTTTACTGCTGGGCGTAATATCAAACTGTGTATTAATGTGATAGGATACCAAACTGTATTAATGTGATAGGATATCAAACTGTGTATTAATGTGATAGGATATCAAACTGTGTATAATGTGATATGATATTAAATTGTATTTACGTGATAGGATATCAAACTGTGTATTAATGTGATAGGATATCAAACTGTGTATTTATGTGACAGGATATCAAACTGTGTATTAATGTGATAGGATATCAAACTGTGTATTTATGTGACAGGATATCCAACTGTGTATTATTTTGATAGGATACCAAACTGTATTAATGTGATAGGATATTAAACTGTGTATTTATGTGATATGATATCAAACTAGGTATTTATGTGATAGGATATCAGTCTGTGTATGTTTTTGAAAGGAAAATCGGAGTAAATTTTAGAAAATCACTTCGTATCATAACCGGTAATTCAAATTTCCATACTGTTTGATTGTTTTGTTGATCTGAAAACTGATACGAATCGAATGAAACTTAAATTAAGATTTTGGCTTGAGTAGAGTGTGCTAGATAATTGGTTTTGTGTAGTTTTGAGTGTATTGATTTACTTCGCACCGTCTTTTGCACCGGACTTTCATGACACAGTGAGTGATTCATGACTAACACAAGGCCAGCCAATGAATATTTACATTTGATGGCTAGTATATTTAAAACTTCTGACTAACTATTTGAGTTCAGAATGTGAAAAGTGATTAAAACCAACTTTCAAACTTCAGACCGCAAAGACGATTATTTTTTTTTCTCTGACTAATATTTTGCTTAAGTAACTGAAAAATTCGTTTTCGGGACAGTGTGAACTACATACTCTTCCCGTTTTCTATTTTAAACTTTTTGGCAATTTCTACAACGGATGAAAAAGCAAAGATTTTCAAAAGTTATCTACAAGTTTTTCAGTCAATAAAGTTGAACTGGCTTCAAGCTCGGAGACAATTCCGATAATATGATGAATGAAAAAGGGAATTCCGACTTCATCTGTCGATATTTCTTTTTGCATTCTTACAAAGAAAAGTACAAAGCAAAATTGTGAATGTATGTAGTGAAGTAATAAAAAATGTGGGAAAATCATTGATTAATAACTCGCTGTGGTGTTGATTGTGTAAAATAAGCTTATTACATGATTTTCGGTATTAGAATATATTGTGATTGCATAAGAAAATAAATAAAAATTAGCTGAAGTATGGCTTTGGTCGGCTGTCTTATACTAGAATCCATTTCTTAAATACCTCGTGATTTTTTAAAAATTAAAATCAATTGAAAAATTTGTTTTGTTGGTCCAAATGATCAGAATCATAACATATTGCCCTTCACTTTAAAGGACTTGAAAAAATCTTTCAATTGACACCAATGTTTGACTATGTAGTCCCGGGAGGGTCACTTCATCCCGAGGTGGGGCTAAAAACGCCAAAAATACAAAAATTGTATTTCGGCTATTTTTCACTACAATGATTGAAATTATGAAGTTTTGTTATTATTGAGCTATTGGAATAGGGTTGAAAATCACAACTCGAGTTTTGGGAGGATCTACACGTTTTGAGCACTCCAGAATCCGAAAAAACTACTTTTAGCGTGACATTTGTGTGTATGTCTGTCTGCGCAATGTGTGTATCCACTCTTGTTTAAAAACTAGTCAACTCAGTTTCATGAAATTTGGTAGATAAAGCACTTGTGGGTGACACTGGTGCTGATTAAATTTTGGTATGATTCGAAAAAAGAAAAGAACCTGCCTGTTTTTGCAGAAAGACACTCAAAAATCGCCAGAATCTGAAATTAAGAATTACTTATGCACAAACGTATCCATTTATTTCATAACGTAAATTTTGGCAACACAATGAATAAGATCATATCCATTACCCATAGGACTGGCCGTTCTTATGATATTTCAGGTTTTCCAAAAATTTTTTTTGCAACTTTTTCACATTTTTTTGGGGGTGGGTGGGGGGGAGGGAAATACGTCCAGTCGACAAATGAAAAAAAAAAACTTAATCAAAACTGCAAATTTAGAGCCATTTCAAATAATTATCCGTGTTATTTTGTGCAATAAAACTTTAATTAATGGATAATGAAATAAATAATAAAAACAAAACAAATTTGAATCTATAGGGAAGTCATGAGCTGCCCACAACAGAATTTTTTTTTTCTCATTATTTAATAAATTGGCCTCTCATAACCATTTTGACAATATTTAAAATGAGTATGAAACTTGTTCTATTACTGCAAAGATCACTTCGACTATCAGAGCTTGCGATTTCGTCCCAGTTGCTCAACGGTAGAGCGTCAGTTGGCCAGTTCGAAGATCCAGGGTTCGATTCCCGGTTGGGGCAGCGAGGTTCTTTACAATAGCGCCCAAACAAATCAATCCTGTAGGTTAGTGCAAAAATGTTGGAGGTCTGAAAGTGACCCTTGAACGACTAGTACGGATTCAGTGGACTCTGGAAGATGGAGCGACGATTTCAAATTGAGAGGATAATGACCAATCAGGAAACTAGCCTGGGTGAAAATAGTAGTACCAGGAGGTTAACTTGAGATAAAAATAGCTGGAGGTGGTCAGGCAGATTGTCAGTAGCCCACCATTTTGACATTAGAGGGTGGAGAATGCAGAGTCCACTTCGACTATCAGAGTTTGTAATTTCGTCCCAGTAGCGCAACGGTGGAGCATCAGTTGACCAGTTCGAAGATCCAGGGTTCGATTCCCAGTTAGAGCAGCAAGGTTCTTTAGTTCTTTACAATACTACTAATCAAACTTATTACTAATATACTCTAATACTACTGAAATATCATTTCGGATCAGATACTTTTTTTTTTAAATTTTCCCATTATAAATAGCGAAAGAATTTCATTGAAGTCGCATCAAAAGTTTTCGGGTCACTAGAGTTCAAAAGGTTTCAAACTAAAGAACAATTCTTGAAGTATGGAAATAAGGAATGCCGGATTTTCCTGTCGATATTTCTTTTCGCATCGTGGCAAAAGTAAAGAACAAAGAACGATTATGAATGTTTTGTGAAGTCCAAAAGTTATTTCTTGTGTGAAAAAATAATATTGATTAGTAGTCACTCGCAGTGGTGTATGTGGGTATAAAATGAGTTTCTCTGTTCGGTTTGCTTTTTTAGGAAATATTCTGGTTACTTGAATAACAAACATCAAACGAACAGAATGGAAAGAGAGTAAGAATATTAGTGAACGTTGTTTTGAAAGAGAAGGCAATTGTAGGTGCGATTTATTAACCGAAGGATAGTGAATTTATTTCATTAAAGCTGAATAATATAAACACTTCGTAAGTACGGTACAGTCAACCCTCCTATAACGCGATTAATTCGTACCGCGTTATATGGAAATCGCGTTATAGGAAACTCAGATTAGTGTAAATCAGATTCATTCATGCCGTGTTATATGGAAACCACGTGCTGTGTTATATAGAAACCTCGTGCCGTGTTATATAGAAACCTCGTGCCGTGTTATATAGAAACCTCGTGCGGTGTTATACAGAATCCGCATACCGTGTTGACTGGAAACCGCATTATAAGAAACTCACAATTAGTACAGAACAGAACAATTTGTACAGTGTTATAGAGAAACCACATTAAGTGAAACTTAGAACATATAAATCGGTCTGTTCGTTCTACGTTATATAAAACTGCATTTTTAGGCAGCATGTTATGATGAATACGGTTACGAAATATAAGCTTATAGATACAAAAGACAATAAATATATGTTTACATATTTCGAATTATCTTCATTAAGACTTCATATAAGAAAAAAAAAAAATGTGAAATTATAACTTTTTTCAACAAAAATCCTATTAACATTCATCATCGCTGTCAAATGTTAGTGGTTTAATTCGTTTTCTTTTAATGTCCTTTTCACTTTGCATATCTTAATTTTCTTTTTCAAATGCAGCTTTGTTTTGTAACTCTACTAAAATCTCTTTACAATGAGTTAAGCGATTTCGTAATTCTCTTTTAAACTTTGCACTTCGCACTGTTGAAGGATAATTTTCAATAAAGTAATTCTCTAATTGTTTATCCAAATCCAGTAACCATTTCACATCATTTAAATTGAAATTTGCAACCCGTTCTTTACACACATTTTCGTCTACCAATGCTTTTGAGGTGAATGTATTAATTTTTTTACAGGGGATTTTTCTGATAAATGAAATTGAAAAATGGTGATGTACGTGGATGAAAAAACAGGGGAATTCCCCATTAATTTCAACAGTAAAAGTGTAATAGATAAATTCATGCTATAGGGAGACAGCTTAAGCTAATTGAGTTGCATTAGAGAAACCGCGTTGTAAGACTACCGCGTTTTATGGAAACCGCGTTATAAGACTACCGCGTTTTATGGAAACCGCGTTATAAGACTACCTCGTTTCATGGAAACCGCGTTATAAGACTACCGCGTTTTATGGAAACCGCGTTATAAGACTACCGCGTTTTATGGAAACCGCGTTTTATGAGTACCGCGGTATGAGAGGGCTGTCGCAATTTTTGCTCTGCATTATATGGAAACCGCATTTTGAGAGTGCCGCGTTATAGGATGGTTGACTGTACATACACTAGTACATAAATCAATCGGTATCGACCGGCTTGTAAGAAAGAAACCTGCAAGTCCGATGAATTTTAGCTAAGCTATTGAACCGATTAATAAAGTCGTTTTTTAAAAGTAGACAAAGTATAGCTATTTTTAAAAGGCGATTAAAATAAAGTTTACACTAATTGGCTTTTAATAAGTTTTTATTAAACAACTTTAAAAATTATTAAATTTTACATTTAATTAAGGTAAAAATTAACAGATTAAGGAGTAAATCATTTAGTGTATTGTTAATTGAAATTAGCTAAATAAATCTATACTAAGGAGAAAATGCATAAACGTAGCAAGAAAATAATATGCTTATTTGATAATATACATATACAGTGGACTCTCGATAAGACGTCACCCGTTTAAGATGAATTTCTCGTTATTACGTACAAATACGGATTCTACGGTTAAAGTCGATGGACATTGCATGTTACAAACATCGCTTAATACGTTTTTTCATTCGTTAAGATAGACAACAATTTATTTATTTCTTCAATCAGCAGATGCTCCAGAACGTACTTTTGAGCAATTGACTAAAATTGAGAATGACATAAAAAATATTGTTGACCCAGAAGAAACAACTAATAATGATTTCATTTTAAAAATATGAATATGTATAAATACATTTTTTATGCTTTGACTGTTAATATTTTTTCATATTTACCTCATTATACATATTAACATTCTTTGATTAAAATTTTGTCTCTTTTGTTTTAAGATTGTATTTTTCAATGTACCTAGTGCGTTACATGAAATTGAGAACAGCAAACTTTCATTACCATTTTACTATTTCATTATTATTTTACGTCAGATTTATGGACACCTGCTATAATGGGCTCTCGCTAATTCGTACAATAAATGTTCGCCCTTGATTGTCTGTCTTAACGAGATATCATTGTATATCCCTCTGCCAATACATTCAAAATTGTTGTATAGGAAGTTATAAGGCCATCACACTAACGAAAATAAAGTGAATGTATTTTGTATTTACCAATAACATAAATTATAGCAAAATCGCTAAGATAACAATAAATGAAATCTGTATTTGGCATACCCAATGGAGATGAGGATGTTCTATATAAAACGCACTTACAGGTCACAACCACAAAATAAGAATTGCATATTGATCATTTTAAAACCGATACATTTAAAAAACAATTTAATTACAAAATATATAAATAATGGTGGATCCATAAAATGCAGAGTAACCAATAAATGTGCCTTCAGAAACAAAGCAAAATGTACTGAATATCTAGAAAATTATATAAGGGTTTCAACACGCAGTGAGTCGAGAACGAGACGCCGAGATCTACAATAAAATACTACAATAAAATTTCCAATAAAAGACTACGTAAGCTCAAATGTGTCCATTAAATGCTTGTTGTATACGTAATTTTTGACGATGAAAATAATAAGACCAACCAAATTACTCTAAAATTAGCCGTTCTCGAGATATTTAAGTTTTTCCGCGTTTTTACTAAAAGAAATAGTTTTTACATAAAAATGTATGAAATATAAAAGTTTTTACATAACAAAATAAGATTAGCACCGTTATGTAGTTTAACAAAGTGTTGTGTTTATATCTTCACATTCTAACATTTTTTTAAAAATTGATACATAATTTTGTTTTTTAATTTTAAGCAATGAATGAGTGAACAAATGCATAAAATTGATATTCTCTCCCTCTCATGGAAGGGTTTCCTTTTCCTGCAGCTGGTGAACTTGTCTGCGCATGCCTGCCTTGAAACTCAAAGTGAATTCTAAGCCATGCCTTCTCTCCTGTAGAAAGGGTCGTTTATTTTATTTTTTGTAGTTACTGATTTTGCTTTCCACGTTTGTGAAGACCATCCGTGGCGTTTGAAACCAGGAAATGATTTGGTGGTGATTTGTAAATGTATTATTTAATTCTATAAATGTATTATTTAAGTAGCGAACACTTACTTATTCGCTTATTGTTCGATGTTGGTCTCATAACCATTATTCTATAATCTCTATAGCATACCCTGAGAAATACATGTTACAAGCAACATTTTTGAACCGGAAGTGAAAAGGAAAACAAATGTTGAAATCCTTTGTGAACCCGTACACCCTCTGAAAATGGATGCTAAGTCCATATCCGTCATCATCTATGTTCTATCTATAGCTCTATTTTGCGCAATAGGTATTGTAAGTAAAATTTAATTTTTACTTTACCTGCAATACATGGTAATGTATGGGAAAGTATTGGAATCATGTCGAAAATCGCAAATCGAGTTTTCGATGAATCTACACGTTTTGACACCTCTAGATTTCGAAAAAAGCATTTTTAGCGTGACGTCTTTGTGTGTCTATGTGTCTGTCTATCTTTCAGAATGTAATGCAGAATCTACATCAGTCTTTATTTAAACCCTATAGGCAATTTTAAGAAATAGATATTTCATGGAAAATAAAAAAAATTGTACTGGAAAAGGAAGTATAATTGGAAGAGGAAATCCTTAATGAATTACCCCACCTCCTCCAAAATTTGAGACTGAATCCATAAAAGTCACCTTTTAAGCACTGTCTATAACAAATTAAAATTTTGGGAGTATTTAGGCCTTATGTTATTACTAATACCGAACTCTACAGGAGTACTGGACAAAAAGCAATAGAGATGGGAATAAAAAAACCGTAATTGAAAATGGACTGGACATTCCACAGCATAACATCCGTGCTGGGGCACTTACTCGGGCGCCCGAGGGAAAACTATCTCGGGATCAGATTTCTCTCTGGTTCTACTAGTCTCCTCCAAGCCTTGGAGGAGTTTAGTAGAACCAAAGGGAAATCTGATGGGATGGGCGAGCTGGTTAGAAGCAAGGACTGCTGCACAGGATCGACCAGGGTATCGACGCAAGCTGAAGGCCTTATGTGCCACTAGGCACGATCAGTGATGATAGCAAATCACGGTAAAAATATATTTCAAAAGCGTTTTAAGTAAAAACAACAGCATGGCAAATTGTAAAAGATGAGATAATCTTTTCTTAAACGTGGTTGTTCAGTCGGGGGTCGTTGGCCTGGAGGTTCAGAGGTCGATTTGTGAATCTTCCACCTCCGCAGGACGTCATAAATTATGGGCAAAATCGAATAAGCATATTTTTTTATAAATACCATTTTATACGCTGGAAATAGCTTCCACGACCCAGACCGGGCACCTTGCCATCGAGGGCGTAAAGGGCTGGAAATAGCTTGTGAGGCCAGAATATGTCCTCACATGAAACATTTTTATTGCAATATTTATGGTGCCTAGAACGGCTAACAAAGGTCTGGCTGGCGCCGGAGTTTACAACAAAGTGAACTTTGAGGTCAAATACAATAAATTTGGGTGTTCCAGGCCACAGGGGCTAAGAGGGGCATTGATATGTGAAGTGATGCCATTGGGTTCAGAAGAACCAATGAGCGCCAAGGGGAAGAAGGGCGGAGCTACCTCCCCCCCCTCCCGCCGAAGGAACCAAAAACCAGTCTCATACGAAGTGTTGTTGCAGTAAGTTTGATACGAAATGTTGTCGCGGCGAGTCTGATACAAAATGTGGTAGCAGTTAGACATATACAAGGAGTGCAGATGCAAATACACATACGGTTGCAGAGTTGAGTTATAGAAAAATGAAAGTTGCTGTTGGAGATGCAGAGTCTGGAATAGACGGAAGACAATGAGCCACACACCAGAGAGTTATGGCCGTAATTGCAACAATAAAACTGATGCAAGCCTCAGTGTTTAAACAAGCCCAAGATTAAACTTGAAGGTATGTCCTCACGTTCTCAGGTCCTAGACACTTTAGAAATCTAACTATTTCTGGTCACATATCTCCCATTACTAGAGTAATTAAATGATAGTTGATAATTATGATAAATTGTTGTTAGTGATAAATTGATGTTGTAAATAAATTATATTGTTAAAGTTAAATAGGCTAATCTTTTTATAATGATTAATGAATTCTTTTCAGGACTTACACAAAAGGTAAAAATAATTGGAGGGTTTATTGCGGCACAACAACGAGCAATGTACGTTTAAATGTTAATTTCACTATATATGAATTTACGTCAATGTTAATGTGATTTAAAATAATGAATTTAATAATTAAAAGTGACTTGTAATTTCGTATTGCCACATAGCTTATATGAAATACCTCTAAAATAAACTGTAAATAATTGTAGAAAAATATTAGGTTTAAAATTTTTTAAAGAAGCAGGAACTTCAATTTCATAAACTTTTTTTCCCAGCGTATGAGCTGAATAAGACCTTAAGAACAGTTTTAGGCCAAAGTAAATTAATAATCCTAAACAAATTTAAACTTTAAGTAAACTACAAAGATTTTCAAAAGCATTTCCATAATGTTTAAAATATTTGAAGAATAGGAGGTTCGGGGAGTTTCTCAAAAAAAAAAAAAGAAAAGAAAAAAAAAATGTTTAAAGTATTTAAAGTTGATTTCAACGAACTTTTGAAAAGAACAAATTTTATAAATATTATTGAAGGATAAATTAAATGGATCTCATAAATTTTATCTATCTATCAATTGTTGCCAAAGATGAAGAAAGAAAATGTCAAAATGAGGATCTCAACCGTCTCTCGACAATGACGTCATAAATGTGAGTACAGATGGTCATGATAGGTCGGAAGATTCTTTTTGAATATTTCAAGACAAGATGTTATACATAATCTTTCAAGAATATTGAAATGTTACAGAGAGGTATTACCGGAATTATAGGTACGGAATTATTAGCTGCTTTTTAAATTATATCTGCAATGAAGTTATCTTTAACAAAAAAATATTTACTGACTATTTATTTTTTAATTCTGCGCATGATTACACTTAATTAATTTTGTGAATATTGTAGAATTGCGCAAGTACAATAACGAGTTTGCTTTTGTGTACTTAACATCATGAATGTGTGTGTAATTAGAATGTGTGTGAACGGGTGTTTCACGGAGAATATCTGGAAGAAATATAAAACAACAGTTGTTTGTGGAAATTGAATTAAATACGAAAAATAATCAGCAAATTAACTAGGGCAGTTGCACTCTCCAAAACTGATATAAAAAATAGTACAAAATTCAAATATTTATATGGCTCCCAATAAAAACAATTTTAATTAGAAAATTTTTTGCTGCGGTAAATTAGAACAAAATAAATTTATCTAAGGGCATTTTGATGAAAAATTTTAATTACTGTTATGTATTTTTCGTTCAATCGAAAAATACATAACAGTAATTAAAATTTTTGCTGCGGTAAATTAGAACAAAATAAATTTATCTAAGGGCATTTTGATGAAAAATTTTAATTACTGTTATGTATTTTTCGTTCAATCGAAAAATACCAGCAGAAAATCAAATTATTCAAAATTAAATGTTAACAAATTTTATTTGGGAGTTTTTCAGCTTTAAATAGATTTGCTGATGTCCCTCATAATTAATTTCATAGGAAGTAAACTATTCATATTAGCAGTTCTAGTAAAATGGAATAAGTCAATGATTTTCAATGGTCGATATCTTGACGAATTTTTCATCAAACGGTACCGGAGAAATTCATTTCGCCCTAATTAAATACGGCGAAAATTTTACTAATTGACTCTTGTTTTGATTGGGGAAACAGTATAAAAATCAAATTTTGCATTTTTATGAAAATAACAGTTCCGGGCATAAAACTATCGTATCTAAATTGTCTTTTGTCTGCTGATTATTTATAACATTTCACTTTACTTCTACAACCATATACAGGACACTTTTCGTTAAACACCCGGTACAACATTAGTACTTCCCACAGAGAGTGATTAACTCAGTCATTTAATGCATATAATTTGCTAAACTAATTCCTAGAAAATCTGTTAACTATGAAGTTTTTTTACGTAAACTTAACAACTTAAACTTACGTAAACTTAAGTTTAAATTAAATCTCCATGGGTTCAAATAATTTAACATTAAATTCTATTTAAATTATTTACTAATACATTCCCAACATTCACATAAACATATTACAGAAACTTGTTGCAGTTGGGACTTAAAATAATATTTAAATATTTAACGATAGCAACATTTTAACTCCCCTGAGAATAAAAGAAGAGTAAATGCATACAGATAATTTAAAGTCCGGAGCAAATTTCGAAAATGGCGTTAGCAGCCGAAGAATATCAACGCTTTTCTAAAAGTCATATTTAATATAGCCATGTTTCCTCTTTCAAAAAGCAACTTTTGTGCTCAAAATTCTGGCTTTCTGGAATCGCATAATGCAATTTCGAATTTATGGTAGGGAGTATACAGTATTCAGATATTTACTTACTTTATTTTTGGAAGGGCGGCATTTTTGTTGGAATGCATTTTTTTTAAAAATGCAAAAAAGTATTTCGTTGTCGCATCAACTAAAACGCAAAATTGAATTCTTGCAAACCCTTTATACATGTAGGCAATTCATCTTGATATTTAGTTATTTTCTGAAATATACTTAGTTTATAAAGTAAATATGTTTGAAAAAAAATGGTATTTTAGTATTTATTTTGAATTTTTGACTAGAGTGGGGTGGATTAAATTAGTGGTGAAATTTTGTTTTTGTGTTTGTTTTCGAATGTTTGCTTAGATTAACTGGTTATATTATCTAGATTGATCTGGCTAGATCTTCTGTGAATAGACAGGTGCTGGTAATTAGGTTTGCCTGGCGATAATATTCTTAAAATACTGGTGACAATAATTTCAGAAAACAACCACTACTATTCTTAAAACATTGACAAAAGTCACAGTTCATTATAACTCGCAATTGTCAATTCTCCTGCAACGGAGAGGTGAGTCCTTTTTATCTAGAAGTCCTATAGAGACTTCTGGAAATCGCTATATGTCAAAGAATAATCGTTTTATAAGTTTTTGGAACATTCCGCCAAATGCCGCCAAATTGACGATAAATTGTTAAATATGGAAACCCTTCTTCTAACTGGGATATTCTGGCAACCTTGGTCTCACGTCATGCTGACGTCATACACTGTATTTTCTTCGCCTGGCCTTCGAGATAGACGAAAAAGAAGTTGCCAAACGAAAATGTTGTGCGTTCGCAACAGTAGTTTCAGTTTCGTGAGAGAGAGAGAGAGAGCGCAGCTCTCTGAAATTCACTAAGAAACTCAAAGAGCAGTAGTAGACTCTGGTTTTAACCTCGCAAGTGTGGTGTCGAAATCTGTGAAAGTATATATTTCTAATTTTAAATGCTCTTTCAAATCATGTAAATGTAAAAATGCTTCGTCTGAAATAATCTGCAACGAAGCAAATCTGATGAAATGTACGTGTCCTTGGCCGGCGCGCCCTGCTTGAAAGAGAAAAGCCGTTGAGTGCTGTAATTTTGTGTTGTTGATTATTCCAACTGTTTCTGCATTGCGAGTGTTCATGTATATGTGTTTGTGACGTCAGAATTGGAAAGTAGTGGTACAAGAGACGCGTCTTTGGTTCGACAGAGCATACAATGGTTTTAAATCTGTCGGTCGTGTTTAAAGTTGCTCCGTAGTACCTGTAACAATGAAAAAGATTAAATTTAAAAATAAAATTGTAATTGCTCGCATATTTTACGACCGACAGTTTCCTTTGAGCCACAACCATGTTGTGTAAGTATCTTTACATTAAAAAGATGGGAGATTATCAAAAACTTCTGGCTAATCAACTAACGGAATCTTAAATGCTTTACTGAGCCAGCTGAGCAGTAAAAATCTGT